>JAENHJ010000014.1:925000-1525000 GCA_025330945.1 Mucuna pruriens
TTGATTTATTATTGGAATAAAGTTTTTGATAACTAGAGTGAGTTTATATGAATATGTTATATTGATATGGAGTGTGTTGTTTTAAGTATATTTGAGTGAAAATCATGCTTTCATGATACACTATTTATGTTCTCTTATTGAGTGAAATTTAAAAATCTGGAAAATTTGTTGAAATCTCACTAAGCGAGACGTAGTTCTCACTAAATTCCTTAAAAGTCTAAAGTTTAAAAACTAGAAATGACAAACCTCATTGAGTGGAAGTACGACTAAGCAAGGATCATAATCTTATAAACCATATGAGTGCTTGATAAGTGAGAAATGTCTCTCATTGAGCACACTAAAGAACTTAGTTAGAAAACTGGAAACATGATGAACGTTGCTAAGCAGTTTGAATGCTTATTGAGAGACAATCTTGGAAACCTAGAAACTCATAACTTTACTAAGCAAGTTATGCATTCACTAAGTACCTACTAGGCTTTTGAAAATACCTAGAACTCCCACAATGGTTCATTGGGAAAAACTTACATTTTGTTGAGCGCCTCAAGGGAATTAGAATTTGCTCCTTCTCTATGGCTCATCTTGCTAAGAAAAGGGACTCATTGTTAAGTAATAAAACAAGAAAATAAAGAGTAAAACTCTTTGTGTCTTAGTTCAATGAGTAAACTAACCATTTACTAAGTGTCCCAAAACAAACTAAAAACTTACCTTTTCTGTAGCTTAGCTCACTAAGCAAAATAAGGATTCGCTAAGTGCTCAAATGTAGATTTGTAAGCACTACCTCTCTATGGTAGGCTCATTGAGTAAAGACACCTATTCACTAAGCAAAGTTGTGTCTAATGTAGGCTAAACTTCAAGTGACTAACTATGCGACCCTATGGGTTTGCTAGGGGAAAGTGAGAGTATGAGATTTATATTAACAAACTTTAGAAGAAAATAGACTTCATAACTAAGTGTGATATTTCAACTTTAATTTAAATAATTACTTTCCTTGAAAAATCTTGACAAATCGCAGCTATAAATATATATTACTGAAACCTTACAAGAGGAACATTAAGGACTTAATTCCATAAGACTTAACGGATTGTTATTTGTCATAATAATGGATAATGGATAGTGATGATAATGAAGATAAGACTTTGTGACTTTACTTAGCAAAAATGACGTGAACCATTTCTTTGATATATTATTGTTGTTGTTGTTGTTTTGGTGTGGCATACATGAGGTATGTGTGTTGGTAGTTGTAAATTATGTGGCAAGTAGTATGTAAGTTAGAATAGTTGACTGGAATTGAAACTCATACAGAACCTTCAACCTAGTGTTGGGTGAGAAGTGGGGTTGATGGGCCTAGAGGATAGTTAGATGGGTAATTCCGCAGGGGTTAAGGTTATTACAAACCTTGAGGCACGATGAGTTACTACTCACGTATATGTATCCTAACAAACTGTTGAGCTTATCCATAGATCAAATTCTAGAATTTCCCCCCAATGATTTTTAGCATGTGTTGTGGTATTAGGATTTGGTAGTTATATATACTATGTTAAGGGAAAATGTCTAAGCTGATCACTCAAATTGTTAGAAGTCTCCATGAACTAGGACTTGTACAGTCTATAATGATTGAGTGTTTGTTGACTGACTTTGGTTGTTTTCGAGTTATGAATCTCTTTATATATAAATCTCCTTTTAGAAGTATATAATTTTCTTTTGTAAGCTTACCCTTGCATCATTTTACATGTGGACATGACTATGATGATCTCGAGCACCATGTTCATACACTCCTCTTTAGTAGTATTAGTGTTATAGTTGGTCAGCTTGGGTGTGTACATGTTGGATTCCTTTCTTTTGATGTATTAAACTTTATTTTTGGATAATTGTATTTATACCCTCTACTTCAATGTACTTTTTTCATATAATGTCATAAGTGTCATAAGGCACAACTATTACATTTGCTAATTATCGTTATTCAAATTTCATGCATCATATTTTCAGTAATTGGTTTGAGTTTTGTTAGTATTATTTGGAAGCTTTATTCATTTTGTAATGTGAAAAGTTTTCTTGTATTTTCATAAGTAAATTAACATAAGAGTTTTCTAAAATAAACTTTTATGCTTTACATTTTTAGTTGTGTTTTCTCATTGTAACTACAATGGATTGTTACAATAAGTCTATCCAATTCAATTAGAAATCAAACCTATGACTGGTTTGATAATTTCTTTAGATCAAATATGCACTTATTAGCTCGTTTAACTCAATTTTAAACCATATTAAACTGGCTAGAATCAATGACTCAATCGATCATGAATAATTGAGTCACATACAAAGTTGAGCTATTTTTATTTTTGACTTAATTGTGTTTTTGATCCCTATAGTTTGTCAAATGAATGTGTTTTTTTCATGGTCTCAATTACTCAAATAAAATCCTCACACTTTTAAAATTAATGAAATGTAGTCCAACTCTTAATTTACCTGCAAATTTCTAATGACATAAATGACATAGACTTGAAAATTATCTCTAAAAATAAAAAAAAGGGTGCAAAGTAGGGTTTGTACTCACTAGCCTATGCTTTAATATCATGTATAAGAACCACAAAGCTACTTAACTTATTTAATGTTTATAAAAATATACTATATATAACTTAAATGCGTGAGGAATAAAAAATATACATATATTTACTACTACTAAATAAGCAATATAATATTATAAAATTGAATAAACTATTACTTATACTTCTTAGTAATACATTTTGTAACAGTTTGTTTTATGATTTGTTTAACTAAAGTGATTAAATAATTAAAAGAACAATTAAATTTAATTTCAATTTAAAATTAATTAAGAAAATGTTGAGTTGTGTATTTTTCAAGAAAATCTCAAAAAATGCCTAAACGGCCAAAATCACACATACCAAGGTAAATTTTCCTTGAAAGTGATTATCATAGTCAATTTGTTACCAAGAGTTGATAAATAGTGATCCTAAGTGTTTTCTAGTTGAGTTTTGTTAAAACGTGTCATCAACACACTTTCCAATGTGATGACACATTTTTTGAGACAAAACATCAAGTGACCAGAGTTCGAGAGAAACCCTGAAACCCCAAGTTGTCGTTTGGCTATTACTCTCTTCAAGCTAGTGGCTAAAAGAATCCCAAAAACCCCTTAGGTAAAAAACCCCATATGGATCATTGGTCCGTGAAACTCTTTTGAACCCTTAGACCAAGACTTGCACCCTAAAACCTATATATACCTAAGCTAAGGCCAACATTTGGTTGATTCTCTAGCACACTTTTACACCCTTACTCTGCCAAATTTGTCACCCTCCTTCCTAGAATTGAAGAGTCACCATTGTTAATCAAGCTACAAACCTCTTCCATAAAGTCTTCCTTTCTTATTTGTCTACAACAAGTAAAGGAAGCTTTACCTTTGTAATTTTCATGGACTATATGTTGTTTACATGCTACTGGTATGCTATTTAGATGTGTATAAATGCATGAGTACAAAACGTTTTAGCTTTGGCAGACATTTTTATTATTTTAAAGCTTATTGCAAAAACGATGTGGTTGAATTTGCCTTGCATGTTGGAAAAGTTATTTTTATGTTCACATGATGATTTTATGTTGATATGGAGTTACTAGTATACTTGCATGTTTATTTTGGGTGAGGTTTTGATGATTTAGTTGCATTTGTATCTTGTTATTCTAAGGTTTCACTAAACCCCTTGGCTCTTTGCGCAAATCTTCTTTTTTGGGTTTTCTATTGAAGGTTCCCTGAGTGAAGGGATATTCTTATTTAATAATCTTGCTTTCTGGGTAGATTTTTGGAAAAAGTATGAGTCTTTGCTAGGCAGGGTCTTTCTCATTGGGCAAAACTCAAGAACACATGAACATAATGAAAGTCCGCTAAGTGAGTGTCTCACTTACTAGGTGAAGCTATGAACTTAGTGAGAAAAATTTGAGTTAGTTGAGTGTTTGTTGAGCAAGTACCATACTCGTTAGGTAAGGATCTTGAGACCCAAAAAATGCATAGATTTGCTGGGCAGGTATAAAGTTTAGTTGAGCGAGAGTTTAGGAGCTCTTTGTGGCTACTTCCAATGGGCAAAGGGATACCTTCGTTGAGTGAGATAGGTCAGTTGAGAGTCTGAAGTCTTTTGTGACTTCATTCACTGATTAAGATATCTTATTCATTGAGTGAATAAGAGGTGATATTTTAGGGTGCTCTTTGTCTACCCTTTAGTTAAGCAAGGATGGACACTCGCTGGAAAATCTGTGAGGTTTTTAGGAGCTAAGTCTCTATGACTTAATTCGTTGGGCAAGTAGACTATTTGTTGAGCAAAAGAATGTAATGTAATCTCTTTATGGCTTTATTCACTAAGCGGGAGATCCCATTCATTAGGCGAATCCAATGGCAGTGAGAAAATTTACTAAGTTGTGAAACTAATAAATCTTGGATAATTAAGTGATAATAACTTGTTAAAATTTTGTAAAAGACTGATTATGGGCAGGAATAATGTAAAAGACTAAAGTGAAATAATAATCATGTTGAATCTCCATAAGATTTGGAATGTTTGATGAGTTAAGGTGTTGACCTTGCTCTTGGAGGATATGGTTAGTGGCCATTCCCCATTGTTATAATTCTAGTTTTCCTTGGAGGTAAACTATGTTGAAATGATTGGTATGTGTTGCTAGTACCTTGAATGTCCAAGGAAACTAGGAATGATAAGAGAATCTCAATTGTTGTTATTAAAGTCCCTTGTGGACACCATTGACAAGTAGGCATGTAAGTTAAGGACTGCCAAGAGTTTGAGGAGTTCACGACTAGTGTTGGACTAAGAAAGGAATGACTATGTAGCCTTGGGAATAAGTAGATGGGAATCCCCATTAATGGGTTTAGTCTTTGCAAGGACTATTAACTGTGGAAAATCGTTATCCACGTGCAACCGACTCTTTATTAAGTTGTGTTGTTGTGGAATCATGAATACAGTGTTGTGTATATGTTATTTTTGGTTGTTTAGACATAAGATCTTTTATGCAGTAGTTTACCCATGTGCTTGTATTATGTACGTGTGCAATTGTGATGATCACGACTGGTGCGTTCATGGATGCAGATGTCAAGACCACCCTGAGGACAAAGGTTTCCAAGCATCCTGATGATGCAGGTTTTTGATAAGCTCATATTTAGTCGTCTTTACGTGTATCAAATAACTAAAGCTAACTATAGCATAGTCAACCCTAGGTCGAATTCTCTCAAGGACACAGTGTGCTCAACTATGACTTTGTGTGAAACTAGAATAATGTAGAAACTCTCAAGTGTAGAATGTAGACTCACTCTCGGCTAGGTGCCAAGTTACTCTCGGCAAAGACTAGTCCAATATGGTCTCGATAGAGACGTATCTGACATGGTATCGGCTAAGCACAGACTGACGCGACAAAGTTGGATTGGGCTCGATCTCGGACTGAAATGCAAGAAATAGGGGAAGTTGGTGGTAGGTAAAGTAGGACAGAAATTAAAATAAGTAAGAATGTAAGTGTAAACTAAACTAGGCTACCTCTATTGCTACTACTGTATTCATGCTAAGTCTCAACAATTAAGTCAGTTCTAGCCCCTTCACTCA
The DNA here is from genome assembly GCA_025330945.1 of Mucuna pruriens. Lineage (NCBI taxonomy): Eukaryota > Viridiplantae > Streptophyta > Magnoliopsida > Fabales > Fabaceae > Mucuna > Mucuna pruriens. The sequence continues at coordinate 930,601 of JAENHJ010000014.1, forward strand.
AGGTTACGTTCCATATCAACCTAAGATTCCCTTATGACAATCGCCAAACGTTCCCATTGCCATACCGAGGATTTACACGATCACTACCTCATCAGTTGGTAGGGATTAAGTTCATAGTTGATTTTAGGTTCTCTAGTCGATTACCTACTGAATTTGTTAATCCGATTCCAATAGGCCTAGTCTAACATTTGTCCACTTAACAATGTGCAATTGCAATACAACAAAGCAGATTATGATGCAGGGGTCGTAAACAAGAGATTGGAATTAGAAACTACTTATATTATTAAGAACAGAGTACAAACACAGGGTGTGAATTCAGTGAATCCGTCTTCCACAATGATCGCCATGGACGAACGACGATGATTCACCTCTGTTAGCGAAGACGCTGAGGATCAGGTCAACCAGAGTGTGATGGCAAGCCAAGCAGTCCCCTCTAACAACCTTTGGCCTCTTAGTTCTTGACCTGTGCTTCCTCAATCGAGAGAAACACCATTGAATGCATCGTGCACCACCATGAGGATGGAATTGTGAATGAGAATATAGAGTGTGTGACGATGGAGTTTTGGTCTAAATTTCAACAACGATTACAACATGCCCAACATTATCTATATATACACAAGGCTGGTTCACACACTTCCTCTAACGATTCCTAACAGAATTACAAACTGATCTTCCTAATCTACCCTTATAAAGATTCTCCTTACGTTGCAAGCTTCTCTAGGGGTGACGTGGTTGTTGAGCTGGATGGAGTTGAGTTGGACGCCTAGGCTGGATCGCCTCCGTGGACGATATGCTTGGGCTACTCCATTTGGGCCACTAGACTACAGAGTCGGCCAGTCCAGGAAGGAGTCGGTCTGGCTAGGACAACTCTCTTGGATTGAGACTCTCTTTTGATGGGTCGAGATCAATGGTTTTTGACCTACAAAAAGGAATGAATCTTTTATCAGCTAAGGCCCTCAAATTAGCACAAATTTATATTTTCCCTATTTCTAGGTCCATAACATGAATCTTAGCTAAGACTCAATTCTTAAGCACTAAATAATCTCAAGAACATCCATCTTAAGTCCCTGTAAGGTGTATAAAATATGACTTATCAGACCCCCACACTTACACTTTTGCACTCCTGGGCAAAATCAGATTTTAATCATCAAGGGAGATTTTTAAAAGAGAAAAGTTTTCAAATGAATTTCTTAAGTCCAAACAAAACAGAGTTGACACATATTCACCCCAGGATTGAGATATTCAAGCAATCTGTGAAAATGACTTTTTCCACATCCAAGGCAAATGAGTGACCTGCAAACATCAAAGGATGGTTGAGAGTGACAAAGCTCTCTCAGGAAAATATTCTGTCAGTCTCTCAAGTGTTTGGGTTTGTATATACACTCAACATCCTATGCAATTGGTATTACCAAACCTTGAATGGTCTCTTCTTCCACACCTTCAAAAACACATGTAGTCATGATCAAAAAGACTTTCTTCTTGGCTTGTAACATGGCCAGGGTTAAAGGTGGGTACAGGATGGGAAAGTGAGTTTTCTAACCACAAGGAAGAGAGAAGCAATAGGGAGTAAGTTCGCAAGTATGGAGGATATCCCCAGGATACTACGATTCTACTTGAAACATTTCTTGCTTACTTCTTTTCTTTCCCTTTTTTCCATTTTTCTTTTCTTCTTTTTCTCACTTCTTATTTTGTAGCTTTGTGCTGTATTTTTGTCTATAGCTTATGACTTTTGGCTACTTCCTTGTTTTTCTTTGCTTTATCCTGCACTTGTTTTTCTTTCTTTTTCTTTTTCAATCCTTTTGGATACACTACTCTTGCTATGTCCCGTGGTGTTTCCCCTACACTTGAACGTGACCTACTCCCAAAACAATTCCAAAGCTCCTCTATCCCCTAAGATTGAGGTTGATCATGGTTTTCCGACTTTGGCTTGTAATGAGCTGTCATATCAGAAAAAAAAATGATTATTCAGGCTCAAAGAGAGTATACAAGGGAAAAAAATTTCAAGGTAGGTCCATTTGGCTCGGGGCTTATTAGAAACATGGCCTAGATCATATCATTCTTGCATGTGAAACTAGATATATCCAAAGAGTCAAGGCAAGATCTAGAATACACAGTTAATATGGATGCAAAAATCACACAAGAAAGGAGAGAATGACGTGATGTAAAGCCATTTATATGTACACAGGCTCAAAAATTCTCACACGGGTAATTGCTTTACCACTAATGGTTTATCTTTTTCTATTTTTTAATCACCTACTGCCTAAAGATGCAGAAGTTTCACTTCTTGTAAAGTTTGAAAAATCTCTCCTCTAGGGTATTGCATTGCCTCTTATTGATTCATCAAATACTAAAGAAATTGATTTAAATTCTTTTTCAAAGTGTTTTCTCGGCAATCGTAGTTCAGAATTCAGGTAGGGAGAGAAAAAAAATAAAATTAAAGCAAGAATTTAAACTGATTTGGCCGAACCGAAGTTGGTCCGGATCCGGCCGAGATGGAGCTGAAGTCGAAACAGACTCGGCTTGGACAACTTTTTATTCGGAACAAAGGAAAATGACATGAAAAACAAAAAATTGAAATGAAACTAAAGTTGAAGAAAACCAAACTAGGGGTAAAACACACACAGTCAGGATTGATCAACATAGAAAATTTCAAGAACAAAACACAATTTTCAAGCACAGAGTTCAGAATTCAACAAGCCTTGGATGGCTACACTCCCCCCCCCCACACACATTTGAATGTTACATTGTCCTCAATGCATGACATGAATACAGAGGGGCTCTTGAGTCTTGCTCAGGATGTGTCATCCAGTTAAGCCGATTTCGTTAGTAAGATGGTCTCTTGTCGCCTACTACTAGTGTTGGACCTTCATGGAATAGCTTATTTTGATGCCCATTGACCTGGAAGGTGTTGTTTGTATTTTCATCCTTCAATTCCACTACACCATAGGGAAAGACATGAGTAATTACAAATGGTCCATCCCATTTGGAATGAAGCTTACCTGTGATGAGCTTTAACTATGAATTGAATAGTAACACTTTCTGGCCGACTCGGAACTCCTTCCTCAGAATCTGATGGTCATGAATTTGTTTGACCTTTTGCTTGTAGATCTAGGAGTTCTCATATGCTTCTAGGAAAATTTCTTCCAGTTCTTGCAGTTGGAGTTTTCTTTGCTTACCGACTTAATTGTAGGCCAGATTGCACTACTTGACTGCCTAGTAGGCTCGGTGCTCTATTTCAACCGAGAGATGACAGGCTTTTCCGAAGACAATCCGACAAGGAGACATCCCCAATGGAGTTCGGTATGCAGTTTTATGTGCCCACAGAGTGTCCTCAAGGAGTCGACTCTAGTCCTTTCGGCTATGATTGGTCATCTTTTGCAATGTTTTCTTTATTTCCTTGTTAAAAACTTCAGCTCGGCCATTTGTCTAGGGATGATAAGTTGTGGCAATTTTATGCACCACCCCATACTTGTGGAGTAAAGAGGACATGACTCTGTTGCAAAAGTTACTACCTTGGTCACTTATGAGTGCTTTCGGCATACCAAACCGGCAGAAGATATTGGACTTCAGAAAATCCACTACAACCTTGGCATCATTGGTTTTGGTGGCTATGGCCTCTACCCATCTTCATACATACTCTACGGAAAGCAGAATGTATGAGTACCTATTGGAGACTGGGAATGGCCCTATGAAGTCAATACCCCAAACATTGAAAACTTTGCAGAACAGGATGGGTTGTTGGGGGCATTTCATGCCTTTTGCTATGGCCACTTCAGCTTTTTGGCATTTTTCATAGGTGGAGACGAATCGATAAGTGTCTCTGAAGATGGTGGACCAATAGAACCCGCAGTCAAGTACTTTCCTGACAGTCTGAGTTGATCCATAATGGCCACCTCCAGGTGTTGCATGACAAAACTGGAGGGCCGAATTGATCTCACCATTTGGAATGCACCTACAAATAACTTGATCATTACAAAGTCTCCATAGGTAAGGATCATCCTGTATGTAATATTTGGCATCGTTTTGAAGTCTTTCCTCGCATAGCTTAGATGCCTCTAGTGGAAACTAAGATGCTGCCACAAAGTTGTAGATATCTACAAACTATGGTGTAGGCATGTTGATGTGCAGCAATTTCTCATCTGGGAATTCGTCTCTGATAGGCATCGGGTTATTCTCCCTCTCAATCTAGCTCAAATGATTTGCTACCGAGTTCTTAGTACCCTTCTTATCTTTGATTTCTATGTTGAATTCTTGAATGAGAAGCATCTATTGAATCAATCTCAGCTTTGCATTTGGCTTCTTCAGCAAGAATCTTAGTGCAGCATGGTCAGAAAACACAACAATTTTGGAGCCTAGTAAATACGAACGAAATTTGTCCAGGGCAAATACAATTACCAACAGCTCCTTTTCAGTTGTTGTGTAATTTAACTGGGCTGGGTCCATTGTTCGAGATACATAAGCAATCACATGCACTGGTTTGCTAACTCCAACTCTGTGGCCTAAGACGGATCCTATTATCAAATTGGATGCGTCACACATAAGCTCAAATGGAAGCTCCCAATTAGGTGCTTGAAGGATAAGGGTGGACATGAGTCAGTTCTTTAGCTCACTTTTCAAAGTTGAGTACCAGGTTTGTTTTTATGCATCTCGTCAACACCTTGGATAGATTTTCTAGACATGTATCAAATGAATCAGTGTACACCGTGAAGTCGTCCATAAATACTTCCATGCAATCCTGTAGCAGGTCCGAAAAGATGCTTGTCATGCAACGTTGAAATGTACTCGACGCGTTGCATAGGCCAAACGACATGCGTGTGTATGCAAAGGTACCGAATGGGCAGGTGAAGGTAGTCTTGTGTTGATCTTCAGGTGCAATGTGGATTTGCATATATCTAGAGAATCCATCTACAAAACAGTAATGGAATTTTCCTACGAGTTTCTCCAGGACTTGATCAATAAAAGGCAAAGGAAAGTGATCCTTCTAAGTAGCCTGATTCAATCTTCTGTAGTTGATACAGACTCACCAGCTATTCTGAATCCGCATAGGTACCAGCTTGTCATGCTGGTTTTTCATGATAATCATCCCAGACTTCTTAGGTACTACTTGTACAAGACTAACCCACTGCTGTCCGATATGGGGTAGATAATCCCTACAGCAAGCAGTTTTGTCACCTCTTTCTTGACCATGTCTAGGATGGTCGGATTCATCCTTGTTGTTGCCCTATGGGTCTGGCTTCTTCCTCCATTAAAATTCTATACATGCAGATAGAGGGGTTTATCCCTAGAAGGTCAGATAGTTTCCACCTGATTGCCTTCTTATGTTGCCTTAGGATGTGCAACAATTTATCTTCTTGCTCTTGGTGGAAATTGTTGGCAATGATGACTAGAAGTTGCTGCTTAGTATCCAGATAGGCATATTTCAAATGACTCAGCAATGGCTTCAATTTTATAGGTGGTGGTGGAGATGAAGAATTATTAGTTGCTTTTGGATCCGACTAGTTGACTTGACTTGGATTTGGCACCAAGTTGCCGACATAATCTTGGCCTTCTGCTATTGTGGCTTATTCCTATTGACTAAGACAGAATCGACACTTGTCGGATTGGAGTCAGACTCGGCGCTTCGCCTTGCAAGAGAGTCGAATCCGAGTGGAACGCAGTTTTGGACTTAATTGTCCAAAACAGATTCAGCTCTTGCTTGCTTCTGGTCTTCACTGGCCGAGATGGTCTTGGCTTGTATATGCAAAGGCGGGTCGGCCTCGACACTCATCTTTTTGGCCGAGTTGACTTTGGTCTTCTTTCGGTCCCAGCCTCCTTTGGCCGACTCGTACTCGGCTGTGAACATTATTGCCACTTGTGCTGGGAATAGCTTGTTGATCTCGGCAACTTGAACATCTGCATTATACAAATACTCCAGTATCTCATGCTTGCACACTTGGTCTAATAATTTGAGCAATTTAGCTTCTTGACTCAAGTCGGCAAGGTCAGTGTTATCATCCTTGGAGTCAGAAAGATTGTGTACTTCCCATAATTCATCATAGTCGGCTTCTTCTATTATAGACCCTAAGTAGTCAAATGAATCAGTATCTCCAGTAAAATTTGAAATATCTTTGTTGTTGCTATCTAGTTCAAGACACTCCTCAACTAGTTCATCAATCAAATCTATGCCAAAGAGTGAATGGTCTTTGGTGGGGTGCTTCATGGCTTCGAAAATATTAAACTACACCAGGGTGTCACCAAACTCCATTGAGAATGTCCCGACATGCACATCAATCTTTGTTCTGGAAGTCATGAGGAACGGTCGCCCCAAGATTAAGGTGGATCCCTTCCATGATGTATCATCCTCCATATCCAGCACATAGAAGTCGGCTGGGAAAATCAGCTCATTCACTTGGACCAGTACATCTTTGAGGATGCCTAAGGGTTGGACAACATTTCTATTTGCTAGTTGTATTGTCTTCCCAGTGGGTTCTATGTCACCGAAATTCAAGGATTTGTAGATTGATGTTGGCATGACATTAATTGACGCTCCTAAGTCCAGCACGACATCGACAAAAGTACAATCGCCAATGGTACATGGGACAAAGAAAATTCCGGGGTCTCGACATTTCTTCGGCAGTGCTTGTTGGGCTCCTGCAATGATGTCTTCGTTTCTGGTCAATGCCGACACTATACCTCTTACTTCCACACCTCCTTTTATCTTCTTCCTTTTGTGCACACATAATTTCTTGAGGAATTTTGCGTACTTGGGAATCTGCTTTATTGCATCTAGGAGTGGAATGTTGATTTTCACCTTCTAAAACATCCTCAACAGCTCTTCATCAAATTCAGGCTTCCTTGCTGAAAGGGTTCAAGTTGGAAATGGAAATGGGACAATTTTATCTTGTTGAGGTACCTACGAGTTGGCATTCAGCTCAGAGTCGGCATCAGTTGGTCTCGGCAACTGTTGCAATTCTTTTCCACTTCTTAGAGTAACTACACTCGCATTCCCTCTCAGATTTGGAATTGTTTACGAGAGCAAGTTGCTAGATTCGGCCGACTGTAAATGGCTCACAGTGTTTGCTAACTGTCCTATTTGCATTTTGAGGTCTTGAATGGTGGCGGTCATATTCTGCTGAAACTGCATATTGTTGGAGTTCATACTTTTTTGGAACTCCAATTTGCTAGCTGCTAATTGCTTCATTAGGTCCTTCAAAGATGGTGAATTTCCTTAAGCTGGCATTCTTTGTTGTTATTGCTTCTGGAATGACGGTGCCTGGTATTACGGAGTCGATTGTTGATAACTTGTTGGTCCTTGAGGTGCATTCAAGGCAGATCTGAATCGTTGAGCTGCATATGGCCCTTGACTCGCCCCTGGCCGCAATGGTTGCTTCCTGAATTGTTGATTATCAAATGGTCGACTTTGATATGGCTGCTTCCTATACCGGTAACCACCTATTGCTCCAACACTCTCTAGGTGGTCCAACTCGGTTTCTTGTAATGTGGGACACATATCAGTAGGGTGCTCCACGGAAGTACATATGCCACAAATTCTGGTTACTATGCTTGGTTGGTGTTGTCCAACAGCAAGTTGCCTCACCAGTGATGTCAACTCAGTCAGCTAGTTTTCCAATCTCAAGTTGTCAACTGCACCAATTTCATTCACCATTCGGGGTTGGCTGGCTCCTTTGATCCCAAACTGTTGTGTGTTGCTTGCCATATTGTAGATCAGGTGCCTTGCTGCTACTGGCGTCTTAATCATCAATGCTCCTCAACTAGCAGCATCAATCATGCTTTTGTCCATCATCGTCAGACCTTCATAAAAATTCTGAATCAGCAATTTCTCACTGATCTGATGATGCAGACATGTGGTGCATAGCTTGTTGAATCTTTCCCGGTACTCATGCAGAGTCTCTCTAGAATGTTGCCTTATCCCATAGGTTTCCTTCTTGATGGTCGCAGTCCTGGACGCTAGAAAGAACTTCCTTAGGAACATTTGTTTCATATCTCCCCAGGTGTTGAACAGAACTGGCTGTAGATATAGCCAATCCTTTACAGCTCCATCCAAGGAAAATGGAAACGCCTTCATTTTGATGTAATCCTCTGGTATCCCGTGCGACCTCATTATAGAACAAACCACATTGAATTCTTTTAAGTGCTTGTTATGACACCCTTCTACCCCGAATACTTAAATTAAAATAATCAAGTAAATAAAAAGGAAGACAAGGTAATAGATAAAACCAAAGAAACTCAATTCGTATTAAGGATAAAAGGTTCACATGGTCATTATCATGTTCAAACATTAAGTACACATAAAAAAAATATCACATAAATTAGTAATGTTGATCTAAACACGTCATTCATGTGTTTGACACATTTCAAATATATAAATCACTTTCATTTTTGTATACATTTAGTGAGTTATTGATATACCCATCATTTTCAAATATTTAAGATGCAAAAGTACGTATGAAAAGACATGGAACCACTATTCTAAATCCCAAGCCCCGATGTCACACAAATCAGAGCAAGACCCCGCCTCTTCAAAACTCGGCACCACGAGTGCCCTCAACATTACCTAAAAGAAAGCCACAAGAGAGTATGGTGAGAAATAGCATTCAATCATATATAAATGCAGATAGTACCCCAAATCCCAGCCATTACCATACCCAATTACTAACAGTTAACAAATACTCATATATCAATCACACGTTCCATCGCATTCAAAATCAATCACATTCCATTCATGTTTACAAAATGCAAATGCTCGCACAATGCATATGCTCATCACCACACCTAAGAGTCTCGATTCGGAACTCCACACCATGGGCGAACCTCCTCAATCCCCTTAGTTATCACTAATGATGGCCACACCGTTAAACACCCCATATGGCCAGTGTGTCGTATAGTTAAACACCACCTATGGTCCGTGCGAAGACATTCTACACAATCGTTAAACACCACCTATGGTCGATTTGTAGCATGGTTAAACACCACCTATGGCCAATGCATATGAATTTCCCCCATCATTAGTCCACCCTGTTAAATACCACTTTTGGCCAGGGTCCCCTGTTAAACACCACATATGGCCAGGGTATTATAGCCACGTCTGGCTTCTCATGCATCTCATGTCCATGCTCAATGCATTCTCATCCACATTCTCGTTCTCATGATTCATACATCATTCACATAGTCCATAATCATGCCAAAATCATATCAATTTAGCCATCATTACCATAAATCATTTATAAGAACGCACAGAAATACACATAAAACATCATTGAATTCCACCCAATTTCACCATTACACATAAGAGTCTCAAATTGAACCTCAACCATGAATAACCATAAACAACCACGAGAATCAAGTAATTAAGACGATTAACCATACAATTTCAAACGAAAATCACATTAAGGCAAAACGTTAATCCAAGAATTTAATCCCCTTTCAATTGCCACAAGACACCATACAAAAACAATTATTAATAAGGGCCATACTTGGAAGCATAATAAAGAAAACATGCTCATCAAAGTCATTCTTCTTGTTCCTTTGGGATTCCCTCTAGAGGTTTTCCTTCACACTAAAGGCAACCAATTACATTATCAATTAAGTCAACCAAAACTAAGGTACACATTGACGAATCTTTTCTACCGATTAAAACATTTTTAGAACATAATAACCAAACAAATTTGAGAATTTGGATTGCCCTCACTACCCGTACACCTCCTCATTCACATATAACTGAATCCATCTCCCCCGTACCTTAGATGCGAAGAACAACGAGGATCTGATGCGGCTCCAGGACGATCTGAACACCCTAGCTCCTCCTTCTTGCAAGTCTGCGTTCTGTCTCCTCTAGGTCTGGCTGTCTGATGTGCAAAACACAAATTAGGGTAAACTGATTAACCCCTGTCTAATATTCTAGCTGGGTCGGGTTTGACCCGACCCGCCCGTCAGCCTCCCCCCATTAATTCGATTAATTAAATTAATAAATGAAAATAATTCGAATTAATGCCTCATCAGTTTATAAAACCATTAACTCCTCCATCAAAATAAAATTAAATGTAAATATTTAAATACTAAATTAAGTTTCTGCCATCATTAAGAATAATAACAATAATAATAACATTTTAGTTTCAAAATGCAATTATTTAATAAAATAATTTCCTGCAACAATTAATAATTAAAATAAATTGATAATAATGATAAGGATGTAATTTATTTTCTAACAAAATAATTAAATAATTTTTTAGGATGTTACACTTGTGGGGATCTTCTTCTGCAAGACCATGAAATTTAGGCAACAAATGTATAAGACCGGATTTCAATTCATATGATTGAGCTAGTTCTAGTTGTGGATATTGGATGCACCAAGGTTGGTACACCACATCCGATGTAGCCAGCTCCTTCAACGTCCGATCATTGTTCTCCATCTATTCTGACTCTGTAAAATTATTAGTGCTACTATATTCAACAGAATCTGAAGTGTTAGTAACAGGACTACTATTGTCAAAACTAGAAACAAAGTTAGAACAATTACTTACTACTATATTCCTAGCTTTTCTCAACCTACATAAAGTTATTTCTATCTCAGGATCTAAATCATACAATAGGTCGAACTACTCCTAGTCATGCATCATACTAAATCATGCAGAGAAAGAAAATGCAACCAATTACATAGAAAAATACAAGTTATTTATGCAAAAGAGTTATTGTTAGTTATGCAAATCAACAAACAGTGAACAGAGAATCAATTATGCAGAAAAAGTTAGAGTCGATTTTGCAAATCAGGAAACAAAAAACAAGTAGCTGTTAGAGAACAAAATCAATTATGCAGAAAAATGAAATCGAAGATGCAAAAATGACTATTATTTTTTTTAGCAGCGAAACTCACGCCAAAAAATTAACATACACTCAGCATGCTATATTATTCCAAAATTCAAATCAAAACATACATAGACTCAATTTAGACTCTTATGACTCGACTGACAAACACAACACTCCACAGACTCGGGATTCGGCTTAACTTAGATTTGGCACACAAAGACACAAAAGAGCTTGTGTCCCCGACAACAACCCCAATTTGATAAGCTCATATTTAGTTGTCTTTATGTGCATCAAATAACTAAAGCTAACTATAGCATAGTCAACCCTAGGTTGAATTCTCTCAAGGACAGAGTGCGCTCAATTATGACTTTGTATGAAACTAGAAAAATGCAGAAACTCTCAAACATAGAATGCAGACTCACTCTCGGCTAGGTGTCGAGTTGCTCTCGGCAAAGACTATCCTGATATGGTCTCGGTAGAGACGTATCCGACACGGTCTCGGTTAAGCGCAGACTGACATAATGGAGTTGGATTAGACTCGGTCTCAGATTGAAATGCAGGAAATAGGGGGGTTGGTGGCAAGTAAAGTAGGACAAAAATTAAACTAAGTAAGAATGTAAATGCAAGCTAAACTAGGCTACCTCTACTGCTATTACTGTATTCATGCTAAGTCTCAACAATTAAGTTAGTTCCAGTCCCTTCACTCAAGGCTACGTTCCATATCAACCTAAGATTCCCTTATGACAATCGCCAAACATTCGTCCATTGCCATACCGAGGATTTACACGATCGCTACCTCATCAGTTGGTAGGGATTAAGTTCATAGTTGAATTTAGGTTCTTTAATCGATTACCTACTGAAGTTGTTAAACTAGTTCCGATCGGCCTAATCTAACATTTGTCTACTTAGCAATGTGCAATCGCGACACAACAAAGTAGATTATGATGTAGGGGTCGTAAACAAGAGATTGGAATTAGAAGCTACTTATATTATTAAGAACAGAGTACAAACATAGGGTGTGAATTTAGTGAATCCGTCTTCCACGACGATCACCATGGACGAACGGCGATGGTTCACCTCTGTTAGCCAATACACTGAGGATCAGGTCCACTAGAGTGTGATGGCAAGCCAAGCAGTCCCCTCTGACAACCTTCAGCCTCTTAGTTTTTGACCTGTGCTTCCTCAATCGAGAGAAACACCACTAAATGCACCGTGCACCATCGTAAGGATGGAATTGTGAGTGAGAATATGGAGTGTGTGACGATGGAGTTTTGGTCTGAATTTCAACAACGATTACAACGTGCCCATCGTTATCTATATATACACGAGGTTGGTTCGCATGCTTCCTCTAACGACTTCCTAACAAAATTACAAACTAATCTTCCTAATCTACCCTCATAAAGATTCTCCTTGCGCAGCAAGCTTCTCCAAGGGTGACGTGGTTGTTGTGCTGGATGGAGCTGAGTTGGACGCCTAGGCTGGATTGCCTCTGTGGATGATATGCTTGGGCCACTCCATTTAGGCCACTGAACTGCAGAGTTGGACGGTCTAGGAAGGAGTCGTTCTGGCAAGGATGGCTCTCTTGGACCGAGACTCTCTTGATGTGTCGAGATCAATGGTTTCTGACCTACAAAAAGGAATGAATCTTTTATGAACTAAGACCCTCAAATTAGCACAGATTTATACTTTCCCTATTTCTAGGTTCATAACATGAATCTTAGCTAAGATTAAATTCTTAAGCACCAAATAATCTCAAGAACACTCATCTTAAGCCCCTGTAAGGTGTATAAAATATGATTTATCAGTCTTCCTAAGAGGGTTTCACATATGCTTCTAAGATACTTTGGTAGGTTTGAGAGGAGCATAGCTGATCAATCATCTTTGTAGCGGGTGTGGTATTGAGGAGAGATCAGGGTGGAGTACATCTCCACCACCATAGTTTTGTTTATTGTCACCTTTCACACCTACATGTAGATGTTTATCCCCATATTGACAATGTGGAGCTAGTCGGTGGGTGTGACGAGGGCAATCCTAATGATTATGGTCCTTGTCCTTGATGCTTCTAAACTGGGCCCATGAGTGTTGGGGGAACCACAAGAGCTTTATCTTTAGGATTGTTCCCACTGCTGCAGTAGTTATGGGGTTGTCTTGTAGGGACAAACTTGATTAAGTGTTTTGTGTATCCCTTCCCCCTCTTTTTTTTTTTATGTATCTTTTATTTTGGGCAAATATTTAGCCCCTAGCTTCATGTTATCTGTTTATGTTGTTGATGTAAGTTCCATAAGAAACAATTTCATGTTATAATCAGGCTTGCACATATTCTTTATTTTATGCTAATGATACATGTTTAATTTCAGTTATCATGTACATTGCATGTTTATAGTTGTTATGTATTATAAGAAAAAAGGAAAAATTAAATGTCATTTTAATAATTAACTTAATTAAGTATCTTATTTAAAATCAACCTTCCGCACTTAATATAATCTTAGTGATTTAGTAAATTGTGTTGATCTCGAGTCATTACATATATCATAATTATAATTTTATTGTTATATATTAAATATTTCTTCTTTTATAAATTTGTGTTGTTTTGTTTCTTATATTTTTTTTTGGATACTTTAACATGTGAAATAAGATATTATTATTGACGTAACAATTCTTTTTTATTTTACTAAAAAATATTAAATATAATTATACTTCTTTAATCAATTTTATGCAATAATATTTTAATTTAATATTAAACAATTTATATAATATTCAAATTTAAAAATTATTTTAGTGACTGAAATATGATATTATTATGGATGTAATATTTTTTTTTAGTAAAATGCCTAAAAATGATCATCATTAACTTTCAAGATATTGTTAAAAAAGTTCTTTTAATTTTAATTAAAATTTTAAAACACGAAATGAATTTTCAAGATATTATTAAAGAAGATTTTTTAGTTTTAAGTTTTTAGTAAAGTACAAAATCATTACATTAATAATAATATCTTATTTTAGTTATTATAATATTGAAAAAAATTCAACAATTTTATAAAAAATTATAATATAAATGAATAAATTATAATTAAGATACGTAGTATTAAAAATTAAAAATTATAATTTTTTAATTATATAATTTTATATTAGTTATGTAATAAAAAAATATATTGGTTATGTAATAAAAAAATATATTGGGTATTTTTATTCTTTACACATATAATATTATATATATATATATAATTGTTAAGTAATATATTAATTCTTATACTTGATATTAAAGTATTACGCTGGAAGTTAAAACTTTATCGTGGATATTGTTTTTTTATTTATTCAATTTTTGAATTTTTATTTAAATTGCTAAATTATAATTTTGGTATGTTATCTTGTGTTAAAATTTATTTTGGACTTTTATCTTTTATAAAAAATCATTTTGAATTTTTAATTTTTAAATTTGTATCAATTATTTTCTTTTAAAAAATTATTTTTTATTTTTTTGATATAATTTTAAATTATTTTTTAACTAATTTAAAACGTGAAATCTATTTTATTATATTTATTTACATAAAAATTATAAGACTTAATTAAAATTTAAACAAAAAAAATCATAATAAAAATAACATAAAAAATAAACATTACGATCATTTGATATAAAATTTTCAGTTTTTTTATTATTTATGAGACTATTTTTTATTTAATTTTTATTGTTTATTGTCTTTTTGTGATTTGAATTTTAATTGATTTTTATAATTTTTATATAAATAAATTTAATTAGATAAATTTTATATCTTAAATCAATAAAAAATAATTTAAAATTTCGTCTTCAAATTAAAAATAATTAAATTTTTTGGAAGAATTTTGAAAGTTAAAAAAATATAAATCTTTTAGAAAATAAAAGGTAAAATAAATTTTAAAAAAATTAAAATTATAAATTAACCTATTTAAATAACTCATGTCAACAAAAAAATTCCCCATTATTAAATGTAGAAAAAAAAAAAAACTCTTATTCTTTTAAAGCTGTCCAATGCTCTGCTCGCCTTTTGCAGGCTGTCCAAATCCCAAATCTCGTCCAGTCTGCTCACACTGTCCTCCTAGATTCCTCGGTTAAAGAAATCCGGAGGATTTTTCTATGAATGGATTTGAAGATAGGTTTTTGCGGCTGCATAAAACATTGGTACCCATCAAACCAAATTTTACAACTTAGTATCCTATGACAAATTTATATTACATACAAAATACTGTATACCCTCTAGACTCCGATATATAAAAGATCTTTTAAAATATAAATAAATCTTAATTAATTTTAAGTTAAATTCATTTATTTTATCAAGTTTTTAATTAAGTTTCTATAATTAAAAATACTTTAAAAAAATTCTTATCATTTAAATAGAGTGTATGAGAGTGTTTTCTTTATTTTGATGGAAACATTTTCAAATGTTTATGTTACAACTATGACTAATCTTGGCCAATAAAATTATTAGGTGGTACAAAATTTCTTGATATATCTAGTTTAGAAGCCAAAGAACCTTTAGCCAAAATAATGAAACAACTTTTATTTATCATTGAACGACTAACGCTTATGGCAACTAATGATAATTGGTAGGCGTTGTTAATTAACTGATTTTCCCTCTCTACCAATTATCACAACAGAGATATCAAACAGTACTATATATCTCAGTGCAGTGGACCATCATAATCCACAACAATATGCATGTAAAAGTCAACAAATTATAAAAATTTCTAAGTCATTCTTACGCTGCGACAAATGGTACAAGTGAGATTCGATGAATGTCCAACTTCTCGGGTTTGCTTAAGTCATTCAAAAGTTTAGACTATCACCTTATATTCTAATAACGTCTGTCATAATTAGCTTGGTCTATGTCGCCAATTGGCAAGCACTCTTGAATAAAATTCTTTCAACAATTGTTTCATGTTTTCTATAGTTGTTCTAATGAAATTGTCATAAGAAATATCTAAAGATCAATAATAAAAAAAATACCACGAAAAATGTAAAATAAAACATATCAATATGAATGTTCAACGAATTAGACAAAACATAACATGATTAAATTATAAAAAAAATATAAAATAAATTACATCTTTTCGAAGTGTCTTGTGAGATTGAGATATGAGATTGAGATATGAGATTACAATGGCCATGAGGGGTGGAACTGTGAGCCATGGCCACTGATGAAATTTTCTCCCCCATGCTCGTTTGTGCTAGTAATAACTATTACGTATTACGTATATTATTTTTTACAACATTTAAAATATGTTACGAAAATATAAAAAATATTGTCTATTAGTTTTAATAATATTTTAGAAAATATTGTATTTGAATTAGAGATGGAGCAAGAATTTAATGACTAGGGGACCAACTATGAAAATAAAAATTTATCTAATAAATATATAAATATTAAAATTCGTATAAAATATTCATAATTAAGTGTTTTTCAAAATAATCTATTTTTGTAAAGATCCAAAATAACAAATGAAAATCACCAATTTCATATGCTGCCAATAACTTTCATAAATTTATAAAAAAAAAATTTAGTATCTACTTTAACTTTATTTTTTTTACAAAAAATTCTATTAATTATGTTCCACAAATCTACTAAATTAGAATAAATTATGTTATTTTCTAAATTATCTTTTAGGACAATAGTAATCAATAATTATTAAAAATAATTTTACTTTTAAATAGTTAGAAAAGAAAACTACAACTCGATATTTAATGCAATTATAGAAAAAAGCTACAATTCTTAAAAGTAAATTAGGGTAAAACTTTAATGCAACTCGATATTTTATTTGTTTTTTCCACAACACTCGTGTAATTGATATTGGAAGCACATTGCAACTTCAAAAACAATAACAAAAATAACAAAGATGAGATAAGGAAAGTAAATAGAATATAGAAAGAATGATGATAGGAAGATAAAATATTTGATAATATAGTTTAAAATTTAACTTGTCAATCCCTTATATAATATTAATAAGTTTGACCAACTAATATTTAATTCTCAAATAAGAATAAAGGGAATGCTAAAAAATAATTTTTTATCTATAGGAATCGAAAATGATATTGGGGAATTAACAATACTCATGCACTCTAATTACTGGTACTAATAATAACATATTATACTACCAGAAAATAATTGATTAGCGATCAAAATTAGCAATCAATTGTTTCAATCACTAATAGCGAAGATTTTGGTGATCGATTTTTTTTTTTATAAAACAATGACCAACTTAGCGATCAAAATGTGTTGTAGCTAACACATTGGTCGCTAATTCCATCACAAAAACAATGAAGAATTTTAGATGATATAGCTATCGAATTAGTCACCAAAATTTGAAAGTAATTTAACTATCGAATAACTCAGTCGCTAAATGGTGAATCTAGGAACATAACATCCGAATTAGGGACAAAATTTTAATTTTTAATTAAAAAATAAAATAACTACCTAATTAGCAATCAAGTTTTATTTTTTAAATAAAATATAAAAGGAAAATAACGACCAAATTTTAAGTTTTAAATAAAAATAAAAAATAGAATAATAACTAAATTAGCCATCGAAATTTAATTATTAGTAAAAAAATAAAAAACGTAAAATAGTGATCGAATTAACGATCAAATATTAATTTTTAATTAAAAATAAAAATAACTAAAATAGCGACTGAGTTACGACCGATTTGTGTTGGTTGCTAAATTGTGAGCAATAAAAAATTAACTTATTGAAAAATAGCGACCTTATTTTTTATAAATATTTAAAATTTAAAGTTAATTTTTATAAATAAAAATATAATTATTTTATATTTAAATTTTTTTTGAAGAATAATTATTATAACCATTTAAATTAATTGGTATAATTTATATAAATAGACATGAAAAATTGTTTTAGTGTATTTTAAATGACAAATTTTAAAATTTAAAATTGAAACATTATTTTATAATATGTCACGTAAGAATAATATTATAAAAATACTATCATTGTAATAATATTATAAGAAAAATAGTACTAAATAATTTCTTTACCATAAATGATGTCATTTAAATAAACAAAAAAGTTATAGAAATATAAGAAAATAATCCAAATAAAATGTGAAATATAATTAAAAAATAAACAAAAGAGTTATTAATATGAAGTAAGGATTTCAATGACTTCATACCTCACAAATTAAGTGAAAGAAATATATAAAAGTCTTTGATTAAATAAAATAAAATACATTTTATTAAAGTATATTCATTCCGTCTTATTTGAAATAATTCAAGCAACAAGTTTGTTTGTGATATTTGATCAAATCTAACATATTGTCTTTCATATTTATTTTCATCAAAACTAACATATATAAGTCTTTCATATTTATTCAAGTAATAAGTGTGGTTTTGATTAAATTTGTCTTTTATTTGAGGTTTTGTGTCATTATGGTGTTGAAGTTAATTTTAAGTCAACTAAGCCTATTTATTTTTAAAATAAAGTAAATTTAGTATTTTTGTATTTAAATTTTACATATTTTCGTTATTTATCCAAATAATAGTGTGATTTTGATTAAATTTGTCTTTTATTGTTGAAATTTTGTGTAATTATGATGTTGAAGTTAATTTTAATTCAACTAAGTCTATTTATTTTTAAAATAAAGTAAAATTTAGTATTTTTGTATTTAAATTTTTCATATTTTCATTTTTTATCCAAATAATAGTGTGATTTTAATTAAATTTGTCTTATTGTTGAAGTTTTGTGTAATTATGATGTTGGAGTTAATTTTAAGTCAAGTAAGTCTATTTATTTTTAAAATAAAGTAAATTTAGTATTTTTTGTGTTTAAATTTTATATATTTTCGTTATTTATCCAAATAATAGTGTAATTTTTATTAAATTAGTCTTTTGTTGTAAAAATATTATGTAATTATGGTGTTGAAGTTAATTTTAACTCAACTAATTCTATCTATTTTTAAAATAAAGTAAATTTAGTATTTTTTATTTAAATTTTAGATATTTTCGTCATTTATCCAAATAATATTGTGATTTTTATTAAATTAGTATTTTGTTGTTGAAGTTTTGTGTAATTATGATGTTGAAGATAAGTTTAACTCAACTAAGTCTATTTATTTTTAAAATAAAGTAAATTTAGTTTTTTTATTTAAATTTTTGATATTTTTGTTATTTATCCAAATAATACTATGATTTTTATTAAATTAGTCTTTTAAGTTTAGATTATGTATAATTATTATGTTCAAGTTTATTAAAAGTTATCTCAGTCTATTTATTTTTAATGGGGTATTTAATAAATTGGAGATATGAATGGTGTTCAAAATTTAGAAAAAAGATTAATGGTATTTTTATGAATGTTGTAATTTAGTGATATTTTAAATTTTTATGAAAATATTAATGGTATTTTTAATAAATTTTTATCAACCTTTGTTTCCTACCTTAATTTTCCAGCAACTCCCACCTTCATTTTCAAAATTTCCCACATTCATTTTCAAATATTTCTCACCCTCACTTTAACATTTTCAACTTCCACTCTCACTCCCTCCCACTTCAACTCTTATTTCCTACTCTCACTCTCGGATTCAGCCTTCTTTGTTGTTGCCTTATGAGCTTTGCATCTTCCTCCATTAAAATTCTATGCATGCAGATGGAGGGGTTTATGCCTCGAAGGTCAGATAATTTCCACCCAATTGCCTTCTTATGTTGCCTTAGGAAGTGTAGCAATTTATCCTCCTGCTCCTGGTGATGACTAAAAGTTGCTACTCAGTATCCAGATAGACATATTTCAAATGACTCGACAATGGTTTCAGTTTTATGGGTGGTGGTGGAGATGAAGAATTGTCATTAGTTAGTTTCGGATCCAATTAGCTGACTTGATTTGTATTCGCTACCAGGTGTGCTGACATGATCCAGACCTTCAATTTCTATGGCCGACTCCTATTGACCGAGAGAGAATTGGCTCTTGTCGGATTGGAGTTGGACTCGACGTTTCTTCTTGTACTAAAGTCAGATCCAGTTGGAACACGGTTCCAGATTTGATAGTCCGAAATAAACTCGGCTATTGTTTACTTCTGATCTTCACTGGTCGAGTGGCTCTTGGCTCGCATATGCACAATCAGGTTGACCTCGGCATTTGTCTTTCTAGCTGAGTCGACTTCAGCCTTCTCTCGACCGCGTCCTCTTTTGGTCGACTCATACTCGGTCGTGAACATTGTTGCCACTTGTGCTTGGAATAACTTTTTGGTCTCGACAACTTGGACTTCTGCATTATTTGAACACTCCAGGTCCTCATGCTTCCACATTTGGTCCAATAACTTGAGCAATTCAGCTTCCTGACTCAAGTCGGCAAGGTTAGTGTTATCATCCTTGGAGTTGGAAAGATCATGTACCTCCCATAATTCATCACAGTTGGCCTCCTCTATTATAGACCCTAAGCAATCAAATGATTCAGTGTCTCCAACAAAATCTGAATTTTCTTCACCGCTGTTGTCTAGTTGAAGACACTCCTCAACTAGTTCATTAATCAAATCTATGTCAAAGAGTGAATGGTCCTCGGTGGGGTGCTTCATAGCTTCGAAAATATTGAACTGCACTAGATGATCACCAAATTCCATCGAAAGTGTCCCGACATGCACATCAATCTTTGTTCTGGTAGTCATTAGGAACGATCTCCCAAGATTAAGGTAAATCCCTTCCTGGATGTCTCTTCCTCCATATCCAGCACATAGAAGTCGACTAGGAAAATCAGCTCATTAACTTGGACCAGTATATCTTCAAGAACGCCTAAGGGTTGAAAAACACTTTTATTTTCTAGTTGTATTGTCATTCATGTGGACTCCAGATCACCAAATTTCAAGGATTTGTAGATTGATGTCGACATGACATTAATTGAAGCTCCCAGGTCCAACATGGCATCGATAAAGGTACAGTCACCAATGATGCATGGGATAGAAAAGATTCCGGGGTCTTGATATTTCTTTGGCAGTGCTTGTTGTACTCTTTTAGTGAATTCATCATTTCAATTCAATGCCAATACTATACCTCCTGATTCCTCTCCTCCTTTCATCTTCTTCCTCTTGTGTACACACAACTCCTTAAGGAATTTTGCGTACTTGGGAATCTACTTTATGACATCTAGGAGTGGAATATTAATTTCCACCTTCCAGAACATCTTCAGCAACACTTTGTCAGACTCAAGCTTCTTTGCCGAAAGGGTCCGGGTTGGAAACAACAATGGGACAAACCTATCTTGTTGAGGTATCTGTGAGTCGGCATCTAGTTCAGAGTCGGCATTAGTCGGTCTTGGCTCTTGTTGTGGTGCTGGTTGCAGCAATTCTCTACCACTCCTCATAGTTATGACACTCGTATTCCCTCTTGGATTCAGAATTGTTTACGAGGACAAGTTGCTAGATCCGGCCGACTGTAAATAGCTCACAGTATTGGCTAGCTATCCTATTTGTGTCTTGAGGTCTTGGATGGTGGCGCTCATATTTTGCTGGAATTGCATGTTGCTGGAGTTCATATTTTGTTGGAACTCCAGATTACTTGTTGCTAGCTGCTTCATCAGATCCTCCAAAGATGGCGAGTTGCCTTGAGCTAGCACTCTCTGTTGCTGCTGTTGTTGGAAAGGTGGTGCTTGATATTGCGGACTCGATTGTTGATAACCGGCTTGACCTTGAGGTGCATTTTGGGTAAGTCCAAATCGTTGAGCTACATATGGCCCTTGACTCGACCCCAGCTGAAATGGCTGCTTCCCATATTGATTATCAAACTGTCAACTCTGACATGGTTGCTTTCCGTACTAATATCCACCTATTGCTCCAACACTTTCTGGGTGGTTCGACTTAGTCTCTTATAGTGTGGGGTACATATCAGTGGGGTGCTCCACGAAAGTACATATGCCACAAACTCAGGCTATTATGCTTGGTTGATGTTTTCCAACAGCAAGTTGCCTTACTAGTGATGTCAATTAGGTCAGCTGGTTTTCCAATCTCAAGTTGTCAATTGCACCGATTTCATTCACCATTTGGGGTTGGTCGACTCCTCTGATCCCAAACTGTTGTGTATTACTTGCCATATTGGAGATCAGGTGTCTTGCTGCTACTGGCATCTTATCCATTAATGCTCCTCCATTAACAGCGTCAATCATGCTTCTATCCATCATCGTTAGACCTGTATAAAAGTACTGAATCAACAATTGCTCACTAATCTGATGATGCAGACATGTGGCACATAGCTTGTTAAATCTTTCCCAATACTCATGCAGAGTTCCGCCAGAATGTTGCCTTATCCCACAAATCTCCTTCCTGGTGGTCGCAGCTTTGGATGCCGAAAAGAATTTCTCTAGAAACATGTGCTTCATATCTCCCCAGGTGTTGAAGAGAACCGACTGCAGATACAGCCAATCCTTTGCAGCTTCATCCAAGGAAAATGAGAACACCTTCATTTTAATGTATTCCTCTAGTATCCCTTGCGGTCTCATTATAGAACAAACCACATTGAATTCTTTTAAGTGCTTGCGGGGATCTTCTCCTACAAGACCATATAATTTAGGAAACAAATGTATAAAACCAGATTTTAAATCATATGATTGAGCTGGTTCCAACTGTGGATACTGGATGCACCAAGGTTGATACACCACATCTAGTGTAGCCAACTCCTTCAAGGTTCGATCATTGTTCTCCATCTGCTCCAGCTTTAAAAAATTGTTAGTGCTACTGTACTCAACAAAATCAGAAGTGTTAGTGACAGGGCTACTATTATCAGAACTAGAAACAGAATCAGAACTATTACTATTACTTACTACTATATTCCTAGCTTTCCTTAACCTATGTAAAGTTATTTATATTTCAAGATCTAATTCATATAAAGGGTTAGTACTACTCCTAATCATGCACCATAAGGCAGATCATGTAGAAAAATGCAAGTTAATCATACAGAAAAATTAAAGAATGTTTATGTAGAAAAGTAGATATGGTTAATGATGCAAAGATGGTTGTGTTTTTTTTTAGCGGTGAAACTCACACGACAGAATTTTAACATACACTCAGCATGCTATATTATTTCAGGATCCAAACAGACTCAAAACTTTGACTCAACTGATAGGCATAGCATTCCACAGACTCGGGATTCAGCTTGACTTAGTTTAGCACACAAAGATACAAAAAAACTTATGTCCCTAGCAACGACGCCAATTTGATAACTCATTTTTAGTCGTGTTTTGTTTATCAAATAAACTAAAACTAACTATAGCATAGTCAACTTTAGGTCAAATTCTCTCAAGGACACAGTGTGTTCTAATATGGTTAAATGTGAAAATTAGAGTTAATGCAGAAATTTTCAAGTGTAGAATACCAACTCGCTCTCGGCAAAGATTGATCTGATTCGATCTCATCAAAGACGAATCTGACATGGTCTCAGCTAAGCACAAACTCGGATGCAACAGAGTTGGACTGACTCGATTTTGGATGGATGCGACGGAGTTGGACTAACTCGGTCTCGGACTAAAATTCAGTAAATAGAGGGGGGGTTTTACATTTGAGTGCAGAGAAATAACTAAGGACTGAAAGTAAGCTAACTAAACTATGCTAAGCTAACTATTGTATCAAATTAGAATTCAACACACGGTCGGTCTTTAATTCCTAAGCTAAGATTATACTCTGAATCAACCTGAACTCTTACAACAATCGTTGAACGTTTATCCCTTGCCATACCGAGGATTTACACAATCGCTACCTCAACAGTTGGTAGAGAGTATGTACTTGATTGGTTTTAGGTTCTCTTACCTAACAAGGTTATTAAACCAGTTCCAATCAGTCCTAGTCTAATGTCATCCACTCCTCACAATGTGCAATCGTGACAAAGAGACAACAAATTAAAGCACATGGATTAAAATCAAAAGACAAAATTGCAAACCAGTTGTGTCATTGAAAACAACATTGAATACAAGGTGAGAATTCAGAGATTGCAGAGAATCTGTCTTCCACGATGATTGCCTTGGAAGGACGGTGATGGTTCACCACTGATGGCTAGACGTTGAGGTTTCTACCCACCGGAGTGCGTCGACTATACTGAGCGATCACATCCGATAGCTTCCAGCTTCCAAATCCTAGTCCTGTACCTCCTCGATCGAGAGAGACACCTTATTGAAGCTTTGTGCACCACCGTGCTAGCTAGGTCAAACTGTGATTGCTGACGAAACTAGGTCCAAATTCTGCTGAAATTCCACACACTAAACTCGTGCCTTACGTGCCCTTATAAACATGCAGGGCAGCTGCACTAAATCTAAATGTAATCCTACAAAATCGATGATTCCTTGATCCTAACAGATTTCTAGCTGAGTTACCTGAATTACATATTTCCTAATTTAGTCTTCCTATGATCACGCGTTGTTCCTTGTATGCTGGAGTGATTTTTGCCGCTAATATCGGTCCTAGCCGAGAGTGCTACTTTGGCCGAGACGGTTGGTTTGGCTGGGATCGCTTCTTTTGGGCCAAGATGCTCCTTTTGGTCCTACAAAACAAGTCCAACCTTTTTATTAGTTAAAATCCTCGTTTCCACACAAATTTATATTTTTTCTATTTCTAGGCCCATAATTCAGATCTTAACTAAGACAGGACTCTTAATCACTAAACAGTCTTACTAATACCCATCGTAAGCCCTTATGATGTGTATAAAATGACTTATTAGGGGCACATGTCGGTTGGGTGCTCCACAAAAGTGCATATTCCACAAATTTTGACTGGTGGTATTTGTTGATGCTGGCTGACAGCGAGTTGCCTCACTAATGACGTCAACTCGGTTAGTTGATTTTCCAATCTCAGATTATCAACTGTATCGACTTTGTTCACTACTCTACTAGTGACGACTCCTCTGATTCTGAACTGCTGTGTATTACTCGCCATGTCCGAAATCAGATGTCTCTCTACTGTCGGTGTCTTATCCATTAAGGCTCCTCCACTTGCAGCATCTATCATGCTGCGGTCCATCATCATCAAATCTTTATAGAAGTATTGAATCAGTAGTTGTTCGTTGATATGATGGTGTTGACATGTGGCACATAGTCTGTTAAATCTTTCCCAATATTCGTGCAAGGTTTCTTCTACATGTTGCCGAATTCCACATATTTCCTTCCAAATAGTCATAATTCTGGATGCCGGGAAGAACTTCTCTAAGAAGGTGCGTTTCATGTCTCCCCAAGTGTTCAAAAGAGCTGGTTGTAGGTACAACCAATCCTTCGCTGCTCCGTCTAGAGAAAATGGAAACGCCTTCATCTTGATGTAGTCTTCCAGTATCCCCTGTGGTCTCATTGTCGAACAAACTACGTGGAACTCTTATAGGTGCTTATGTGGATCCTTACCTACAAGACCATGGAATTTAGGCAACAAATGTATTAAACCAGATTTTAATTCATATGACTAAGTCAACTCTAGCTACGGATACTCGATGCACCATGGTTGGTACGCCACATCCGGCATAGCCAGCTCCTTCAATGTGCAATCTTGGTTCTCCATTAGCTTCGGTTTATTGGAATCAAACAAATCCAAGTTAGAGTAGGTGTTACTGTTAGAATTGCTATATGAAAAAGAATCAATGTTGTTAGCGACAGAAACACTATTATTAGAGTTAGAACTAGAATTAGGACTACTGTTGGTACTTACTACAATGCTTCTAACCTTTCTTAGTCTTCGTAAGGTTAATTCTATATCAGGGTCTAAATCATATATTGTGTTAGAACTACTCCTAATCATGCATCATCTTACAAAAAGAAAAACAAGTGATGAAATATCTAAGATGCAGAGAAAAAGAAAATTATGCAGAAGATTAAATGTAATGCAATAATATTGCTATGCAAAAAAATAAAAATATTATACTCTTTTTTTTTTTCTTTCTTTTCTTTTCTGCACGTGACACACGCAAATTCTTAAACACACATCAATACATGCAAACACAGACTCGACATGCAAAAAGGAATTAAACAACAACAAACACGAACTTTCCAGGAGAAAGTAGGTACTGACGCGACAAAAGAAAACAGATACAAATGACAAGGAATTCAACAATCAATAGACAAAACAAAATAGACTCGATACATCATACAAACAGACCTAGCATTCTATAGACTCGGGATCCGTTATGAACTTCAAACTCAACGCACTAGGACATAACAAAATTTGCGTCCCCAGCTACGGTGCCAATTTGATAATGCTTTTTGTCGTGGTGACTTTCATCAAATAAAACTAAAGCTAACTATAGTATAGCTAACCCTAGGTCATTCTTCTCAAAGGTGCAATGTATTTAGTTGTAATTAATACGGAAGTAGAAGGTCATACAGAAAACACTAAGTGTGTAGAATGCCGACTCGCTCTCAACAGAGATGGATCCGATACAGACTCAGTTGAGCTATATCTGATATTGTCTCGGTTAAGCGTGGACTTAGATACAGACGGACGCGAAGGAGTCTCGACCAGACTCAGACTCGGACTCAGACACGTACTTCTAGAAACATAAACGAAGGGGGTTTGTGTGTAACTGCAAGACAGGAAATAAACTATTCTATGAAAATAACGACAATCTAAACTATGAACAATTACTATATCAATTCACAAGTTTATCAACAATTGGTTCTGGTTCTTAATGATTTGTATACAATTCCAAACCAACCTAAATGTTACGATAATCACTGAACATTTGTCCGTTACTTACTAAGGGCTTACCCAATTGCTGCCTCGAGGAAGCAGGGATTACGCTCTTGGTTGATTTAAGGTTCTCTTAACGATTACCTAACTTGTTGTTAGATCGGTTCCAATTGGCCTAATCTAACATTATCTACTACTGTTCCTCTTGCAAGCATGGAGTAAAAAGCAGTTCAATATGACAAGAATTGCTCACAGAGAAAATATGGAAACATCACTATTATTGACGAACAAGTTATTGATACAAGGGTTGATACATGGAATGGATGAGAACACAAACTAACTCAGTTCACCACAACGATCGCCATGGATGAAACTATGGTAGTTCAGTCGAAGAAGACCAAGGAACATGAGAGGCAGTACCCTCCAGAGAGTGCCGTGAAGATGAACAAATTCATTCGTCCTGGTCAGTCATCTCTAGCAACTCAGCTCAGCTTGAACCTTGACCTACGCTCACTTGATCGACCAGGCATCATTGAGGCACCGTGCACCACCAAAATGATGGAATGCGCGCGAAGAAGATGAATTGCAGAATCGTACAATAGAGTGTGTATCAACTCCCCTATCTATGACGTGTGCTTTCCTTTTTATACACGTTCGTAGCTTCTAGCAGAAGCTTCTTGGAGAAGTTACAGAGAAGTTTTTAGAAGCTTCTTAACTAATAACTAACCATCATTCTAGAAGTTTCTAATTGATAACCGCCTACAGATCGTACAATAGAGTGTGTATCAACTCCCCTATCTATGACGTGTGCTTTCCTTTTTATACACGTTCGTAGCTTCTAGCAGAAGCTTCTTGGAGAAGTTACAGAGAAGTTTTTAGAAGCTTCTTAACTAATAACTAACCATCATTCTAGAAGTTTCTAATTGATAACCGCCTACAGCTACTGCTTGCTTCCTTGAGACTTTTTGGCCACGTGTCAGGTTTTGCTGGAGTCGCTCTTAATGGCTGAAACAGATCCGGTACCTCAAGTTCTAAGCTGGAGCCGACTGGGAGTCAGGCTCAGACTTCGATTTGGAGTCGATCTTAGCTAGTCTTGGGCTCCTGCTATGACCTACACTATTAAGATGAACATTTTATTAGCTAATATTCTCAAATTAACACAGATTTATTTTTTCCTATTCTAGGTCAATAATTTGAATCTTAGCTAATATGAGTTCCTTAGTTACAAATCATGTTCAATTGTGCCCATCTTAAGACCTTGTAAGGTGTCTAAAATATGACTTATCAATTGGCCTCCCTAAATGTAAAGTATCTCAGACATTTTGAATGTTTGAAGAAATGACAAAGATAAGAGTAAAAACCATTCACAAAGCCACAAATTAGATGAAAAACATGACAAATTGACAAACTCACTTGGAAAGTTAAGAATTTTGGACATGGACATAGGTGAATAAAGCCTAGGTGGTGAAATTTATATTGTTCTCCATGAAAGAACCCTTGAAAGGTAGAGACTGAAGCTACATGACACATGCTCAAGGAGAATTGGAGAAGTTTTCACCATAGCACTGAAAGTCCCAAGGATAGAATTGCAATTTTCAAGCAAAAGTTGGTGGTAGACGACTTGTTCTCGATAAACTGTAAGGGCATTGTGCTATTTAAAAAAAAATTGTGAAGATTGGTAGTAACTTATGATCACTTGTCAAAATTATTACTCTACTCTAAACCACTTATCAGCTAGAGCATTAATCTATTTCATTTAATTAAATAAGGTTAAAGTTGATTTTATAATTAAAAATTATTTAGATTATTTATAATAAATTTTACAAAAAGATTATGCAAAATAGTTCAATCTACACTGGTTTCTAAAAAAAAATTCAAATAAATTATAAGATGAGAATTTTAATGATTTTACACTTAAAAAATATTATTATATTACTTTTAAGCTAATTTCGTTGGAAAATTTATTTTTATGTCAAATTTGTTATTTTGCTTAAAATTGGAATCAGAACTAGTTAAATAAAAATCACTTTTATGAAAATTGTAGAAAAGGAAAAAATTGTCATTTCACACTTATAAAAAAATATTTTATTACTTATAATGGTGTATTTTAATTTTATTTGACGAAAATTTTCAGAGTTTTAAGTGTTTGAAATTATTTTAATTTAATCTACCTTTTCTAGTATTTTATTTAATACAAAGGATAAAAGAGTATTTTCATTAAAAAAATTTATAAAATACTATAAAAATTTCTAGAGGTTATGTACTGTAAAAATACCTATTCATAAAATTTCAAATTAAAATAATATTATTTAAATTAATTATGCATTTTCTAAGTTTAATAGATTTTTTATAGATAAAGCTCTGATTTTAATATTTCAAAACAATATTTTAGAGAATTATAATTAAAACTTAAATAGTTTAATATAAATTATTTAAGATTTGGAATTGGAATATGGTTGAATAGCTTGCATATAATTTAATCATGCATGTTATTCGTTGAAACACATAACATTATAACATTGCATGTGATGTAGAAAATATTGATGGGAAATTCTATTTTTTTTAATGAATTTTACCTTATTAATAATAATAATAATAATAATAATAATAATAATAATAATAATAATAACAACAATAATAATAATAATAATAATAATAATAATAATAATAATAATAATAATAATAATAATAATAATAATAATAATAACAACAATAATAATAATAATAATAATAATAATAATAATAATAATAACAATAATAATAATAATAATAACAACAATAATAACAATAATAATAATAATAATAATAATAATAACAACAATAATAACAATAATAATAATAATAATAATAATAATAATAATAATAATAACAATAATAACAATAATAACAATAATAATAATAATAATAACAATAACAATAATAATAATAATAACAATAATAATAACAATAATAACAATAATAATAATAATAATAATAACAATAATAATAACAATAATAACAATAATAATAATAACAATAATAATAATAATAATAATAATAATAATAATAATAATAATAATAACAATAATAATAATAATAACAATAATAATAATAATAATAACAATAATAATAACAATAATAATAACAATAATAACAATAATAATAACAATAATAATAACAATAATAACAATAATAACAATAATAATAACAATAATAACAATAACAATAATAACAATAATAACAATAACAACAACAACAATAACAATAATAACAATAATAACAATAACAACAATAACAATAATAACAATAATAACAATAATAATAATAATAATAATAACAATAATAATAATAATAATAATAATAATAACAATAATAATAATAATAATAATAACAATAATAACAATAATAATAATAATAATAACAATAATAACAATAATAACAATAATAACAATAATAATAATAACAATAATAATAATAATAACAATAATAATAATAATAATAATAATAATAATAACAATAATAACAATAACAATAATAATAACAATAACAATAATAACAATAATAATAATAATAACAATAATAACAATAATAATAATAATAATAATAACAATAATAACAATAACAATAATAATAACAATAACAATAATAACAATAACAATAATAATAACAATAATAATAATAATAATAACAATAATAATAATAACAATAATAATAATAATAATAATAATAATAATAATAATAATAATAACAATAATAATAATAATAACAATAATAATAATAATAATAATAATAATAATAATAATAATAATAATAATAATAATAATAATAATAATAATAATAATAATAATAATAATAATAATAATAATAATAATAATAATAATAATAATAATAATAATAATAATAATAATAATAATAATAATAATAATAATAATAATAATAATAATAATAATAATAATAATAATAATAATAATAATAATAATAACAATAATAACAATAATAACAATAATAACAATAATAACAATAATAACAATAATAACAATAATAATAATAATAATAATAATAATAATAATAATAATAATAATAATAATAATAATAATAATAATAATAATAATAATAATAATAATAATAATAATAATAATAATAATAATAATAATAATAATAATAATAATAATAATAATAATAATAATAATAATAATAATAATAATAATAATAATAATAATAATAATAATAATAATAATAATAATAATAATAATAATAATAATAATAATAATAATAATAATAATAATAATAATAATAATAATAATAATAATAATAATAATAATAATAATAATAATAATAATAATAATAATAATAATAATAATAATAATAATAATAATAATAATAATAATAATAATAATAATAATAATAATAATAATAATAATAATAATAATAATAATAATAATAATAATAATAATAATAATAATAATAATAATAATAATAATAATAATAATAATAATAATAATAATAATAATAATAATAATAATAATAATAATAATAATAATAATAATAATGTATTTTAAGTCTCTTAGTATCCTATGGAGAGACACAA
This sequence comes from Mucuna pruriens, assembly GCA_025330945.1. Classification (NCBI taxonomy): domain Eukaryota; kingdom Viridiplantae; phylum Streptophyta; class Magnoliopsida; order Fabales; family Fabaceae; genus Mucuna; species Mucuna pruriens. The sequence continues at coordinate 961,583 of JAENHJ010000014.1, forward strand.
TTAGTGGTAGACTTACTAGGATCCGAAAAAGAGATTAAATTTTGTTGAATTGTAACATGGCAGGATGTTCAATGACAATGGTGTTATAGTCTTATTTACAAGAGAGTCTAAGTATTAATATATTGATATAATGTTGTGAGTTGTATATTATGTGATTGAATCAGGCATATATAGTATGAGTTTGTAAGATGTTATGAACATGCATGTAAGTTTGTTGACTAGTGCATGAAAGATAGTAGTGAAGGTATCCCTAAGTATCCTTAAGGATAGGTACATGAGTGCTTTCATATAGGACAATAATCTCCAAAGTGAAAGAGATTATTGTCCTACATTTCCATTTAACATCGCTTAAAGTAATACTCATGATGTGGGTAATGATAACAATGACAAGGATAATGATTATAATGAGGATGACAATGATAATCAATTAGATTAGAACCTTTACCACAACAACAAAGACACGGTGACATTCATAGAAGTTCTTGACCATAACAAAAAAGGGTTCAACCTGCATGAAACAAACAACTACCACTTTGTGAAACTCATTAAAAAACACTTTTTGTATAATAATATTGTTAATTTTTATATTATTTTTATTACTATTTTTATAATGGTAGTTGAATTATAAAAGAAAGAAACAATATATATATATATGAAAGAAAGTTGGCAATATCATAGTTGACTCCCAAAATTTGAAAAAACTTAAAAAAAATGGACAATACTATTATCAACTCGTTAGCATAATCTCAAATGTGGGCATATTTCTCCTTTAGGCTACCTTCCACTAGTTGTCTTACTTCTTTCAAGACCCTAAATATTTTACTTTCATCAACAAGCACACCAAAGTCCCTTTTCAAGTAATTAAAGGTCTCAATATATTTAATATTAGGATGCAACTTTATCTTCTATATAATCTTTTGAACTACCACTTTTGTAAAGCTTGCTTGCTTTTATTGCAGATGTGATAATTAAAAAATGTCTTGATTTGGAAGCTTTTTTGAACTTCATTCCACCCATAGTATATCTCTCATCCACGCTCCTTAGGCTTGCACCTTACCCTTACTTTAACCTTATCATTCTTAATCCACTTAATCTTTCTTCCTATTTATATTGTGTAGTCCCTCACAATAATTTTAAAGCTCTTGAGAGTTCCAAACTCCATCCCAATCTCTAGATGCACATTTCCAAAATCTACAATTTCATTAACTAAGGATAAATAGGTCTCTAACTACCTATACATACCTTGTCATCATTGCTATTTGGAGATATCAATATTTTAGACTCATAACTTCCATTTGTATTTTCAGAGGACTTATCATCAAACCTTAGGGAAGGCTCATACAAATTGTCATTTGCACTTTTATAAGTATAAAAAAAACCTTATCATTATGTGAAGCTTGTGCATCTTGCTCCTCATGTTCATCCTTAACAACCTCCACATCATAATTATCATTTGCATCTTGTCCAATGTTTGTTTTTGAGATGTTTGCATCCTTGGGTTCTTTACTAGGTTTTTCAATCATTGTGTGGTTCAAACCATTGTCAACTTTACCATCATTACCAATAGTGTCAAGAATTTTAGGATTTGCATCAATATTGTGTTCATATTACTCATCTATCTCATGTCCATTGATTCGAGCTACACCTACCATTTTCAAAATGTTAGTGTCATTCTCCAATAGTTGCAACCCTTATGCATTTCTTTCTCATGCACCCAAAAATATACACATTCGAACTTCATATATCCTCGCAACCTTTGCTCAAATAAGTAAAAAAAAACACATTCATGTAGTTGCTCTCCATGTGACCCCAAATACATATTTCACTCCCTCATACTCCAAAGAACCACTTTCATTTCTTATAAACCTCCTAGCATGGTGCAGTACAAGGGTGATTTGACTTGACATCTTACAAACATACTTGCATTAAACCACACCAAAAATCATTATCGAAAAAATAATATAATATGAAGAATTGTCAATAAATCAATAACAAATATACAAAACACAAAACATCGTGCAATAGGATATACAACATGCAACCCTCACCCTCGCACCTAACCAGACCAACAATATGAAAAATATAATACAGCATACAATCAATAAAGAAAAAAATGATAAAGCCTTGTAATAAGGATATGCAGCAAGTAATGGAACGACGACAACGAAGGATAGTCAACAAACCCATAAACCCAAAGTAGAAACCATTAAGCAAAAATAATATAAGATACCAAATCAGAAAACGAAAATCAGAAGACCCAGTAATAAGGATATGCGATAACTACAATCAACCTAAACACAACCTAAAATAAAAAACGCAAAAACGATTACCAATGGATACAGAATACCTATCATCTTTCAGTGCCTTCGTATTTGCTCAAAAACACAACGAAGATGTCGTTGTCTTTCTCTAGCCGCCTTGCTACGATCGTTTGTCTTCATCTCTACTCTATGCGGGAAAGAAGTTAAAAACGACATTATTCTATTCAGTTTAATCCATTTTTTTTAAATTAAACATTCAAATAAGTCTATCGTGGTGTGGCAATTTCTTCTTTTTTTAACAAATTGTCACATCATCACATGACTTGCCTCTTATGTGTGGCTGTTAAACTTAATAGAGGGGATAATAGAAGGATCAACGTGAGTCACAGAAGATAGTTTGAAAGACTTTTTTTTTTTTAATTTTATTAAATTAAGAGACTAATATGAGAGAGTGTGTGACACTTTCCCAGGCCAAATTAGTCATTTACTCCATTATTTCTAACATGGCTGTATGAGTAAAAAAGCCGCCAACTCTATTATGTACGGAAAGGTACTTCTCCGAGGGGTTATCGATAATTTGTCATCCATGATTGCACTATCTCTTAAGAATTTATAGTCAAACATGTTAACATTCATAAGGAAATCCGCGATCATGAAACAAAGTGGCTGAAAAATTGGCCACTTCAACTTTCAATTTGCATGAAATATACTGAATAGAAGAGGTGCCTTACCAAATTGTACTTCTATTAGAACTTAACGTACAAGCCTTTGCCATTATTTCTAAATAAAACTATCCAGGTCCATATTAAAAGAAATATCTAGTACTCACAGTACTCCCTCTATTGCTAATTTATTATTATTTTAGAAGTTTCAATTTATTTTGAAATATTTTTTATTTAAAAAAATTAAAAGAGCATTTTTAACTTTATTTTTATCTTTTTATATTTTCATTAACTGATCCATGAGAGGTCGGTAATGAAATAATTAAGAGGGTAATACAAGTAAATGAATTTACATTTTTATTAAAAAAAAACAATATTTAATGACTTTCTTAAAACATTAATTTATTTAAATTTATATATATATATATATATATATATATATATATATATATATATATATATATATATTAAAACATATTGAATTATCTAATATTGATATCTTCTTAATTTTAAATTATTTACTAAAAATATATCTTTTTGTCATTTTAGATATACATAAAAAGGACAAGTCAAACAAAATGAAATAGAAATTTGGGTGACTTTGAAACAAATTTTAAATGGTAAACTTATGACTAATTAATTATTGTGTAATAATGGAGCATGATATTTGTTATTATGGTTTGGCATCAAAGTTTTTTATAACTTTTCGAAAAAAATAAAGGTCTTTTAAACCTACAATGAATCAAACATTGGGTAATTGAAAACGATATTAGGGAGATTAGAACACTAGTGCACTATGTTGAACCAACAGGTATTGAGTTTAGGATTAAGGAATTCTAATTCTCATTAGTACTCATATAATTGGGTAAATTAATTTAATGTAGAAAATTTTAAGACTCAAATTTGTTTAACTTCGGGTGTATTTAACTATCCATTAAAATATATCGGTACAGACATTAATAAAAAAAAATCTAATATCTTGCATTGTTTCAAATGCCTGCTATAGTAACAAAAAAATTTTTGTTTGCCATAAACTCTGCTCCAACAGAAAATCAAAACACAATTTCAACCTTCTATTTTGAAAAAATAAGACATCCACTGAAAATATAAAATAATTTTACATTCTCGTTTAATTATAATTATTTATTAAAATAAATTTATTAATTTTTACAATAAAAATCTTAAAAATTATATTATTGTTAATAAAATGATGGTATAGAATTTATATACACCGTTAGCCACTATTAAAAAAATCTGATTTTTAATGGGGGTTTATTTGTGGGAGTTATTATAAACTGTCACAAAATTGTATGATTTCTGACAATTTCTTTTAACCTCCACAAACTACAAAACAAAAAGGTTTTTAGTGGCATAATTTGTGGGGTTGTTAATAAACCCCCAGAAAAATATGCAATTTTTGACACAATATGACCACCACAAATTGATATTTTTAGTTATTATTTTAAATTGATATACGTTATTATTTATTTTTTATTTAGTTTTATTGTTATTTTACTTTATATAGTTCTTAATTTATTTTTTTATTTTTTATCAATTTAACTTGTCCAAAAGACAAATCAAATTTAAGAATCATATTTTTTTTTTATAAAATCATGTTTATATGTATGTAACTTTTATTAGTAGTTAGTACTAATAAAAAATTGTTAATATAACTTTTAAGTAGTTATTATAAAAATACTACAAAATATTTAAAATTTAATATAATTTTTAATATCAATATAGTAGATAATCTATAATTAATTTAATATTCATACAAAAGTTTCGGTTTTTAGTGACAATTTATTTATAGTAACTATATGTAACCACCACAAAATAATATAGTTTTTGACAATATTTTTAATAGTGAGAATTATTTATTTCTATAGTGATCTAATTATTTTTTTTTTTTGCTGTATTTAACTGCTAATAAAATTTGTAGCTAATTTTAAACTAATTAATTATCTCTTAAGTACTGTATATTTTTTTTTGTCACAAAACTAATTTATCATACTTAAAACGAGTTTACGTTCTCCCTGGTAGCTGTTACCCGAATTCACACAACACCCCCCATCCCCGAGGAATCAATTCTCGCGAACACAACCCCTACACAATTCCCGACTACTATGCTCTTCCCCTTGTTCTCACTACGTAACTACACTTTTTCTCACTCGCTTTTTCCCCGTTGCTCATACCAGGTTCATCTACCTCTCTTGCTGCCAAATCTTTGTACGGTTGATGCTTCAGTTTGTGTTTTCATATTTTGATTTTATTAATTTTGATTTCATTGTATACTCATAAAAATGAACTGCGATCTTGCTTCTCTTGGTGAAAATAAGAATCGATCACTCCTCGACATAGTTTGTCATTTTTTTTGTTCTTAATATTTTTCCCTGTTAGAACCATTGGTCGAAGAGAAGCAAAGAATCTTCAGTAACGTTGAAGCAATATTTTACATGGCAGGAAAATCAAGCCATAGCAGAAATCCAGTTTGCAGATTACATTTTCCCTACTTTCGACCAGGCATGCTCCCTTCCCATGGTTTGGTTTAGTCAAAGCCCTTTTTGATCAGTAATTGACCAATTTTGATTTCTAGATTGTCAATGAAGCTGCTAAGTTCAGATATCGGAGTGGGAATCAATTTAATTGTGGTGGTAAATTTCTTTCACTGCTTCAGTATTGAAGTTTGGCTTATCTCTATTTTCACTTGTTGTGCTGAAGTTTTTTACACATTCCTGTAGGCTTAACAATTAGAGCCCCTTATGGAGCTGTAGGCATTACCACTTTCAATCCCTTGAGGCTTTCTTCTGTCATGTTCCTAGTATCAAAGTGTGGTGCTTTCATAAGGACTTCAGTCTATTAATTAGAACCTTATTTTTCTGCACTTTTGTTTCTTTTCCCTGTTTCTTAGATAAAAAGGCTACTTACAATGTAGTGTTTGACAGTTCAATAGACTATACAATGTTCATATTCTAAGCCTAAGGTAGTATGGCAAGAGTTGAAATCCATGTGCATCATAAATTGCTCACTCATCCAATTAAGAAGATTATCAAGGTGAAAGGGATAGTAATGACAGTGAATCACTGCAAAAATGTTGTAGACTAAGTTCTTAGATTGCTATAACATCTAAAAAGAAGGTGGAAGTTGTTGATGGATAAATTATCAAAATGGATCAAATATATCAAACAAAACTGTTATTTATTACAGAAAAGGTGCTTTTGAGTTGGATTGTCACTAACTGCATTAATACCAATGACCAACTAGGTGAAATTCTCATAATGCATTTCAGTTTTGTTTTTTTTCCAAATAGTTGTTAGATCTTAGAAGTCCATTTTAGTTTCTAAGTGAGCATTTATAAAATAGAAATATCTAGAAATGTGAGAGACATTATTCTTTTCTGAACAAGGTTTTAAACACACTTCTTAGTAAGTTGGTCCATTGTGCACCACAACAACTGCCATGGAAGAACGGTGATAGTTCACCCACATTGACTAGAACGCTGAGGATTCAGTCCACCAGAGTGTGTCGACTAAACCGAGCGATAACCTATGATAACCTTCAGCTTCCCAGTTTCTATATATACATGAATGGGTTCCTTGTGACGCACGCCTAATCCTAACAAAATTCCTAACTGAATTACAGATTCCTAATTGACCTTTCTACCCTAAATGATCATCCTTACGCTGCAAGCTTCTCCTGGAGTAACGTGGCAGTTGAGCAGGACTCGAAGCGTGCCTTGATTGGATCATCTTTATTTGGGTGGCACGTTCCTCTATTGGGCTGTTGGGTTGAGGAGTCGGCCTAGTCCGGGAAAGAGCTGGTCTGGCCGGGACAGCTTCTCCTAGACCGAGATACTTCTTAATAGGCTAAGACGTCCTTCACTTGGCCTGTAAAATGAATCCATCTTTTTAGCACATATTTATATTTTCCCTATTTCTAGGTCCACAATCTGAATCTTAACTAAGATGTGATTCTTAGGTACTAAATAGTCTCAATAACACCCATATTAAGCCCTTGTGAGGTGTATAAAATATGACTTATCAGACCCTACACTTATACTTTTGCACTCCTGGGCAAAATCAGATTTGATCATTCAAGGAATTGAAAGAGAAGATGTAGTTTCAAATGAATTTCTCAAGTTTGTCAAAACAGATTAAGCACAAATTCATCCCAGAATCAAGTCATTCAAGCAATCTATGAAAGTTACTTTCTCCACATCCAAGGCAAATAAGTAACCTGCAAACATCAAAGAGTAACCAAGAAGTGACCAAGCTCTCTCTCAAGGCATATTCTCTCAATCTCTCGAGTGTTTGAGTTTGTATATACACTCAAAACATCCTATGTCGACTGACATTACCAAATTTTGACTAGCCTATCCTTCTAGACCTTCAAAAACACATGCAATAGTGATCAATAAGACTTTCTCAGGCTTGTAACATGGTCAGGGGTGAGGTAGGATTCAGGATGGCGAAGTGAGCTTTTGACAACCAGAGGTGTGAGAGGAGCAATGGGGAATGAGTCCACAAGCATGGGGCCTATCCCTTCGGACCTACAAGTCTTTGTTCACTGCTCTTCTTTTCCCTTTTACATTTTTCTTTCTCTTTCTCACTTTTTATTCTACAACTTTGTGTTGCATTTTTTCTCGCAACTTTTTACTTTTGCTGCTTTTTCTTTCTTTCAATGCATCCTGCATTTTTTATTTTCATACCCCTTTCTTTCATTTTCTTCTTATCAACCCTTTCTTCTTCACACATTACTCTTTTTCCAAATGTACCACTCTTGCAATGTCTCCAGGTGCCACCCCATACTTATTTTAGACCTATTCCCAAAACAATTCCGAAGCTCCTTTGATCCCTAAGGTTGAGGTTGATCATAATTTTTCTAGCTTTAGGCTTGTAATGAGTTGTCATATCAAGAAATAGTTATATAGGCTAAAAAGGGATAAATAAGGGATTCAATTACAAGGTAGGTCTCTTTTGACCAGTAGTTTGTAAAAGAATGGCCTAGATCATCATATCACTTATGCATGTGAAACAAAGTGTATCCAAAGAGTCAAGGCAAAACCTAGAGCAACCAATAACATGGATGCAAAAATCACACAAGGAAGGAAAGAATGACAAGATGCAAAGTCATTATTATGTACAAGACTCAAAAATTCTCAAACGAATAATTGTTTTGTCCCTAAGGGTCTATCTTTTTTAGTTTTTCAATTACTTATTGCCTAAGGATGAAAAAATTTCACTCCCTGTCAAGTTGAAAAACGTTTCCTCCAAGGTTATGTACTGCCTCTTACCATTCCATCTAATCTTAAAGAAATCCATTTAAATTCTTTTTCAAAATATTTTTCTCAGCAACTAAACCCCCCTAATTCCTGCTTTCTAGTTCGAGATCAAGTCTAGTCCAACTTCGTTGCGTCCAACTCTGTGCTTAGCCGAGACCGTGTCGGATTTGTCTCTGTCGAGACTGAATCGGACAAGTCTTTGTCGAGAGCGAGTTTGCATTCTACACTTGAGTGTTTTCTGCATTACTCTAGTTTTCACATTAAGCCATAATCGAGCATATTGTGTCCTTAAGAAAATTCGACCTAAGGTTGACTATGCTATAGTTAGTTTTAGTTTATTTAATGCACGTAAAGACGACTAAAAATGAGTTATCAACCACCCCGTACTTGTCAAGTAGAGAGGACATGGCTCTGTTGCAGAAGTGACTCCCTTGGTCACTTATGAGAGCTTTCGGCACACCAAACTAGCAGATGATATTGGATTTCAGAAAATTCACAACAACTTTGGCATCCTTGGTCTTGGTGGCTATGGCCTCTACCCATCGCGATACATAATTGATGGCAAGCAGAATGTAAGAGTATCTATTGGAGACTGGGAATGGCCCCATAAAATCAATACCCCAAACATCGAAAATTTCACAAAACAGAATTGGTTGCTGGTGCATTTTAAGCCTTCGGCTTATGACCATTCCTGCTTCCTAACATTGTTCATAGGTGGAGACGAATTGATAGGCGTCTCTGCAAATGGTGGGCTAGTAGAACCTACAATCAAGCACTTTCTGGGGCTGTCCGAGTTGATCCATAATGATCACCTTCAAATGCTGCATGACAAAATTGGAGGATCGATTTGATCTAAGAATCCGGAATGCACCTGCAAATGACTTGATCATTGTAGAGTCTCCAAAGATAAGGATCATCCCATATGTAGTATTTGGCATCACTCTTAAGTTTCTCTTTGTACAGTTGGGATGCCTCTGGTGGAAGCTGAGATGCAACAATGAAATTACAAATGTTTGCAAACCATGGTGTAATCTTGTTCAATTGCATCAGTTGCTCGTCAAGGAATTCATCTCAGATGGGCATGGGGTCGCTCTCCCTCTCAATTCAGCTCAAATGGTCTACCACTGAATTCTCATCACCTTTCTTATCTCTGATCTCTATGTCAAACTCTTGGAGAAGAAGCATCCACCAAATCAGCCTTGGCTTTGCATCTGACTTCCTCAACAAGAATCATAGTGCAGCATGGTCAGATAAGATAATAATTTTGGAGCCTAGCAGATATGAACAAAATTTGTCCAAGGAAAACACAATTGCCAACAGCTCCTTTTTAGTTGAATAATTCAATTGGGTCGGATCCATTGTTCTAGACGCATACACAATCTCATGCGCTTGTTTGCCGACTTCGGCTCTCTGGCCTAAGATGGCTCCAAGTGCCAAATTGGAGGCGTAACACATATGCTCAAATGGATATTCCTATTTGGGTGCTTGGAGAATAGGTGTGGATATGAGTTAGATTTTTAGCTCTTAGAAGGCTTCCATACATGGCTGATCAAATTTGAAATCCATATCCTTTTGTAGCAGATTGGACAATGGCAGGGCAATATTGCTAAAATTCTTGATAAATCTTCTATAGAACCCTACATGTCCTAAGAATGAGCGAACCTTCCATACAGAAGCAGGGTTAGGAAGGGAAGTAATAATGTCAATTTTTTATTTATCGACCTCAATGCCTCTACTTGATACAAGATGTCCTAGCACAATTCCCTTGGTCACCATGAAATGGCATTTTTTGAAGCACCAGATTTGTGTCTATGCATCTAGTTAGCACCTTGGATAGATTTTCCAGACATGCATCAAATGATGTAGCATACACCATGAAGTCATCCATGAAGACTTCCATGCAATCCTATAGCAAGTCTAAGAAGATACTGGTCATGCAGCATTGAAATGTGCTCGGAGCATTGCACAGGCCAAATTACATGCGTGTGTACGCAAAGGTACCGAATGGGCAAGTGAAGGTAGTCTTGTGCTGATCTTCAGGTGCAATGTGGATTGTATATATCTAGACAATCCATCCAGGAAACAATAATGAGATTTCCTGGCTAATTTTTCCAAGACTTAATTAATGAAAGGCAAAGGAAAGTGATCTTTGCGAGTCACCTGGTTTAGTTTTTTGTAGTCAATACAGACTCGCCAGCTATTTTGAATCCACATAGGTACCAACTCATCATGCTGGTTCTTCATTACAGTCATCCTAGACTTTTTAGGTACTACTTGCACTAGACTAACCCATTGACTGTCTGAGATGGAGTAGATAATCCCGACAACAAGTAGTTTCGTAACTTCCTTCTTGACCACATCTAGGATAGTTGGATTCAACCTTCATTGTTGTTGCCTTATTGGATGGGCTTCCTCCTCCATAAGATTCTATGCATGCAGATGGAGGGGTTTATGCCTAGAAGGTCAAATAACTTCCATCGTATTGCCTTCTTATGTTGCCTCAAGATATGCAACAATTTCTCCTCTTGCTCCCAGTGGAGGTTATTAGCAATTATTACAGAGAATTGCTGATCATTGCCCAAGTAGGCGTACTTTAAGTGGCTTGGCAACAACTTAAGCTCTACGGGTGGTGATTGAGATGAAGAGGTATTATCAATTGGCTTCGGATCTGACTGGTTGACTTGGTTTAGATTCGACACCAGGTGTGCCAACATGATCTTGGCCTTTGATTGCTTTCGACTCAGATTGGTTGAGTTAGATTCGGCCCCTATCTGGTTGCTGGAGTTGGATTCAACTTTCCTCTTCACATTGAAGTCAGATTCAGATGGAACTAGGTTCTGGACTCTATTGTCCAAAATGGCTTCGACCTCGGCTTGCTCCCTGGCCTTTATGTCTGAGTTGCTTTTGGCTCTCGAATGTATACTCATATCAGACTCGGCCTTGATCTCTTTGATCGAGTCATCTTCGGACTTTATCAGATCTCATCCTTTTTTGGCCGAATCATACTCGGTCGTAAATATTGTTGCCACTTGTGCTGATAATGACTTTTTAGTCTCAGCAACTCGGACTTTTGCACTCTTGAAGCACTCTGGTTCTTCATCTTACTTGCACACTTGGTCTATTAAATCAACGAGTTCAAAATTGAGACTCAAGTGAGCAAGATCATTAATAGCATCCTCGGAGTTGGAAAGACTGAGTACTTCCCATAATTTATCATAGTCGGCTTCATCTGTTATAGACCCTAAGCAGTTAAATACATCAATGTCTCCAGCAAAATTTGAAATTTCATTACTGTCGGTGTCTAGTTGTAGGTGTTCTTCAACTAGTTAATCAATTAGATCTATGCCAAAGAGAGAATGGTCCTTGGTGGGGTGCTTCATTGCTTCAAAAATGTTGAACTGCACCAAGTTGTCACCAAATTCCATCGAGAGTGTCCCGACATGCGCATCAATCTTTGTTCTCGTGGTCATCAAAAATGGTCGTCCTAGAATCAAGGTAGACCTTTTTCCTGATGTCTCGTCCTCCATATCTAGCACATAAAAGTCGGCTGGGAAAATTAGCTTATTAACTTGGACCAGTACATCTTCAAGAACACCCAAGGATTGAACAACACTTCTATTAGCTTGCTGTATTGTCATCCCGGTGGGTTCTAGGTCACCAAAATTCAAGGATTTGTAGATTGTTGTTGGCATGACATTTATTGAGGCTCCTAGGTCCAACATGGCATTAGCAAAGGTACAATCACCAATGGTGCATGGGATAGAGAAAATTTCGAGGTCTCGACACTTCTTTGGCAGGGTTGTTGTGATTCAGCAATGATGTCATCGTTTATGGTCAATGTCAACACTATTCCTCCCAATTCCAGCCCACCTTTCATCTTTTTCCTTTTGTGCACGCATAACTCCTTAAGAAATTTTACGTACTTAGGAATCTGCTTTATGGCCTCTAGGAGTGGAATGTTGATTTCCACCTTCCAAAACAACTTCAACAACTCTTCATCAGATTCAGGCTTCCTTGTTGAGAGAGTCCGGGTTGGAAACGACAATGGGACCGATTTATCCTGTTGAGGTATATGTGAGTCGGCATCCGATTTATCTTATTGCCCAGGCAATCATCGACCGACTACCTCTCATGGGTCTTGGTGCCTTGGGTAGTCATCGATTGGTTGCCTTTCACAGGTCTTGTTGCCTCGGGCAGCCATAAATCGATTGCCTCTCATGAATCTTGGTATCTTGGGTTGTCATCAACTGACTGCCTCTCACAGGTCTTGTTGTCTTGGGCAATAATCGATTGACTACCTCTCACGGGTTTTGTTGCTCCACGTAATCATCAACCGACTGCCTCTCACGGGTCTTGGTGCCGCAGGCAGTCATTGACCGACTGCATTTTACAGGTCTTGGTGCCCCGGGCAGTCATCGATCGACTACCTCTCACGGGTCTTGGTACCTGGGGCAATCATCGACCGACTGCCTCTCATGGATCTTGGTGCCCAAGATAGTCATCGACCAACTACCTCTTGTAGGTCTTAATGCCCTGATCAATCATTGACCAACTGCCTCTAACGGGTCTTGGTGCCCCGGGCAGTCATCGATCGTTTTCTTCTCATGGGTCTTGTTGCCCTAGGTAGTCATCGATTGATTGCCTCTTACGTGTCTTGATGCTTCTTGCAGTCATCGACTGACTGCCTCTCATGGGTCTTGGATTTTTACCATGACATATATGACATTCGCATCTGCAAAAAGTGAACATTCAATAACATCCAATATTCAGTACATTACCATATAGGTGTATTCAACTAAAATATTTTCTCAAAGTAGTTGTATTCCAGGTGTGAGGCACCAATCTTCCGTCTAGCTATTTCAACTTGAATGCTACTTGTTTGACTTCCTCTTACACCCTAAATGGTCCCTCACAATTAGGGGCCAGTTTATTCATAGCTGCTCCCTTGAGGATCCTTCTCAGGACCAAGTGGCCCTTTTGTAAAAGGTGAGGGAATACTGTGGAATTATACCTTTTGGCAACTCTAGCCTTTGCTGCGTATTCGCCAATATGCGTCGTTTCTCTTTCTTCCTATAGTAAATCAAGGTTTACCCTCAACTCTTCTTTGTTACCATCACACTAGGTAAATACGGCATGTGGTGACGACTCCTCAACCTCTACAGGATCACAGCATTCATTCCAAAAGTGAGGTGAAATGGGGTTTCTTGAGTAGTCGAGTGCGGGGTGGTGTGGTATAACCAAAGTACATGTGGAAACTCCTCTACCCATCGCCCCTTCGCCTCTTTAAGTCACTTATGCAGTCCTCTGAGGATAACACTATTGGCAACCTCCGCTTCATCGTTGCTTTGGGATGCTCCATAGAGGTAAATGATTGTTTAATTCCATATTGAACACAGAACTCCTTCAATGCTCGTGATGCAAATTAGGTGCCATTATCACTAACTATAACGGCAAGAAGTCTGAAATGGCATACAATTCTCCTCCAATAAAATCGTCTTACTCTTCTAGCTGAGATCTGGCTACTAGCTCAACTTTTATCCACTTAGTAAAGTAATCAACTGCCAGCAAAAGGAATTTGACTTGACTAAGCGCTATAGGAAAGAGGCCCAATATGTCCACTCCCCACATGTAGAAAGGTCACAAAGATGTTAACATTTATCACACTTTTTGACAAATGCTAAGCTATCCTTCTTAATAGTTGACCAGTAGAATCCTGCACGTGCAATCTTGCTTGCTAAGGCCCTTCCACCTATATGGCTTTTGCATGCACCCTCGTGAACCTATTTAATGGCACGCTCTGCTTCAGTCTCCCCCAAACATCGTAGCAAAGGAAAAGAAAAGCCCCTCCTATACAACTGGCTCACAATTAAGACATATTTAGTCACCTCTCTTTTGATTCTTCATGCTTCTTGAGGACTTCCAATACTACGTCCTGGGTAAGATAACTAATTAGGTCTTCCTAGGATGATTGCCACTCAGTGCAAAGCACCCCGGTCTCCTCTATGGTAGGACGACCTAATGCCTCGTGGATTACAGTTCTGTGGAGACCTCCCTTTTGGATACTTGCCAATTTAGCTAGTAAATCAACCCTTTCATTTTGTTCTCAAGGGACGTGAAGTAAGGTAAACCCCTCAAAGGTTTTAGTTTGTGCCTTCACAATACCAAGATACCTAGTCAATTGGAGATCTTTTGCTTGATATTCACCATTCACCTACCTAGTGACCAATTGATAGTCGTTTTTTACTATCAACATCCCCACCCCTAGCTCCTCTCCTAACTGTATTCCTGCTAGAAGAGCCTCATATTCTGCTTGATTATTGCTTGCTCGAAACCCGAAACGAAGGGACTTTTCAATCAATACCCTGCTTGGGCCTTCTAGGATGACCCTTGCTCCACTACCATTTTTGTTAAAAGACCCATCTACGGACAACGTCCATTCCTTATTAGCCCATACCTCTTCTTCCTCGAGGAAGTTCGAAGTCAACTTGTTGATTGATTCAACTAGCACCTAGGCCTTCATATGTCCCCTTGCTTCATACGCCATATCGAATTCAGATAACTCGACTGCCCATCCTGTCATTCTCCCTACCAAGTCAAGCTTTCGTAGGATCTATTTGATCAGTAAGTCGGTCCTATCTATCAAAAGATGACTTTGGAAGTAGGGTGTCATCTTTTTGCCCGTAACAACAATAGTAGGGACGACCTTCTCGACTTTTTGGTATCGTAGATCAACGCCCTGTAGGACTTTACTAACATAATAGATAGGCCATTGTTCACCCTCTTCTTCCTGGATGATTACCAAACTTACTACTGTCAGAAACAAAAATATATACAAAAATTGGTTTACCTATAATCGGCCATGTGAGGATGGGAGAGTCTAACATCGTCTTTAACTCTTGAAAAGCCGCCTTGCATTCATCAGCCCATCTAAAGTGCTCGACTTTTCTCAATCATTGGAAAATAGTAGTCGACTTCTCCATTGACCGAGATAGAAAATGTGCCAAAGACGCAATTTGCCCAGTGAATTGTTGCACCTCGTTCACACTCTTGGGGCTTCTCATGTCAATTATTGTGTTGCACTTTTCAGGATTTGCTTCTATGCCCCTTTTGGTAAGCATAAAACCCAAGAACTTCCTATCCTTTACCCTGAACAACCATTTTTCAAGGTTCAGTCTCAATTAGTGTCTCCTCAACACTCTGAAGATTGATGCTAGATTTTCAGCATGCCCCATCTCCGTCTTAGACTTCACCACCATGCCGTCCACATATACTTCAAGCTGGTTTCCAATATGGTCCTTAAATATTCGGTCCATCATCATCTGGTAAGTAGCTCTTGCATTTTTTAGACCGAAAGGCATTACTCTATAACAAAAGTTCCCCTCATTCGTTATGAACACCGTCTTGGACTCGTCACTTGGATGCATCCTGATTTGATTGTAGCTCGAGTAGGCATCCATAAGGCATAGTAGTCCACAACCAGAGGCTCCATCCACCAAGGCTTCAATATTGGGTAAAGGGTACGGGTCCTTTAGACATGCCTTATTTAGGTTCGTATAATCTGTACACATTCTCCATTTGCCACTAGGCTTCTTTACCATCACAACATTTGATAACCAACTCGGGTATTTAACCTCTTGAATGAATCTTGCCTGTAGCAATTTAGCTGTTTTTGCCCTAACCGCTTTTTTCTTCTCCTCCTCTAACCTTCTCTTCTTCTGACTTACCGGGAAGGTGATAAGTCATATTTTATATACCTCACAAGGACTTAAGATAGGTATTGTTGAGACTGTTTGGTAACTAAGAATCGCATCTTAGCTAAGATTCGAATTATTGGCCTAGAAATAGGGAAAATATAAATCTATGCTAAATCAAGGATCTTAGCTAATAAAAAGATTGGATTCTTTTTACAAGCCAATTCTAGGAGTGTCTCGGCAAAATAGAAGCACCTCGGCCCAAGAGGAGATGTCATTGCCAAGCAAGACCCTTCTCAGTCGAGTCCAGCTTCAGAGCCCAAGCCACTCCAGAAGCGCATGTAATACGTAATCATTAGGGAGATGATATGATAAATCAAAAATTGTAATTATGTTAGGAGTTAGTTAGGTGAGGCGTGCGTAGCAAGGAACCTTGCGCATGTATATAAAGGAGCACAAGTGCGTGCTTAATGTGTTGTTGAATTCAGAAAATCATATCACTCACACCTTACACTACTCATGCTCTCGTTCCATTCCCTCAATGGTGAACGGTGCTTCAGTACGGTGTCTCGTCGATCGAGGAGGTACAAATCTAGAGTCTGGGAAACCGAAGGTTATTAGGGGAGATCAGTCAATATAGCTGACGCACTCTGGTGGATTTAATCCTTAGTGCTCTAGCCATCTCTAGTGAACCATCGTTGTTCTTCCATGGCAATCGTTGTGGAAAGCGGAATCCATGAATTCACATAACCTTGTAACAATACTCTGTTTCAGCAATAACAATTGGTTTGCGTTTCCTTATCTCTTACTTGCGAATCCTATCATTAATATACTCTTGCTTGTGTCACGATTGTGCATTTGTAAGAATGGATCACGTTAGGTTAGACCGATTGGAACTAATCTAACAACTTAATTAGGTAATCGATAAGAGAACCTAAAATCAACCACGTGCATACTCCTTGCCAATTGATGAGGTAGCAATTGTGTAAATCCTCAGTAAACAACAGGCGATCGTTCGACGATTGTCGTAAGAACTCTAGGTTGGTTTGAAATCATAAGCTCGAGTAGAGAACCAAAGACCGATTGCTTGTTGAACCTTCATGTTGATGTAATAAATATCATAGTCTAGTTAGTTCACATTTAATTTTTTACTTAGTTTATTTTTTCTTACTCTACTTTTCCAGCAACACAAACCCCCCGTTTATGCTTTCAGTTCGAGTTTGAGTCAGTCCGACTCCAGTCCGAGTCCAATCTGACTCTGTCTGAGCCTAGTGTATCTGTCTAAGACCAACTCTGAGTCATCTCAGTCCGAGACATAGTCGGCATTCTACGTACCCTTAGTATTTTGCATAAAACTCTTATTTCTACATTAAGTCATAATTGAACACATTGTGTCCTTGAGAGATTTGACCTAGGGTTGCACTAAGCTATAGTTAGCTCTAGTTTTATTTGATAAAGCCACCATAACGAAGAGAGCGTTATCAAATTGGCGTCATTGCCAAGGACACAAGTTCCTTTGTGTCTTTGTGTGCCAAGTTTGAGTTTATGTCGAATCCTGAGTCTGTAGAATGTTAGGTCTGTTTGTTTTGGTATACCGATTTAGTCTCTAACATAATTGAGGCCCTTACATAACTACATCTGAGTCCGTGTCCGTAGGTGCCGAGCTATCAGGTGCCGAGTCTGTGGGTACTAACTAATAAGCGGGTTTTTAGTCCTCTTACACGCCTCAAATAAATACTAAAGCTAACTATAGTATAATTAACCTAGGTCGATTCTCTCAAGGACACAGCGTGTTCAGATTGTGCTAAGTGTGAAAATCAGAGTTAATGTAGAAAACATTTAGTGCAAAATGCTGACTCGGTCTCAAATAGATGCGACGGAGTCGGACTGACTCGGTCTCAGACTTTAGAAAAGCAGTAAATAGGGGGGGTTTGTGTTTAAGTGCAGAAAATAAACTAAGTGCAGAAAATTAAACTATACTAATCTATACTAACTTACTGTACTAATTCAAGAATCAACACATAACAATTTGCCTTTCTTACTTAGGATTATACTCCGAATCAACCTTAGATTCTTACGACAATCGTCAAACGTTTGTCCATTGCCATACTGAGGATTTACACAATCGCTACCTTATCAATTGGCAAGGAGTATGTACTTGGTTGATTTTAGGTTCTCTACCTAATCAGATTATTAAACCAGTTCCAATCGGTCTTAGTCTAACGTGATCTACTCCTAACAATGTGCAATCGTGACAAGGTCAAAAGTAGATTAAAGCGCAGGAATTATAATTAAGAGATAGAATTGCAAACCAGTTATAATATTGAAATTAGAATTGAATACAAAGGTGGGAATTCAACGTTCTCTAGAGAGTCCACCTTCCATGACGATCGCCTTGGAAGGACGATAGTGGTGCACTAGTGATAGCCAGACGTTGAGGTTTCCGTCCACTGGAGTGCTTAGGATATACCGAGCGATCACCTTTGACAGCTTTCAGCTTCCCAAATCCTGATCCTGTACCTCATCGATCGAGAGAGACACCTTACTGAAGCTTCGTGTACCACCGTGCTAACTTGGAATGTCTACAGTTGTTGATGGCACTAGGTCTAGAATCCCATTGTTTTTCTACACTCTGAAATGTGCCAAGGCATGCCCTTATATACATGCAAGACATTTGTAGCTAAATCTAAATCTAATCCTACAAAATCGCTGATTCCTTGATCTTGACAAATTTCTTGCATAGTTACCCGAATTACATATTTTCCTGATCCTAACAGATTTCTTGCATAGTTACCCGAATTACATATTTCCCTGATCCTAACAAATTTCTCGCTAAGTTACTTGAATTACATATTTCCTATTTTACTCTTCCTATAATCACACGTTGTTCCTTGTTTGTTGGAGTGATTTCCGCCGTTGATATTGGTTCTGGCCGAGACCGCTTCTTTTGGGCCAAGATGCTCTTTTTGGGCCGAGATACTCTCGACTTTCGGGCCTACAAAACAAGTCAAATCTTTTATTAGTTAAAATCCTCATTTTAGCACAAATTTATATTTTTCATATTTCCAGGCTCATAATTCGAATCTTAACTAAGACAGGACTCTTAATCACTAAACAGTCTTAATAATACCCATCTTAAGCCCTTGTGAGGTGTATAAAATATGACTTATCACTAACGTGTGTGTGAGTCTGTCATTGAGTTTGTGTACTAACCGAGTGTATGCGTGAGTAATTTTCACTTTTTTTGAAAAAAAAAGTAAAGAAATTAGAATTTGCTCAATTTTTTTTATGCATCAATTTTTTTTCTCTACGGTAACAGTCTGACTAGTTTACGATTGTTCTATTATTTTTCATTTTTTTTAATTTTGTTTCCTTTTGTGTTTCTATTTTTTTATCTTCCTATTTTTTTTCTGTTTTCGTTTCCTTTCTGTTTTCGTTTTCTTTCTGTTTTTTTTAATTTCTGTATCTATTATTTTTCTACTTTTTTGTTTTTTATTCTATTATTTTTCTATTTTCTATTTTTGATTCTGTTATTTTTTTGATTCTTTTCTATTTTAATTCCATTATCTTTCTATTTTTCTTTTTGCATCAAGTCAAAATTAAACACATTGTGTCCTTGAGAGATTCGACCTAGGGTTGCACTATGCTATAGTTAGCTCTAGTTTTATTTGATAAAGTCACCACGAGGAAAAGAGTGTTATCAGCGGGCCCCTAGGGATATGGACAAATGATGGCAAAGGAAGTCTGGGTCTATACCTGGCATGTCCGCGGGGTCCATGCAAATGTGTCTCTATTCTCCCTTAGTACCCAAACTACTTCTTCTTCCACACCAGAGTCTAGATATGCTCCAATTTTTGTTCTTTGGTGCAGCTCCAAACCTACTTGGATCTCCTTCAAATCCTCATCGAGTTGTAGTCTGGTGTCCTCTCAGTCAAATTGAGGATCTAACTCTAGGAGGTGGACTCGTGTTTGCTTATCTAGCACAATGTGCTTTCCTCGTTTGTCTTCCAACACACAAGTACTCTCGTCATAACATCTTCTAATTGTGTATCGGTTAGCACGTATTACCCCTACCAAATTATCGACTGGATATTTCATACACAGATGAGTTGTGGAAACTACTGCCCACAGTCGGTTTAATGCTAGTCGACCAAATATTACATTATATGGTGTTGGGGAATTGACCACCATAAATCTCATTTTGACTGCCTTCCTTGTTGACCCAGTCCCTAATATCGTTTCCAGGTTAATGATGCCTCAAATCTCAACTTGTTCACCTGCAAAACCGATCAATGTTCCTAAACACTCCTCCAAACTCGATTATGAAAAACCCAACTTTTTGAAAGCCAGCCAAAACAACACTTTGGCCAAACTGCCCGGGTCCACTAATACTTGTTCCACCCGATAGTCAGCTATTATGATGGAGATTACCATGGGATCGTCCGAATGCGGTATTGTACCTTTATAGTCCTCATCGGTAAATATGATTGGCGGATTCTACCTCTTGGTCAAAATGTACCGAGAGTACCTTTTTCAGGCTGAGGCCGACATTTTTGCCATGGACCTCCCTCCAACTATTGTTGCTATTTTTCCTTGATGGGGGTGGGATTTCGACCTCTGGATCTTGACTGACTCTTTCGACGGTTTCTAGATCGATTCTACTCACGATCACGGTCTCGTGCTGGAGTTCGACTTTTGTCCCTCGTGGGGAGCTCTCTAGTAATCTGCTTCTCATTCTCCCTTCTCTTGAGAAAACATCCTAAGTAACCATCCTGAATCAGATTTTCTATATTAATTTTAAGCACCCTACACTCCTCTATCGTATGGCCACAAGCTCGATGAAACTCGCACCATTCCTCCTGTGACGGACCTAGCTGTCGCTCTATAGCAGGTGGAATGTCAAACACGTGAAGATGATATACTTCTTTCAAAATTTGAGCTCTAGTTGCCTAGGTGGGGTATATTTTTTTGCACGTGCTTCCCTCTAATCGACTCCCCCAAGACCGTAGTGCTGGTGGACCTGTACTCTTGAGGCGATCTTTTTTCCCACGGTCGGAAGTTCATTTTTCGCCTGCAGCCTATCCTCATTGACCTCCTCTGCCTCCACGTGCTTCTCGGATTGAGCTCAGATCTTAATCATGCTAGCCATCGTAGATAGGGCCAACGAGTTACTAAAAGGGCCTGCTCGGAGTCCCTTTTGAAATGCCTTTACAAAAAACTTCTGATCCAAATCATCCACCTGGACCGTGACTCCATTGAACCGCACCAAATACTACTTCAATATCTTAGTTTTTACTTGTTTTATATCAAACAAATCTGCTACCTCTAAATGCTTTGCCTTATTGGTGGCAAATTGGGATTAGAAAGTGGCCGCTAAGTCCAAAAAAGAACTAGTAGAATGTGGCAAGAGGCTTGAGAACCATCGCATAGCCACCCCTCTCAACGTGCCAGGAAATAACTTGCAATTGAGAAGCTCATCCCTGCCACTGATATACATCTAGGTCTGGAAAGCCTACAAGTGCACACGCAGATCTTGTGAGCCGTCGAATGGATCGACAACTAGCTCCCTAAATTGTGGTGGAATAGGGGTCCCATCAATCTGCTCACTGAATGGCTGGCCCATGCCACTCGGGGTGGGGGTGGGTCAAAATGCCCCTCCGAGCTCCTAAGTAGCTCCAACTATGCTCTTAAGCTAGTCTCACGCTCCTCGGCTCGCCTTATCTCCTCTTCATGGCGCTTTTCAGCCTCCTCCTGTCTTTTCCTTGCCTCTTCAGTCAGGCGAGCTTACTCCTCACTTCTCTCTTGTAGATTTGCTACCACCCACAACAAATGCTGAAAAGTTCCCTCTTCATTCCCCAATTAGAACCTGCTTGGGTTTCGCATTACAAGCATAGCTGCTCCTCATCCCCGTTCCGTTGTGGGGTAGTTTTCTACCACGATGGATGCCAATATTACAGTCCAGTTATGCTTACAGACCCAACTCTCTCCTTAGCCCAAAAAAAAGTGCTTTCTTATGTGCCCTTCTCGACATATATATACAGGTCCTTCTACCATTTTCCCTTGTCAGTCTTTAACTTTTTGGTCTCCTAACTGCCTAACATCTTGGACAAAAAGACAAAGCGTGCTAGGGACAAATCAACATGTTCCAGACTCCACCCTGTGGTACGTCAATTACTTTCTGCTAGTGTCAGGTGATCTTTTACAACGTAATGAATACGAGAGTACGGCTTGCACGAGTCCAAACCTGGTCACCCTGACCGACCAATTAGGTCATCATGATTGACCGATACATATCTTATTTTCATGATTATTTATATTAATCATATCCAATATTGCATAATTTTAGTAAAAAATATTATAATGATTAATGGAATTCAATAATATTTAAAATCAGTGTTTATGTTTTATATTTTTTTTATATTAAACAATAAATTTTATTTATAAAATATTAAAAATAATATTCATTAAAAATAAAATACCCGTGAATCGAACGGGTCTACCCAAGAACACATATTAATTAAACTCATAAGATAAACAAAGAATAGCATTGATCATTACACGGAAACTTGACCCGAATGATAATTAATAAAATAGCAGCCGGCAAATAAAACTGGACCTAGTACCAACTATTGAAAACAGGCACAACCAGATTTTTATACTCGATATAGTGTTCGGTATTCCACTCGTTCCAAAAAGTATATGAGAAAAATAGAGTGCCTCTGATACTTACGGAAATAGTATATACAGTTTTCTTTATTATTAATTTTTCTTTCGCATTTGTATTGTTTTTAGATAGAATTAAATTTAAATATATTGACGATACAAATAATTTTTAAATTGTTATTCTCATAAATTAGGTTAAGATTGCCAACTGTTGTGATAATTATTTTAAAAACTATCATAATACTCTTTAATTAATAGTATAATTTCTTTTTACATTAACAAATCTTTTTAATTATATATTGATTCTTAAATATAAAACTATTCATAAATCATCACGCGACAGTTAAATTTTGTAGATTGTGAGAGAAAAGTTGAAGTTACGACTAATTATCATTTTCAAGTGAATGGAATTTAAACTTTTAGGAAATTTAATTAAGGTTTATTTGTTTGTGTTTTAATTACAGAAATTAGGAATCTCTACCCAAAGAGAGGGCTTTATATTTAATGATAATTCAAATAAAATTGTTTTTGGAGGAGGAGATATATATATGTAAAAAACAACAATTATTTTATTAAAAAATACGCTTTAATTTTTTTTAAATGATCATAGAAGTTTCAGAAAAATAAAACAAAAAATATTTTAGTATTTTAAAATATTAAATATATGAAAATTATAGAATGGAATTACTTAAAAAAGATAAAATCAGGCTTTTAATAATTGAAATTAAGTTAGCACATTACAAATGTTTACATGATTGGAATAATTGATGAGATCTGTACATATTCTCATGAGTTCAATTCTGCTCGTGTAGGCTCAAGTAAGTATTTGTATGAATACAGTAAAAGTATAAAGCCTTGTGTTTTTACCGATGGGATTGGATGGGGAAAAATATTAGATTTCCGATAAGTGGTGAATCAGGTTTAAATTTTTACTTTGGGTGGTATGAAGATTTTAATTTTTGATTTTCAAATAAATTGTGTTGGGTTAAAATGGAGTTCGAATGATTTTAAACCCTATTAGTTGCGGCCGTTGTCATCACTGTTATATTGTTACTTCTATCACCACTAAGTTGGCATTATTATTACCATCATTGTCGTCGTCATCACCACTATTACTATTATCACCACCACCATTATCACTATCATTACATTGTTGTCGCTATCACCATTGTAGTTGTTGTCATCACCATCATTTTTACCAAAATACATCCTTAAATTAATTTTAATAAGATAAAAATTATAATATGAGTTTATTTTGAAACTAAAAATTAATTTTCAAAACAAAACAAAAAATTATTTTAATTTTAAAATTTTTTAAAGTTTTTGAGTATTTTTAGTACAAGTTTTAAAATTTTTAAAAATTAAAATTAGATTTTAATTTAAAAAAAATAATTTTTAGTTTCGAAATAAAATTATTTTAAAAATTTTTTTATAGTTTAAGAATGAATTGTATTGCAAAGTCTCTAATGAACTTTGGGCTATGATTCTTCGCGGCCGAATGAGCTGTATTGAGGTTCGTCCTCATAGGAGGTTCTTGATGTTGATTATAGAGTCTATTTATTAGATTTTAGTTATTTGGGAAACACATTTAACTGTAAAAGTCAACCTAAATCCTCTGGAGAGGGTAGACAACAACAACCATTCTCGTGAAGAAATCTTTTAGCGTCCAGTTATCTGTTTCTCATTGAAAATTGAAATGGTCCCCCGCTACTTATTGATTAATAAAAGCCAGTAAATCAGTGACAGGTCAGGAACAATTAAAGAAAATCTTGATGATATTTATGATAGTTTTTTTTCTCTGTTATTGGGACAGTAGTGTCCTCTTTTTTCTGATGAATTTAGAGTATTTCCAGCAAGAAACTAAAATTATTCAAATTCGTTTTTAAAATATTCAAATTCTTTTAAATTTTGATATTTTTTAATAAATATTTCTTTATATACAAAATTTTGGGATGGGAATCCTTGACCACGTTCCATGTTTTCCGCAGGACACGTAAATAAAATCGAAAGAATTAGCTTCCTTAAAAAGGCAATTAACTTTCGCTATTAGCATAAGGAACTTTCGTTGAGCTTTTGAAAAGCTAGTAGCCGGCCTTCTCTAAAGGTTATAGTAAGAAACTACTTTTGTCAGTCCAAGGTCCATCCGTCCATGGACCAATTTCATGCACATGTCAACAAAGGAAATATGAAGACATTTAGCCGATATATAATTTGAAAATTATGTTCCCGACCACCATATGGGACCCTGATCCGTGCGCATGCGTCAAGCCCTCAACAATATCAACTTAAATCACTACTCCTCGTTTAATTAACATATATTTTAATAAATTTTTTCATAAATACTTATAAAAAAATATAATAAAAAAAATAAAATTATTTTTTATAAATTAAAATTAATTTATACATATAACTAATTTATAAAAATTCTCTTATACTAGTTTTTTTAAAAAATTTACATTTAATTTATGTATAAATTAATTTTAATTACAGAAATTTTATTTTATTTTATTTTTATTTTTTTTATAAGTATTTATAAAAAAATTTATCCAACCCTACTTCCATGTAGCTAAATTCGTTGCCTTATTCTTGGTTAGAAAGAATAATATTTCATTTTGGTTGGCTAGACTATGCTCTGCCAGCAAGAAATAACCGCACTAACGCAAATATCAAAATTGGTGCTCTACTTAAGGAGATTTTAGAGCTGCTTCCTAATTAATTTGTCCTCCACAACACAGACACTTTTACAGATAACTGAACACTAATTGAACCCCATGTAATAAAGGATACTTTAGACATGATAAATGTTAAATAAAACATGAGACATGGTCAAGAAGGATAGTACTCATTGTTCCTTTTCTGATTATTATATTAACGATCCTGTAATTTGCTTCTGTTTATTTAGCTGATTTAGTCTTGGAAGACTTTTGGTCTTGGAAGACTTTTGGTCAGAGTATTCCTTGTTGTACTCGATTTTTAATATTTTTCTTAACAAAAGAATAAGTTAAACTCCGAGTAGTTCTTTAATTTTCAATGAAATTAGTAAGTAAATACAGTACATGACATCGAAGAATAGAAATTGGTATTTTACTTAAAATTGGGGTTAATTAAAGAGTGAAGCACGGTTGGTATTGTTTTCCAAAATTACGAGTAATTACAATCCACAATCTTATTAATTTGACCACAAATAAAAACATGACATGTGGTGACACAATTCTTGGAAACTTATTTAAGTGGTGTGTAAGTTTCAGAATATAACATGTTCGTCCTTATAACAGTAAAAGTTGAAATAATAGAATATAAAATGTCCATCTTAACAAAAACAAAAGTTGAAATAGTAAGTAGAACTAGCAAGTTTTTCTCATAGTAAACCTTAGGGAAAGAAGAGGAAGAGAATGATGTGCGAGAGAGATTCATTGAAAACTTTATCAAGTATAAATATTTATAAAAAAAAATTAAGAATTCTAAAACTGACTTATTCCATTAAATCACGAGATAAAATCAAATTTAAAGATATAGTGAAACCAAATCTAAAAGAGCAAGTCAACATCAAATAAATAAAATATATAATTTTAATCATCACTAAATTAATTTCTAAATAATTTTTAATTTAATTAAAATGTTTTCTAAATAAAGAAAAATATTAACATTCTGAAATATCAAGTAAAACATAAAACCACCCTATCGGATTTGAAATATTGCATGTACGGTGCATGTGGATCATCTTCTTGTATACGACGATTCCATTTTCTGTCAACTTGGGATCCCTCCAGGAAAGAGGTCCACCACTAACACTTACCTTTTCCATTTCTTTGTTCTTCCATGTGCACCTCGTAGAAAAGCAATGACCAATAATGACCATGATAAGTTACCTGTCAACATATACTTTCTGAATTTGTGACTACAAATGACTTTTTTTTTTCCTTAAATATGTTGACCTGATTATTCCATTGGATGACGACCAATTTCTATTGCCAGTGGCCTACATAAATTCACAACCTAAATTATTTGAAATTGAGCATAAATTGACGCTATTCGAGCTGTAAGTTCAATAATTTTGTTAAAGCATATGGCCTAATCCCTTCAGCAAACAGTAGAGGAACCACAAGTCTTGATTTGCATCCTTTCTTCTGCCCAACTCTTGTTGTCCAAAACCAAAATAGTATAATCAACATATCACGAACGACCATCGTGCATATGACACATTGCTGGTATTGATGGCAGAAATTTGTTTCCAAGATCGAAACGAATTAATTCCTTAAAAGATAACTTTTTGCGTTAATTTTAACCAATAAATATATTTTATGTGTGAAAGTTCTTTTATTCGAACCAATAATATTATGTTTTCCACTTAAGGGTTCAAGAAGAGTTAAAGTCTGAATTCAATTTTAATTAAAACCTTAATTAGTATATAGAATATGAAATCTCACGAAGAGAATCAAATTATGATTTTTACTAATTTGTTAATTCTTACAATTATAAAAACTTGTAAATAAAACATTTATTATGATAGTAATCGAATATGATAATAGGATCCGACTATACAAAGTCTTGAAAACATAGTATAATTTTGACCAAATTATCTTGAAAATTTATAATATTTTGGAAAAAGTAAAAACCAGGGCAAGAAATTAAAGAGTTTAAAGTTTGGAGAAGAAAATATTAGGGAGAGGGAGAGATTAGGTTTCGAGAAGAAATTCTCAGGGAGAGAGAAAGATTTTAGAGAAGAAATGTCAGGAAAAAAGAGATTTGATTTCGAGAAGAAATAGAAAAGAACTAGAATTGAAAAACTGTAAACTAAAAGCAATAAATTAAAATTTAAAGACAATTGGCAAGAAATGCAAAGAATTTGAAGTAAAAACACATACAATATTCTTCGATCTAGTAGTCATGAAAATAGGCGTGTATGTGGTATTACAAATATTAGTGTTGTACCGGCCGGCATCTGGATCACGGCCGGAAGGAGACCGGCGATACACATGCGGCAAGCGGTCGAATAGTTGACGTGGGTATCTCGTCGTTTACTTTTCTGCTCCTTTCTTGTTACCTCAGGGGCTACCTCTGATGATTACGAGGCTCAAAATGGGGAAAGTATGTCAGGAAGTGACGTGTACGAATGGACAGAGAGAAGCTTCTAATCTCTGTCTTACCAAACACCACCCACTCCAGTCTATGGGGATTCACGCCAGGAAGTGACAAGAGGACTTCAAGTAGGATATACAAGAGAGAATAGATCAAGCCAAAGGTAGAGAGAGGGTTTCTAGGAGATCAACTGGCGCACCCGCATTTGAGAGGAGAAGTTTTTTGAACAAGAACATTGGCGCCCACCGTGGGGCTTGGTAAAACTAATCCCAACGATTACATGAAAAGAGTCATGCCGATCACTAGAAACCAAGCAAGTTCTACAAACGAGGGAGAAGAAGACACTTTGCAACGTCTACTTCGCGCTGTGGCTTCCCTGCAAGCTTGTAGCGATGAACAATCACGCCTTAGCGCAGAAGCTGAGTTGAGACACACCGAAGCGGAGGAGCGACACCGTTTAGCAGAGGAGAGGCATCTGAATGCCATGAAGGCCGCAGAAAGTAGAGAGGAAGAGCTTTGCTAGCAAATAGCAGCTCCGAGAGCAACGAGAGGAAGGGAGGAAGAGCCGGAGGAAACGGTGGCTCCACCGTTTTGGGGACAACCATTTTGTAAGGAGATCGACGAAACTGCCATCCCTTCCAACTTTAGGGAGGTAATCGTAGAACCGTTCGATGGGAGTCAAGACCCTCATGCCCATTTGCAGGCATTCCAGACACAAATGTACATTAGTGGCGGAAACGACAGGTTCAGTTGTAAGCTCTTCCCAGGGACGCTAATAAGCTCTTCCCAGGGACGCTAAGAGGAGTAGCCATGCAGTGGATGTCCACTCTTCCACCTAGGTCCATCCAAACGTTTAGAGACTTGGCCAGCTCTTTTCTATCTTAGTTCGCCGCTAATAAGGTCAAAAGGTTGGAGGTGGCGGACCTTTTCGATATTAGGCAGGGTGAAGGAGAAAGTTTGAAGAAGTATTTAGCGCATTTCAACAACGCTACGGTCAGGGTAGATGACCCTGACCAGAAATTCTTCGTAAAGGCCTTCCAGAAAGGTTTAAGAGCAGGGCCTTTCAACGACACCCTGGCCCTTAGGAAGTCGATGAACATGGAAGAAATAAGAGCAAGGGCAGAAAAACACGTCGAAATGGAGGAGGATCAATATGAGCGGAGGAGATCTGAAAGAAAGGCTGAGCAGAAAGCAGCAAAGACGAATAACAAAGTGAAGGAGGACAAGCGGCCTATGCTCGTGAAACCGCGCGAGATTATTCAACACTTCACACCCCTCAACGAAAAGAGAGCCCAAATCATGCACGAAATCTGCCACACGTCCTTACTGGAGTACCCTCCAGATGCTAGGGGGAAGATGATGGGAAAGGAAAGGAGCAGTTGGTGTGACTTCCACAGGGCACCCGGCCATACCACCGAAGACTGTTGGGAGCTGAAGACTCAGATAGAGGGGTTGATCCAGAGCGGCCACCTCAGCCATTACGTACAACACTTTTCGTCCAAGCGGCCGGGTAGACCGGGTAGGGAGTCGTTCCGGTCGGGAGAGGCCGACTGCCAAGAAAGGAGCAGATCGCGCCAGAAAACCCTAGGACACAGGGGGACTATAAGTACCATCTCAGGAGGCAGGACAACTTGTCTGTGGGGGGCGGCCGGTCACCCTGACTCAGGAAACTCGGGCAACCGAGTACAAGCAATATTAACCGGGGCTAACGCAACTCCACTAGGCAAGAGGGAGTCGACGCCATCTATCACCTTCAATGACAGGGATATGAGAGGAAGAACGTCAGACCAGAACGAACCCATGGTAATCTCAATGGGGGTGGCGGGATACAAAGTAGAGCGAGTCCTCATAGATCAAGGGAGCTCAGCGAATATCCTTTATAAATCCACAGTGGAAAAGATGCAGCTGAAAGATGAGTTGATACAGTAGTGTTCTGGGAACTTATATGGGTTCGCAAGGGAGTGTGTCCCCATCCTAGGAACACTAGAGTTGGAGACTTGCTTGGGGGAGCGGCCGGTTATCCGCACTCTTCCAATCCAATACACCGTCGAAGATGCACCAGCCTCTTATAATATTATTATAGGCCGACCAGCATTGAACAAGTTTGGAGCCATCGTGTCAACTAGACACTTGTGCATGGAATTTCCAATTGGGAGGAAGGTTGGAAGCGTATGGGCAGACGCACAGACGGCGAGGAAATGTTATGAGGATAGCTTGAAGGTGGAGAGGTTCTCGCCAACGGGAATCGTTAACATTCTAGGCCTAGACTTAGATCCGAGAGGCCAATTTGAGAAGGAAGGGCCTCTCCCTGCTGAAGAGTTGAAGGAAATAACCTTGGGGCCAAAGCAAGGGCAGACAACTAAAATAGGAACGGCGATGAACCGGGAAGAAGAAAAATGCTTACCGTCGTCCTGACGTCAAACCTTGATATCTTCGCATGGTTGGCCCTGGACATGCCAGGTGTGGATCCAGAATTCATGTGCCACCAATTGTCAGTAGACGAGAGTGCCAAGCCGGTTGCTCAGAAGAAAAGGAAAATGGGGGAAGAGAAGCGAGACGCCGCAAAGCAAGAGACCCGCAAGTTGATCACGACCGGTTTCATGCGAGAAGTGCAGTATCCAACCTGGTTAGCCAACGTCGTGATGGTGAAGAAAACTAATGGAAAGTGGAGAATGTGTACAGACTACACTGATCTGAATAAAGCTTGTCCAAAGGACTCATACCCGTTGCCCGGCATTGACAGATTGGTGGATAGTGTGGCCGGCTTTACTTTCTTAAGCTTTATGGACGCTTATTCTGGATACAATCAGATTCGGATGCACCCACTGGACGAGGAAAAGACAGCCTTCATCACTGACGAGGGGGCTTTCTACTACCAGGTCATGCCGTTCGGCTTGAAGAACGCGGGAGCTACCTACCAGCGCTTGATGGACAAGATCTTTAAGGAGATGTTAGGGAAGGATGTCAAGGTGTACGTGGACGATATGGTGGCTAGGTCCCAGTGCATGGAGGAACACTATGAGGCCCTCGGAAGAATATTCGAGGTGCTGAGGAAGCATAGGCTACGCTTAAACCCGAGTAAATGCTCATTTGGCTTCAAGGCCGGGAAGTTTCTGGGTTTCATGCTAACCGAGAGGGGGATCGAAGCGAATCCAGAGAAGTGTCAAGCGATAGCAAATGTTCGAAGTCCCAGGAACATAAAAGATTACGTCACTGGCGTGATTCATCTCCAAGTCGGCCGAGATGTCTACCCCTCTATTCGCAACTCTAAAGAAAGGAGAAAGATTTGTATGGACGGACGAATGCGAAGAGGCTTTCTTGCGCCTGAAGGCAATGATGGCAACCCCCCCAGTTTTAACTCGTCCAAAGCCAGGTACGTCGTTATACCTCTACATTTCGATATCTGATAACGTTATTAGCTCTGTACTAGTCCAAGAAGAAAGAGGAGAACAGAAACCAGTGTACTTTAGCAAGAAAAGTACCCAAGGGCCGGAAAGGAGGTATCAGAAAATAGAGAAAGCAGCTTTAGCTATAGTGACAGCTTCGCGGCGCTTACGTCCTTATTTCCAAACTTACAGCGTCATTGTCCGGACTGACTTACCAATAAGACAAGTGCTACGAAGGCCAGATTTAGCAGGAAGAATGGTCGCATGGAGCGTCCAACCTGTCGAGTTTGACGTCTCATTTGAGAGGCGAGGGCACATCAAAGCTCAAGTCCTGGCGGACTTCGTAAACGAGTTATCCTCAGAAGATCGGCCGGCCGAAGAGGAGTGCGAGTGGTATTTGTCGGTTGATGGCTCCACAAATCAGGCAGGCTCAGGAGCTGGGGTCATACTCGAAGGACCTGGAGGGGGTCTTGGTGGAGCAATCCTGCACTTCAATTTTAAAGCAAGCAACAACCAAGCCGAGTATGAGGCATTGTTGGCTGGGATGAGGTTGGCCCGAGACTTGGAGGCAAAAATCTTGACAGCCAAGAGTGATTCGAGGTTGGTAACTGGGCAGGTTAATGATGAATATCAGACGAGAGACCCTCAACTGAGTAGGTATAAGGATAGAGCAGTAAAATTAGCAGCCTGTTTCGAGAAATTCAAGCTAGTTCATGTGCCACGGGAACAAAATGAAAGGGCAGATTTGTTGGCTAAACTGGCTAGCACCCAGAGACGAGGGCAGTTACGATCGGTCATCCACGAAAGCGTAGAATCACCTACCATAGACAGGGAAGAGACGTGTAGTGTCGAAGAAAGACGAACGTGGATGACCCCCTTAGTAAGGTATATTCGGGAAGGAAGGACAAATGAAAACAATGAGGAGGCCAAGCGACTGTCCAAAGAGATAGCGAAGTACACTCTGGTGGGGGAACGTTTATACAGGAGGGGCTTCGCTTTCCCACTCCTTAAATGCCTGGATCAAGAAGAGGCGACCTACGCTATGAAGGAAGTCCACAAAGGCGTGTGCGGGACACATATAGGGGGACGAGCCCTGGCAAGCAAGATAGCCAGGGCCGGATATTACTGGCCGACTCTAAAAAGTGATTGCATTGATTTCGTTAGGAGATGTGATAAATGCCAAAAGTTCGCCGAAGGCCATAAGGCCCCACCAGAAACATTGCATTCAATGACGTCACCATGGCCGTTTAGTCGGTGGGGAGTGGACATCGGGGAGTGTACATCCTGGGACCTTTCCCAGTGGCACCGGGCCAGATCAAGTTTCTAATAGTGGCGGTGGATTATTTCACCAAATGGATCGAAGCAGAGCCGGTCGCCATGATCTCGGCCAAGAGAATCAAAAAATTCCTATGGAAGAAAATAATTTGCAGATTTGGCCTGCCAGCTATCATAATATCAGATAATGGCACCCAGTTCGCGTCCAAAATTACAACAAAGTTTTGCCACGAGCTAGGAATCAAGCAGGTATTCACCTCAATAGAGCACCCCCAAACGAACGGCCAGGCAGAAGCGGCAAACAAGGTCATATTGAGAGGCCTGCGGCGCAGGCTTGAGGAAGCAAAAGGTCGATGGGTAGAAGAGCTGCCTCAGGTACTATGGTCATATCATACTACTCCTCATTCATCTACAAATGAGACACCATTCCGACTGGTATTTGGTACAGAGGCAGTCATCCCGGTTGAAATCGGAGAGCCGTCAGCAAGAACAGAATTCTTCGAACCTGAGACAAATGAAAATGAGCTGAGAGCCAATCTAGACATGGTGCGGGAGATCAGGGAGGCCGCTCATATAAGGGAGTTTGCAATCAAGGCCAGAGTGGCCAAACTATACAACAAAAGGGTCATTTCCCGTAAATTCGGACCACAAGATCTGGTGTTGAGGAGAATAGTCCACAAGGCCGACAGTAACAAGTTAACACCCAAGTGGGAGGGTCCTTTCAGAGTCAGAAGGGAGTTAGGAAATGGGGCGTACAAGCTAGAAACATTAAAAGGCAAAGAAGTACCCAGAACATGGAATGCTGCTTCACTACGAATGTACTACAGTTAAATTCCAAATAAGAATGACTTCCTGAAGATATCCTACTGTAGAAGCATTGGTCCTATAAGTGCCACCTCATACGGTCGGTCATGGGCTCGACTTCGGATTAGTCCAAAATGGCAACTCAACAAAGTTGACCATGGACTCGACTCGGATTGGTCCTATAAGAGCCACCTCATACGGTCGGCCATGGACTCGACTCGGATTGGTCCTATAAGAGCCACCTCATACGGTCGGCCATGGGCTCGACTCGGATTAGTCCAAAAATGGCAACTCAACAAAGTTGACCATGGACTCGACTCGGATTGGTCCTATAAGAGCCACCTCATACGGTCGGCCATGGGCTCGACTCGGATTAGTCCAAAAATGGCAACTCAGCAAAGTTGACCATGGACTTGACTCGGATTGGTCCTATAAGAGCCACCTCATACGGTCGGCCATGGACTCGACTCGGATTGGTCTTATAAGTGCCACCTCATACGGTCGACCATGGGCTCGACTCGGATTAGTCCAAAAATGGCAACTCAACAAAGTTGACCATGGACTCAACTCGGATTGGTCCTATAAGAGCCACCTCATACGGTCGGCCATGAACTCGACTCGGATTAGTCCAAAAATGGCAACTCAACAAAGTTGACCATGGACTCGACTTCGGATTAGTCCAAAATGGCAACTCAACAAAATTGACCATGGACTCGACTCGGATAAAGATTTCAAATGATAGCTTGTCAAGGCTAAACCACGAGCTCAACCCAAGTAAGATTCAAATACGACAACTCAAAACAATCGATCACGATCTCGTATCAAAATAAGTTCAATGAATAGCTATTCAGTGGGAAAAGCTCTATTTTTGACCAAGCCGCCCATTAACCCAGGATAGCAGGCCAAACAGCCTTATCTCGAAATCTATTCGCGACAAGGCGTATTAAGATGAGCCTAGAATGGAGGAAATAGCGAGCAAATTAAAAGTTGCGGACACCTTGACAATTAAACTCTCTCGGCAGCTCAACCGATTCAACTTCTCCGACGAAGGTCACTCCACAACCTTTAATCGGAAAATAACCATCCGGTATTACCACTCACTCAAAAAATGCGTACAAAGGAAAACGAGGTCAACTTGAAACCGCCAAACAAGGGGCTCCTTTAAACGAGGGCATATAAACAAGCTACGAAGGGAAATTGTACAAAAAACGATGAAGAGCAGAGTATAACAAAACTACACGAGTCATCACAAAGAAAAACAAAGATAATGTGCCAAATAGAGCCAACAATCAAAAACGACGAACCAAACCAAGTGTTCAATTTAAATCAAAATTACATAAGAAGAAAGGACTAAAAGGCTGGAGATCCTGGTGGAGTTAACACTGACACGAGCTAACCGTCCTTGATTTCTTTGAAGGGATCGGCCTCCGAAACGTCAATGGATGGGTGAAGAAGTCGGACTTGCCCAAGAGCGCGATCGAAGCCCACTGCATACTGATCCGCCACGTCAATACCCAATTGATAAATGGCGCGATCATGTGCCTCGATGGTATCTTGGGCGGCTTTAAGCGTCTCTTCCATGGACTTCATATTTTCTTCATGGGCTAATTCCACTTCAACGGCCTCTGCGCGTAATTTCTTGACCTCCGCTTGAAGGGAATCATTGCCAAGTTCCAGGTCGGATTTCGCCTGCAAAAGATCAGCTTTGGTGTTAAGCAGTTCACCATTCATTTTCTGGGCCGACCTCAATGTTTCTTACATTTTAGCAGTGGAGAGTTGATAACTTTGGAGCCTTGCTTCGCTCTCAGCCAAAGCCGAAGTTAATTTACGATTCTCCTCCTCCAAACTCCGACGCTGCTCAGCCCATGAAGATCTCTCAGTCTCCACGTCCCCAAATCTCTTCTCAGCAACACGGGCCAAGGCGAACCCATGAGCAGCATATTGTTGTAAAGCATTGCAAACCCCAGCCGTACCTAAACGCTCCACCTCCACCTCCAGTGTCGAGGAAGCAATGGTTCGATCCGCCGCTCGAATAAATGATTTATAGAGCAATGGTCGAGGATCAGTAACTGGCGGCGCCGATACTTCGAGATTGGCAGATGCATCATCCGCTTGAATTTCGTCAAGATGTGCTCGCTTGCTAGGACGTTCACCAATCTCCACGCTGGGTTGATGCGGAGGAGGAGGAGGAGGAGGGGAATTTCTATCAACTTTAAACACAGAGGGAGTCCTTGAGGCTTCCTCTTGAGAAGCTTGAGGTAGGTCGGCCGGTCCGGCGGTCGACAGAGGAGCGGCCTCAGTTTCCACGCCAACCGGGACTGGAGTTTGCATTTGCCTTTTCTTCCTCATCCACAAGGCCGCCAAGTCCTTAGTTGAATATCCTGAAACAAAGAGCTGAAAACAAGTTAGAAAGATAAGGCATAAGAAAAGAAAAAATGGGAAAAGAGCTTCCCCATTGAACTTACCTTCTCCCTTAATAATATCAGTACTTTTGTATATGGGCAAATCCTTCAATTCAGCAATGAAGGCTCGTTCCCATCTTTCCAAATTCTCCACGTCGACAGTGACGGACACTGCCGGCGGACGAGTCCATTGAAGTGGAAAATAGTGTCGACCCTCACGATCAATCAATAATCTTGAGGTGGGATCACTGGGAGCAACCCTGAAAAAACGGTTCTTGAAGGCCTTGTAACTTTCAAGGAAGGGCCGCAAGAGTACACGTCTCGGTCTGTTGCTCAAGGAGGTCCACCCCACCCGATCCGTCTTACGAGGGGTGAAGAACCAGAAAAACACCCCGAGCGTGGGAGCCTTTCCTAGATCTTCGCACAAGAGCTCAAAGGCTCTGACAAACGCCCAACTATTGGGATGGAGTTGTGTAGGAGCCACATTCAGGGTACGAAGAACCGACCGTTCAAAGTGAGTAAAGGGAAGCTTTATTCCCAATTTGTAATGCAGAGTGTCGTACAGGTAGAAGAACGGATCAGGGGCCTCAGCGGAGTTCATGCAAACCGCTTCTCCTGAACGATAGGCTGTAACCGTGACCGACCACGTTCGAGGTTGGCATATGGCGGTAGCCATTCCCAACAGCGAACCTGATGTCGTCAGGACCGAGGAGACCTTCAAAACTTCGAGGTCCACCCAAGAATAAGCGCCATCAGCGAGGCTATCAGACCTATGATCACGGTAAACTATCCCGAAGGGATAGTTGTCTCGAGAGTCAGAACTTGATGAAGAATCATCATTTCTATTGGAGGCGCCATCGACGGGCCCCCGCAGGGGGGAGGGTTGAGCCTCCAGGCTGGAAGCACCCTGAGGGTCCCTCGAAACTTCCCCTGCGAACAAGACAAAGCAAGGGTCAGAGTGTGACCCTGGCTAGGGCACGACCTCCTTCAAGAAAATGAAGGAAAGGCGTAAATCCAAATCAAGGAAGAAGAACTAATCGAAAGGTCGTGGCATAGGCAGTAAGAGCAGAAATAACTAAGGCGTTACCTGTAGGCTCCATTGATGAAAGCAAGTACGAAGCAATCCGACAAATCTGTTAAGAGAAACGGGGAAGAGTTCTGAAGGCACTGATCTCACAAATGG
The DNA here is from genome assembly GCA_025330945.1 of Mucuna pruriens. Lineage (NCBI taxonomy): Eukaryota > Viridiplantae > Streptophyta > Magnoliopsida > Fabales > Fabaceae > Mucuna > Mucuna pruriens. The sequence continues at coordinate 998,267 of JAENHJ010000014.1, forward strand.
AAAGAGGTGAATGCGAAGAATGGAAGAGGAAAGATTAGGATATCGCCCAAAGGGTCAGTGAAACGAAAAGACAGTTGCGAATGTTTGAGAATTTTTAAATTCTTACGCTAGCTATGATTGCCAAAACGTTTCCCAAAGCGCATGGTCCCGAGGAAAACATAAATGCGGGAAATTTAAATGTCCCCATATAATGATCCGAAGAATATTACACGTAGACTGGGCCCACGTCTCATCGCCTTCCCGACCTCCTGATATTAAGCTTATGCCCATTCGACTAAGCTTAAGGGGCTGTGTACCGGCCGACATCTAGATCACGGCCGGAAGGAGACCGGCGATACACATGCGGCAAGCGGTCGAATAGTTGACGTGGGCATCTCACCGTTTACTTCTCCGCTCCTCTCTTGTCACCTCAGGGGGGCTACCTCTAATGATTACGAGGCTCAAAATGGGGAAAGTATGTCAGGAAGTGACGTGTACGAATGGATAGAGAGAAGCTTCTAATCTCTGTCTTACCAAACACCACCCACTCCAGTCTATGGGGATTCACGCCAGGAAGTGACAAGAGGACTTCAAGTAGGATATACAAGAGAGAATAGATCAAGCCAAAGGTAGAGAGAGGGTTTCTAGGAGATCAACTGGCACACCCGCATTTGAGAGGAGAAGTTTTTTGAACAAGAACAAGTGTAAAGTGTTTCAACCAAATAAAAATAGCTATCTAGTTCTATATTTATAAATTTTCAAGCTTAACAATTGAATTATAAAATTAACACACGTATATCTCTTCAGGATCGACTTTCTATGTTGTTGTCAATTGTCTTGATTCGTGTCTTCTCAATAATAATTTGAAATTGTCTATGGGAATTATGCATAACTTCTCTACATCTAACTTGATTCATAACTCCTTCAAATGCCTTAATTTATACTTACTGGCTTTCGTTTTCAAAGAATACCTTTGAATGTTTTTACATTTAGTAATTTTACTCCACTTCATTTCGGACATATGAACTTGGTTTAGTCTTCGAAACAACTTTTCGAATGATATTCACATTCACTTTTCTGGTACATTAATCGAATGATATCTCTCATATTTAGCTCCTTATTTTGATCTAGTCATCCAACTATGAAACCATCTTTGAGAAATATTCTTTTCATATCAAACTCATATTGCTTCTGATACTTAGAAATATTATTTTGAGTGGTACTAACAATATGTTAGTTATACCAGGTAGACCCAAAACCATGCCGGTAACCAAGAAATTATGATGACTCCCTAGGATCTCTCTTGAGTCTTGGTCTTCCAAGTTTCATAATAAAGAAGCTTGTCGAATGTGAATAGGAAAGGAATAAAGGAGAAGAAATAAGGAAATGTGAGTAAGAAAGGAATGAATTAAGGAACTCACTACTTACTCAAGGGAGTTAAGGAGCAAGCTCATACAAAGTATAAGGTTGGACTTGGACTTGGCTTAGGCTTGAATCCTCCAGGTTTTTGAGCATCCTTATCTTTTGAAGTACTTCTTCTTGTAATCTCCTTAGCCTTCCTCTAGTCATTGGGCCTTTGAGTGCTTGATTATCCCTTTCCTTTTTGTCCTCTTGGATATCTTCTTGAGTGTCAACCATATCCTTATCACATTACCAACATGCATGCGGAATACTTTGATGATGAGGAGGGAATCCAGGGAAAATGTCAAGGCATAACCCAAGGAATACACTTAAAGACCCATCAAGACAGAATAAGCACATAATATCGAAGGAAGATAACCAAGGTAGGTAGCTAAATATTAAGTAAACAAGAACATATAGGAATAGCTAACTTGAGTGTTAAAGTGTTCTTGTAGGTACCCTCCCCCTCCATTTCACTCTTGGAAGAAGATAAGAACAAACAATCTGAAGGTGTTGTGGTGTGAAGGAGATTCGATAAGGTTAGGAGCATTCACCAAATCGAGTGGGAGTAAGACACCAAGGAAAAGCAAGTTTGTATAAGAACATTTTGGTGCCATCTATAGGGACACTAAGAACAAGAAGCAAAATCGAAGAGGAAAAGGAAGAGTAGGGCGAGGCTAAACCATCTAATCAATAAGTTGAAACCACTACTAGAACAGTTATGAAAATGCACCCAGTAGTTTTGGCCCTTCAACAAGAAATTGCATCCTTAGAAAAAAAAAGAAATGCCGAGGAAGTGGAAGAATTAAGGAGGGAAAATAAGGAAATAAGAAATTAGTATAAGCAAGTAAAAACAAGTTGGACCTCTATGACTACAATCCTTGGGGACCATGAAAAGACAGTAGAGCACACACGATCGTGATTCGAAACAAAGTCGATGTGATGAAACTTTGTCACAAATACTATAGGGAAACAACCAATCAATAAGAATGAATACACAACAATATCCCTTCATTGATGGAATAATTGAGGCACCCTTACCAGTAGGATGGCAAAACTTGAACAAAGATAGGTATGATGGCACTACCATCCCCAATGAGCATATAGATGATTATGTCACCTAGGTAAATCTCTTCACAAATGATGATGCCATACTTTGTCGAATTTTTTCCAAGTTCCTTGAAGGAGTGGCCTTAAGTTGGTACACTTGGTTGCTCCTTAACTCTATTGACTATTTCGAAACCCTAGTTGCCAGGTTTGGGGCTCAATATGTAATAAGTCATCCTCATCATTTGATCTTGATGGCCCTCATTAATCTCAAACAAGAAGATGATGAACCTCTAAGAGTGTTTATGGAGTGATGTGTAGCAGTTTCAATCAAGATAAGAGACCTCAACCCGAAAATAGCTATTCATTAATGATTATGACTTTAAAATTGGAATTATTCTCCAATAGCCTATGCAAAAAGCTACCCTCCTCCATGGATGAGTTGAAAGCTTGGGCATCAAGGTAAATGGAGATGGAAGAGATGACATAGTTCTGAGATAAGGTGAAAGCAAAACATCCCTCGTTGCTTGGGAATCAAGGCAATGGACACAAAAAACAAAGATAGGTACGATGGAGGAAGGACCAAGGGGAAGAAGGGAGAGGGAGAGAGTACTATGACTCTCTGTAGCTCCTTTCGCTAACCAAGTGATGATTCTTGTTAGGTGGAAGTGAGTATTGGACTTCCTACAGTCCTCATCTGCTAGGCATATCACCTTAAACTATGTTTTATGTTTAATATGACATTAGAACCTAGGTTTCCCCTAGGCAAGATGAGAACTTGTGTTATGTTTACGATTAAGATATGTGTGCAAGAATTTATATATATATATATATATACATTGAAATACTAAAACACGATATGAGATATATAAAAGCTAAGTTAAGGAGTTGTGTGCACCACAATAAGTGACACTTTTCAAGTGAGCTACCTAGGTCTATGAATGGCAAGAATGGTGATCACTGATTTTGTAGGTACAGATGAGTAGCCTAGCCCTAGAAGGGTAAGGACCACCCTCATAGGTCTCAATCAACGACAAGTGAAAATTATGAAAGAAAAGTTATATGACATGCATCATATAATTCAAACCTATGAAAGGAAAGTAGATACGAATTCAAGAGGTAAGGTCACTATAAACCTCCTGGGGGCTACCCAGTATGGAGACCCTAATGATTGTGCTTGATCTCACGAGGCAGGGCATATAGTGCAAGTTGTAGATCCTAACATAGTATCAAGGACATCATGCTAGTAAGATATGGCTAACCAATAAGGGTTGAGTTAAATTATCCCTAGACTACTATTTTGATGATGATGATGATACCACATGCATATAGAGTTAGAAGATAGGGTTCATTCTCTTGTTGGAGAAAATTTCAGTATGTGTCCAAAAGACCCTTTGTTTTGATGATCAAAAATATTATGACTAAAGAAGTGATGACTAACGTCTCTTGTTAGTACTCAGTTATTTCATGAGTATAACAAAGTCATCACAACATACAAAAGAAGTGGATGCGTCCAAAAGGACTTATTTTGAACAAGTTTGTCAACATCATCCAAATGACCTCGTTGTCCATAGAAGGACTTTGTCTAAACATGTAAAAAGGGCATTTCATTTTTAATGTTGATAATACCTTGTAATTTGCATTTTAGCTTATATATATGATATCTCGTATCAATGAAAACATATGTGCTTCACTGAGAACGTTTTTTAACATTCATTTCCTTTTATATGCTTGTTGTTGTGCTTTGTTCTTCAAAGAATGAAGAATTCCTTTTCAAGCTATGGAGAAACAAGTCAACTTTGATAAAAGAAGTGTTTTGATCAAAGCTTCTACAAAGATGGGAACAAGCAAAATATGTTTTTCCATATTAGTTGAATGAACCACATTTAAGGAAAGATGAAAACAAAATTTTTTTGTTGCATTCTTTCTTTGTCCTCGGAAGAAGACAAAAGTTCTAAAACATCTTTTCAAAAAGATCATTTAATACAAATATATTTTTTCTCTCTCTATGTAGATCAACAACTTTCTCTTCCACGTCTATATATCCTTCATTGAAGGAGAAGTGTGAACAAGAACAAACATATATAAGTATCAAAAGCCTAAAACAAAAAGAAAAGAAAAGCAAGTTAACACCTTTGGACAACATTTTGAAAAACTCTTGTAAAAGTGCTTTTTAAGTTCATCGACTTTGTTTTAAACTTGTATTTGCTTTGCTAAGCAAAGTTGTAAGCTTTGTTTTAATTTGTTGTATGCTCACCTAGTGGCTCTCTTTGTATATCTCTTTGTTTTTGTGATAACCTAAAGAGACTAAGTGACAAAGAATACTTAGGTTACTTGTAATCAAGATGATTACAAGTGTTGTATAACCTAAAGAGGTTTTGAGAATACTTGATTGTAAAGTCATGTTGACTTAGTGGAAAATTCTTCATGTTGAAGGGACTAGACATAGCTCTTGTGGAAAAGTAAATTAGGATATATTTTTGTGTTGATTTCTCTTCCCTTATCTCTATTTTGCTTTTGCTTTGGACGGTCTACTAATAGATAGTGTTTTTAAACTTCTATTTCCTAAATGTTTTCAAAAGTGCTTAAAAATCAAATACACAATTCAACCCCCTTTCTTGTGTGTTTCCTATTTCCTATTTTCTGTTTCCTGTTTCCTTCACCTCTACCATGGCATATGCATCGATTCATGTGTACGTGTTTGTGCTATCTTTGACGTGTTTATAAGTTATTGACTTGTGTTCATGGGTCACTTGTCCTTGTCGAGGTACTTCACATAGTAGTGAGATATATTTCTCAGTCCTTTATGTGTTTAGGCTAAATGCTACTTATAGGTGAGGAAGCTGAGCAAGAACATGAAGTTTAAGTTTTATTATTTATTTGTTTTATATTTTCCTCCAGTAGTTTGTTAAGGAAGATGCTCTAATAGGTTGTGACGTCGAGTTTGGACTATATAGGCTTTGATATTTTCTTTTTGTTGTTCACCTTTGTGTTAGATTTTGAGGATATGACCTTTGGAGTGCCATTGTATTATGCTTTGTTTCTTTTGAAGTATTTTTCTGCATGCTTAAGTTTTATGATGTGAACCTTTTACATACAAAGGCATTACTTGAATATTTTCTTTATTAAGTACACATGCTAGATGGATAAAAGATGTCACAAATGAGGCTTACAAGACCAAATCAGGAACACATGTTTGACATATAGCTCACCCTAAAATCGTTAAGTAAATTGAGGTGCATTGTATTTGAAGAAATGAACTTAAGTAAAATAAATCATGCATTTATTTTTTGTTGTTCCTTGTGAAATGAACTTGATATTTTTATTGTGACTGAAGTCGGCCTAGTTCACATTTCTTAGATTATGTCTAGGTATCCAAATAATGAGGTTGACCTAGGTCACAACTCTTGGATTGTGACAAGGTCGGCGAGTTTTGAATTTGGCTTAGGTCACAACTCTTGGATTGTGCCAATGTCATCGAGTCTTGAGGTAGGCTTAGGTCACAACTCTTGGATTGTGCCGATGTTGTTAAGTCGTAAGGTCAGCCTAGGTCAAAACTCTTGGATTATATTAAGGTCACCGAGTCTTGATATTAACCTGGGTCACAACTCTTGAATTATATCGAGATTGTCAAGTCGTGAGGTTGGCCTAAGTTGTAACTCTTGGATTATGCTAAGGTCACCAAACCTTACAATTAACCTAGGTTACAACTCTTAGATTGTATTGAGGTCATTGAATTATAAAGTTAACTTAGATCACAACTCTTTGATTGTATCGAAATCGCCAATTTATAAACAAAATGAGTTTACTTATAATTTATAGAAAACTCCAAAATGAAAATTTCTTTAGTAACATTTAAAAAATTCACTACATAAATAATAAAGAAAAGGCCGCATAAAAGATGTCATATAATATTTTCATTGGATCAAATTTACAATGTGTAATGCCATGACATTTTTTGGCTCAAATTTTTGGGTCCAGCATCTAAAAATTTCATTCCCGAACAGCAAAATGTTGATTTGAGTTGCACTATTGCACTATTGCATTATTTTGGCAAAATGTTGATTGAAGTTATATTTTTCTACCGTAAATCTTTAAGATAAGATAATAACTAAGAATAGATACACATATTTTTATTGTCTTTTTATTTATCAAATTTAATATGATACGTCATTATTTAAAAACAAGATAATACCGCATGCATATTTTATTTTATTTTTAAAGGAAGAAGCGTAAATACCAAAAACGTACGAACATTTTATAAATTTATTTGTTTAATTTCTGAACTAACCTTATTGTTAGAATTTATAGAGGAAATATTTATTATGATAAGTAATACATGCATTTTTTTTATTGGTTTTTTTTAAGTATAACAGTTTTAACTTTTATCTATTTTACGGTAACATATTACTTATTAGACGTTATCAAGTATAACAGTCCTTGAAGACTTGATCCGTTTGGAATTTAAATAAATAAATAAATAAAATTGCTAAATTAAAAAAATATTGCAGAATTTTTAAATTAGTAGCATTTCTACGTTGACTTTTAGATTTAGATTCAATCTTTTCAGTCTCATTCACCTCTTTACACTTTAGCTCGAAAATGAATAATCACGTACTCTTCAATTTTAAGCCAAATATATATGACTTAGTTAATTAATAATTAATAAATAACTATATTTAACTGAGGGATAACTATATAATCTTTCTAACTCATATTGTAGTATAAATAAAATAAGTATACGGTAAGTAAATTTCACTTTTATTGTTTAACTCGTGTTAATAATGTATCTTTAAATGATCTGGTGATAGAAGATCATAATAAATTTCACGTGACCCAAACAACAAGAAAAACTAAAAGAAAATACATTTAATCTCCCTGGAGCCCAATCACCCTGCGTGCCATTATTAACAACTCATTTATTTACTTAACTTTGCACATTTTTATGACCCACGCACTCTCGTCATCGTTTTCTCTTTTTTCCTTTTTCATTTTAAAGAATTTTTTTGTTTCTTTCCTCTTTCACTTTTGATGATTATAGCTTCGTTATTCGTTACCATGTGTCCAATCAATACTTAGTTAAGAATCCCAAATAATTATCAATTTTTATAATTAATTTGTACTTTTTCAAAAAGTTATTATATTAAATAATTTTAATTATTATATTAATATTAGTTTTTAATAATTCAATAATATTATGCTAATATTTATATCCATTTTAAATTTTATATATATATATATATATATATATATATATATATATAAAAGAAATTTCATTTCACGTAAATGCTTCAGCAGCAAGAAATGGTAGCAGGAAGGGAAATATTCCAAAAAAAAAAATGCTAGTTCAATTTTCTTTCTGAATTTTCTTTTGTTATTAATTTAAATTTATTATAAATTATAAATTTTAGTACAACTCACCAAAATCGTAAACCCCAAAGAAAATACTCATAAAATATAATAAATCCAATTAAAATTTATAATTTTTAATAAAAAAAATCTCGTTAACCTTCCTCGGATACTAAAATGTTAGTTTGAAGGAACATCTTGGATCCATTTCACTCCTGAGGGAGGAAATGTGATTAGGTGGGTCTCTTGGAAATTTAAGTAATTTTCTTTTCCATTTATCTCTTCCCAACTAATAAAATAATTTATTTTTCTCCTATTTCAAATCTCTCATTTTGTTCCTTTTTAAACCACCTCATCCAAAGAAAACATTACTGCAACAAAAGCACTTCCAAAAAAAAAAAAAAAACCCAAATAATACAAAAGTGCAGCACCCAAAATCACCAAATTTTTTACCATGTTAGCTCACAAAAACAGAAATTGATCATCTCACGAGATTGTATCTCAATGGCTTGTATATTGAACATTATTATATTATTATGTGAAAAAGGCAAGTTAAAAATGCACAGTGCTTTGTGTAACAACGAATCAATGGACAGTGGTATTTTGAAGAAAAACAGAGGACCGATTGCTTCATTTGGAAGGCTGGGTCGTCGGTAGCAAATAACAATAATCTAATGAGTAGAGATAGCCATTACCTAAGTACACTAGTGACGAAGAAGAGTGATAAACGAAGAGATGCATATACACTACAAATGAGTAAGGGGAAAAGACAATTGCCTATGATGGAAGGAAGTAGTATTTGTATATTTTATTTTTTAATTCAATTATTTTTATATTGGTGTAATTAAGCTCCTCCTATATATAAGTTAGCCCTTTTAATTTTTTGTTTCTTTAATTTTTATTTTTAAATAATTACGACAATTTTCAAGTCATTCATATATAAAATATGTCGTTTATTTCTATTTAAAAAAACATTAAATTGTTAATGTTATTATAATGTCATCACATGTTATCTTAGTAAAAGATTACATGACAATAATATTATTATGTGTCATGTAAATATATTATCACATTTATAGTATTATGTGAACAAAAATATCACATCAACATCAGTAACTAAAAATAAAAAATATATAAGGATTAAAAATAAATTTTTTAAAGATGAAAAATAGATAAATTTAATTTAAAATTATTATAAAATAAGAATATTAAATAACAAGAAAGGATTATAATTTATAAACACCATGCATTTTAATTGACTTAAAACTAATATCATTTTTCATTGCATAAACACTTTAGGTTTTGTCATTTATTATATACATCATTCATTCCCTCTCTAACACATCTCACGTAAAAAATATACATCCATTTATGAATTATTCTCTTTTATTTTTGTTCTCAATCAACACTTTCACACTCTTACTTTTATTACTCTATCTTTTATTTCTTTTATCATCATTCATAGTAAATAAGGGAGAAAATAGATCATGTGAAAATAGATAAAGGGTGAATATTTTTAATAAAAACTTATAATAGTCATACCTGACGAGTTTCTTACACAAAATATAGAAAAGAAATCAAGTATACAAATTATTTGAGTGCAAGTTGTACCAAGTACAATAACTGTTGTAAGCAACATGATTGTATGTAAATATGCATGTCAGGTTAGGCTTATATAAAAAAAAATTGACAATGAGTAAAAAAGTCAGATTGGACTTTATATTTTTAATTAAGGTCGGTTTGAACCTTAGCAAAGTCTAACCTAACTTAGTATGTTTTCATCATTACTAATATAACTCACATAAGCACGACACATCAGTTCGTATTTTTCTACTTTGCAAAACATTTTTTCTTTTCACATCACACTCAACTTTTATTCCTTTCACACCTTTGATACTCGGTTGATTTATGACTTGGGTAATGAATTTTAATAAAAGTCAAAAAGTGTCTATTAGTGTGTAGGATGTTTGGATCAACAAAACTATAATAAATGATATTAGTTTTAAATCAACTAAAATGCAATCTCTATTTTTAAATAATTATTTTTTTTTAAATTATATTAATTTATATTAATTTTATATATTATATTTAATAATAAAATATTTGTTCGTGCTTGAAAATGTGTCACTTTTTTAGTCTATATAATTTATTTATATTTTTTTATCTCTGTAAAAAAATTTATTTTTAGTCATTGTAAAATATATTTTTTATTTTTAATCTTTTTATTTTCATGACACTTTTTTGTTAAGATGACATTGATCACTTTATTGTCACATCATCTTTGACTGATGTTGTGTGTGATTACTTAACATTTTTGTAACAGATGGTATGAAATAAAAATGAATGATTAATTTACAAAAATTATTCTTAAAAAAAATTATAGAAAAAAAAATAAAAAAAAATATTAATTTATACAGATGAAAAACTTAATTAAGCCTTTTATATTTTTTAAGAAAGTGTAAGACCGTGAAAGTGTAAGACTGTGGCTCCCACGGTTCTCCCCTCTCTCTCCGCCCTACGCCGGCACAGACAGTGTCAAAACTCGTGGAATCCTCAATGGTCTCATGCAATCAAATAAAACAACGTTTTGCAAATAAAATAATAAAAAAATAATGTCTTGATACTAACCAAAGGAAAGCTGCAAGTTTAATGTCTTCCTCTTTATTAATTACTATGAAATTAGAAGTTTGTATTTGCTTCTTTTTCTAAATTAAAAGAAAAAGAGAAAGGAAAAGAAAGAAATAATATGGGTGAGAGCACTCCTAGTCGTGTGACTATGTTATGAGTGGATGTTGCGTATGTTGAGTGGACAGGTTGTTATTAAAGAGAGAGCAGTTGAGAGCTTGATCATGTTTGCTCCCTCCAGACGCATACATTAAACACATCAGAGGTAAGGAGCATCACAAACTTGCCACCTACGATTTCATCCTATCTCAAATTATTTATATTAATAAATAATCAACATTCATCCCAAATATAATAAATAATATTATAGTAAATAATTTGCTGTCATTTGATTTTATGTAACATTTGTCTTTATTAATTTGTATTAATATTGAAATTATGGTTGCTAAAAAACATTAATAATTATATTTTTATTTAAAATTACATATATTTTTTTTTTTGAAAGATAATCTTGTTCGAATAATGTTACGAAATTAAATAATCTCCCATGGTATACCATGTAATATAATCTATGTTAACAAAATCTTTTTTATGAAATATAATAGATAATATAAATTCATGAGAAAAAAAACTTTGGATCCGAACATTAAACCATTCATTTTAAAAACTGAAGTCTTTAATTTTAATTTTAAGTAATGACTAGGTTTTAAGAAATATTCCTTCACATAACATATTAAATTTAAGGGGTATTAATAATTTTCTATGATAGATTTATATATTTTTATGATAAATTTATTTTTTTTTCATATTATTTTAATTATCATGTTAAAAGTATTTATAAATTATTAACCTAATTACTCAAATTGAAGCAGCTTATTTTTTATTGGTTAATTTGGTTAAAATTTGTTGACAAAAAAATTTCTAAATCCGATCTAAATCGACAATTGATTCATTACTCTAAAAAAAAAAACACAGAGAATTGATTCATTCATGTTTTTTTCTCTTCCAAAATTGAATAAAATTTACCTGTCTACACTTCTTGTGTTAGCTGTTGCTCATTGACTCTGTTTTTCAGAGTACCTCCACGAATAACTGAAAAGCCCTTTACCTTACAAGAAGCTTAGATGAGTGACCTCGGGTCCTATATAGTCCAGTGAACCTAAGCAGATTTGGGCCTTTGTGGGTTAAAAACAAAACATTTGCCAAAACTCAGTATGTTCGTTTGTGGACGATTTATTGTATTAATATTGAGTTTAAATACGTTTTTAATTTTTATAAAATAAATTAGTTTTGATTTTAGTTTTTATAAAAAATATTTTTTTTATTTTTATAAAATTTAAAATAATTATTTTTTATCCTTAAAAAAAATTAGAGGATGTATTGGATTAATATTTTAAAAGATTTGTTTATGATAAAAAAATTATTGATATTCATTCAAAATTTTTAAATAATATAAATAATTTTTATGGCATTCAATTAGGATTATTAGGAATTTTTAAAGAAGGTAACAAACTCTAAACTCTGGTAGTATTCAATTAGGATTATTAAAAAATTTTTAATAGAGTAACAAAATTTGATAGTGCTCAATTGAGATTTTTACAAATTTCAAAAAAAAATTTTGGTATTCAAGAACATACGGATTTCAATAAATTATTTTGTAGGGTGGATTTCATGTGACTTTTCAGTAGGAGGTATAAAATATCCACCAATTCAACAATCCCACAAAAAACCTTGAAACTTATTTTTATTGATGTCAAAAAAAATTTCTCCTCAAAGGTGTAATTTCTTCTACCTTGATCATCTTTTTCTTCTGATCATATTTTTTTGCATTTGTTTTGGTAGGAGGAATAAATATCATACCAATCCAACAATTTCACCCAAAATCTTAAGAATTTTTTTATCCATGTTAGATTTTTTTTCCTCTCATACATAATTTCTTCTTTCATGATCAACTTTTTCTTCCAATCGTACACGCTTTCTTTGCAATCATTTTTGTCTTTATCAACTTGCTTGATCGAATTCACTAAGTGTATCAAGTATTGTGTAATTTTTTTTTATTTTTGCACATATTGTGCTAATTCAATTACACTACCTAGGGTAATAGTTATTATATATGATTATTCAATTATTAAATTGATTATCCAATGATGCTTTCATAGCACCAAATCACTACAAACCTCCCTACCTGTCTATCAATTGGTCAATGTAGTTCATCATCTCATTTTCCTTTAAGTTCAAAGGTTTCCGCTAAAAAGTTAAGGCACCATAAGAGAAGTAGATATAAGAATGGAGGGGGTTCTAACTATGATGGAATTAACTATCAAGCCAAAGATTTAGAAGATATTTATGTTGACATTGAGATTATTTCTACCAATTTTGAAAAACAAATCTAATTTAATGGAAAAAGTAAGAGCTAGAGAGAAGAATGAGATGCTATAAAAGAGATCTCAAATTTGGATGACAAAACTTGTTATATAGCCATTGATTTGCTTAATACTAAAGGAAATGATGCCTTATTTTTGAATATGTTATCAAAAGAATGCTCATCTTGAATAAACTTCAAGTTATGATGATTAATCTTATAAATCTACAAAGTCTTTTAAAATTTTATAAATTTTTACGATATAAATTCACTAAAATTTAAGTTACAAATGTTATAAATCTTTTTTTTTTAATTCTAAAAAAGTCTTATAAGTTATTATATTATTGTATAGTCTTTTGAAATCCATAAGACTTTTTATATTTAAATAATCTTTTTAAATCTCAATCCAATACGTCTCTTTAGTATATTTTGATTATAGTTCTTGTAAAATATTTTTCTTTTGATTTTTCATCTCTAAAATCTGAAATAACTATTTTAGTTCTTAACATTTTACTTTAAGATATATAAATAACATTTATTTTAGGAATCTAGAAATAAATTTAGAGGTGTCACCTTATGACATAGTATTACTGACACAACTAGAATGATCATTTGACCTTTTGTAATACATAAACAATTAACGAGTATTATATAAGAATATGAACCAAAAACAATGATTTCAATTTTTATAAAAATGAAAGATAAAAATAAATTATAAAAATCAAAATTAAAATTCATTCATTTTATAAGAATTACAAATATATTTTAACATTTCTCATCCAAACTTTTTTTTTTCTGTCTCTCGGATCTTGGGGTGTATATGAAATATGTAGTAGGATTCATATAGCTGGTTAGGGTGGATAGTGTTTAATGTTCTTTACTTGTGGTAATAATGTGGTGCATCTAAGAGGGGTATTCTATTTGTCCATTCCCACTAATTCAACATCACTAAACGACTATGAAGGATACAAAAAGAATAAAAGATACAAAATTGTTGTTGAATTATTTTTTCAGGTTAGAAAATTTGTGAGGAAGAAAAACTTCGCCGAATGCCTGGAGAAAGTGAGAATCAAAGTGATGGCATATTGCTTGAATAAAAATATTAAAAAAGTGAAGAAAGGGGCATTCCGAGAATTGAACTCGGGACCTCTCGCACCCTAAGCGAGAATCATACCACTAGACCAAATGCCCATTGTCAGTAATAGTTGGCTTTACTTTTTCTTCATCGTTTTATCAATAAAAAATTTCTATGCGTGTTCTTTTAAGAATATAAATTCAACATATAAAAGTAGGACTTTTCTAAAAGATCATTTTCATTTAAAAAAAATATTAACTGGCCCTATTAATTCGAATCTTAATTTTGAAGTTACAAATGGATTCACGCTGCGAATGCCAAAATTGCAGGTAGATACAACTGCAGCTAGGTTCAAAAAACATCCCTATTACGAAGTACCATACTTATATTTCTATCCAACACGAATATTTCACTGAAATGTATCTACGATTCAAGTATTTTAAAAAAATTATGAAAATATAATACAATCTATGAGATATGAGACATATATAGAAGTATCTATAAAAAGAAATATAGAAGCATTATTTCTTGATGAAGCAGAAATATATATTGCCCTCTTTATAGATGATGTTAAAGAAGAGAATGAGATTGATATTGTTTCAGTTTGTAGGCAATATAGGTATATGTTTTATAATTTCTATGTTAGTTTTATAAATATGAAAAGTATGTTCTTATTTGAATTTACATAATTACAACTATATATTTGTTGTATTTTATGTATTTTTATACTTATTTAAATTTATGTCTTGCACGTATCATATCCTATGTGTTTTAAAATAATATCACTAAATCATATACGTATCAGATCCGATAATGCTACCGTATTGATGCATCAAAATCGTGGTTGTGAATCACAATTCAAAACCATCATTCACATTAAAACACTCGAGTAATTTTAGTGTTTAGTGTCAAGGAGTCTCATTTTATAAAGATGAGTCTGAATGCATTTTACAATACTTTAAAGCCATAAATAAGGTGAACGTACGTATATATATTTTGATTTGTTGTTACTCCATAGAGTGTAGTGTTAGCTATTGTGTTGACGGCCGGTGGTAGTTGGGATCGATAAAGTTGATCACAAGTTTTCAAAATGTTTATTGGCGGTGCAATTGATTGAGGATGAGGTGGCATCACAATATTGCTTTCTTGATTTGCACAATGAGGGTAATGGCTACATCTGGAAGTAGGAAAAACAAAAGGAATTGTGTTGGCAAAGACACACCTAACTTGATTGGACAAGAGGTGGCACAAAATTGTGTTTACACCTGCTTTTTGTTCCTAAGTGGTACAATAAGAAACTCATCATCCTTTGTCCTAGTGCATGCTCCATTAATCAGAGGGTGGTGGTGACAGGACCAAGCACTTTTTGGAGCATGTTGGGCTATAAAACCCCATCAGAGGGACTCACATGAGCATATATTAAGAAATGGAGGGTTGTGTTAAGTTGCTATGCCTTGTTGGGTTTGTGGTACTTGTGAGTATTGCTGGGGTTGATAGTGCTGGTGAATGTGGGAAGTCTACCACACCAGATAATGAAGCCATTAAGCTTGTTCCTTGTGCCAATGCAGCAAAAGATGAGAATGCTAGGGTTTCACAAAGCTGCTGTGCTCAGGTGAAGAAAATGGGGCAGAATCCAAGCTGCCTCTGTGCAGTTCTGCTCTCTAACACAGCCAAAATGGCTGGAGTCAAACCTCAAATTGCTGTCACCATCCCCAAGCGTTGCAACCTGGCTAACCGCCCTGTTGGTTACAAGTGTGGACGTAAGTTTAATTAATTCCCCTTTTCTTTTCAACTTTCAAAGGATAAAATATATAGTTATAATAGCTGCCGTGAATCTCCTTGTTACATATGTAATCAAATACATGTATATGTGAAAGTTAATCAAATGAGAATAATGAATATAGATAATTAGATTTTGTTCAAAGAGTTTAATCCTCCCGCACTACCTATGTAAACAGGGATAACTCACTAATGACTTTTTTTTTTTTTAAATCATCAAGATTAAATTATTAATGTACGACATTATTAAATGATTATGTTATTAATAATTATTTTTAATTTTAAACATTAATATATAGTTGACTGATTGAGATTTATAACTTTTACCTTCGTCAAATAAGAAGTGTTCTCATTATATATATGGCTCCTGCATGTATAATAAACTATTAATTTATTCAAATTTTATCAGTTGATTATCTAATAAATGGCTATAATTACACTATCACTTCTAAAGTGTATCCCCAACTTTGGAAAAATTAAATCCATCAATCAAATATAATGATTGACGCATGAGAAAATTATTGGGTAGTTTTAAATTATTATTTGTTAATAATTTTGATCAACCTTTACTTGAAAGGTATTTAAATTTTTTAATTTATAAAAAAATAATAATATTAAATTATGTGTTATACAAAGATTAGTTGAGATTATAATAATATGTATTATTTAATAATTTTTTAAAAAATAAATCTAAATTATTTAATAAAGATCAATATATAATTTCATCAAATAATAAAGAAAATATTAAAAGAATAACATTATACTTTCAACAATTTTTTACAATAAAAAGAAAAATAAAAAAGAGAAATATATAAGATAAATGAATATTACAAAAGGAACATTATTAGTATTAAAAAGGGTTTCAAATAATTCCCCTTTATTTATTTGTCAGTTGTTATGATCTCGCAATATGCTAATCCTCGTATAAAATGGTAATTTTTGCAGCTTACACTCTGCCTTAGAGTTAAGGTTGTCGTTGAAAACAGATGACTGGGCGTAGATGCACTATAGCTGTTTGCTACTAAACTGTGACTACATGACATTAATTTGTATCGTCTTGTAACTTTCTAGTTTCTGGAATTTGGTGAATAAGAGCTAGCAGCTCAACAGTGTACGCCATCAATAAAACATGTACTTTCGGCGTTTCATGTGCCTGCTGAAACTGTTTTACTGTTTTTACATCTTCGATCATCGTTACCAAAGCTTGCTATGCTTATTATATCAATCAGGCTTAATTATGTTTTTATTCATATTACAATGAGTGAATTAATTTTAGTTTCATAAAAATATTACTTTGATTTTTATTTTTTAAAAAATTAAAATTAATTTTATTTTATTATTTTATAATACTTGTTAACTGCTTGAATGTTTAACAGGAGATTAAACACCTTATTAAGTGATGTTCACTAGTATATATATAGTAGTATGTCCTTACGTGATATTTCTAAATTTTTATATATGTTAAATAAATATTATTTATCTATATTAAAATAAATTTTAGGAAACAAAATTAAATTTTAGAAGAATGAAAATAAATTTTCTATCACAGGATTAAAATCAACATCTGTTTATTTTATAAAGATTAAAAATATTAATTTTAAATTTTAAAAAAATAAAATAAAAATTTGTAAAGACTAAAATTAAAACTCATTTATTTTATTAATAATAAAAAAAATGTATTTAAGCATACTATCAATATGTCTTAATTGTTTTTAATATCCCACAAACTCAACTCACACTCACGTGTAGGGAAAGGAAAAAAAAAATTATGCCCTCTACCGGCCCTTCAGCGTTGGCTTTAGATGAATCTAATAATATGGAAAGTTGGAGTAAATTCCTTTGAATTTAGCTGCTCACTTTAAGTGGTAAAATAAATAATGGCTCTGTTTAAATAAATTTATTTACAAGGAATTATAAAAATATATTTAAGAAGATAAAAAGAATTAAGTTTTTTCTTATAAATTAAAATTAATTTGTACGCTTAATTTTTATACAAATTCTTTCATTTTAATTTTTCTAAAAAAATAAATATATAAATTAATTTTAACTTATGGAAAAAACTCAAATCATTTTATTTTCTTAATTTTTTTTCTATACATACATATGAATAAATTTATTCAAATAGAATCATCACTAAAGAAAAGTAAAAAAAATCAACAATTGATATCACGTACATATACATAATCAATCATAACTATAATGAAATATCAATTATTAAATTTTTATAATTGAAATTATTTATTTTATTTTTTAGTCACTTTAGATGAGTTAAAATTAAAAAAGTCAAAGGCCAAACTCTTGAACAAAGATACTTATGATTGTGTTTGACATAATTTGTTACTCAAACTAATTAAAATGTTAGGGATTTAGTTGAGTTGATTTTGTGTAATTTGATTGTGAAATTCAAAACAAATCAATCGAGATATTAGCATGATGTTTTGTGTACAATCAATAAATTTAAAATTATTTTAAAATTATAATTTTTCCTATCAATTTAAATACATTGAAGAGCTATTATATTTATGTTATCTTTATTTCTGATATGATATAAAGGTATAAAAATATAATGATACAATATTCAAATTCATGAATATATACATATAAAAAATTATATTATGTGGTTTTAAACCACATTATTAGTGATATATATTTGAACCTATATCACATATGTTCGTTTTTTGTGATTTTTATCTAACCGCTAATTTTTTTTTGCTAGAAAATAAAAAATATTTATTGAAGGTTTAAAATTGTCAATAAATACATTCTGATCATTTTTACCCTTATCATATTTTGACAATTAAAAATCACCAATAAATACATTCCAATTCTGTGTACCATACCATTCACCTCAGTTAAAGACCAAAGTTTCATAAAAATTTTATGATCAAAATAAGAAAATTCTCATTGATAAATGAAATAACAAACAAAAACTAATAGTAGAAAATTAAGAATAACTGATAAATGAAAAATTCATACAATACTATATATTTGCCTAGCAAAATGTTTACTCTACATCTCAATAGTTAAGGTTTCTCACAAAAATCTTATATATATTTATTTACCTTAATTTGGGTTCTCTAACTTAGTGTATATAACTCCTTTTTATCAAAATATAATAAAATTTCACAAATATAAAAAAATAGACCATTTTAGATATATTCTAAACAAATCCAGCAGATTGAATATATTAGTCAAAAAGATCGTGAAACCCCCTTTCTACTGACCTTCATCCGGTGACTCACTCTCTGCCTTTTTGCTCATCTCCTTGCCTTTCTCTACAAATGATACTTACCTTTGAGATCCATTTCTCTATCTCGTAACTCTCCGGCCTATTCAAAAATTCACATATATCAACCCACAAAAAAAAATGCAGCTAAAAAAGAAACCAACCATTACACTGTTCTTCTCTTTTTGATGGGGCGGGGTTTTATACTACTTAGACATTCTTTAAACTCAACAAACTTACTAGAATCCGTAGCCAATTTACATTATATAATTAAAATTGATAAAAAGTTAATCATTCTCCAAGTGTTTACTTAAGCAAAATCATTACATTCCTTAAGGTAGTTGAATTTTTTTTCTAAAAATGTTCAATAAATCTTTACATGTTAAATTCTCGGTGAGAGACATTACCTTTTCAAAGTCTTGGTTGCGAACAACTTCTTCTTTCTCCTTAATAATCTGCTTGACCTCCTGCAAAATTTAATAAGTCTAACATACACATCAGCTTAATTCAGTTAAAAACTTCCAATTTAAACCAGCACTATTGAAAGAAAAAAAAAAAAAGTAGAACCAGGTGGTGAATTTCATATCGTTCTCCAAGTATGTTTTCATCTACAGTTGGCTCTGGCTCCAAGCCCTGTAATTTATCTTGTGAATGCAGTACTTACATCATAAAAGGGTATTGCCAAACTTCAGCTTGATTGCACCACTTTTGTATACAAGCATTTTACCCATGAAGCCAGGTAGTAACTCATTCAACTTACAGGGCTTCTCCACATCTTTTGAACCTCCAGGAGGTTTAGAGTTCACATTAACATTTTGGCCTCCGGCAGTAGCTCATTGTGTAATTATAGGCAATGTTGAAGGCAAATTAATCAAGAACATACTTGCCTTTAGGTTTTCCTCCTACCAACAATTTGTTCAAAACACTACTGTAATAATAAAAACAAGTTGAACTTAACAAATTTTATTTCTTAAATTTCAATTTATTTAACAAAAGGCCAAGCTCCATTGCTGGATTTGATGCATTTTCATTGAAGGTTCTGGACACTGAAGCCTCCCAAATTCCACCTCATCAAGAAATTCTATCAGAACAAACATGTGAAGTTAAAGCCACTAGCCTACTAGATATTGTATAGTATAAAGAGTATTACTTTCAAAGTAACAATGAACTAAATTCTTAACTCCATTGGAAGAAAAACAAGTGAACAGCTTATACTCTGAATGTAACTAGAACCTTACAATTCTGTAAATGAGCAGAACAAGTTTTGTTACATCAAGGGAAGAGTTACTGGATAATTACTGTAATAGTCCTATAGAAAAATCCCACAACTAATATTTCAGAATAAAATAAGCATGAACAATTACATTTCCAATTAACAACAAACAAAAAATAAAGAGAAAAACAGTACGTCAATTAGACAATATATTCGTTTCATTCAGTATACTTACCCATGGTTCTTTGTATTCCTTCTCTCTCACCCCTTCAATTAGAGCATTACCAAAATATTGTTAATAGGAGGAAAGATCATGCAGCAAAGAGCACAACATGATATAACAGTCTATTGAATGAAAATTCATAGATGGTGGCATACCACCAAAATGCTGAATTATGATTGACGTTGACAGTACTCCCACCCCTGGTTTCATTTAATTGACACATGGAGATAACAAAGTAATATTAGTCTATTACAATTAATAAAGTATTTAAAAGACACATATTTCAAAAATCCAGCTCCAAATTTAAAAGCTCTGGTAACCTTAAGACGAACTTTCATTATATCATGTACTGTACCGACTAAATTGACCAAATTAGTTCAATAATTTAAACATTTGAATTTTAAGAAGAAATTATTGGAAGAGTTAATTAGGAATTACAAGGTAATGATAACTTCAATTGAGATAAGATGTCTAAGATTGTTAAAGTAATATTGGGTGAATCAAAAGGTTTTGAATTAAAAGATAAAAAATCTTTCGAACTGGAATAAAAATATTCAAGACAAGGAAAAAAATAAAAAAGAGTCTTTGTAGATTGAGAATTTGGGTTCGTATCCACTTCTTTACACACTTTTCTTTATTAAGTGATGCATGACGAAGTTTATTCTAATCGCTTCACTTTCGTAAATTGGGTTGATGAGGATTGTTGCCTCTTTAGACCTACAATAATAAATGAGTACCATTCTTGCCCATCTAGACTAGGTCACTTACTTGACAAGTTTTGACCTAGCCAATTTTTGCGATCTTTTGGCCTAATGACACGGTTGAACTTGACCTCCCACCGAAACTCAAAGGAATCACTTAAGTGGAGGAAGAAAGGGGTTTTGTCACTAGCTTTTAGGGCTAGATAAGAGAATTAGGATTCACCACGAGCACCACTAAATGCTTGATGAGAATGAGTTTCTTGGGCAATCCATTAAGTGGAACCTTAATGGATTATTTTATAACACTTGAAAATGTCTCTTATCCATATAATAGTGGATGATACATGATGTTTAGAGTAATGTGTACTCCTGGCCCCTACTTTGTAGAATTGGTTATTAAACCTCTACATTGTTGTGTTATTGATGCTTAACACTCTGAGGTCAACCATAATAGGTAGCAACTATAAGGGAGCTAAGTGTTGATGTTCTTTGCATGAGTTGAAGTTGTTGTTGATGATGACATGACATGCATACATTTGGGCATAAGTTTGGAAGCAGTAGCTATGTTGTGAGCAGACACATATGCTTGGATGGCTATCTAGATTGTGCCTCCTACCCTAGTGTGCAATAATTAGGTCTTGGGGATAGGGAAACGGGAAATTTCATAAGGGTCCAAAGTCATTGCACATGTGTTGTGGTGAATCACTACCTACGTATACATATCTCGACAAACCACCTATCTTATCCATTGATCAGGACATGACTTCCCCAATAATTGGTAGTAAGGACCAAGATGGTCCACTATGAACATTCATGGTTATGCTAAGGAGCATGTTAGGACTAATTGCTTAGTTGGTTAAAGTCTTCATGAAGTTATGTCAGCATAACATTACATGACTAACATTATTGTTGCATGATAAAGATTGATTGTTGAACTGTAATAATGTTAAGATGATGATTATTCTCATATGAGCGTAGTTGAAATGATTGTGGTAATAAATTTTTAGAGTTATGATATTTCTGTTATTATGGAGTGATATTATTAGTATGTTTTCAAAGTAGAAATTATATGTATATTTATAAAGTGTTATTTGAACGTTGACATTCCTC
Organism: Mucuna pruriens; assembly: GCA_025330945.1. Taxonomy (NCBI): domain Eukaryota; kingdom Viridiplantae; phylum Streptophyta; class Magnoliopsida; order Fabales; family Fabaceae; genus Mucuna; species Mucuna pruriens. The sequence continues at coordinate 1,020,357 of JAENHJ010000014.1, forward strand.
ATCCCTTATGCTATACTACTTTATGTGATTAAGAATTTGTGGTTAAGTTTTATTGAAGTAAACTCATCCTTACTTGCATGTTTATATGTATGTGACTACTATGATCGTAACATTGCATTCATAGGAGTAGGTTGTTGGAGAGGTTGGCTTACAATCAGAGCATAGAAACAAAATCGCAGGAAGTGAAAACTCAACCAACTGTAGTGTTTTTCTATTTATGCATATGATATTTTTAGTTATAATAAGACTTTAATTTTTCAAGAACTCAAATGATTTTGATGATTATATTATAACATTTGTTTAAATGTTTGATTTGTGTTGAATTATCCTTTTAATAAATAAAATATTTGTTTATATACAAACATTTTGTATCACCTTTCAAAAGAAAAATTCACACATATTTTATAAAGAAAATAATAAAAAAATTTAAATAAAAATAAATAATTGTTAGATTTTTAAAATGAATATTTATCTTGGTGTTATGTAGTTACAATAGATAATTACTAAAGAATATCTTAAACATAAAGTTGCTTTCTTTTCTTTATCAGGAAATAACCAATTTTAATTCATTTGGTGTAAAATCCATATCTTCATTGAAAAAAAAAACATATCGTCCTCTATCCTTAGCAACCAAGTGTGATATTTTATTTTTACCTCAAATTAGACTTTGAGATATTCCCACGGATAAAAGTCATGGAATTAATTTTTTTGAAAAAGTAAAGTATTAAGGGACAATTTTTTACTTATAAATGTTGCTTTATTCACGTACTAGAGATCGAACATCTCTGTCATATCGAATTGTTATCATATATCGAATCATTAGTAACTTGTGCTTCACTTAGTTTGCATACCTATATCTAGAGGAGAATTGAAGGTATATTTTATTTCGAAAAATAAAAGAAATAGAAGGTTTACACTTTATTATTATGCCTATTTTCATTCGATCAGAAACAAACTAAAACCCAGCCCTAATATTTGGTGATTTGCGAGAAAGCCAAATCAGAGACAACACGGTGACCAGAAGAGAAAAACATAAAATCCTTTTCATTTTAATTTACCAAATTGAAACACCATTTTTTTTTTCCAACAATATTTTCTACGTCAACATGTCATATTCAGGACAGTAAAATATCATATCATCTTTCAGTGAAAGCCATCCTTCCCTTATCCTTCTAAAGTCTAAGTCAACCACATTTGAAGAGTCGTCACTTCCTTATCATCAATTAAAATCGATAACAAACCTTTACCTGTTTATTGTGAACCTAATTTTAAAAGCACAAACCACAAAGGATATATGGTGATCATATATCCATATATTATTGTTATTGATTTGCCTCAAATTAAGAACCATGGATATTACTTCTCAAAGTATACACAAAGTCAAACGGTTGACATTACACAAAACAGAACACAGACTTCAGACTATTTAATTTTATATAATAAGTATTTGAAAACTTAATCGAGAAATGTTACACTTGCAACAATTTATATAACAAATTGTAAAAAATAAAATAAAAAAACATAGAAATGTGTAATATAATAAATTATATATTAAAAAAATAGAGATAAAAAATGATGTCACCCACATTATTATAAAAATTGAAGTATGTATATCATTTCTTAAAAATTAATATACAGAAAGTGGAGGACAAGGAAAGATGCAGGAAATAATTAACCAGTGTGAATGTGTGATTTCCAAGGAAAACACTGCAAATTATTACAAGATTCTGTCCATGTACTAGTGCAGGTACCTCCAACCCCATCACAACACTTGCAAACAACTCCAAGCGATGCAAAAATCTTTGAGTACCCTGCAATCACATCACATACATAAAACAAGAAACACCCGAAAAATTAATTAGAATATACTGATCTAATAGCATATTATTAATTTATATTTAAATAATTTAAAGTTAAATCTAAAGTGATTATTAACTAATACGGAACAAATAAGAGAGGGAGTAAAATTGTGAAGCGTTATAATTTCTAAATACTAATTACCTTGACCAGATATTAAGGAAAGTATCCTTCCTTCTATAAGTGATGGTTTGTCTGCAATTGAAACAACCATGATAATCAACAGCATAAGCACATGAGGCTTATTCATACCCATATTATGGCCTAAACTCTCTTTTGTGCTATGCTGGGCTTAAAACCTCAGAGGTTCAACAGCTATGGATCTTAGAGTAGCTGGGAGGAGCTTTGAAGGACAACTTGGAGCATGGGTAGTTGCGTAGAAAGTATGAGCCACATGATTGCTATTATTATATTCCTAATAAAGTATGAAAAGAAGGGGCAATAGTAGATGTGACATGAACAGGGTTGTACCCTCTCTAAATTAAATATAAGAAAAAATTTATATTAATTAAAAAAATTATTTAAAAAACATCATTTTATTATATAATCTTATTTAATAATAAATATTTTTATAAACAAATTTTTATTAAAAATTGGTATAATAATAAAATAAAATTATGAAAAATAACTTTCAATAAATGAAAGATATTTTAAAAATAATTTTATTAAATAATATAAAATTAATTAATTAAAATATACTTGTATTTAAAACCAATCCTAGTAATATATTTTTATGTATATTTGAAATAGCAGGAAGTAACATTTGATTTATGTGCTTTTACGAAAAAAGCATTGGCTTTTGGTCTTCTAGTTGTATTGGATGATGGGTTAGGAGCTTAATTAAGACGTTCAATTGGGTCCTGTGGGATTCCAGGAAGGGACGTATTCAGATCTTCGATCATCTTACGTTATGTGATACAATCTATTTGAGAGATTTATGGATAGAAACTTAATCAACAAAGTTTAAGATAATTTGTGTCATATTGGAATTTTTATAACTAAATCTATAATAAAAATAGTGAAACAATCTTTGTTGAACTTGAGTTTAAGAATTAAGGAAAATTTAGAACAAAGTGAGTTAGAAACTGCACAAAAATGGGTCACTTTATTGCAAGTTGACGAGGAATGGAGCCTATATTATGAACACAAATAAAGGCTTAAAGTCATTATCATGTAATTTGGGTAAGTTGTTACTTAGGATAGGTGACAGAAAAAAAAAATAGGAAAGCTAGTTATAGTGGTTGCGATTTTATATTGGGATTATAGCGGTTGAGATTTTATGCCAATTGAAATACTAATGTGCTTTAATTTCTGGACTGTCTAGCTAAACCTATAAATAAACTCTTATAAGCAATTAGAATGCAGAATTTGGAATTTAATAAAATTTGTGTTTTCTATTTGTGAGAATTTTTCCTTTGTTCTTAGAATTAATAACTTTTTTATAGTGTTGGTTCTACCGACAGGTCGCAATTAGGGTCACGCTTTGATAACTTTGTTTCTACCAGCAGGTTGCGGTTAGGGTCAAGTTCCTCCTTCACCTATTTTCAAGACGGTCCCTTATTAAGATCATGTCATTTAGTATTAGAGCTTCGACTCTTGAAATCAGGTGTTCTCTCTCCTTTATGTCTCTATTTTTTTTTCAATTTTCTTTAAAAAAAAGCAAAAAAAAAAGGCTAGTAGTCAACCTGTTATTTTTCATTCCGTACTGCAATCCAAAAAAAAAGTCAATTCTTGCTTCTTGGTAATTCTTCTTCTCTAAAGTTACCACATTACCCAAATCCTTATTGTTTCTTACTACTTAGCATCATTCTTAAAAGTTCTTACTTAAGAACTCATAAGGAAAAGTTGAGTAGTAAAAGGTGAGAGTAGTGAGACAAAGAAAAGCCAAATTGAGTGATACACGAGTGACTACAACATAATTCAAGCATAAACACATGAGAGAGTGCTTATGTGAGGATTTTTTTTCTTTCTAACTTGATTTTTGTAGTATTTTAATCATGACTAGAGAAGAAGGTGAACAGGATGTTGATCTCAAATTAGTCATCAAGACTTTTCAAGAATAATTCAAAGCTCTAAATGCCAAGTTGGATGATTTACAACCTATACCTAGGCATATGAGCTCTACTAGTTGACATAATGATGAGGAAGAAGAAGAGGAGTATTCAGATGGAAGATATAATGAAAATGAATGGAGAAGAAAAGGTGAACCAAGACGTGACAATTACTCGAGTAATATTAAGATGACAATCCCTACATTCTAAGGGAAGAATGATCTTGAATTGTACTTGGAGTGGGAGAGAAAAGTTGAACACGTGTTTGATTGTCACAACTACTTGGAGGAGAAAAAGGTAAAATTAGTAGTTATTAAATTTATTGACTATGCTAGTATTTGGTGAGATCAATTTGTGATTAACAGACGTAGAAATGGAGAAAGACTCATTTGTACATGGGAAGATATGAAGTCTATCATGAGAAGGAGATTTGTACCAAGTCATTACCATAGGGACTTGCACAGAAAATTGCAAAGTTTGACACAAGGTTCTATGAGTGTGGAGGATTACTATAAGGAGATGGAAATAGCCATGACTAGAGCCAATGTGAAGGAAGACCGTGAGACAACTATGACTAGATTCATTGGAGGCTTAAAGAAGGAGATCGCTGATGTGGTGGAGTTGCAACATTATATGGAGATAGAGGATTTGTTGCACAAAGCAATTCAAGTGGAGAAGCAATTGAAGTCTAAAAGTTCTTCCAAATTTGCTTCATCTTCTAGCTCTTCATGGAGATCAAATTGGAAGAATAGTACAGTTGTTACAAATCCTAAAGAAAATTTGGTTGCTAAATATTCAAATGCTTCTCCTAAGAGTAAAATGGACACAGATACAACCTATAGATCACATGATATCAAGTGTTTCAAGTGTCAAGGAGTTGAACATATTACTTTTCAATGTCCAAATAAAAGAGTAATGATTATGATGGATAATGGAGAAGTAGAGAGTGAGAGCTGAAGTGATAATGAAATACCACCATTGGAGGATTGTAGTGACATGGAAGTTTCTAAACCTGTAGATGGAGTTGTACTTGATACTAGACGTGCTCTTAGCATACAACCTAAGGAAGATGGTGATATGGAGCCACATGAGCATATTTCTCATACTAGGCGCCTTGTGCAGCATGATTCTAGATGGAAGGAGTTGCACCAATATCGCTAGTACTATCCTAGTGGAGAAAATAAATTTGCAAATTGCCAAACATCCTAGGCCTTATAAGTTGCAATGGCTTAGTAATATTTGAGAAGTAAAGGTTGACAAGCAAGTTTCAATGCCTTTTGCTATTGAGAATTACAAAGATGAAGTATTGTGTGATGTGGTTCTTATGAAGGCGGGGCATATACTTTTGGGCCACCCATGGCAGCTCGACCGCAAGGTGACCCACAAGGAGTATACCAATTGTTTATCTTTTATTTATAATGAATTGAAAATTACTCTTACTCCATTTTCTCCAAACAAAGTATGTGAAGACCAAATAAAAATGAGGAAAGTAAGAGAGTGTAAGTTGAGAGAATAGCAATTGAGCATTCAAGAAAAAGAGAGAAAAGAAAATATGAATGAAAATAAGTAGAAGAAATAAAAACATGAAATTGAGTGTAGTGAAAAGAAAAGTAACAAAATAAGTGTATTTGCAAAGAAAAAAAAGGTTGAGAGTGCGTTATTAGCAAAAGAGAAACTACTTGTACTCCTGTACAAAAATGTTTATTTTACTAACAAATTTCATTCTTTTTTTTTCTTATGAAGTTGATTCTTTATTACAGGAATTCACTAATGTTTTTCCAGATGAAGTGTGGCATGGATTACCTCCTTTAAGAGGTATTGAGCATCAAATTGACCTCATTCCTGGTTGTCCAATTCCAAATAGACTAGCCTATAGAACAAACCCCAAGGAAACAAATGAAATTCAAAAGCAAGTGAAGGAGTTGCTTTAAAAGGACTTTGTGGGGGAAAGTCTTAGTCCATGTTTTGTTTTTGTTATCTTGGTTTCAAAGAAAGATGGAATATGACGCATGTGTGTTGATAGTCGGACCATCAATAAAATCACTGTAAAGTATAGATATCCTATTCCTAGCTGAAAAGGAATAAGTGTGGATGAAGAAAAGGTAAAGGCAATTAAAGAATGGCCAACACTTAAAGAATGCAAACGAGAAGGCAAAATTTGTTAGAGAGTTGCATGCCAAAGTTCAAGCTAACATTGAGAAGAGGAATGGACAATATGCAATGCAAGCAAATAAGGGCGTGTTATGACTTTTGAGCTTGGAGATTGTGTTTAGGTTCATAGGCGAAAAGAAAGGTTTTCTACTCAAAGAAAATACAAGTTGCAGCCAAGAGGAGATGAAACTTTTCAGGTGTTAAAAAGGATCAATGACAATGCCTACAAGCTAGATTTATCAACTGCATATGGTAATGTAAGTTTTACTTTGAATGTTGCTAATTTATCTTTATTTGTTGTAGGTGAGGAATTTGATTCGAAGACGAATCCTTTGAAGAGTGAGGGAATGATAGAAACCCAATCAATAGAGCCAAAGATAATTTGCGTGACATTGGAAGTCCAATGACTAGCTCCAAAACCAAAATGGTAAAGCAATCTTTGTTGGGCCTAAGTTTGAGAATTAAGAAAAACTAAGAGTAAAGTGAGTCAAAGGCTACATCAAAATGGGTCACTTTATTGCAAGTTGATGAAAAATGAAGCGCATATTGAAGAACACAAATAAAGTCCGAAGTCATTGTCATGTAATTTGGGCTAAGTAGTTACTTAGGATAGGTGGCAAAAAAAAAAAAAAATAGGAAAGCTAGTTATAGTGGTTGCGATTTTATATTGTGGAATTACAGTGGTTGCAATTTTATATTGGGGAGTTATAGTGGTTGAGATTTTATGCCAATTCAAATACTAATGAGCTTTAACTTCCGGACTGCCTAATTAAGCATATAAATAAGCTCTTTTAAGCAATCAAAATGCAGAATTTGAAATTTAATAAAATTTGTGTTTTCTCTTTATAACTTTTCCTTTGTTCTTAGCATTAAGAATTTTTGTTATAGTATTGGTTCTATCGACAGGTTATGATTAAGGTCACGCTTTTGATAACTTTGGTTTTATCGACAGGTTATGATTAAGGTCACGCTTTTGATAACTTTGATTTTATCGACAGGTTATTGTTAGGGTTAAATTCTCCCTTTATTTATTTTTAAGACGGTCTCTTATTAAGATCCTATCATTAATTTATATATACATTTAGCCAATAAACCAATAAAAATTATTCTAAATATAATTTTTGAAGTAATTATATTAAAGTTAATAAATTTATCATATAAAATAATTAATAATAATATATAAATATTTTATACCATGTATAAATTATTTTCTCGATATTTAATTTACACATCTTCCTCAAAATATAACACATGACACGAGATATATAATTATAAATTTCGGATCTGATTTTTCTGAAACGAGATAATGTATTTTATAAGCCAAAGAATAATAATAGTTATTAATAAAAAATTGTCTTAAAATTTCAATAACTAAGAAAGACATGATGCCTCTTGTAGTTGTTAAGGATTAGCTCTGTAGATACTATGTTAACAGTATTAGCTCTCATTTAAAAGAAATATTTAATAGGTATGCACAAGAGGCCGGCGAGAGCGGTCAAGTCAGGTATATCTTTTATTGTTATCTCTTCTAAAATTTTAATCAAGTTATTTATTTAAATTTAAATTTGATTTGATTAAAATTTAAAAAATTAAGATAAAATTATATTAGTTCGATTTTTAATGGAATATATAAATTTAAATATATAATATTTAATAAAAAATTATTTTTATTATAAATTTTAAGATAATTATTATAAAAATTAATAAATTTAATCTGTAATTAAATATAATATAAAAAATAAATTTTCATACATTATTTATTTTAAAAATATAAGGAACAAAGAATTGAAGTTGCCGAAAAAGAAGACACAGGGAGAACGTCCCACGTTTCCCACTCTGTCACGTCTCTTGTGGACTCTAGACCGAGAAGTTGGATGTCACTTTCCTTCTAACCTTTTTGTGCTAAGTATTCAGACAAGTCTTTTTTTTTATAATTATTTATAAAAAAATAAAACAATATTTTTTATAAATTAAAATTAATTTATTTTAACTTATATATAAATTAATTTTAATTCATAAAAGTTTATTTTATTTTTATTTTTATTTTTTTAATACTTATAGATTAAACCGGACGTACAATTAAATTATCCAGAAAATAATGACAAAAATTTGCAATTTTTTTATATACTAAATTTGCGATTTTTTTATATACTAAGATTGCGATTATTTTCCACTTACCATGACCCCTTCAAACAAAATGAAACGCTACTAACTTAAATTCTACAAATTAAAAAAAATATTGTTCCAGTGTATCTAATTGCTTATTGATATTTTTTTAAAAAAATACATGAAATTATCTTATTGCTTACTGATATTTTTTACTCAATTACATTTCCAATCTTTTTTATTATGATTAATGTGCGGTTTTGACTGTTTAATCTTTTTTTTTTATAAAACTTAAGTCTTTCAATTAGTTTCTTTCTATAAAACTCCGAGATCTCATTTTGTGCTCTAATCATTGAAGGTATAGAATCTGTTTGAGTAAACAATGCTTTAGAAGAATTAAAAGTAAAAAAATTGATAGAAGTTTTATTGAAATTTAAAAGTTATAAGAAATTATATTAGGGTTTTAAAATGGAGAATATTTAGGCGAAGAGGATTTAAAATAATTCAATTTAAATTGTAGAGATTTTGAATAAAAAAAAAGTACCTGACAATGATAAAAACAATAAACCCTTTTTAGTGTTCAAAATAATATCTCTCGGAAAAATGTCACTATACTTTTTAAAAAACTAATATCAATTTCAAGATTTAATTCCTTAATTATACAAAATAATTTAGTAAATCAAAACTTAAATTAATTTAATTCCCGTTTAGAAGTGTTTATACACAACTTATTTGAACTTATCTTATGTTATAAATAATTGCAAAGGTGTTTAGAAAAGTTTATAAAAATATCTTGATTAGTATGTGTACCAGTTAGCCCACGATGACTCCAAACACATCTCTCAGAAAGAACACGACAACCCAAGCACCTCTCAGGACTGGGTCAAAATGGTGGATCGCCCAACCTAACAAGGTACCTTGGCCCAAGGAAGCCAGTCCACTCAGACCAGCCTCTTCCTGGCCCAAATGCTCAGCTCCCAAAGGTAGTTAGAAGGTAGTTGAGACGGTTAGGAGTCTATTAGGGAGAACAGTAGGAGGTCGTTCATGTATAAATAAATCATACTATATTACCCGTACTCGCAAACGAGAAAAGTGGCGCCCACCGTGGGGCCTCGGTGAAACTTTTCCCAACGCCTCAAGTTTAAGAGACCGACCTTGAAGCTCAGAAGAAAAGAAGGAGCAAGAACCACCGCAACCGGAAGCAGAGTTCACTGCCATTTGGATTCATAACTAGTAAGAGGATGCTTTATCAAAGAAAGAAGAAAGTATAGCAGTTTCGCTCAGCCAGTCACCCATGCGTCTCCAAATCGCATTTCTCAAGAGAAAAAATGTACACTTTTTGGGACAAGAAAAGCTTGAACCCTCAACCTTAAGATCATCTAGGGAAAGGATCAACACACCGATCAATTGAGCCACCACTATTTGTTGTTATAAGGGAGGAACAAATACCTGATATTTCTATCTACTCTTTTAGGAAAAAATTGCACTTTTGGGGTGAGAAAGACTCAAACCTTTGACCACAAGGGAGGATTCCACGCACCAACCAATTAAGCCACCACCATTTGTTATCATAAGGGAGTAATAAATACCTAATAAGTCTGTCTTCTTCCTTAAAGTAACAACCAGGGAGAAAAAGATGACTTGTCACTCCTCTGTCTAACATCATCACCACCCACTCACTCATGCACCTTCTTAGGGAGAAACCCAAAAAAAAAAAGCTGGAAGGACTAGATTGTAAGACATAATCTTGAAAGCTAGAAAAATCACAGACCCGCCATTAAGCCTAGAATCAAGGGCCCGTACATCTTCCACCGCCATGCCCACAACGTCATGGGAGGAATCTCGAATCTTCGGTAAGTACATTCATATCTTGAAATATGCAGGACCATAATCCATAATTCATGTAAGTACCTAAAAGGATTCAACAAAGACCAAAGACCTGAGGAGTCAGCCCACAAGGTCCCTCACAGGCACGAAGACCAAAAACCTAAGGAGTCGGCCCACAGGGTCCCTTCCAGGCATGAAGACAAAAGACCTGAGGAGTTGGCCCACAAGGTCCCTTCCAGGCATGAAGACAAAGACCTGAGGAGTCAGCCCATTGGGTCTCTCCCAGGCATGAAGACAAAGACCTAAGGAGTTGGTCCATAGGGTCCCTTCCAGGCACGAAGACAAAAGACCTAAGGAGTCGGCCCAAAGGATCCCTTCTAGGCATGAAGACAAGAGACTTGAGAGGACGACCAAAAGGTCCCCTTTAGGCACGAAGACAAAAAGACCTGCGATCGGTTGGTCCTTAGATCCACTCCAGGCGAGATGAGAAAAGACATACGAGCGGTTGGTCCCTAGATCCCCTCCAGGCGAGATGAGAAAAGACCTGTTAGCGGCTGGTCACTAGACCCCCTCCAGGCAAGATGAAGACTCGACATAGATAAGCCAGTCAAGGTTGTTCAGGGCACCCAAGACCTACGAGCGACCGGTCACTAGACCCCATCCAGGCGAGATTAAGACCCGACAAAGATAAGCAGGTCAAGGTTGTCCGGGGTACCAAAGACCTGCGAGCGGCCGAAGATCCCCTCCAAGTTAGACGAGAAAAGACCTGTGAGCGACCGATCACTAGACCCCCTCCAGGAAGATGAAGACCTGACATAGATAAGCTGGTCAAGGCTATTCAGGGAACCCAAGACCTATGAGCGACCAGTCACTAGATCCCCTCTAGGCGAGATGAAGAACTGTCAAAGACAAGTCAGCTAAGGTTGTCTAGGGAACCAAAGACCTGCGAGCAGTTGGTCCTTAGATCCCCTCCAGGCGAGAACACTCTAAACAAGAGAAATCAAGAGGTGGCAAAAGTGAAACTTCTACAAAGTCGACACAATCACGCCTTCTTCACATATGTCAAAAGGCCTTCAAAGCCTACTACGGATAGTTGGAAAACGCACTCGGCCAACCGAATCTCATCCTAGATGAAACTTTAAACTTACCCATCGCTCCACCCGGCACATGAGGAGTTGTGCACCAGTAGGCCCACCAGATAGTCCGAGTCCACTCCTGCCAAGAGTCCATCCCGGTCGACCGAGTTTAGGCGAACCACACACTAAAACGGCTTATAACAAGTTATGACTAAAGGAGGGACCGAGACCAAATCATTCGACCCGCCAGTCAAGACTAGGAACCATGCTTGGTCGTCTCAGACTAGAAAGGAGAATTAAAGCTTATTCCTTACGGCAAAAAGCTTGAGGGGCTGTGTACCGGTCGGCCACGACGATCGGGCTCCAACATATGTATAGAGCCACATGACAACCAGCACCCTCCGAACCTGGGCCCAATGGCATATGCACCTCAACCAAATAAAGTACCTTGGCCCAAGGAAGCCAGTCCACTCAGACCAGCCTCTTCCTGGCCAAAACGTTCAGCTCCCAAAGGTAGTTAGAAGGTAGTTGAGACAGTTAGGAGTCTGTCAGAGAGAACAGTAAAGGGTCATTCATGTATAAATGGAGACCAATGGGCGCACCTAAGGGAGGTAACAATCAAAGAGAAAAACACACTATACTACCCGTACTCGCAGACGAGAACAATATGTAAGATGTTTCTCATGGAACAAATTTAGTATGCGTCTAAAAGACTCTTACATTTTGAGGATAACAAACATTATAACTAAAGAATGCTGAGTAATTTATTTATGTTAGTATTTAGTTATTTCATAAGTATAACAAAGTCATCACAACATATAAGAAAAGTGTATGTGTCTAAAAGGACTCGTTTTGAACAAAGTCTGTCAATGACGTCCAAACAACTACATTGTCCAATAGAAAGACTTGATCTAAATAATGTAAAAAGGTATATTTCGTTTTTAACGTTGATATTATCTTGTGACTTATATTTTAACTTAGATATCTGATATCTTGTATCAATTAGAACTATGTGTTTTATTGAGAATGTTTTTGAACGTTTAATTCTTTTTGTATGTTTGTTGTTGTTGTACTTTGTTTTCTAGAGGAGGAAGGTTTCTTTATCAAGCTTTGAAGAAATAGGTCCACTCGAATAAAGAAGTGGTATGATAAAAATTTTACAAAGATGAGAACAAAAAAATGTGTTTCTGCATATCAGTTAAATGATGCACGTTTAAGGAAAGAGAAACAACATTTTTGCTGCCACTTTTTCTTTGTCCTGAGAAAAAACAAAAACTTTGAAGTAGCTATGCAAAAAGACTATCTTTGACATTTAATACAAAGATACTCCTCTCTCTTCATGAAGAATAACGACTTTATTTCTCATGTCTATATATCCTCCTCAAAGAAGGATTATTAAAAACAAACACATGCAAGAATCATAGCTTGAAACAAAAAATAAAAGCAAGTGTTCAATGCCTTTGGATGAAGTTTTTGAAATCCTATAAAAGTTTTTCTAAGTATTATAACTCTAATATAAACTTGTATTTACTTTGGTAAGTAAAATTTTAACTCTGTTTGGACTACTCTATGTTCACCTATTGAGTTATTTCTTTTGTAAAACTCTTTCTTTTTAGCATAAAGAGGCTAAGTAACAAAGAATACTTGAGTTGCTTATAATTAGGATGGTTACAAGTGTTGTACAACTTGGAGAGGTTTTGATAATATTTGGTTGTAAAGTCTTATTGACTTAGTGGAAAATCTTTTGTGTTCAAGGAACTTGACGTAACTCTCGTGGAAGAGTGAACCAAGATAAACTTGTGTTATTTTTTCTCTTCCTTTATCTATGTTTTTCTTTTGCACGCTTTGGATGGTATGCTTTTGGACAGTGTTTTTGAACTTATATCTACAAGACATTTTCAAAAGTGCTTAAAAATCATACACACAATTCAACCTTCTTGTGTGATTCCTATTTTCTTCAATTTTTAGCTTATTTTTATTAGCTTATTTTTATAAGTTCTTCAAGATAACTTATAAGAATAACTTATGCAGAACTCGTAGAAAGACCTACTTTTGAATCTTGACAAGGTTAAATATAAAGAGAGTGCATTTTTTTTATCTATTTGTTTCTTTCCTAGAATTAAATATTTTTTTATATGTTGCTAGTAAAATTTTTATTTTTATATAATTTCATCTTTTTTACTATAAAATATGCTTTAATTATATATTTATATTTTTATATGTTGCTAGTAATTTCTTTATATGTTACTAGTAAAAATATTTATGTTTTCTTCTACAAATGTATAATGGTTGAATTTTAATAATAATTTACTATGTTTATATACTTATATTTATTTGTACATATGAGTGGTGAATATTTCTAAGCTTATATCGTGTTTTGATTATTAAATATTTTAACTTTTAAATTTTGGTGTCACAATTTCTTCTTTTAAATTTATGATACTTAAATTTTTGTTTTGTTTAATTAAAAATAGGTAAATGGTTTCCTATAGTTTTTATTTTTAATATTTTTGTAATATATATAATGTTAGTATAGCAATTATTCAGTTAGTTTAAAATTTTTAATTTATTTTCAATTTGATTGATTTATTTTTATTTTTAAAATGTGATAATATCTTATAAGTACTTATATAAAATGCATTCAAACACTTTAAAACTATGTAAGTACTTCAACATGTATATCCAAACGCAAAGAACTTATTAAATTTTAAGCACCTATAACATACACTTTGAACATCTAATGGATTTAATGGAGCTTGAGGTAGCCTATTGCTAAATGGGTGGGATGATATATGTTTTCTATACCTCTCAACTTAAAAATTTCATCCCACCCACTTAGCATCACCATTGTCACTAACTCAAGCTCCTTCATTAAAGTTTTCATATCTCATTTTCATTCCAAGCAAGGGAAGCTTGCCTCCTTGTATTTTAATGGTTGAGTTATTATGTACGATAGGTAAAAACGAAGTTTAATACATGACAATATGATGTAGTAAGATGAAATGTAATATGTTGTAGAATTTCTTAAAAATGAAGAAATATGCATGATGAACTATGAAATCTTGATTTGCTATTGGAATGACGTTTCTCATGTTTTGATGAATAGAATACGTTTATACTATTATAGGATGATCTTCTAGGGTGTTTGTAACATCATGTTTTGTGTGATTAATTAAGTGATTGAAATATATTACAAGATAGAATTTAATTTAATTTTATTACGAAATCTTGATAAAAATCAAAGATACACATTTTTGAGAAAAATCTTGAATGAAACCAAAACGGTCTAATGCACATTTTTTGTGGTAATGTTCTTCTTTATATTAGTAAATATCTCAGTTCAAAGATATCGAGAGTCAGTAATGCGATGTCATTTACATGTTTTCCAACACTATTAGCACATACTTCGAGGTAAATCATAGATTGAATTTCTATTTTTAGAAAAATATGATTATACCATTTATAGTTAATTACATTACCACTTATGGTATAAAATCCAAAAGCTAAACTTACCTTTTAGGGAAAAAAAATCCCATCAGCCCACTCCTTACCTTATATGGTAACTTCCACTTTTTCAAACTTACCTCCATCCCTTGGACAATTCAACCCCTTCAAACCCTTTAGACAATAGGCTGCCTCAAGCCCTCTTATAAAAGAGTGGTATCAGTTGCAACTCAGAGCTTTCTACACCTCTCAAACTTTAAATCTCGTCCAACCCACTTACCATCACCCTTGTTGCTAACTTAAGCTCATTCACTAAAGTTTTCATGCTCCATCTTCATTCTAAATAAGGGAAGCTTGCCTCTTTGTGATTTTGTGTTTGATAAGAGTAAATGTTGGTTTGGAATGAATTTAAGTGTATTATAACATGTGATAGTAATTTGTGTTAAGATTTGTTGAGAAATTTCTTGAAAATAAGGATATATGCATGGTGAACTATCAATATCTAATTTGTTGTGGAAATGGTGTTTCTAGTGATTGAATCATGTTTATGATGTTATATGATGATGATTAGGGATGATTTTGGAAGATTTCATGTTATATTAAGTGTTTTTTTTATGTAAAATTGTGTTGAGTGAAGAAATTGTTTTGTGCTCTCGTTGAGCAAGGGCCTCTACTCACCTAACGAGGCTCTTTTTTTGGAAAATATATGAGTGCTCGCTAAGCGAGACCTGCTTCTCATTGAGTCCCTCAAAAATAATTGTTAGAGATATTGTAAATATCTTATAAGATATGGTAGGAACTTATTAAGAGGTTACAAACATCTAAATATCTTATTAGATTAAGTGGTTACAAATATTTAAATATCTCATTAGGAGATTGTGAATATCACATATTATCTAATTATCTTTTAATTTGTTATTAGTTATAATATCTTTAGATAATTGACATTTACCCTATAAAAAGGGAGATAAGAAATTTTATAATTTAATTAAATAAATACACAATTTTTTTTACTTCCAATTTGGTATTAGAGCTTCAGATCTTGGGAGCTCTATTTTCGCTGTCTCAATGAATTGCTACCCTCTGACGAGACTCACACGTCGGTGCGAGACTAGTCAAAATCCTCTTTGTTGTTCCCAACTATTAGTGATAATGGCAGAAGACAAAGTCATTACCTTGGAACCTAATGAACTTCCAAATTTGGTGAGTTCTTTATCGCCTTGACGACCGCAATTATCTACAATGGGCACAGTATATTCGTACGACTCTTAAAGGACACAAGTCGTTGAGTCATATTGAAGGAAACAACCCACCTAGAGATGACCCAAAGTTTGAAGCATGGAATGATGAGGATTCTCTTATTATGACATGGCTATGAAACTCTATGACTTCGGAAATAAGCCAAAATTATATGTTCTATTCCTCTGTACGTGAGATATGGGAGAATCTCATTGAGACATATTCAATAAAAAAGGACTTTGCTGCTTACTATGATATTGAAAGCAAAATCTTCAACTTTAGACAAGGAGCCCTTTTCGTAACAGAGTACTATGGGACTCTAAACGGGTTATGGATCGAGTTGGACCAGTACCAAGGATTGAGGATATGCAAAGTTGATTCTATTACATACACTAGGCTCATTGAATGGGGGAGAATCTTTAAGTTCTTTCATGGCTTGAATTCTGAATACGATCCTATTCGGGTTCAGATTCTAGGTAAGGAGAAGCTTCCCTCTTTGTCTAAGGTATTTTTTACTGTGCGGAGTGAAGAAACTCAACGATCAATCATGCTTGATAAAGGAAACTCCAACATAGGATCTGCAATGGTGACAAGAAAAGGTCCCACAAATAGATCAACCTTCGAAGGAAAACCCTTCACAAAGAGTAGTCGTGGAGAATACTGTATGTATTGTAAACGATCAGGACATACTAAGGATACCTGCTACAAGCGTTATGGAAAGGAGAAAGTTCTTGAATGAATGGGTGGAAATAAAGGCTCAATTCAAATGTGAGTGAATCAAACAACCTCCGATAAGGAGAATGTAGTTGAACATCCTTCTACCTCGCAACTTGACCAGGATATTCAAGCCTTCAGTAAGGAGATGGACTGCCTTTGAGCCCTCCTAAACTCAACAAGTAAGCCTCTTGGCTCATGTGGTTTGACCATGAATGGTAAGAGTTCCTTCAATATTTCTGGTTCAATTCCACAAAGCATTTGGATCCTTAATTCTGGGCAACAAATCATATGACCCCGTTTTCGTCATATTTTACATCATACCTTAAAGTATCCAAAAATCAACTCATTACTGTTGCTAATGGAGATCATTTTCCTATTGCTGGATCTGGCAATGTCCAACTTCACTCCTCTTTATCTCTACACGATATTCTTCATGTTCCAAAACTAACTTACGACCTTATCTCCATTCATAGACTTATACAAGATTGGAATTATGTAGTGATATTTTTTCGTTCTCATTGTGTTATTCAAGAACTTACAACGGGGAGGACGATTGGAGTTGCTAAAGAGTAGGGTGGGTTATACTACTTACAACATACAAAGATAGGTAACAACACCAATAAGGAAGAATTGCCTTCTAGTCAACGGGCAACCTCAGAAACTTGGGCAACTTCTCAAATTTGGCTTTACCATAAACTTTTGGATATCCACTGTTTGGGTTACTTAAGACAATGTTTCCACATTTACTTACAAATGAGTCTGTCAAGTCCTTTTAGTGTGATATTTGCCAGTTTTCAAAGCACCATCATGCAACATTTTCTCCTAGTAATAATAAACATCTTGAACCTTTTGAGCTCATTCATTTTGATGTGTGGGGGCCAGCTAGTAACTCTATATCGGGGACTAAGTGGTTTGTATCTTTTATTGATGATTGTACCCGTGTGACATGAATATTTCTTATGAAACATAAAATATGAGGTTTGTCAAATATTTGTCAATTTTTTTCGTCTTGTAAAAAATCAATTTAATAAATCCATTAAAAGACTACAATCAGATAATGGTACCGAATTTGTAAATCTTGAGTTCTCCAAGTTTCTTAAAGATAATGGTGTGATTCATTGACTGATGTGTGTGAATACTCCTCAACAAAATGGGATTGTAGAAAGGAAAATCGTCACCTCCTTGAGGTTGCTAGAGCCCTGTTCTTCCAAATGTCTGTCCCTAATGTATATTGGAGAGAAGCTATCCTAACTACCATCTATTTCATCAATAGGTTACCCACTCGGGTCTTAAACAGTAGTAGTCCAATTAAACATATGTTATCCTTCTTTCCTTCTTCTCCCCTAATGTTAAGCTTACCAAGTCGTGTCTTTAGGTGTGTTGCCTTTGTCCACTCTCATAATCCACATCGTAGGAAGTTAGATTCTAGAGCTGTCAAATGTGTTTTCATTGGTTATCCCTCAAATAAAAATGGTTTTAAGTGTTATCATCCTCTGAGTCGTCGGTTCTTTGTCTCAATGATTGTTACTTTTCATGAAACATAGTCATACTTTGTTTGTTCTCCACTTTATGGGGAGAGTTATCTAGAAGTCGAGCATGTCATCAAGTCATTACCTTTTTCTTTGAGGAAAGGGAAACGATCATGTGTCAAGTATCTTATTTCTCAATTCATGTGTACTGACCATCTCTTTGTACAACATCAAAGTTTTATTGTTGCCACTGATGCAATCAAAACACCTACATCACTACAAGAAGCCCTGAAAGATGATAATTGGGTTTAAGCAATGAAAGAAAAGATAGAGGTGTTAGAGAAAAGCTCAACTTGGGAGATTGTCGATAGGCCCAAAGACAAAAGAGATGGAGGCTGTAGATGGATATACACTGTGAAGTGTAAATCTGATGGGACCCTTGAGCGATACAAAGAAAGATTGGTTGCTAAAGGGTATACATAGACTTATGAAATAGATAATGAGGAAACATTTGTCCCTGTAGCAAAGATGAACACAGTAAGAGTTATTATTTCCTTAGCCGCCCACTTTGGTTGGAACTTACAACAGTTTGATGTTAAAAATGCCTTCCTTCATGGAGACCTAGAAGAAGAAGTATACATGGAGATTATCCCATGATTCTATTCTCATAATGAGAAGAACAAGGTATGCAGACTCAAAAAGGCATTGTATGGACTTAAACAGTCTCCTTGAGCATGGTTTGGAAGATTTGCTCAAGTCATGATATCCCTAAGATACAGGCAGAGTCAAGGTGATAATACTCTCTTTATAAAACATTCTCCTGATGGTAAACTGACCCTTCTCCTAGTCTTTGTAGACGATATGATTGTTACAAGTGATGACGAGATTGAAAAACTAACTCTGAAAGAAAAGTTGACAACACAATTTGAAATGAAGGAGTTAGGAAAGCTGAAATACTTCCTTGGGATTGAGGTTGCATATTCCAAACAAGGTATCTTTATCTCCCAAAGGAAGTATGTACTCGATCTCTTCAAAGAAATAGGAAAATTGGGATGCAAGACCTCAAGGGTACCTATTGAACAAAATCATAGGATTAAGAGTGAGGAAAGTCCAATCGTAGAGAAGTCCTAATATCAAAGATTGGTGGGGAAATTGATCTACTTATCTCACACTAAGCCAGATATTACATATGTTGTTAGTGTGATCAGCCAATTTATGCATGATCCTAGGGAAAGGCACCTTCAAGCAGTTGGAAGGATCCTCCAGTATTTGAAGGCAAGTCTAGGAAAAGGACTATTGTTTAGAAAAAAAGGAACATTGTCCATGGAAATATATACAAATGCAGATTATGCAGAATCGGTTGTGGATAGAAGATCCACCTCTGGATATTGTATGTTTCTAGGAGGAAATCTAGTAACTTAAATGAGCAATAAGCAAAATGTGGTTGTTTGATCTAGTGCAGAAGAAGAATTCTGAGCCATGACATAGGGTATATGTGAAGGATTGTGGATGAAGATTATTTTTGATGACCTCAAAGTAAAATATGAGGGACTTATAAAGTTATTTTGTGACAACAACTCAACTATAAGTATTTTCCATAATCCAGTCTAACATGATAGGACAAAGCACATTGAGATTGACAGACACTTCATTAAAGAGAAGTTAGACAGTGAACTTATAATCACAACACATGTTTCTACAGGGCTCCAAGTGGCAGATGTTTTCACCAAAGGGCTCCTTGCAACTAGATTTCAAGAATTCAATGAAAAGTTAGGAATGATTGATATTCATTTACCAACTTGAGGGGGAGTGTTGGAGATATTGTAAATATTTGATAAGATATGGTAGGTAACTTATTAAGAGGTTACAAACATCTAAATATCTTATTAGATTAAGTGGTTACAAATATTTAAATATCTCATTAGGAGATTATGAATATCGCATATTATCTAGTTATCTTTTAATTTGTTATTAGTTATAATATCTTTAGGTAGTTGACATTTACCCTATAAAAAGGGAGATTAGAAATTGTATAATTCAATTCAATCAATACACAATTTCTTTTACTTCCAATTATAAGATATGAAAAATTGGAAATTTACTCCTCCCATTAAGCGAGACCTTGTACTCAGTGAGTGAGGAGTCATAGCCCTGTAAACATGATGAACACTCGCTAGGAAAGAGATATCCCTTGCTGAGCGAAAACACTCTTTTCCAACTTAGAAAACTGGAAATGATGAACATTTGCTGAGCAAGTTTTATTCTCGCTGGGCGAGGACTTATAGAAACCTAAAAACTCAAGATTTGCTAAGCAAGTCATACATTTACTGAGCGAAATTCCTTCGAAACCCAAAACTTCTTAGTTCACTGAGCGAGTCTTCTACTCATTGGGCAAAAACCAAATATTTCAAAAGAATTTAGTTTTCTTTCCTAAATTGCTACCCTTGTTTCATTGAGTGACTAAAATCAACATTTGAGAGTGGAAACTTTTTATGACCCAATTTGCTAGGTGAATCAAGGATTTGTTGGCAATTGATAGAATATGGATCTTTATAGTCCTTATTGTTGAGCGAGGGAAACCCTTTACCAAGAGAGTGAAAAGTGTGATTCATTGAGCAAGATAAGAGAAGTCCAAATCTCTCTAAAGGAAGACTCACTGATTGAGAATGTACACTCGTTGAGTGAAAACATATACTTGTTGAGTGAGAGAGTGCTATGTGAGAAGATTCGCTTGGTGAACCAAATGGCTCATTCAAAGTAATACCTTAGAAATTTTCTTAATCAATTTCCTATCCAAAAACCATAGTAATTATCCTTTACCAACTATTATTTAAGATTAAAATCAAGGAAAACTATGCTAAAATGGGAATATCAAGTGGGAACTCTAAAGACCTACAACCCACAAGACTTAATGAAATTGTCATTCATTGTAATGGCGAATAACCGATGGATGTGTTAGATTGAGGACTCCTTTTGAGAATGATTTGCATGATTATTGTTGAGCTGTTTCATGTGGCATATCGAGTATACAAGTCGACAGTTCTATACTACATTGTGAGTAGACATGTAAACTTGGTTAGCTATTTGGATTGAGTCTCTAAGCCTAGTGTTGGATAAGAGGTGTGTGAGAAGTAGGTCTTGGGGATAGGAAGACGGGCGATTCCAAAGGAGTCCAAGGTCATTGCAAAACTTATTTCGTAGTGAGCCACTACCCACATATACCTATCCCCACAAACCACCTATCTTATCCATATATCAAGTTGTGCAACAATTAGGTCCTAGGGATAGGAAGACGGGTGATTCCAAAGGGATCCAAGGTCATTGCAAATCTTATGTCATGGTGAGTCACTAACCACGTATACTTATCCCGACAAACCACCTACCTCATCCATAGATCAGGTATTGGCATTTCTCCATATGGTTTCTTTGGTATGTGTCATGTTATGATAACTTGGTAGTCATGTATATTATTATGTTAAGGAAAAGTATCGCTTGAAAGTTAGAGTCTTCATAGAGTATGAGTGGTCTAGTTTGTTGGTTTGAAAGTCTAAATTGGTGAATTGAATGTTGATGTTCCATGAGAATTTGAATGTTTTTTATATTTCAATTATTTATTTAAATATATTTTATTTCGTGAGCTTACCCTTATGTTCCTATCATGTATGTGTGATTGTGATGACCTTGAACAACAGATTCGATGAGAGAAAATGTCGATACCACCTAGGAGTTGGAGTCATGCACGCATGCCACTCAACCGAATACATCTAGGATTGTTCAAACTTTGGTTCATAGAAACTAAAATGGGCCTAGCTTTAGAAAGGGTTAGATAACAAGGTGGCATTATGATAGACTTTGAAATGGTTGTAACCACCTTGATCTTAGTCACATTTTACACTTTTCTCAATTTCTTCATGCTCATTCGAGAAATATGGAGTTGCCATACTTACTTGACCAGAAATCAACTATCTAGAGTCAACTGTCATCATCCTTCTCACTCGGGACCCTGTCTCCATTGTCGTTGCATCAATCTTGAGTCTACCTCTCAAGAATAGAATCCTCTTCCCCCCTCTAAGTAGTAGTAGTAGTAGTTATGTTAAACCAATTATAAGAATGTGGGTATTTTATGTAACCCCCCTCCTTTGATGATGATGTAATATTTTATTTTGAAGTACTGATAATGTTTCCTTTTATTTTGGGATGTAAATGTCACAAAACACAAATTATTACATTTGTCTGTTGAACTTATTTCATTAATGTTTTATGTATGAGTTTATTCAATATTCAAATGTGTATGTATGATGATGTGTTTCCTCTATACTCTCGATTGTAAAAAACTTACATGTATTTCCTTAAACTAAAGAAGAGTTTTAAATAAATTTATATGGCTAGATATGTTAGTGTGTTTTTCATTGTAATGGTAGAAAATTGTTACAGTGTTATGAATAATCCTATGAATCTGTATGAATGCTCGTTGGGCGAGAGATGCCTCTCATTGAGTGAATCACACTTTTAACTTAAAAAACTAGAAAATGATGAATCTTCATTGAGTGAGTCACATACTCATTGGGCGAGAACCTTGAAAATCCAAAAACTTATACTTTTGTTGACCAAGTCACATTCTCGTTGGGCAAAGGCCTTAGAAACCCATAAAATCCTAGTTCCGTTGAGTGAATCATCCACTCACTAAGCTACTAGTAAGCCTTTTTTAAGTATTTAGTTTTTTTGCCTTCGTTCGCTAGGTGAGACTTATGTCTCGCTAAGCGACTAAAATCAAAATAAAGAACAAAACTCTTTGTGGATTCATTCATTGAGCGACTATAGAATCCGCTAAGTGAATGTTAATGCAAGACTCTCTGTAGTCCCTTTCGCTGAGCGAAGAAAGTCCTTCATTGGGCAACTAAAATTAGTGTAAAGGATTGAGCCCTTTGTGATTTGATTCACTAGGTGACCTAAGTGGCTCATTAAATGAGTACAAAAAATATTGAGAGTTACTACCTCTTTGTGGGTGGACTCACTAAGTGATAATAACCGCTCATTAAGCAAAAACTTGAGTAGCAAAGAAAGACCACGAGTGATTTGTTAAGCAAACCTTAGGACTCGTTGGGAAAAAATAAAAATCTATAACAGATGTTGGGACCTATTAGATAAGATGTTGTCTTCATCTAATATTTCCTTAGGCTCTAGTTAACTAAATTCTCTTCCTTAACCAATATTAAGAAAATCATAAGGATGAAAAACATCCAAAATGGAATTCATAATTGAAACCTTAAAGACCTATATCTCATAAAAGTTAAGAAAAATTTTATTCATCATAATAGATTCAAATGTTGGACTAGAAGATACAACTTATGGAATAAAGATGTGTTACTTGTTCATGTTATGGTTTGTTTGATGTGGCATATTGATTTATGTGGGGTGGTAGTTGTGGACGGACTGTGTTGTGAGTAGGAACATAAGCTTAGTTGGTTGTTTGGATTGGACCTCCAAGCCTAGTGTTGGATAAGAGGTGGAGACAATTTGGTTTAGGGGATGGAGATGGGAAATTCTAGAGGGAGCCAAGGTCATTGCAAACCTTGAGTCAAGGTGAGCCACTACTCGTGTATACCTATCCCGACAAACCACTTATCTCATTCGTAGATTAGATTTTGATGTTTCCCTCAATGGTTTTTGGCACGCACGTATTAGGATGACTTGGTAGTCAGTTATATTATGTTAAAGGAAAGTGTCCAATTGATTCATGGAGTAGGACTATTTCGGTCCATTATTTCAAGAATTTATTAATTTGTGTACTTGTCTGAATGATTATGCTTTTAAGAATGTGAATGTTTCTTGTATTATTTATGAATTATTTGAACATAATTTATTGTGTAAGCTTATCCTTGTATTTTCTTATGTATGTACGACTGCGATGACTTCAAATAACATGTTCATTGAGAGCATATGTTGAGGCCCCAACGGAACTGCAATACTATAAACATGCCACGAACTTGAGCTTATCTAGGTGCCTTCACTCTTTGCTTTCAGGAGACAACCATGGGCCCAAGAGGGGCCTGGATGATTGACCAAAAGCTGCAACGGGTCTGGTACCATAGGGAGATAATTGTATAGTACACAACAATTGTCACTCCATGAACCTCATTCACCTTTTGCACCTCTCTCGATTTATTGTTGTTATTACTTTTTCGGCCAAACATAACCTTATGTTAGGCCAACAAACCATCGAACCAAATTAGCCTTAATTAAAAATAAATAATTTTTTAAAAAAGAACATCTAGATTAAAAAATTGATATTTTTTAAAATTAAGTTATGTGAATGAAATTGAAGTTTTTTTAATTATTATTTAAATAGATTTTTTTTATAAAATGAAAGTGTAACATGTTTTAATAATATATACATTAAGCAATTAGTATACAAACATTTAGCATTGAGGAATATAAGTTAAAATATAAATGGCAAAAGAATATTGAAGTTAAAATCTAATTTGCACTTGTATGAACGAAGTTTAGGAAAATGCCTCACATGAACTTATATTTACATTATTTATCATTCAAAGAACATTTTTCTTAAATATTAAATGAATAAGCAAAAACGAGTAGTTACGGTTCAATGAGTAGTTATTATGAGCAACAACAAGCAATATTGAGCATCAGTGTGCAGCGATGTGCAACATACTATGAATGTTGCTAAAATTATTTAGTATTTACTAAGAAACTTACTTACTAAGTTACTTACTAGACTATTAGCTTAATGTGTACTACTTCCTATTAGGTATTTTTATTTTTATTTTTCTATCGAGTCAACCCAACAACTTATAAGCTAGTTTAGCCTTGGCCCAATGAGTTAGTCAGGCTAAATGAGCCAAGTCAAAAAGGGTCTAATTCTATTTAGGTCACTCTTTTAAAGGTATATTCTAACCTAATTAGCAAGTTGTTCGAGTTGGTCAATCGGATTAGGCTTATTTTGTTAGTTGTAGTCATTACATAATATAAGCTTGTTTAATAAGATATTAATTAAGATGTTTTTTTTTCAAACAAGAACATAGGGATAAGTATATAACTAAACACAGAAGATTATTTTATTATATTTTCTATAATTAAAATACTTATGTAAAAATAATTTAGAAGACCAAATTATAACTCTAAAATCATTTTAAATAACTGCAATGAAATACATATATTGAGATAGTGTTTGCCACAAATTTTTTTAGGTTTTTCTACTCCTTTTAAGGAGAAATTAGACAAGCATTTTTTTTTCAAAAAAGTTCTTAAAAATAAAAGGAGCTGACTTTTAATGAAGAAAAGATAAAAAAAATAACTTAAAAAAACTCCCTACATAAACTATAACTTTTTTGCTGGCTTCTTTGCATACACTTTGTATTTGATCCCAATTATTACTTTCTTTTTTTAACTTATCAAAAGCATAACATTTTTTCTCACAAGACTAAACATTTTCTTATCTCAGCTACTAGCCTCATTGACTATATATATATATATATATATAAAGAGGGACTAACTTACTCTAAGAGTAAGTTTAAGAGAGTTATTTTTCCATCTTCACTCTTCATTTTCTTACAATCTAATAAATAAGATGTGTCACCCATTAGAACTATTAAATTGCAAGAAAATGAAACTTGGAATAAGTGGATCCCTTCTCTCTTTCTTTTTTTCCCTCTCTCTCTTTATATATATCGAGAGGATGTATCATATAAGAATGACTTCTTTACGTGAGAATAATCAATTTTAATCCTTAAATTCAAATAGAAAGCTAAGATTAAAAGATTTATATAAAATTTAGTGGTTGTGGTTCCCACCACCATTATCGTTGTTGGAGGCCAAGGTGGTAATAATGATAACAATGGTAATAGCGACAATGATGGAGATGACTACAACAATAGTGATGACGACAACAACAATGATGATGACAGCAACAAGGATATTAATGGTAGTGGTGACGACAACGACAACGACACTGGTAAGTATGCACCACAATACTGTCATTGCCACCACCAACGTCATGGTCATTATCAACCTTTGTTACCATTATTGTCGCAGTAGTGATAGTGATGACCACAACAATGGTAGTGATGACAATGGTACAAATATTACTTAAGTGAATTTCTAAATGAGTATTTTAATTTCAAGCTTTTATTTGAATTTAAAGATAGAGATTGATTATTATTATTCTCACTTAAAAAAGTTATTCTCATAAGATACATCTTTATATAATTCAAAAATTATTTTTAAAATTAAATTTTAAATTTTTATAATTACTATTTAAAATATTTATATTTTATTATCATTAAAGTAATTTTACATAAATTAAATTAATTTTACACAATATATTTTAGTTTATAAATATATTTGACCAAACCTATTATTGAAACACTCTTCACACTTTAAATACTTTCTGAAATTAATTATTATTATATATTTTTTAAAATTAAAGGATAAATTATGTTGTTCTCACAAATTTTTAAAAATTACTTTTCCTCCATTAACAAAATAATATATATTAATTTTAACCAGCAGTTGAAGGTTAGTTGAATGGAGCAAGATAAGGTCTTGTATATGATTAGTTACAACTTCAAATCTCACTTGTCTTTGGAGTGAAGTAAATGTCTTTAAGCCTAGAAACATTTCTGATCATAAACTAGGACATCATTCCCTCCTCCTACTTAATATCAACTATAAGCCATTTTTTTAACTCTCATGGTAAACATACATGTTTTTAAACATCTATTACTTTAAATCTCTTATATATAGAATAAAAACTTTGAATAAAGATCCAAAACTCAATAGTAAAGATATTTAAAATGATATTTTTTTTCTTGTATAAAATTAACCACGAATAACATTAACAATTAAATTGTGAGAAACCAGTATTATGTTCTTCCAAGTGGTACTAGACTCAAATTCATTAAGCAAGGTCTCAATGTTGGAGTTTTCCTAATCGTAAATTCCTCACATTCCTATCACGTTATATTAGATCATAAAAGCTTTTAAAATTGTATAAATACCTGGATCCATAAAGACGTATTGGAGAACGCACTACAACCTTCAATAACCACGAGCAGTTAGTTTGTGGTCTTCCTCAATCAAATCACCCTAATTCCTTTAGAGACCTTCATTTCTCCCTTCTGATGGAGAGAAGAGAAAATGTATTTTGATTTGGTGTATTAGGGACCATAACCTTTCCTGATGTGTTAGCCTACATATAGAACTCCCATTATCCCTTAATGGGCCAACATAGGTATCCACTCATTAAGCCTATATCAAGTCCTTTTAAGAAGTATATTTGATTACTTAAGTTGGATAACTTAGGATTATAATCACCTTAAATAAATAGTTGATATAATTGTATTTAAAATATAATGCCCAAAAGATTAAAAGAAATTATAAATTTCTAACAATCTCCCACTTGGGCTTCATATTCTCTTGAAATAGTTATATTACAAAATTCCTTAGGTATGCATTTGTATGCTATTTATCCTTATACTTCTCCTTAATACAATCTAGTTCATCTTGTACATTAATAATAGAACCATTGCAACTTTCATCACAGACAAGCATGATTAGGTCATGATGATCACCATATTAATATACTCAATGACATAGATCAAATATGGATGAGTAATAGAGCATTTTTGAGGCACTTAATAGTAACTTATGCTGGACATATTTGACATTATTTTCTGATTAATAATCACACATTGATTGAGTCTTGGGTCATTGAGCTTAATTGAGGATAGTTGTTAATTTTTGCTTATTTTTGGACTTAATTTAAACTATGAGGTTGATATCTTATGTAGGTCATATCTAGAGCTACAAACCTCCAAATTGGACAATCTCGATAGTCTTGGAAATCTAAGACGAAGATCTGCAACTTCTCCCTTACCGTTCAACTCAATTCGATCATTTGCAGTGTCAAATATGGACGGGAAGTTACTGCCTCTACACCACTCTGATTGGACTTTTCCTTGTAGATTCTAGCCCATATTATAAGGCCCTGGTCGATAGGCTTTTGGGGCTGCTAAATCTTCTATCCAAGCCCATTTTCCTTGATATTTTCGAGCATGTAATCATTAGGAAGTTTAGTTAGGAAGTTGAGGAGTTAGTTAGTTAATTAGGGAGTTAGAAACTTCTTGGGGTTTTGAGAAGTTGAAGGAGTTTCTTGTACTAGAAGCTTTCCATTCTTCTCCATAGAGTTTCCTAATACATTTTTCTTCTATAATTTCTCTGAATCTTTGCTGCATTTTTCCTTCTCTTAATGCTGCTAAGTTTTCTATGATGATGACCATGGAAGGTTAAGCTTCGTTGTTAATTCAAGATTCAAGAATGCAATTGGATTTGAGTTCTTGATTATTTATTTTCCTTATGCAATTTCTACCATTTGTCTTTCCAATTTTTAATCTATTTTGATGATTGTGATCTCACTTAAGTTTAGATTATGTTTATTAGGTAATCAATTGATAACCTAAAATCAACCAATATGATCCTAAATCCATGCTAATTAGGGATAGCGATTGTGATCTCAATATGCATGGACGAATGTTAGATGATTATCTAAAGAAACTTAGGTTGATATGAAATTGCATCTTTATTTATAACCATGATAATTGATTGCATGATTGAATTCTTGAATTCTTGAATTCTTGAATTGTTCTACAATTCATTTAGAATCAATTCTATTTTGTACAAATTTGTTCTACATAATTCCTATTCTACAATTTCCTGTTCTGCACTAAACCCCATTTTTCATATCCGTTTTGGGCTTCTGATAAACAAGATTAGTCATAATATGATTGTGTCCTTGTGAGAATCGACCTAGGTTTGGCCCTACACTATAAAAATTAAGGGAAATCTAGTAATTTGATAATGAGTGGCATGGAAATTACATGGAAATTACATGCAATGTGATCTCAAACATGTTTATTTCCAATTGGCCCTTATTTTCAGTCTTTAGTGGAGATCAATCCAAATTCTTTGAATGTAACATAATTATTACGTACAAGGAAATATAAGCAAGTTCAAAATGTAAATATTAACCATCAAATTTATTCTATAGAAGATAAAGAACATGAAATTTTCAAAGTGAAATATAAAACTTATAAACTCCCACTAAACTAAGGCATCCTAAGGAATAACACTCATATGAGCAGTATGCTCATGAAAGACCTTAGGTATAAGCCCTTTAGTCAATGAATCAGCTAGCATAAAATTTGTTCCTATATGCTTTATGGAAATCTGTTTATTCTGAATTCTTTCTTTAACAACCAAAGACTTGATATTGATAAACTTCGACTTTGTAGAACTCCTATTATTGCTTGAGTAAATGATTGTTGAATTATTATCACAGTACATTTTCAATGGCCTTTCAATGCCAGCAACCTCTTGCAAACTAGTGCAAAGTTTCGCAGCCATATCTTATGGTTGGATGCCTCGAAGCAAGCCACAAAATCTTCAACCATGGTCAAAGGAGCTATTAGAGTCTGTTTAATATACTTCCAAGAGATGGCTCTTTCAGCCAGCATGTAGATGTATCCAAACGTGGAGCGTTTGCTATCTTGACAGTTAGCAAAATCAGAGTCAGAGTACTCAATGATCTCCAATCCTTCAAACTTTCGATAAGTGACCATGTATTTTGTTCTCTTTAAGTAATGCATCACATGTTTAACTTCCTTCTAATGCTACATTCTAGGACCACTCAAATACCTGCCTAAAACTTCCACCACAAAAACAATGTTGGAACGAGTACAAACTTGAGCGTACATTAAACTCCCTACTGTTGAGGCATAGGGAATCTTTTACATCTTGTTTCTTTCAAGGTCATTATTGAGGCACTGCTTAAAATTTAATTTGTCTCCCTTGGCTATCAGGGTGTCTCTTGGTTTACTATCTTTCATATCAAATCTATCTAAGACTTTGTCGATATAGTTCTCTTGTGACAACCTTAGAATACCTTGAGAACGATCTCTTAGTATCTAAATGCCCAATACAAAAGAAACTTCCCCAAGATCTTTCATTTCGAAATTCTTCGTCGGAAATCTCTTGGTTTCATGCAACGAGCTTGTATCACTACTAGCAAGTAGTATGTCATAGACATATAATACTAGAAACATATATTTACTCCTATTGAACTTGTGATATACACAATCATCAACTACATTTGCCTTGAAACCATATGAGGTAATGACTCAATGGAATTTGTGATATCATTGACGGGAAGCTCGTTTGAGACCATAGATGGATTTTTTTAGTTTGCATACCATAGACTTAGATTCATTTGAAACAGGTTTTAGGTTGCACCATATAAATCATTTCGTTAATGTCATAATTTAGAAACACGGTCTTAACATCCATCTGATGTAGCTCTAAATCAAAATGAGCTACTAGTGCCATTGTGGTTCTAAAAGAATCCTTTGAAGATACTGGAGAAAAGGTTTCTTTGTAGTCAATGTCTTCCTTCTGAGTAAAGTCTTTAGCAACTAGACGAATCTTATATCTCTTGATATTACCCTTACAATCATTTTTTGTTTTAAATATTCATTTGCAACCAATAGGTTTCACACATTCAAGTAATTCGACAAGATCCCAAACGTCCTTGTCTTGCATAGACTTCATTTCATCTTTTATGGTATCAATCCATTTTTGAGAGTTAGAACTTTGCATAGCTTGACAGAAGTTGATTGGATCATCTTCTATTAAACTAATGTCATCCTCATGTTCTTGGAGAAAGACAATGCAGTCATTTGGAATTGCATATCTACTCTCTTTGATGGATCTCCTTAATGACACTTTTTGAGGTTGTTGAGATTGCTCTATAGGTGTTTGAGGGAGAACCTTATCATAGTCTTGTTCGAGAACAATGTTATGAACAATAGTTTGAACATTGTCTTCTATTACTGGAGTTATTTCTAAAACAGTAATAGGCACAAGGACTTGACCAATGTCATTAACAGATTATTCCTCAAAGACAACATTCATTTTGTTCTCTCCTTCTCAAAGTCAACTTCCTTAAGAAATCTCGCATTTCTCATTTCAAAAATGATCTTGAAGTGGGATCATAAAACTTATAGTCATGAGAGTGTTCATCATAACCAACAAAATAACAGGTAATTGTTCTTGAATCAAATTTTCTTTCATGCGACCTATAAGGTTGTGCTTCAGTTGGATAACCCCAAATATGCAAGTGTTTGATGCTTGATATTTTGTTAGTCCAAAGTTCATAAGGGTTTTGTTAACTACTTTAGTTGGCACCCTATTAAGGATGTAAACTACAATCTTAAAAGCTTCTCCCCAGAGTGACTCTGGTAAAGAAGAATGACTAATCATACTTCTCACCATGTCTTTAAGAGTCTGGGTTCGTCATTCTACCACATCGTTCATGCTAGGTTTGCTTGGCATGGTGTATTGTGGAACAAATCCACACTCTCTGGAGAAAAAGGGCAAAACGCCTTGATGTTGTTCTCCTGATTCATCATACCTACCATAGTATTCACCACCACGATAAGATTTGATGACTTTAATTTTCTTTCCAAGTTGAAGTTCAATTTCAACTTTGAAAGACTTGAAAACGTCTAGGGATTTAGACTTCTCGTGTATCAAATATAGGTAATCGTACCTAAAGTAATCATCTATGAACGTAATGAAGTATTGTTGTCCATTCCATGAAGTTCTAGGGAAAGAACCACAAATATCTGTATGTATTAGTTCTAAGATATCCTTAGCTCTTTTGGCACCTAATTTTCTTATGTTTGTTTGTTTTCCCTTGATGCACTCAACACAAACTTCAAAGTTTGATAAGTCCAAGGGTTCAAGAATTTCATCCAACACAAGTCTTTGAATTCTTTGTTTAGAAATATGACCTAAACATTTGTGCCATAAGATGGCTAAATTCTCAATTAATTTTCGCTTTGTATCTCGTGAACCAATTTGAAGAATTTCGTTATAGGAACTAACAACATCAAGCATATATAGATTATCAATCAAAGAACCAGAACCAAAACCAACAACCTTTGAATTTTGGTATAGACTAACTTTATTATTTCGAAAAGAACAAGAAAACCAAATTTGTCCAAGCTAGAAATAGAAATTAAATTTCGCCTAAAAGACAACATAACAAAAGTCTCAAATAAATCCAAATGAAATCTAGTTTTCAATTGTAATTTGAAAGTTTCAATAGCCTTTACTGCAACTTTATTACCACCCCCCACAAAAATGAATCTTTCATCATTACTTGACGGTCGGCTCTACATACAATCCTACATAGTCACACTTATGTGAGTAGTAGCACCAGAATCCACCCACCAAGTATCCTTAGGCACAAAGGTCAAATTAACTTCAAAACAAACTAGAGCAAGAAATTTACTTTTCTTTACATGCCAAGTGGCGTACTTAGGACATTATTTCATGTGTCTTGACTTATTATAGAAGTAGCAAGTAAATTTCTTATTCTTCTTTGGTTTCTTTCGTTGAGAAGACTTTTTCACAACACCCTTAATGTTCTTCCTTTTCTTATTCTAAGAATGAAATGGTTTGACCTAGAGTCATAATAACAAATAACCTAATTTGATGTAATGTGACCCGTTCAAGTTATCTATAGTTGGAATAGGTCAACTTGTCTTAAGTGGTTTGTCCAATTTCACACAATCGAGAGCAATCTCAACTAACTCCTTTCAACCTTTAAGTTTATACTCTTAAGTATTGGGGTTCCACTAATTTGAGTAGTAAAAACAGGAGTGATAGTAGTAGCAACTAAAGAGATAACAATAAAAATACAAAGCACAATTAATCTTTATGATAAATTTAAAGACCCAAACAAGATACCTAGCACACCATTAACCCTCAATCTTTGGATTGAAACAGCTAACTAGAAGTGGTACTCTTAACACAATGATCAAACATTGGTGATAAGTCTTGTCAAACAATGATTGTCTTTGGACACTCCATTGTTCACATAGAAAAACAACCTTATAATTAACATACATTTACCAT
Source organism: Mucuna pruriens (assembly GCA_025330945.1). Taxonomy (NCBI): domain Eukaryota; kingdom Viridiplantae; phylum Streptophyta; class Magnoliopsida; order Fabales; family Fabaceae; genus Mucuna; species Mucuna pruriens. The sequence continues at coordinate 1,053,288 of JAENHJ010000014.1, forward strand.
CACAAACATGTAATTATTCAGTCAAACTACGTCTTCCTTTGAGCCAAGCACAATTCACATGAATAATCCCATACAACATCTATATAAATTCAATCAAATTAATTTACACAACAAATATTATTTTGGCAACATGTTGTTTCATTTAATCCAACCAAAGTTACTAGACAATTTAATCAAAATTGGAGGTCTTAAATTTATACAAGTTTTATGCATAAGCACAAAACCAAAAACTGTAAGTTTATATCCCCATCTAATGGTTAGACATTTTAAGGTTTGTAAGGCATACAAAATATATAACAAGATATGTGAAGAAAAACTACATAATGAACCCTTTGCAAGATACCTAGCACAACATTAATTTTTAGTCTTTGGACAGAAAAATTAATTTGAAAACGATATTCTCAACGCAATAATCAACTATTGACAATTAGTTCTGTCAAATAATAGTCTTTCTTTGGACCGACTATTATTCACATGAAAATTAAAACTTTATAATTGTCACATATTTATTATCACATGTATGTTATTATTTGGTCAAACTGTGTTTTTCTTTGAGTTGAATATAATTTACATAAATAATTTCATACTCATGTATATCTATGAAATTTAAATTAAATCAATTTACATAATTGAGATTGTTTTGACAATATATTGCTTCAATTAATTTAATTTTAAAAATTTTCAAGCAATCTAAATTAGTGAGAAGAGTCCAAATTTTCTTAAATGATGCAATATGATGTATTCCTTTTATAACATATATTACTATTTAATAACAATAATAAGTCCAAAAATTGGATTCATAAAAAAAGAAAAAAGAAAAACATAATAGGTTTAATAAAAAAAAATTAAACCCTCCCCCGCAGAATCTGGATCAAAAGTTTTTTTTTGAACGCGAGCCACGTAAAAAAAAAAAAAAGATATTTAGGCGGAATCTTGTTGCATTCCCCGCATGTATTCAATCATGCGCAGGGAGTAAAATTTCAGCAGGTTGCAATTTCAGAGGCGCATCCCGCAATTACGGGCCGTTTCCAAACACGTTAAATATTGCAAAGAAATAAAAAACTGCTGTTTTAAATATCAATAAACCTGCACTGCACTGGATCCATAACATATTTTGCTGAGTAAAACAAAAAAAAACACCTTTCAAAAAAATTGAAGGCACAACTTAAAAAAAATTATGCAGCGGAAAACACATCCATTGGCTACACAGTTTGCATTAAAAAAAAAAAAAACTTCCCTTTAATTTCCCAAAACTAAAGGATTCATACGTTTGGGAAAAGAGGAATCAGACATTACATGAGTCAATAATTATCCAGCCTATCATGTTATATTAAATCATTAAAGTTTTTAAAATTATATAAATACATGGGTTAATGAAGATATTTTGTAGTACAACAGTCTTCCTCAACCAAATCATCTTAATTCTTCTAAGGACCTTCGTTTCTCCCTATAATTCTCCCTATAAAACATATTTTGATTTAGTATATTAAGGGACCATAACCTTTTTTGATGCGTTAGCCTATATATAAGATTCTCATTATCCCTGAAGGGGCCAACATGAGTATCCATTCATTAAGCTTATTTCAAGTCCTTTTAAAAAGTCTATTTTATTACTTAAATTGGATCTTTTAGGATTATAATCACCTTAAATAAATAGTTGATATAATTGTATTTAAAATATAATACCCAAAAGATTAAAAGAAATTATAAATTTCTAACACTAGTCTCATGAATAGAAAAAAAAAAATATATGATTCCGAAGGAGACTTCACTAAAAGTAGTCAATTAAGTTCCATGATGGATATTAATTATCGAACAAAGCCGGTAAATATTTTGCACTTATAATATGATTTAAAAAAATTAAGAGAAAATTGTTTTTCCCTCATAGTACGAACTATAAGACATTAAGAAATGGTTAATACTTACCTTTGTCATGAGATTTATCAATATTTGTATTGAATGAGACTCTTAAGCAACCCTTAATTTGATTGGTGAATACACTTCCTTGTTATAACTTATTATTATATAACTTGCTTATTCAAAATTTACCGTACTCTTCTCTCATATTTATCCTAAGGTCAATCAAGTGAGAGATGTTCTAGTCAAATATGCAATGTCAAATAGTATAATAATAGATATTTTTTTACTTTCACATAAATTTTTATTGTTTTTATTATTGATTGATTCAGCTGTTATAACTCTCTTTACCCGTTATTGATTTTAGAAACTTTTACTCATTTTTTTTATATATATATATATATATATATATATATATATATATATATATATATATATATATATATATATATATATATATATATATATATATATATATATAATATTTCAATTAAAACTTAATGAACTTTTTTTATGTGAGAAGAGGAAAGAGAAACATTGTGTATTTTATTTCCTAGTAGAAGAAGATATTATTGTTTTTTCTTAAGTACTTTATTTAAACTTTTTTTAAGAAAATGAAGTATAATTTACCTAAAATTTGCAATCAATACTAGACAATTATTACATATTTCAGATTAATAATAGATAACCTAAACAAAATAAAATATATCATATATAATAGAATATATATATTATATAATAGAATAGATAGAAATAGAAAAAAAAAAGTGCATGTTAATTATAAGGGACAATGATTATTTTTGTTTACCATGGACACCATCACTGACATAATAACCTATATATGAAATGCTGATATGAATAAAAAAAATGGTTCAAATACCCTTTACTGACATCACATAAAACATTGTAAAAATACTTTTATAAGAGGATTTTAGAAAGTAGAAAAAAATAATAAATATATTTTAATTTTAACTCTTCGACGTAAAAAAAATAGGAAAGGAAAGGATCACATAAAAAAATATTTAAATCTAAAAAGATAAGTAGAACTGATCTACAAATATATTATAATTATCAATTAATCCCTCCAATTTTAAGCAACATTAAGATTGTAATTCTTTATAATTACAAATTAAAAGGTTTGAATAGAAAGAATCAACAAAAAAATTTTATATTATATATAATAATTTTTTAACATTTAAATTATATAAACTACTTCTATCTATTTTTGTTAAAAAAAAAAACATAAATTTCTAATATCTCTTTACCCCTTGTATATTAGTTAATGCATGAAAGGAAAGTTTAAATGGAATTGAAAAAATATAAAAAGGGATTTCCAAATATTTAATTATTAAATGAATCACTTTCCTAGAGGACGTTGGTTACTTTATATTTATATTATATAATTAATACAAATTCGATTATAAACTATGTTTATGAAATTGTTCGACATACTTGTTATATGTACACGGATGGGAAAGATTACAATTAAAAGTTCAAAATATTTTTTTTTTCAATATAGAAAAAATAGGAAAGGATCATATAAAAATTTTTAAAATTTAAAAAGGATCAGTACACCCGATCTACGAATATATTATAATTATCAACGAATCCCTCGAATTTTAGGGAGCATGAGAATTGTAATTCTTTCAACTTCTAGAGGTATAATGACAGATCGAGAGGCTCGATTAGAAAGAATCGGCGGAGAAGTTTTATGTTATATATGGTAATCTTTCTAACATCCGAATTATATGATAAATTTCTATCCATTTTTGTAAAAAAAGAAAGAGGGAGAAAATACAAGTTTCTAATATAAATTTGAGATTAACTTATTAAAAATGACAAATATGAAAATAACGGTATCTGTTTGTAAATTTGTAAAAAAGTCTATTGATAGATAGTATTTTCACAAATAGAAGCTTTCTAAAATAATAGAATATAGAAATTTATATTTTATATTTTTTATTATATATTAATATATTTTTCTATCAAATTTTCAAATTTTTATTTTATAAAGAATATTATGAAAAAATTATAACAAACCACCAAGTTGCACGATTATTTAATTCAATCCAAAATAAAAATAAAAAATTGATAAAAAAACAAAAACAAAAATAACTATTTATTTTTAAAATATATTTTTTCAATCGATTAAATCTCGCCTCTCATATGGTGTTTGTAAAATCAACCTAATTGAAACAAAATTAATATTTTTAATACACATACTAAAAAATAATTCATTTATTTTAAAAATAATATCTAATATTTATCTTCAAAAATATATTTAATAATACCAAATTAAAGTACTAATAAAAATGTATTTATAAAAATCAAATCACTCAATTTAATCCAAACTATATTATATAAAATTAAATGTTTTTTTTTAATTCAAACCGAACTATATATTATTGTAATTTTTACATTAAATAACTTTTTAACTCAATTCATCCATGACCCTTTCCAAATTGAGGCATAATTGAAGGTATCAATATGTAGACAAATATTTTGTTTAATTATCTCTATTTTTCTTTACGTATGTGATTTGTACATGTGACTTAATTATGGACCCATCTACTTAAGGAGAGATTTTAATACAGAGAAATGTACTTGACTTAATTCTTCTTGCAAGTTATTAACAGCACTACATTTTTTTGCTATAATTACTTCACCGAAAAATTAAAAAAATGTTATAAAAATTTTCGTTGAGCATTTTATTTATAAATTTTCAAATGAAGTATATGCATTTAATTTGTGTAACCAATGTCAAAGTAAAAATTATAACTAAAATAAGCAGAAAAATAGATACCAATCACTTCGAAATAGGGATCAAAACCCCTAAAGTCAGAATCTTAATGAATAAATACTATATGGACGAAAATCTTATTTAAACTATAAATTAATAATTAAATCCTTAATTATTGACAAATTTAAAATCATTCTATTAACATATTTCTCAGCCCTCTAATAAAACTCAGCCGAATATACATGATGAAATAGAACAAGCCCCTACAGGACTATCTCAAAAAGAGAGAACACGTGGATTCATCCAAAAAAAAAAAAAAAACTAGTGTTTTCTCAAATTCTTTTAATAAATTGACTGGACACAGAACTTGTCCATATTACGACAACTATACTATATGTAGTCTGAATCAGCATCTCTCCGGAAATGTTGCAGATCAGGATGAGTGTCATATCCTGGCCTCCTAGGATTCCTGCAAGATGGGTGTTAGAAACGGGGGGTGTGTATATATATATATTTTTTTACCTACTTCGAAATTTCTTGATACTTATACACGGAAAATGGAATCCATTTCAAGCAATTGAGAAGAAAACCTCAAGTCAGACTTTTTAAAGCATAACAATTTTACCAGTTAAACATTTGCCTTAAAGCCACAGCCAACAATTTAATGTAGTGTTTTCGAGATCTATTTTTAAAATTCAAGGTATTGAATATCCTTAACTCACTCTCTTTTCTTTTTGAATTCTTCTACCTGAATTACTACCCCGTTAACAATAATTCCAGTTTCACTTTCAACATCCTAGGTTAACAACAACACACATAGAAAGAGAAAGATGAAGAAAAAACAATACCATAAAAGACGTACAAGGGTTAAACATGTAAATGACATCATTAGTGCAATATACTATATGGAATACATGATGTCCTTCCACCATACCTTGCAAATCTGTTGGGATCAAAACCAGGAACACCAGGAGGTCCGTATGGATCAAATCGCGCACCGGGAGGAACACCCCTATTTACACGGATTTATTCCCAAATATGAGCTTAAAAATTAGTCACAGGTATAAGATTCAGAGTAGTCAAAGGCAAATAGCACCCTTGAGGCACCAAACCCCACTGAAGTTACACTCTAAAAATAAACAAACAAAATTCTTCCTACCCCCCTTCCACAGTTTTTTCTCCATTCTTTTCAACACTACTCATTTTATCCATTTACATAGTGAAAGTAAAAAGTATTATGAAATATTTATAAAGTTTAGGTTTTTTGGTCTAAAAATTATAAAATTTAATTAAATTAACTTTTAAATAAAAAAGATGTTTAAAACACATGCTGGTTGTGGCATGAAACTGAGAATAAAACAGATCAAATAAAAAATAGATAAGGTCGCTTAAAATGTTTTGCAGTGATGCAACATTTTTAAACAGAAAACAACTTCACAGAAAATAAAATAGACCAATTCACCTACATACACGGTGCATGAAGCTGAAAATAGAAAACAAATACAAGAGCAAAGCAAATAAACCAAAGGTGCTTGAATACTGGGGAAAGACTTAAAATGGCAGACATTTGTTGGTGGCAAAAATATATTATACTAAAATCAATAAATAAAAGTTTTAAATGGTCATAGAAAGTGCCAAATCATGTAAAGAGTAGTATTAACAGTTAAATTGAAAAACAAAAAAAGAAAAGGAAACTGCTTGCTTTGATGGTGGTTGAATTTGGTTAGGCATTGGGTGCTGATTCTAACATTTATTGCGTGTGTCAAGCTCACTGCACATTAGTCAGGCTCTCTCAGAAAATACATTGTCAGGGTGCAAGTGATGTACACCTCAGTGAAGTGACATCGCCTCGAAGGGCAAGAAGTTGGAACTTCCCCTTCCCTTCCCTCACCTTAGCACCTAAGGCATGCCTTGTAGGTTGCACTCCCTTTAACTACACTGATGAGTCAGAGAAATAATAAAAAGAAAGAGATGTAAACAACTTACGGCAACCCTCCAGGAAAAGCAGGATCACCACCAATGCCACCACCAAACCAACGGGGGTCATTAGGCCCTGCTTCCAGGAGTTGAACTTGGCATCAACAAATATGGTTATGCAAAAATAAAACACGAATTCATATAATTAAATTGGAATATGTTAAACTTACCTACAAGCATGCTCCCACCAATGCCATGACCACCCCTGAAATCAAGTGAGGAAGTTTCAAAGGATATAAAAATTGGAATGAGAGAAAAAAAGGAATTGACAGTTGTGTTAAGATTTTGAAAAAGTAATGCAAGTAAGAATACCTTGAAGGAAGCACTCCAGCAACAGGCCCAGGAACCAGATCACTACCAGAACCCATGGGAACTGAAGGGAAAATAAGTCTGTACAAAAACAAAACAAAATATTTAGATCAGTAAACATTAATGCTCAAAATAGCCAACAGTAAGAGCGTGAATCACAAAATTGATAATCATACAGATCAGCGTCAACAACATTGAAATGGTGAAAAGCAGCACAGCTATATAAAACCCTTACCTAGGTGGATGATTTGAAGGACCAGCAGGTTCACCAAATCCAGCTACAGGCTCGGGTATCTCTTGTTTTGTTCTGTCACTTCTTCCTGAGCTGCAATGAAAATAATGAGACAATTTAGCAAAGAAGGTCCCAGTTCATAAAACTTATAGCATAAAACCTTCATATAAAGGCAATACCACAGTTGTCCGATACAACAATGAAAAATTAAAACAAATGGAAGGGCCAGATTTTCTCATATGAAGATATTATAATATGAACGAAACAGGAAGCTGCACACAGATCCTTCAAAATCTTTAACACACAAAAACTAGCTCATCTCTCTACTCTTAGTAGTTAGTACTACTTATCTACAAAAGTCATGTGAGATTTAATTTTCATGCACTATCAGTTTTCTACTACCACTCAATCATGCATTTTGATATAAATAATATAGCAAAGGTGTCAAAAGCTTTAAACCGATAACTTCCATCCACTATCAATGTAAAAGTCTTAAACTCTTATAAATATATAATGGTCCAAATGTCCAATTCAGAAAATTTGAAGCATTTACTGTCAATGAGTTATATAAGATTCATTCCCAGTTTAACATTAGAAAAGGACAGAAACACACAGTTCACAGAATCCAAATTCACCTTCTACTAGATGAGTTGGCATTGGCAGAACCATCTAATTTAGACAAGATATCCCCATCTATTCTCTTCACAAGCTTATCCAAATTCTTGAACTGCTGAGAATAATTGCTGCCCCCATCCTCTCCAGCATAGTCCCCAACACTGCATATAAAAAATCACACCCAAACCCCGTTTCAAAGTGAGTACACAATTCAACACAACAAAGAAAACCAAGTTGCAGAATTCTAAACTTTTCTGCACATCACAGACCAAAAATAAATTCTAACTCCCCCCTCCCCAAAAAAAAATAAAATAAAATAAAATAAAAAAGAATGAAATCCTCTACTTGAACTCGGGTGTAAACAAAGGTCCAAACACTCTTTAGACAATAACCCCGTTGCAAAAATTAAAATTTAACCAAAGTTTAAAAAAAAGGGGTAAAATTTTCAAATAAACTCAATATTCCTAATGTCCAAAATGGGCACAATTCAGAAACAACAAAGAAAACCTAGTCAAAGTCCCAAACTTGTCAATCAGAACATCAAAACAATTAAAATTTCAACAGAGAAAAGAATCTATTACTCAATCTCAAGGCTTAAAGGCTCTGAAGACCCTTGAGTCAAAGCGTGAACGAGTAATTTGTCGTTCATCAGGAGGCACTTGACAAGCACTTTCTCCGAACCCTTTTCTGGGTTCGCGTAAACGAATGCGTACTCGTCGTTTAGCTCGTTCCAATGATCAACGGATACCTCGTCTACACACAAAACGCAGCACATGGAAAAGTTCAGCAATAAAAAATAGAAGAATAAAAGGGAAAAGGGTTATTTTCTTTTTCGGTTACCGTTGGATGGGTCAGAAAACGCATTATCGGAGAGGGCCTGGGGACCCGTGGCGGTGAGGACGTAGCCGGAGGCGAGGAAGGAGGAGTGAACGGCAAAGGCGATTTTGTCGTTTTGGTTGCGGAAGGTTGGCCTCGCGGCCCTGATCACCGCCAGCACCAACTTTTCACTAGCCATGGTGGGGTTAGGATTTTGGGTAGTTTGTGGAAGGGGGAAAGAAGGAAGCAAAACATGTAGATTCTTAGTAGCTAAATTTGATGCATGTGGACAAGGGTGAAAACAAGTTTGACCCAATAAATCGTTTAAATAACTTTAGCTTGTTTAACAAATTCAAAATATGTGTTTGGCCCAATTTTCTTCTCTAATTTTTATTTTTTTTTGTTTATCTTATAAGTTATGGAGCATTTTTAAGATAAAGTTGTTTTAAAAATTAAGTTAAAGTTTGTTGGATTTTTTTTAATTAATTTTAAATTAAAAATTGTTTGAATATTTTCATCTTATAAGGAGGTCACACTTAACGATGTTAATAAGTGTTTGATTGAAATAAAAAATTATTAAATTAGTGTCTTGCCAGACACCATGGATAGAGTGGTGAAGGAAATGTGAAAAGTGTAAGAGGTGCCAAATTAGTTGATGCTTCGTGTAGTATGTACAAGAGGCACAAGCTAGTGTGAGTGTGTGTACATGTGTAGGATGTATGTGTGTAAGAGGCATGTGAGGCTAGCTTGTGCCTTATGTTGTGTGTGTCAATGTAAGAGGTGTGAGTTAGCCTAGCACTTTCCAACCAGTTAGTGTCTCTCTTGTGTTTGTTGTGGTTAATGAGATTAAAAAAAGTTTCAATGAGGCGAAAAAGGAGCTTTGACTATAATGGAGATAAACTTCAACGAGACTTGAGTTGTGGAGGGGTGCAAAGTGTAGTTCAGGGTTGTGGATTTGAGTTGTGGAAGGTGTAGAGTGCACGACTATTCTATATAGTGGGTATGATTTTTTTAAGTAATTAGGTGGTTGTTTGCTTATTATGTTAATGTTACTTTTGCTTATAAATTGGACAAAACATTCGTCTAATTGCAATTCTCATCTCACCATCTCATTTTTTTTACTTTGTTTATTTTGTTTTAGTTGATTAATCATTGTTTGCATTTGGTTTTCTTATTTCTTTTAAATTTTAGTTGTTGCAACTATGATACATTTTAAAAATGAATTCTATAGTTGTATGTATTTTTTGGAATGGTAGAAAATTTAAAGGTGAACAAGGAGTAATATTTGAAGGTGAAAAAATTGATTTAAATTAATCATGACATTAGTTATGATGATTTTATGAAGAAGATTCATACTAAATTGAAATTTTCTCATAATCAAATCATTTCTAACGAAACGTGTAGAATTTTGGTGTCTCAAAACCTTATTACATATTCAAGTATGGAAATATTTGATAATGATGATGATGTTCAGTATATCACTAGTGCTTTTGAACAACAAAATTGTATGACAATGCTTGAGATATATGTTGATGTTGACTATGTTGGGTCTTCATCGGTACATGTTTAGACAATTGTCACTAAAGAAGCGATATGTTTTGATACAAGAGTCAATATATCCCATGAGGTTAATTATGTCCATGTATCCCATCATTAAATTATGGTGATGATGGTTTATGTGGCAATAATAGTGAAAATGGAGATGATGGTAATGAAGATGATATTCCTTATGGAAGTTAATCTGATATAGATGTGGAAGGTGATTTTGATGCCAATATTGATGTAAAGGTTCCCCTATTTTTGTGACTAGTTCTCTAATTACCTCACTTGTTTCGGTTCATCAACATACATAAATTGGTGGTAAGTATTTTATTATTATAAAAAAATATTATTTTTTAAAAATTTATTATTATATAAACTCATACATTGTTTTCGTCTGTGTAGATAAAACATAAATTCATTTTTGGAATTTGTCACTCCATTACACATATATCAATTGGGCACACTATCAGCAAGAGTCTCATTTTCCTAGGTTGGATGTCCCTGGTTCATGGCATGTAGGAGATGAGTTATATGTCATCGTTTTGATAACAAACACGACATGTAGATGAATGTGAAGTAGTATTCAATGAAGATGCATTAGTCATTTTGTGTGGTTGAATCTAAACCGAACATTTTGTCAATGAGGTGTCCCAATAATAAACAAAGTTATCCTTGGAAAATGAGAGCTATAATGTACAAAAAAACAAATAAATGGGCAATTACTAAATGGAGTGGTCAACACACATGTATGAATGTTATGATATCTCAAGATCATAACAAACTAGATTTTAATTAATTTATTTTTGCATACTAGGTAAAAATCTCAACTTTTGTTTTGTGTATCATATTATTTTTTAACTAATTACGATAAAGTGTTTAAATTATGTTTTTAAGTATGATAAATAAAAACCCATCAATCTAAATTTTCTTAATACAAGAATGAATAAATAGTCAATTTGGCTATAAAGTCTCGTACATGAAGAATTGGAAGGCTAAACAAAATGCAATAGCACAAGCCTTTAGTGATTAGGATAATTCATATGATCTATTATAGATGTATTGACTAAAATCGAATAAATAAAATTATGGAGGTTAAAATTGGTTATGTATTAAACTAAGAAATAAAAATATAATTAAGCCTAATTTTATTTAATTATATGTGAAATATTAATAAATGAGGATATTATTGAAAAATAATAATAAATATTTTGTCAATTTGTTAAAATAAAACATATTTTAAGATAAATTAAAATATTTAAAAAGTCATAAAATATAAGAGAGAGAAAGTATACATTATATTAAAATGGAGAAAATAAATAAAATATCTATTATTGTCTGTTAGTGGATAAACATTAAAATGGAGAAAATAAATAAAACATCTATTACTGTCTGTCAGTGGGTAAGCATTGAAATTGGGGTGCCGCATCGATGGCGGGTGTTTCCGCTTCCTTTACAAAATAGTCAATGCATATTGCATAACCCAAGGAACCATTATTGTCTTGACTTTTGACTAACGGTTTTCTTTAATTTAATGATGCCCCTTGGTTATAAATTAGCTTTCAAACATAAAGAAAAAAATTTATCGATATAAAATATAAGTAAATTTTAATTAATTTTATTTATTTATTAATATTATTTTTAAAGTATTTTTTATTTAATTAAGATTTTATTTTTATTTTTATTCTTGATATTAAGTTATATTTAAAGAAAATAGAAGAAAAAACTTTATTTTTTAAGATATATGAGTAAACATACTTTTTTTTTATAACTATGTTATAAGTGAAAAATATCCATCAATTTTGCTAATGACTAATATCTACTAGAGAACTTAATTAACCACATTTAATGAAGTCTCTTCTCTCAATCATGTTTTTATTTTCATTATTTATAAAAGTTGAATAGATATTTTACTTAAGAGATTCAAACTCTCCCGTCAATAAAAGTTGCATATCTATGAAATAAAATTAATCATTGACTTGGTGGGTTGAAGAAAACTTGTGGAAAACAAAAAAAAAAACTCAATACCACTCAAACAAACGTAATTGTATTAGTAAATGGATTTGTTATTTATACCTCTTAATTTACTAAACTTGCCTCTCTTTTACTTTCTTTTTACATTTTTGACATATATTTTCCTATAAATTTTAGAATATCATCATCTATGTGCTTGTGACCAACATTACACACAACATCCACATTATATAAAAAGTATCCATAACACGTTTTGTTAATATATTTTTATTGATAATCAAAGACAAAATATATTGTCGACTTCATTGTCAAGTCTTAGTGGAATCACTTAGGTCTGTCATTATACAATGATATTATATATATATTTGGTTGATTTTATTTTATTGACCTAGTTTGTTATTACTATTTATTTTAGTGTTTTTAAAGGATTGTGGGTTCTTAAGTCTTCGTGATGCACTTATTTGAAGATTTTTCAAGGGGTGATGCATTTAAATTTGATATGGTAATTTGTTGTGTGTGACATTCATTATAGGTATGTAGGAGATGATGTTATGAAACATTTACCAAAGACATTTTTAGGAAAGAAAATGTCAAAAAAAAACATAAAAATAGAGGTGTGAATAGCAAAAATCTAAATAAAATAAAATGCTATTAATTAATATCAACATTATGTTAGCTTGACTAATATTGAGTTTGATCCTTTAGGTAAGCTCTTAGGTTTGATCTTTATGGATGAGAAAATGTAGTTTAGAGAAAAGATTTCACTAAAGGTGGCTAGTTAGGTTCCTAAATGAAGATTAGTTATTGACAAAGTCCTTGGATATTTTGCAGATATAAATGATAACAAAAACAATAATATTAACTATCTTTTTCTGGTCTTAAATATATATAAAAAACTAATCCATGCCAATAAAAAAAAATTAATTAACATCATTTAGTTTTACTAATCTTATTTTTAAAAAAATATTTTTTTTCTTATATTACCCTTTATTGAAATTTGTATGAAGAATAAAAGAAAAGGTAATTGAAAATAGAAACTCAAATAAGTAAATGATATTTTAGAGATAATATCACTAAATAAGATAAAATTAATTAAAATTTACTTATATTTGATACTAACGTATCTAATTTTTATTTTCCTTATACTTAGTATTTAAAATCTTAGAAAGTATGTTCTAAAATCCAAAAAACATGAATAAACAAATAGTTAATGAAAAATACTTGTATAAACATAATAATTTTGTTAATTATTATTTCTGTTCTTAAATATAAGATCCTTTTAATTAATCCACAAATGCTAAATTAGTAAGTAGATCTTTTAACTAATGAAATTACTAATTTAGTTAGTAATATTAAATTTGTCAATATTTTATATTATTTTTTTCAAAATTACCTTAAAATTATTGAGATTCATCATTTTATTTATTTTTTACTTAATTTTAATTAATGTATATCAGTGATATTCTCCTATCCTTACAAGACAGAGATAATGAATCTATTTTATTAATTTATAATATTTAATATAAATAATTAAAAATACTTTGGTAAGAATAATATTTATGTAAGAGACCATTTGAAAATAATATTATAAAATGGAACAAAGAAAATTCAAAAAGAAAGGGCGTGGTAATATTATCTTAAGGCCAGTGGTTAATTTTTTTTATTAAAAATGTAATATTTATTATTTCTAATATATCTTTACCGTGATTTCTAATAAAAAAATATTTATTAATTTCTTAACCATTAGTCTAATGATAATGGTTAGTAAAATTGTAAATATAAATATCTACGTATTTTATTTTAAAGAAGGAATATTTCTTTGCAAATGAACCATCTAAATTTAGCTCGGAAATATCTCCTCGCAAATCCTTGTAAATTAACAAAAGAATTGTGAAGGAAATAGGAGGAAATTTTTCTCAAAAGTTTGGTTATTTCTTGCAGTGTTTTAAAATACCCTTCCATTTTGTAAGAGATTCATCTCTCTAGTACAGGCATTAGATCATTCCATTATGGGTACCATCGGATTGACCTCTCTATGGTCTCGTCCAGGTGTGTAGTCCATTCCACCTTCGTTAGGGGCTTGACGTAGCTCTAATAGTGGTATTCTATGGGACACCTCGTCCTCTTGCTACTATGGAACAAGTGTGTAGTTAACCATAAGAAGAGTAGTGTAATGCAACACCTCAACCCTCTTCTGTTTTTCTTACTGTAGTAGTCCAAAGTATAGTAGGTGTTGGCCAAGACTGCCACAATAGGGTGTTCTCCCCAGTCTCGTTTTCCGATAAAGGCATCTATGATGGCCAAATCTATATAGCGTTCTATTTGAGGAAAGAGCATTATGCCATAAACCAAGAGTCTGTACACGTCCACAAAGGCCAGTCAGTCTTCTTCCTCCTGAAGCTCTTGGAGCCTCTCTTCCAAGGCCGCTTCTGGGATCCCTTCCACTTTGTTCTGATTTTTCTATAGCTTTAATATTTCTGACTCAAGCACCTTGAGTAATCTGACCATCGAAGCCTAGGAGGGGTAATGCCTCCTAAAGAGGTAGGATGGAGATTTATCATAGGGTATTCCTATCAACCTTTCGTACTCTTCCAGTGTGGGGGCGAGTTGAAAGCCATGAAAATTGAAGCACCTAAGAGGCGGATCATAATATTGAGTGAGTGCTGACAAGGCCGCGAGCTGTACTTCTATATTGACCAGGCCCAAGAGATTCTCATACTTCCTTTCGAAGGCTCTTCGCCATTGACCTTTGAGTTGTCCACCCCAACGTTGTAAGGATTGAATATTGGGGTCCCGATTGGGACGGGTCGCAACTTTTGAACACAATTACAGGTATTTCCTTCCATGTCTAAAATGATTCATGATTAATATGCTGATGTTATGCATGTTTCTATTTTCTCTCCCTCTTTCTTTTTTCCCCTTTTGTTTTTTTTTATTTTTTTTATGCATGCATGCAATATGCATCTGATCGCCGGGTGTGGGAGATTAGGAGGGGTGATCCTGTGGTCCCTATCCATTGCTAGGGTGGTTGGGGGTATCCTTGAGTCCTAAGGATTTTATGAGTTCCTTTCTTTGCTCTACACACTACTCACATGAGTCACTAAGGCTTAAGACCCTTATCAGGAATGTTCTACAGACGAGAGTAACTCCCAGAATGTGGTCGTCCTTTAAGGGTCATACCTTAGTTGGATTATCGCGATCACCAGTCTAGGGATGTACCCAAAGATGATTACCACTACACATCCATTGCTCACTTACTCACAGGTCCGGGAATAGGACCCACTCGAGAACCAAGACGAGTGCCTTTCGCTTTTTCGAATCTTGCCCCAACAAGATCCCCAAAACAAAGAAAAAAGCCAGCCAATATAATCGCATGCAATATTATGTGGAAGGTAAAAGGTTGTGATGCTTTATGTAAGTCGTTTGAACCGGGCTCGACCCTAGCTTTCACACAAATATCCCCAATGGAGTCGCCATCTAAAACGATCTAAATCACGTCGTGAGGCGTTTTTCATTGTTTTAACTCTTTTTTTTCTTGAACCACCTTTTTCGAATAGAGATAGACCGGGGATCAGATTTGTTCACTCACCCGACGTCGAGTCGATATTGATTCAATCAACCCGGGAGGAATTAACTGAACCTATACTAACTCAAATTGGAGTCGCCACCAATGTTTTAATGGTACATTGGGAACCTAAAATGGATAAGGCAAGCAAGCGAATCTAAGATCTAGGTAAGGGGTCGTTTACGCATGGGATGACATGTCGTCTCATCCGTCTACCACCTGGTAGTTACCCGATGACTTGTATATGTTAGCAGAACCTTCACTTCCTATAGCTTGGCCGGATCGAAATATATGAAATAAGATGTGGATGATTTTGGACTTGACGAGAGTGTGTGTGTCTCTCGCTCCTACGTACCCCTCCTAGCCAGGAGGAATCAAAGTCGACGTAGTTTTGTGAGTGCATGCAGGATTAGACTTTCCATTAAGGGTCTTTCCTTAAGAGATCAATTTTGTGTTACAACTGGTAAGAGGGAACTTTCGCTTAGGCATCCCCGACACGGTGGAACTCAAGTCTACGGGTACTCGACTCGGTGACCAAGGAGCTAAAGCCGGACTATCCGTTGGGCGTCCTTTGGCTATGTGAGAATGAGCTAGGATGACTCAGATAATGTGTGCATTGACCCGGATGTACAAGATGCTCTGTGCTTGAATGCCTAAACTTAAGGATTGGTTATAGGCTGTCCTATGAATCGGCTTATGCGGCTAGGCGGTGGTATGTTGATCACCTAGGGTGTAATGCACGCTATCTAGGAAATGAATAAGGGCTCATCGGCCATCTGGAGTGTAATGCACACTGTTTAGGAAAATGAATAATGGCTCGCCGGCCATCTAAAGTATAATGCACATTGTTTATGAGATGAATAATGGCTCGCCGGCCATCTGAAGTGTAATGCACACTGTTTATGAGATGAATAATGGCTTGCCGGCCATCTAAAGTGTAATGCACACTGTTTATGAGATGAATGAGGGCTCGCCAGATGATGAACAAGATTCGGCCAAGAACCTTACCTGGTATCGGTTGGCACGAGTAACTGGGAACTTGCACAAGTGTCTTGCGAATTTCTTCTGACAACATTTCTTCAACGGTTTTCTTTGATACTCAGTGATTCTTGGCCCCGAGCTCTTCGTGATGAGGCTTTTTATAACCTTTGGGGAGGCACTACGGCTGTGTCTGATTTTGCCACTTGGCCCCTTCCTAGCCTGTTGATGCAATTTCTTATTGCCAGCAATCTCAAGGTTGATCTTCATGGGGCTCTATGCTCAATCGTGCCACGATTTTCCAGTGATTCTCGGTGCATTTCATGGGTATTGGCTGAGCTGGCACTCGTATGCTGTGATTGGCGAGGATTGTTTATTCTGTTAAGGCTTGCTATTCTAACGTGGCTTGATCGGGGGCTCTGCTTCCTCGTGGATCCTTACGGCCTGGATGCTCTGAGTATGGTGGGGCAGCACTCTTTCTGTTGAGGTGGCGAACCCTGTCAGCATTGATCTAGGCTCTTGGATCCAGTTTGGGTCTGGGCCTTTTGACATCTAATACTCATTCCAACACAGTCAGGTCTCCTTTCTCGCGGTGATCTGGGACAAGCCCAGCATTATTCCCATGTGGCCACCTTGGGCTGCAGATCCTTATCATCTTCCTTCCGCCAAGGTGTTCTCCTGAGCCGAACACTTTTGGGGTTTTACAGTGGTCAAGAAGGAAGTTATAAAATTGCTTGCTATCAGGATTATCTATCCCATCTCGGACAACCAATGTGTTAGTCCTATACAAGTAGTACCCAAGAAGTTTGGGATGACCGTAATGAAGAACCAACAAGATGAGTTGGTACCTATGCGGATTCAGAACAGCTGGCGAGTCTGTATTAACTATAGAAAATTAAACCAAGCGACTTGCAAGGATAACTTTCCTTTGCCTTTCATTGATCTAGTCTTGGAAAAACTAGTAGGAAAATCCCATTATTGTTTCCTGGAGGGATTTTCTGGATATATGCAAATCCACATTGCACATGAAGATCGGCACAAGACTACCTTCACTTGCCCATTCGGTACCTTTGCATACACATGCATGTCATTTGGCCTGTGCAATGCTCCGAGCACATTTTAATGTTGCATAACCAATATCTTATCAGACTTCCTACAAGATTGCATGGAAGTCTTTATGGATGACTTCACAGTGTACGCTACATCATTTGATGCATGTCTAGGAAATCTATCCAAATTGTTAACTAGATGCATAAACACAAATCTGCTGCTTAACTTCGAAAAATGCCAGTTCATGGTGACTGATGGAATTGTGTTGGGACACCTTGTATCCAATAAAGGCATTGAGGTTGATAAATCCAAAATCGACATTATCACTTCTCTTCCTAACCCCACTTCTGTGCGGGATGTTCGCTCATTCCTTGGACACGTAGGGTTCTATAAATGGGTTATCAAGAATTTCAACAAGATTGCCCTATCATTGTCCAAGCTGCTACAAAAGGATGTGGACTTCAATTTCGACCAGCCCTGTGTTGAAGCCTTCTAGGAGCTGAAACTCCGACTCACATCCGCATCTATTCTATAAGTACCCAACTGGGAGTACCTATTCAAGCTCATGTGTGACGCATCCAATTCTGCACTTGGAGCCGTCCTAGGCTAGAGAGTCGGAGTCGGCAAGCAAACACATGTGATTGCATATGCGTCTAGAACAATGGACCGACCTAATTGAATTATACGACAACTAAAAAGGAGTTGCTAGAAATAGTGTTTACCTTGGACAAATTTCGTTCATTCTGATAGGATCCAAAATTATCATCTTTTTTGACCATGATGCACTGCGATTCTTGTTGAAGAAGCTAGATGCAAAGCCAAGACTGATCTGGTGGATGCTTCTTCTCCAAGAGTTTGACATAGAGATCAAAGATAAGAAAGGTGTTGAGAATTCAATAGTAGACCATTTGAGCCGAATTGAGGGGGAAAGTGACCCAACTGTTGCAACTGAACAAGATTATACCATGGTTTGCAGACATTTGTAATTTCATTGTTGCATCCCAGTTTCCACCATAGGAATCCAGAGTGTACAAAGAGAAACTTAAGAGTGACGCCAAATACTACATATGGGATGATCCTTATCTTTAGAGACTCTGTATGATCAAGTCATTTGCAGGTGTATTCTGGATTTTGAGATCCAATTGATCCTCTAATTTTGTCATGCAGCATCTAGAGGCGGTCATTATGGATCAACTCAGACAGCCTGAAAAATACTTGATTGTGGTCTCTACTGGCCCACCATTTTCAGAGTGCTCATCAATTCGTCTCCACTGCGAACAATTATTAAAAGGCAAGGATGGCCATAAGCCAAAGGCATGAAATGCCCTAGAAACCAATCCTGTTTTGTGAATTTTTTTATGTTTGGGGTATTATTTTATGGGGCCATTCCTGGTCTCCAATGGATACTCTTACATTCTACTTGCCATCGACTATCTATCACGATGGGTAGAGGCCATAGCCACCAAGATTAATGATGCCAAAGTTGTTGTGGATTTTCTGAAATCCAATATCTTCTGCCAGTTTGGTGTGCCGAAAGCTCTCATAAGTGACTAAGGGAAACACTTCTGCAATAGAGTCATGTCCTCCCTACTGGACAAGTATGGGGTGGTGCATCGAATTGCCGTAGCATATCACCCCCAAAAAAACGACCAAGCTAAAGTGTTTAATAGGGAAATCAAGAAAATTCTACAAAAGATGGCGAATCTCAACCGGAAGGACTAGAGCCAACTCCTTGAGGATGCGCTCTGGGCACACAGGACAACATACTGGACTCTACTGGGGATGCGTCCCTACCGAATTGTCTTCGGTAAAGCCTGCCACCTACCAGTTGAACTGGAAGATCGAGCTTACTGGGCAGTCAAGCAGTGTAATATGGCCTACGACCAAGTTGGAAAAGAAAGGAAGCTCTAGTTGCAAGAATTGGAGTAGCTCCGCTTGGAAGCATATGAGAACTCCTAGATCTACAAGCAAAAAATCAAGCAATTCCATGATAACCAGATCCTGAGGAAGGAGTTCCGAGTCGACCAGAAAGTGCTTGTGTTCAAATCACGTTTAAAGCTCATTGCAGGTAAGCTTAGTTTTAGATGGAATGGACCATTTGTTATCACCAATGTTTTTCCCTATGGTACAGTTGAATTAAAAGATGAAACTGCAAATAGCATCTTCCAGGTCAACGAGCATCAATTGAAAATTTTTCATGACGGTCTAGTGCTAATAGTGGGCAAGATGGAGAGCATCTCACTAATGGAACCGACCATGCCGAATGACACACCCTGAGCAAGCCTTAAAATCCCCTCTGTTTTCATGCCATGCATTGAGGGCAATGCATCATTCAAGTGTGGGGGAAGGGTGTCGTTGTTCCGGGCTTGCTCAATTCTGTTCTTACAATTGCTTTGATCAGACTCCTTGACAGCTCCATCTTGTTTCTTTTGTTTGTAATTTTGTTTTTCATTTTGTTTTTCTTGTGTTTTTGTTTTTGTCCCTGATTTCGTTTTCCTTTAATTTTTGTTTTAGTTCATTTTCCTAAGTTGTTTACTCACTTTGATTCTGTTCCTGTTTTCACTTTCTTTTTACTTTGCTTTCCTTAGTTGATTTCTGATTTCTGATTACTGAGAAAAATGCTTTGAAAAAGAATTTAAATGAATTTCTTTAAGATTAGATGGAACGGTAAGAGTCAGTGCATAACCCTAGAGGAAAGGTTTTTCAACTTGGCAGGGAGTGAAATTTTTGCATCCTTAGGTAGTAAGTAATTGAAAAATTAAAAAAGATAAATCATTAGTGACAGAGCAATTATCTGTGTGAGAATTTTTTAGCCTTGTACACAATAATGGCTTTGCATCTTGTCATTCTCTCCTTTCTTGTGTGATTTTGCATCCATGTTACTAGTTACCCTAGGTTTTGCCTCGACTCTCTGGATACACCTTGTTTCACATGCATGAGTGATATGATCTAGGCCATCTTTCTTTACAAGCTACTACCCAAAGAGACCTACCTTGTAATTGAATCCCTTGTTTAACCTCTTTGAGCCTATATAATTGTTTCTTGATATGATATTTCATTACAAGCCTAAAGCCGGAAAAACCATGACCAACCTCAACCCTAGGGATAAGAGGAGCTATGAAATTATTTTGGGAATAGGTCTGAAATAAGTGTGGGGGTGGCACCTAGAGACAGTGCGAGGGTGGTACATTTGGAAAAAGAGTAGTGTGTTAAGAAAAATGGTTGATAAGGAAAGAAAAGAAAAGGGTATGAAAAGATAAGAAAGAAATGTAGGATGAGTCAAAGAAAAGAAAAAAGCAACAAAAGCAAAAAGTTGTGAGAAAAAAAATGCAACACAAAGCTGCAAAATAAAAAGTGAGAAAGAGAAAGAAAAGAATGTAAAAGGGAAAAGAAGAGTAGTGAATAAAGACTTGCAGGTCCAAGGGGATAACCCTCATGCTTTTGGACTCATTCTCCATTGCTCCTCTCACCCTTCTGGTTGTCAAAAGCTCAATTCACCATCCTGAATCCTACCTTACCCCTGGCCATGTTGCAAGCTCGAGAAAGTCCTATTGATTGCATGTGTTTTTGAAGGTGTAGAAGGAGAGGCTAGTCAAAATTTGGTAATATCGAGTGATATAGGATGTTTTGAGTGTATATACAAACCCAAACACTTGAGAGATTGAGAGAATATGCCCTGCGAGAGACTCAGTCACTTCTTGGTTACTCTTTAATGTTTGTAGGTTGCTTATTTGCCTTGGATGTGGAGAAAGTAACTTTCATAGATTGCTTGAATGTCTTGATTCCGAGATGAATGTGTGCTTAATTTGTTTTGTCAACCTTGAGAAATTCATTTGAAAACACATCTTCTCTTTCAAATTCCTTGAATGATCGAATCTGATTTTGCCCAAGAGTGCAAAAGTGTAAGTGTGGGGTCTGATAAGTCATATTTTATACACCTCAAAAGGGCTTAATATGGGTGTTATTGAGACCATCTGGTACTTAAGAATCACATCTTAGCTAAGATTCAGATTATGGACCTAGAAATAGAGAAAATATAAATTTGTGCTATTTTGAGGATTTTAGCTAAAAAAAAGATTGGATTCATTTTGTAGGCCAAAGCTAAGGATGTCTCAACCCAATAAGAGCATCTCAGTCTAGAAAGAGCCATCCCGGACCAGACCAACTCCTCAGCCCAGTAGCCCAAAAAGGAGCGTGCGGCCCAAATAAAGCTGATCCAACCAAGGCACGCTCCGAGTCCAGCTTAACTACCATGTCACTCTAGGAGAAACTTGCAATGCACGGATGATCATTTAAGGGTAGAAAGATCAAGCACGAATCTATAATTCAGTTAGGAAATTTGTTAGGTCTAGGCATGCATCATAAGCTACCCAACTCGTATATATATAGGGTACACTAGTGCATGATTAGAAGGTTATTGAATTCAAACTTTTATCCATTTCCATTTACATTTCATCCTCTTGCTCTCGCCCTCATTTCCATTAGTGGTACACAGTGCTTCAATATTGCGTCTCTCTCAGTCGAGGAGGTGTAGGCTAGGAACTGGGAAGCCGAAGGTTATTAGAGGTGATTGCTCGGTATAGCCGACCCACTCTGGTGGACTAGATCCTCAGTGTTCTAGCTATCGTTGGTGAACCATCACCGTTCTTCCATGACAGTCATTGTAGGAGACGAAGTCCATGAATTCACTTCCTGTATTAGTACTCTATTTCAATAATACAATTGGTTTGTGTTTCTTGTCTATTGATTGCGAATCCTGCTTTAATCTTCTTTGATTGTGTCGTGGTTGCACATTTATAAGAGTAGATCAATGTTAGACTATGCCGGTTGGAATCAGTTTAACAACTTAAGTAGGTAATCAATAAGAGAACCTAAAATCGACCACGTGCATACTCCCTGCCAACTAATGAGGTAGCTGTTGTGTAAATCCTCAATATGGCAATGGTCAAATCTTTGGCGGTCATCATAAGAACTCTAGGTTGATTTGGAATCACAATCTTGAGGGAAGAATTGAGAACTAATTGCTTATTGATCTCTGTATTGATACAATAGTTAATTAATATAGTTTAGATTATATTCACTTTTATACTTAGTTTACTTTTTGTGCTTTACGTTTTTGTAATCCAAACCCCCTAATTTACTGCTTTCAGTCCGAGACCGAGTCTAGTCCAACTCTGTCACGTCCTTTTGTGTCCAAGTCCTTGCTTAGCCGAGACAGTGTCGGTTATAGCTCAGCCGAGTTTGTATCAGATCCGTCTCTGCCAAGAGTGAGTCGACATTCTACACACTTAGTATTTTTTGCATAAAACTCCAATTTCCACATAAAGTCATAATAGAACACATTGTGCCCTTGAGAGATTTGACCTAGGGTTACTCTATGCTATAGTTAGCCTTAGTTTTTATTTGATAAATGGAACACGACTAAAACACAAGTTATCAAACATCCTTAGCTCTTTTGGAACCTAATTTTCTTAATGTCTAAAACAAATATTTGTATGTATTAGTTTCTTTCATTGAGAAGACCTTTCCGCAACACCTTTAATGTTCTTCCTTTTCTTATTCTGAGAGGTCGAAGTAAAATGAGCACTTTCAATCTTATCTCTCTGCAACCTCTCTTCCTCTTGCACATAGTGGGATATAAATTCATTAAGGGACCATTTGTCCTTTTGAGTATTATAGCTCACTTTGAATTGCCCAAAGTATGTAGGAAGTGAGATCAAAACCAAGTGTATGATCAAGTCTTCACCAAGCTCCAACTTGAGTGACTTGAGCTTTGCTGCGAGATTAGAGATCTTCATTATGTACTCTCTTATATTTCCTCTGCCTTTGACTCTCAAAAATAAAGCCCTAGAACACTTATGGAATCAAGCGCCTCATGATCATAAGATACATTTGGTTAGGACGTTCCCATTTCTCAATTTTAACCTCTTGAAGGTTATCTGGAATAGAAATAGGTTTGTCTACTCGAAGCGCTAGATCCAAACCCATACAGTTGAATCACTACGACTTCCTTGCAGACCTAAAAAAAATTGTCCCATTCAGCATTGGAATTAATTTGAGCAGATATGTTGACCATACTAGAAACAACACAAAAAAAGACCAATAAGCATACAAGCACAATTAATTTTTATGATAAATTTAAAGACTCAAACAAGATACCTAGCACCATTAATCCTCAATCTTTGGATTGAAAGAACTAATTGCAAGTGGAACATTGGTGATAAGTCTTGTCAAACAATGATTGTCTTTGGACACTCCATTGTTCACATAGAAAAATAACTTTATAATCACCATACATTTACCATCACAAGCATGTAATTTTTCAGTCAAATTGCGTCTTCCTTTAGGCCGAGCACAATTCACATGAATAATCACACACAACATCTATATAAATTCAATCAAGTTAATCTACACAACAAATATTACTTTGGCAACATGTTGTTTCAATTAATCCAACCAAAATTACTAGACAATTTAATCAAAATGGAAGGTCTTAAATTTATACAAGTTTCACGCATAGCGCAAAACCCAAAACTATAAGTTTATATCACTGCCTAGCAGTTAGATACTTTAAGGTATGTAGATAAGACATACAAAGTATATAACAAGACATATGTAGATAAACTACATAATGAATCATTTACAAGATACCTAGCACAACATTAATTTTAGTCTTTGAACAAAAAAATTAATTTGTAAGCAGTACTCTTAACGCAATAATCAAATATTGACAATTAGTTTTATCAAATAATAACATTTCTTTGGACCAACTATTACTGACATGAAAATAAAACTTTATAATTGTTACATATTTATTATCATAAGTATGTTATTATTTGGCTGAACTGTGTCTTCCTTTAAGTCGAGCACAATTTGCATAAATAATTTCATACTTATAAATATCTATGTAATTTAAATTAAATCAATTTACACAATAGAGATTACTTTGGTAATATATTGATTTAATTAATTTAATTTTAAAAATTACTATCATATAATACTCTATATTTATTTACTTATTATTATTATTAATATACCTAATAATATTACTAATAATAAGCTAATAAAAATAAAAAAATTACACTCATATATATATATATATATATACCAAAATTTGAGGTTTATTTTTTATTTTATTTTTATTTCTCTTATTATTATTTTTTTTTTCTAGATGTCCCCGGGCTATTTAGATCCTCTTTGATCAAAAGGAAGATCTAGTTCTTCCGATTAAAAAAAAACTAGAACCAGAACCTATGTCCTGCCCTTAGTTTAGTGGCAGATGGTGAAGCGCCTTACTCCCACGACTCCAGAAAATTACCACCCACAGTTTTATAGTAAGTCCCAGCGCCAAAATCTCCAGCCACGAGTTCAACACCCGCACCCTCCACAAGTTTGTGGAAACCATCGTGGACACCGAGCACTCAGCCCACCTCCTCGCCGCCGATGCATGCAACAGAATCACCAGCCCGAACACCCAAGATATCCTCCAATGCTTCACCTTTGCGTTCAGCTTCGACCCCAAGTACGTCCTCCCGAAAACCGCCTTTGCCAAAGCCTTCAACGATGCATCGCGAATCAGTAGCGATAGGTTCATAGTGACCACAAAAGTCTAGGACAACCTAGAAGGTTCAACTGCTTCTGCAACGACCATGGAGGTGGTGACCTCCACAAGGGTGAGGTGTTTCATCGGAACTCCGCCACTTATTTCTATTAAGGGTTGTTGGAAGAATGCCGCTACTTGTGGAACACGTCCTGACTCGTTCAAAATTAGTTGTTTGTTTTTTAAATAAACCTATCCCCCACGAATAGGATTCTTAGTTGATTTGTTTTTCCGTAGAAATAACTATTATATAGTCATGGGTCCTTCTTTTTGTACACTTTTTCTGTTTCTTTATTGGTTATATAAAGTCACTCATTCCATTAAATAAAATAAGCTTGAGAGCTACAATTAGTTTTGATATCATCTAATTTTAAACACTGGTATCAAAGCCCACACAAGAGCTTGATATTTAGCAAACACGAGAGAAAAGCTGAGTGAAACACATGGTTGACGATAATAGCTTCCTCAATATTCCAAAGTTTGATGGAGACTATGATCACTGGTCCATGCTAATGGAAAATTTGCTTAGACCAAAAGAGTACTGGAGCATGGTGGAGCAAGGCTATGAAGAGCCTGAAAAACTAGAGTCACTCACAGGAGCAAAACGTCGAACCTTTGAGGAGCAAAAGCTGAATGACTTGAGAGCAAAGAACTATCTGTTGGAGACTATGATCACTGGTCCATGATAATGGAAAGTTTGCTTAGATCAAAAGAGTATTGGAACGTGGTGGAGCAAGGCTATGAAGAGCCTGAAAAACTAGAGTCACTCACAAGAGCAGAACGTCGAACCTTGGAGGAGCAAAAGCTGACCGACTTGAGAGCAAAGAACTATCTGTTTCAATCTATTGACAAGAATATTTTGAAAACGATCACCAACAAAGCCATCTCTAAAGCACTCTGGGATTCGATGAAGCAAAAATATCAAGGGAATGCTCGAGTTCAACGAGCTCAACTCCAAAGGCTTCGCTGGGAATTTGAAGTTCTAGAAATGCAAAATGGTGAGTGCGTAAATGATTATATCTCTAGAGTCATGATAATTGCAAATGACATGAGAGGAGTAAGAGAGACCATAGAGGATGAACATATTGTTGAGAAGATTCTACACAGACTATCTGACAAATACAATTATATCATATGCTCAATCAAAGAATCCAAGGATATCGATAAGATGACAATAGATGAGCTGCACAGTTCATTGCTTATACATGAACACAAGATAAAACGACAAGAAGTGACTGAACAAGCATTGAAGGTTATAAGAGACAGCTCTGCTCTACGAGCTGCTGAACAATTCGGTACCAAAAGCAGAGGGCGTGGTGAATATAGAGGCAGAGGCAAAGGTAGAGCATTTGACAAATCCACAGTTGAGTGCTATCAATGTCACAAGCTGGGACATTTCAAGTACGAATGTCCCACCTATACTAATTATGAAAAACACACAGAGCTGGATGAAGGAAAAGAGATGTTGCTTATGTCATATGTGGAAGTGCAAGGAGTCACACGAGATGAAATATGGTTTATGGATTCTGGATGCAGTAATCACATGAGTGGAGACAGGAAATGGTTCACAGAGCTTGATCAATCATTCAGACACATTGTTAAGCTGGGAAATGACTTCAAATTGAATGTCATGGGAAAAGGCAGCGTTCGAATGAAAATAGAAGGACGAATTGTGATCATCACAGAGGTATTTTACATTCCTTATCTCAAATCAAATTTGCTTAGCATTGGTCAGCTTCAAGAACGAAATCTATCTATACTAATTAAGAATGGATGTTGTAGCATCTATCATGATACTGAAGGTCTGATCATACGAACTATGATATCTACAAATCATATGTTTGTGCTTTTGGCATCTATTCCCTCTGTCTCTACTAATGTATCAAAAGCAGCCTGTTTAAATGTGACCTTTGAAAATGTCACAAGCTTGTGGCATCAGAGGCTTGGCCATCTTAACATGAAAGGACTGCGGACTCTTGCCTATAGGAAGATGGTTCAAGGCCTGCCAATATTAAAGAATCAATCCAAGTTGTGCACCATATGTATGAAAGGAAAGCAGCAATGTCATCCCTTTCAAAAGAAAAGCACTTGGAGAGCATCTAGACCTCTACAACTCATTCACTCAGACATATGTGGTCCAATTACTCCTGAATCTTACAGTCATAAGAGGTATATCATTACTTTTATAGATGATTATAGTCGAAAAATGTGGTCCTATTTTTTACACGTCAAGTCCGAAGCTTTTGATACATTCAAAAGGTTCAAGTCATCAGTTGAGAAAGCAACAGGATACAACATAACCTGTTTGCACACCGACAGAGGAGGAGAGTTCACCTCATCAAAATTCAATGACTATTGTAGCACTAATGGAATCACAAGACAACTCACCGCTGCCTACTCACCACAACAGAACGAAGTTGCAAAAAGAAGAAACCGAACCTTGATGAATATGGTGAGGTGTATGCTTGCAACACGAGATGTTCCAAAGGAGTATTGGCCAGAAGCAGCAAACCTGGCCACTCATGTTCTAAATAGATGTCCAACCTCAGCCTTGCCAAACATGACACTTGAAGAAGCTTGGAAAGAGAGAAAACCATCAGTGGTATACCTCAAGGTGTTTGGATACATAGGATATGTTCATGTTCCTGATGTTACAAGGAAGAAGCTGGATGAGAAAAGCATCAAGTGCGTACATGGGAGTTAGTGAAGAGTACAAAGCTTTCCGAATATATGATCCAAAAACAAAGAAAATTATCATCAGCCGAGATGTAGTTTTTGATGAAATGGAAAAGTGGGATTGGAAGAAGTCAGGAGAGACTAATTCTCTTGATTTTATGTGCGAAGAAAAAGAAGAAAATAAGGGAAATAAAGATTCAGAAGCTGAAAATCAAGCAAATAATGATGGTACAAAAAAAGCTATAGGAGATGAGAGAATCAAGGTCCCCGAAAGGAGAAGAAGACCGCCAGTGTGGATGAGAGACTATGAGTCTGGCGCCCGGATTGTCAGAAGAAGAAGTGAAGCAGGAAGTGGAGCAACTCACCTAAGAGATGCAACGACTTGCTATGTTTGTGTCATATGATCCCAATGATCCCACCACCTTTGAGGAAGCAGCCAAAAGTCAAGTATGGAGGGATGCAATGAAAATGAGATTGCAACAATTGAGAAAAATGAAACATGGGAACTAACAACTCTGCCAACAAGAGCAAAGAAGATTGGTGTTAAGTGGGTATTTAAGACCAAGATAAACGAAAAGGGAGACTTAGACAAATATAAAGCTCGTCTTGTAGCAAAGGGGTATGCTCAAGAGGCTGGAATTGATTACACTGAGGTATTTGCACCTGTGGCAAGATGAGATACCATTCGACTAACCTTGTCCATTGTAGCTAGTCGACGACGGAAAGTTTACCAACTCGATGTCAAGAGTGCATTTCTACACTAGCAGAGGAAGTATATGTGGAACAACTAAAGGGATATGATGTGACAAGTGAAGAAGACAAAGTGTATAAACTAAAGAAAGCTCTCTATGGGGTTAAACATGCCCCTCGAGCATGGTTCAGCAAGATATAATCATACTTTGTCAAGGAAGGTTTTGAAAGAAGCATGAGTGATCACACTTTGTTTACAAAGAAAGAAGGAGGAGCAGATGTTCGTATTGTGAATTTGTATGTAGATGACCTCATCTTTACAGGAAGCAGTGAGAAAATGTTCGAAGAATTCAAGAGCTCAATGAAAAAGGAATTTGAGATGACTGATCTGGGAAGCATGAGATATTTTCTTGGCGTGGAAGTCACACAGACTTCAAATGGCATTTTTATTTGTCAAAGAAAATATGCTAATGAAATACTGGAAAGATTTGGTTTACATAATTGTTCATCTGTCAAAAATCCAATCGTTCCAGGGTGCAAGCTCACAAAGGATGCTGGAGGATTGAAGGTTGATGCTACCGCATATAAACAAATGGTGGGAAGTCTTATGTATTTAACTGCCACTAGGCCAGACCTAATGTATGTTGTGAGTCTGGTGGCACGTTTCATGAAAGCTCCAACAATTATGCATCAACAAGTTGTGAAAAGGGTCCTGCGCTATTTGAGAGGAACCACTAAATTGGGGTTGTTTCACAAAAGAAAAGGAAGTGAGAATTTAGTGGCTTTCTATGATAGTGACTATGCCGGAGACCTTAATGACCGAAGGAGTACCTCAGGGTATGTTTTTAATATGTCGAATGGATTAATTGCTTGGAGTTCAAAGAAGCAGCCTGTGGTATCACTTTCCACCACTGAGGCCAAATATATCATTACAGCAGCTTGTGCTACTCAAAGTATTTGGATGATACGTGTACTTGAGAATTTGGGGATTAAGCAAAATAAGTGCATTATTTTCTGGGATAATAGTTCAACGATTAAACTCTCAAAGAATCCAGTTATGCATGATAGAAGTAAGCATATTCATGTTTGATTTCATTTTCTTCGGGAGTTGACAAATCAATGAGAAGTTGAATTAGTACATTGTGATACTAAGGATCAGTTAGCTGACATCATGACCAAGGCCTTGAAACTAGAAGTATTCGTGCAATTGAGAGAAAGACTTGGAATATGTAGTATTGAAGAGATAAACTGACTGTATTTACTTGAATAACATTTCAGTTTAAGGGAGAGTTTGTTGGAAGAATGTCACTGCTTGTGGAACATGTCCCGACTCGTTCAAAATTAGTTGTTTGTTTTTTAAATAAACTTATCCCCGAGGAATAGGATTCTTAGTTGATTTATTTTTCCGTAGAAATAGCCATGATATAGTCATGGGTCCTTTTTTTACGCTTTTTCTATTTCTGTATTGGTTATATAAAGCCACTCATTCCATTGAATAAAATAAACTTGAGAGCTACAATTAGTTTTGATATCATCTAATTTTAAACAAGGGTGGATTGCTAACAGGAAACATGTAATTATAGCTTCAAAATAAAAGAAGTCATATAATAAGACATATTTATTAGGGGTGAATTATTATAAAACCTAACAATCTAATAATAACAATGGCTCTTATATTATTTATTGAAGATTTTCTATTTTTTTTATTCTTCATATTCTTATTATCATATTAGATTATTAAAGTTTTTAAAATTGTATAAATACCTAGATCTATGATTGTTGATTGGAGAGGGCACTGCAACCTTTGACAACTACGAATAGTTGAGTTGTGGTTTTCTTCAACAAAATCACCTTAGTTATTTAGGGACCTTCATTTCTCTCTTCTAATAGGGAGAATAGAAAACATATTTTTCACTTTTGTATATTGGGATCATAACTGTGTTAGTCTACATATAAGATTCTTATTATCTCCTAACGAGCCAACCTAAATATTCACCCATTAAATCTATATCGAGTTATAATAATAATTCCATTTGATTACTTAAGTTGAATAATTTAAGATTATAATCACCTTAAATAAATAGTTAATATAATTATATATTAAAATAAAATATTTAAAAATTAAAAAAAATTATAAATTTTTAATTATTACTCCATCCTAATAATTATTTTTTGTTTTGTCCCCTGAAGTATGTGCCTGCAATGATGAACATTTGTTTCTCTTTTTCTTTTTTTTTTATTAGTTAGTGCTTGATGGGATTAGAGGCAAATCCAAAAAAGAAAAACAAAGAAGAAACTGAGACTTATGTCTTAATCGTTGATGCATTTGCAATTGACTTCTCTTTCTTCCCCTTGCCTCCTTCTTGTCTCTTCAACGATGTTTCCTCCTATGAAATTCATCATAGCCCTCAATTGTAATTTAAAAATTATTATTTAAATTCAAACTAACCAACAGGTAACGAGTCATAAATCTGAATCGTTAATTAAAATAATAATATATCTAATGGTTAAGAAAGATAGTTTACGGGTGAGTCATATTTTTTGGACTTCACCCTAGCCAAATCCCTTTGAAATGAGAAAGAAAATTTAGTATCTTCACCTCACCTTGAAATGAAAACATGAGAGGTAGCAATGAGAAGGAGACAAAATTTCAGAGTGAAACATATAAGGTCAAAGCCACCGTTAAGAAAAGTCAAGAAAAGGGTTTTTTCTAAGAGATTGAGTTTTTTTTTAGGTGTAGAATGAAGAGTGTCAAAAACATTGTACAGGAAGCGAAAGAAACAAGGAGTAACATAGTCATTCAATTGCTAAAAATTTAATAAAGAATATTTAGAAACCAATATTTTTCTCGAGTCAAAACAATTGTTTTAAGAGTATGAACAACTCTCTTTCTAATTCTCTTTCTCCTATTAATAGGAATTAATTAAAAATTATAAATTTTAAAAGGATTTATTTATCGTTTAATAAGACTTACAAAAATTTATTATTTTTAATAAATTTTACTTAACAGTAAAGAGTGTTAAAAAAATAATGTTGTTAATACTCTTTTCATTTTAACATTTTTTATTTTTGATTGAATATACCACGTATATCATTTATAAGGGACAATCTTACTTGAATTGAATAAGATTATGGACAACAAATCTTTTCATCCGAGTATTTAACACAAACTCATATTCTAATTCAAACATTAATTAAAATAAAATAACTCCAAATAAGTTGATTCAGGAATTCGATTGTAATAAAATAATTTTACTTAAAGATTAATGAAATTAGAACTATTTTAGCTATCAAAATTCTCGTGACTTCTCCTATTTTAGTTTTACATTAATTTAATTTTAAAATTTATGTTATAACGATCACTTTATGATTGACTTTTTTTTATGATATAATTTGACAATAAATTTAGTCGTTCAAATTGATTCATATTTTTTTTTAAAGTGACAAACTTTATTGGTCATTAATGTTGACTATTTTTTTTAATCCACGATATTTCCGACTAAGAATAAAAAATTAATCTTTTTACGTATGAATATTCACTTAACGTACTTTTTTATACATAATTTTTTATTAATTTTTAATTACTGCTAATTCACTTTTTCATATAGTATAATCCATTTATAAAAATATATACCTACCTATTTTTTTATATATATATACTTTTTCTTTCTTCTTCTTTTTTATTTATTTTTTATTACATCATTTTCTCTCTTTTTTTTCTTTTCTTTTTTATCTCTTTTTTTTCCCTTTCATCTCGTACACCTTAAAATTGGGTTCATATATCTTTACCCAAACCTATATTGGTTATATACATCTATTTTCATCTTTGATATATTATATCCTCTCTCCTTCAAATTATTCGTTACTTTAAAAAAAATATTAGTATGTTTCACATTTAAAAATAAAAAGCATTAATTATTTATTTTAAAATACTCTTATTTATTAATATCTTAACTAAATACTTACTAAATAGTAATTTTATTATAATTAATTATTTTCTTATCATAATTAGTGCAATTAATCATTATTTTAACATATACTATTTTTTCTCATATTATTTGTATTTTTAGATAGTAGATACTACGTCTAGTTCTATATATGAAAAAAATAAAAGTGATTTTTTTTAATTATAAAAAATAAAATTCGTTTTCAAATGTATTAATTATTGATTTTTTTTTATTTTTTTATTTATTGTGAAGTCTATTCACTTCTTTTTCATCAAAGTAGAATAAAATTTAAATTTATAATAATATTATTTAAAATTAACTAATTCAACTACTTTTATTAATATTAATGAATTAGGCATTTATTATATATAATGAGGACTGAAGGTAATATTTAGTTATTGTTTTGATAAAAAAAAATATTTTTTTATTAAAAGAGTTAAAATGTCATTATAAAAATTCATGATTTAATTGTAGTTTTGATCATCTTTGTTTGGTACATAGGTAATTTTGATTCCCGTAATTTTAATTGTTCAATTTTTGTATGTATATTTAAAAAATAGCAATTCTAATCTTCCCGTTAACTTATTATTTAATTTTTAATGGACATAACAAAATATTAATTATTTTTTTAAAATTAAACAATTTTTTATACATAAATATCTTATATAATATTAATTTTTTATAAATTAAATTATTTAATATGTGAACTGAAATTATTTTTTTTTCAAAAATAAGAATTAAAATAAAGTAATTAAAACTACGATAACTAAAATTCTTTATTTTATAGAAGTATTGACCAAAATCGAGTAAATAAAATTATGGAGACTAAAATTGATTATGTACTAAACTAAGAAATAAAAATGAAATTAAACCTAATATCATTTAATTATATGTGAAATATTAATAAATGAGGATATTATTGAAAAATAATAATAAATATTTTGTCAATTTGTTAAAATAAAATATATTTTAAGATAAATTAAAATATTTAAGAAGTCATAAAATATAAGAGAGAGAAAGTATACATTAAATTAAAATGGAGAAAATAAATAAAATATCTATTATTGTCTGTTAGTGGATAAACATTAAAATGGAGAAAATAAATAAAACATCTATTACTGTCTGTTAGTGGGTAAGCATTGAAATTAGGGTGCCGCATCGATGGTGGCGGGTGTTACCGCTTCCTTTACAAAATAGTCAATGCATATTGCATAACCCAAGGAACCATTATTGTCTTGACTTTTGACTAACGGTTTTCTTTAATTTAATGACGCCCCTTGGTTATAAATTAGCTTTCAAACATAAAGAAAAAAATTTATCGATATAAAATATAAGTAAATTTTAATTAATTTTATTTATTTATTAATATTATTTTTAAAGTATTTTTTATTTAATTAAGATTTTATTTCTATTTTTATTCTTGATATTAAGTTATTAAAGACAATAGAAGAAAACAATTATTTTTTAAAATATATTAGGAAACATATTTTTTTTTATAACTATGTTATAAGTGTAAAATATCCACCAATTTTACTAATGACTAATATCTATTAGAGAACTTAATTAACCACATTTAGTGAAGTCTCTTCCCTCAATCATATTTTTTTTATTATTTATAAAACTTGAATAAATACTTTACTTAAGAGATTCAAAACTTCCAGTCAATAAAAGTTGTATATTTATGAAATAAAATTAATAATTGACTTAGTGAGTTGAAGAAAACTCATGGAAAAAAAAAACTTAATATCATTTAAACTAACGTAATTATATTAGTAAATGAATTTGTTATTTATACCTCTTAATTCACTAAACTTACCTCTCTTTTAATTTCTTTTTACATTTTTGGCATATATTTTCCTATAAATTCTAGAATATCATCATCTATGTGCTTGTGACCAACATTACACACAACAACCACATTATATAAAAAGTATCCATAACACGTTTTGTTAACATATTTTTATTTACAATCAAAGACAAAATATATTGTCGACTCAATTGTCAAGTCTTAGTGGAATCACTTAGGTCTGTTATTATATAATGATATTATATATATGTTT
Organism: Mucuna pruriens; assembly: GCA_025330945.1. Classification (NCBI taxonomy): domain Eukaryota; kingdom Viridiplantae; phylum Streptophyta; class Magnoliopsida; order Fabales; family Fabaceae; genus Mucuna; species Mucuna pruriens. The sequence continues at coordinate 1,087,913 of JAENHJ010000014.1, forward strand.
GGTTGATTTTATTTTATTGACCTAGTTTGTTATTACTATTTGTTTTAGTGTTTTTAAAGGATTGTGGGTTCTTAAGTCTTCGTGATGCACTTATTTAAAGATTTTTCAAGCGGTGATGCATTTAAATTTGATATGGTAATTTTTTGTGTGTAACATTTATTATAGGTATGTAGGAGATGATGTTATGAAACATTTACCAAAGACATTTTTAGGAAATAATATGTCAAAAAAAAAAACAACATAAAAATAGAGGTGTGAATAGCAAAACCCTAAATAAAATAAAATGATATTAATTAATATCAACATTATGTTAGCCCGACTAATATTGAGTTTGATCCTTTAGGTAAGCTCTTAGGTTTGACCTTTATGGATGAAAAAATGTAATTTAGAGGAAAGATTTCACTAAAGGTGGCTAGTTAGGTTCCTAAATGGAGATTAGTTATTGGCAAAATTCTTGGATATTTTGCACATATAAATGATAACAAAAACAGTAATATTAACTAACTTTTTCTGATCTTAAATATATATAAAAAAACTAATCCATGCCAATAAAAATAATTAATTAACATCATTTAGTTTTACTAATCTCATTTAAATTTTTTTTCTTATATTGCCCTTTATTGAAATTTGTATGAAGAATAAAAGAAAAGGTAATTAGAAATAGAAACTCAAATAAGTAAATGATATTTTGGAGATAATATCATTAAATAAGATAATTAAAATTTACTTATATTTGATACTAACATATCTAATTTTTATTTTACTTATACTAAGTATTTGAAATCTTAGAAAGTATGTTCTAAAATCCAAAAAACATGAATAAACAAATAGTTAATGAAAAATACTTGTATAAACTGTTCTTAAATGTAGGACTCTTTTAATTAATCCACAGATGCTGAATTAGTAAGTATGATAAAAACCCAACCAACAAAGTCAAAGATAATTGGCGTGACATTGGAGGTCCCATGACTAGGTCCAAAACCCAAATAATGAAGCAATCATTGTCAGGCCTCGGTAAGGATCAAGTTCCTCTTTTCGTCTGGTTTTAAGACGGTCCAATTTTAAGATCGTGTCAAACTAGATCTTTTAACTAATAAAATTACTAATGTAGTTAGTAATATTAAATTTATTAATATTTTGTATTATTTTTCTAAAATTACCTTAAAATTATTGAGACTCATATTTTTTTTTTACTTAATTTTAATTAATATATATCAGTGCTATTCTCCTATCCTTACAATACAAAGATAATGGATCTATTTTATTAATTTATAATATTTAATGTAAATAATTAAAAATACTTTGGTAAGAATAATATTTATGTAAGAGACCATTTGAAAATAATATTATAAAATGGAACAAAGAAAATTCAAAAAGAAAGGGCGTGGTAATATTATCTTAAGGCCAGTGGTTAATTCCTTTTTATTAAAAATGTAATATTTATTATTTCTAATATATTTTTACCGTGATTTCTAATAAAAAAATATTTATTAAATTCTTAACCATTAGTGTAATGATAATGGTTAGTAAAATTGTAAATATAAATATCTACGTATTTTATTTTAAAGAAGGAATATTTCTTTGCAAATGAACCATCTAAATTTAGCTCGGAAATATCTCCTCGCAAATCCTTGTAAATTAACAAAAGAATTGTGAAGGAAGTAGGAGGAAAGTTTTCCTCAAAAGTTTGGTTATTTCTTGCAGTGTTTTAAAATACCCTTCCATTTAGTAAGAGATTCATCTCTCTAGTACATTTAGTAAGAGATTCATCTCTCTAGTACAGGCATTAGATCAAATTCGAGGCCATATATTTAAGAAATCCAAACTATTTTCACTTAGACGAACACCTAATGGTCAAACTATATAATAAGTGTATTAAATCAATTATAAACATACGATTAATTATTAATTTTTATAGTTAATTAATGATTTTATATTAATATTGTATTTGACAAGTTCTTTCAACCAACTTATAGTTTATTTAACTAATCTATAAGCTTATTTACCGTGACTTTTAATATTACTATTTATTAAGAAAATCTTAAATTTATAATAAAATTTATGTTTTAACATTGTATACTTTATTTTAATTGTTGCACAATTATACTATTTATTTTTCAATAAGTTTGTCCATCTTTAAAACAAATATAAAAGTTCAAAGTTAATTATAAACTAAAAAATTATAATTGCTAAAAAGAAATTTTCTATAAAATAATATATATAAAATCGAAAAGGAAAGAACCCGATCAAAATCTAGAAAAAATACAAACTTTAGCATAATAGAAAAGAAAAAGAAAAAATAAATCAAACACCTTCGAAAAAAGATTTGAGAGGTCGTGGCAGGTAAACGAAAAAACTGAAAGAAAAAGAAGTAATGGCCCTAAATTCATATGAAAAATTGGAAACAAGTTTAATTAAGAAATTAATCCCTCTATTAATTTTCATCCAACAGTTATTAATTAACTCTTTCATCTCTCATATATAACAATAAAAAAAAGGGAACATCTCTCATTTCGTTTATACAATTTAATAAATCTACACTTTTACGGTATAACTATATTTTAACTGCTCACATATCCTCTCTCAACTTTCTCTTTCTCTTCCTTCGTCTCCTACGTTTTAAATATATATTTTTCAACTCTTGCTCATTTTTCCTTTTCTGAAATGCGGATGTAGACATTGCCGCGTGCTTGTGTTTCTGCTGGTGTATATATATAATATTGATATCACTCTTGTGTTATTTTATATTTTGTCATTTAATTCATCAACTAATTTTAACCAAAAAATAAAACTTCTAATTTAGATTTTAGTTAAAAATTAATTTTTCCTTCTAATTATTTTTTTCACTATTTTTGTGTCACATAATCTAAAATATATCCTTCATAATGCACCCAATGTAATACAGAATTTGCCTCATTGTTTCGCAACACATGCTACCTCATGAAATGACAGATAATTTTGGTCAACGTTTGACTGTGAGCTTAAACAAAAGAAACTGCAACTTCTTTCAGATCAGTTTCTGTCTCCATGAATCAAACCGTTTATAGATCTCTCTTCCCTTTAACCATCTACCCAATCTATCATTATAAGTGGCTGTTTTATTCTTGTAACCAACCATGGATCATGGCAAGTTCATAATCATTTGTCTGTCTCTTTTTTGTGTCACCCATTTTGCATGAGTCTGTCTTTTATATGTGATTCGGGTCTACTATGTTTCCAATTTTCCAATTTTCTAGTTAGGTATTAAGTTTTCCAATATGATGGCCAAATCTTCAACTCTAAGCGTCTTTACCATGTTACAACTGCTTATGCTCCTTTGTTGCTCTGTTGCTTACAAGAATTTCAGAGAGGAATCTTCAATAGTCTATACATACAATCGTGTAGCTGAAATAGAAAAACACTGTACCCCATATCTTACTTCATCATCCAAATCTGTTCCTGATGATAATAGAGGTTACACACTTGAAAGAGAACTCTCTTTCACTGATGGAGATTGGAATCAGGAGAATGGTGGTTTCCCTTTGATGCCATTCGACGAGAGTGACTTGCAAGGGCATAGGTTGCTTCATAGAGTTGATCCATTACAACTTGTTTCGTTCCAAGTGCAGGACATCAATATAGTCCATCACTTTGAAAATGCTTCAGTTAATGTTGGAGGGATACTGTCCTTAGGCATATCTAGAAATACCACATTTTTCCCATCTGTTGAGTCTCCATCTTTCACTATGATGCCTGGTTTCTCCGTCCTCACTGCTGTCTTTGAAGGGGTCTATTTGGAAAGTGAAGAAAGTGGGGGAGATCGTTTATTGTGTCTTTTGGGGAACGCAGCTTTACCCATATCAGAACCCCATGTTGAATATTGGGACATAACCAATAGTCATTGGTCTGGTTATAGCCACCAGCCACGTCTTTTGCAAGATGATCAGATTTTGCTTGTTCTTAGGTATCCTCAGACTTTCAATTTGACTAGCAGGGCTATAAAGGGTGAAATTAGAAGCCTAAACAAACATGGAAGCTTGAAGTACTTTGATAATGTTCACATTTCTTCTCAGCTGAGTCGGTATTCCAAATATCAGTTTAGTCCTGAATTAATGCCAAGATCCTGTTATGATAATGATAAACACTTTTGTCAAGAGGAATGGTCAGAATATGATCCACTCACATTCATTGGCTCTGAGTTTTGCAAGACTCTCCAAAGTATTTCAGGAGAACCTTTCAATGTTATCCCAAATTATAGGTTCAATGACAGGTGTGCTTACCAAAGCAAACTAGGACCTCTCCAACCAGGAAAGGAATTTGGCTTTGCTAACTGGAGATTGAACCATGAAGATTTGAGGCTTGTCTTGCAGCATGTAATATGTGAGGAGGAAACTACCCTTCATAATGCAAAAAATGCAAGAATTTCAGCAACACTGAGAGTGTTTCCTGCATCCATACCAGCAGATACTGCAAGAGAAAGAACAGGCCTCTCCAACCTTACTTTGTTAGCCGAGGGGACATGGGATTTCTCAAGTGGGAAACTATGCATGATTGGGTGTTCTGCCGAACTTGATTCAGTGTTAGAAGAATGTAACTATCAGATATCCTTGTACTTTCCACAAGTGTACTCCATCAAGCAGAGAAGTCTCATGCTGGGGAGTATATCCAGCATTGTAAATGAACCAAACACGTTCTTCCCTCTGCTGATTAATTATGCGCCACGTCCCGTGTTTCTCCATTTGAGTCTTGGTCCATGCGGTTCTTACTTAGCATATAACTACTCAATGATCCAGCTAGCAACTTCAATTAGAAGGAAAAATCAGCCATCAAAATTCAGACTTCTCAAGCAATCATCATTCTTGAAGTATCCAGCATTGGAAGAGCAACAAGATGTACTTGCTCAGCTAAGGTTTCTTTCCACGAATCTCAATTTTGATGCATATGCAATTTGCAAGCATTGTTTAGAGAAACATAACTCAAGGGTCTTCATCCATATGGATGTGTTTTCTTTAGGTCCATTATTTGGACCATATGTAAGTAAAAATGATGGAGCAACGAAACCAGCAGGAGCTGAAAAATTCACTAATACCCAAATTCTCAATATCTCACTGCATCTTATATTCAATGAAGGATCTTCAGTATTTACAATCCAGCAATATAGACATCTCTCACCTTTATTCTTGGAAGGTGTATATGATCCACTAGCTGGCCAAATGTATCTAATTGGTTGCAGAATGGTTTCAATTTCAAATGTGAGCACCAATGTTGGGCATGGCCTAGACTGTCTCGTGGATGTTAAGGTTCAGTACCCACCTTTAGCTGGACGATGGCTGAAAAATCCTTCAGTTGAAATGACCATTACTAGCCAAAGGCCTGAAAATGACCCTCTTCATTTCAAAGCTGTAACTCTTCAGACAGACATTGTTCCCTACTTGAAGCATCAAGTTGATGTGGCCTTCAGAAAACTCTTTGAAAGAGTTTTTAAGATACTGATTTCCTGTACACTAGTGGGAATCATCTTTAGCCAACTCAATTACATGAAAAGAAATGCGGCTTCCATTCCTCACATTTCCCTTGTCATGGTTGCTGAACAAATTCTTGGGTATGGTGCTGAGTTGTTCAGGGATACCGAGATCCTTTTGGAATCAAAGGAATCTGCAGCTTACAGGGATTTATCTCATGATTATAAACACATATTGAATCCCCTAGAAATCATAACAAGGCTTCTTGTGCTGGTTGCCTTGCTTATTACTATAAGGCTGTACAAGGAGGTCTCAGAAGCTAAGAAAAGGTCAAGTGCTTATGGGTCTAATAAGGAAATGCGCCTACCCCAACATAAGAATGTTCTTTTATGGAATTTGAAGGTTCACATTGTTGTGTGTCTTGTGCTAACAGGTCTACTGGCAATTGAGCTTTCTCTCAGAAATAATATAAGGTCTCTAGGTTTGATAGATTTTCTTCTTCTGCCTGGCATCTTGATTCAACAAGTGCAAATGCATGTCCTTTGGGCTCAAGGTTTTTTTCTGGTTCCTCAGGCTCTTCAGAAGTCTGTGTGGCAAAGTAAAGTTAAGCCTTTGAGGAAAATGTACTATGTTGGACTCACATTGCTAAGGCTAATTATCTATTCCTATGACTACGTAAGAGACCCTATTCTAGCTCCATACTCTGATAACGGTGATTTCAATAGAAGGAGCTCAAATTTCTTTTCCATGTATGGTATCACTGGTACGGCAATTCCCATCATTATGGTCTTAATAGCAACTGTTGTCCACATTCAACAAAGCGGTAACATTCAGAAATCATTCTGTCGCTAAATTCAAGATTGCTATTTTGTGTCTCAGTTGTCCATTATGTGCCAGTATTTCAATTGTCACTTACAAATTATTTCTATAATCTATTATTTTTCCCTCGTGCAAGAAATCTCCTATCTTGTTTTCCTTTGAAAACAATGACTTCTACCATTTTAATCAATGAGAATTGGACATGCCTTTGGAAGAATAATTTTATGTTATATTGTGAAAAGTTGAGAGGAATTTCTACCTCTCATTGATATGCTGCATTAAAATATATGCAAAAGATTTCTACTGATAAGCTCCTAATGTATATAAAAAGGTTACTGCCAATTGTAATCAAAGCATATATGTGCTCAAAATCATGTTGATAAGCATGATTGGTATGGACAATTATCATAATTATCTCATTAATGTTAACTTATTAGAGAGTTTTTGTTTCGTGTCCTTTTCTTCTATTCTTGAGAGTATGAATGTAAGAGTATTTATTCTCATGTTTGTTAGAAGGCTATGAAAAGATATTTTCGAATATCTTTTATTCTTAGAAAAATTACATGTTCATGTTCTAAGTGGCTTTTATTCTTACAATGAGGAGTGAGAATGTGGTATTCCCATGAGAATGTAGGAAGTTATTTTCTATCACAATTGTAAATTATATTTTATCTATTTTTTATTTAAATTATTTTGAATTTAAAAATATTCTTAAGAATATTAAAATGTAACTAAGCACCTATTTAAATATATCCAAGAATAACATTTTTAATTATAATATTCCTAGGAATGTGATGGATAAGAATGTAATATGCTACCATGAAAAAAGCATCCCCATGTTGATAATTTGGATTGATATTGATTGACATCACAATCATCTTATTACCCTCCTTAAGTAAGTACATGTAGCTTATAAATACCCAATTAACTCAATAAAAAAGCAAAATGCGATTTAATAAGTATTTTAGTAAAGATATCAACCAATTGTTACAAGGGGAGACATGAATTGGTTGAGTGGTTCCTTTAGTAATCTCATCTCACTCAAAAATGACAATCAACTTTGATGTCCTTTGTTCGTTCATGAAAAGTAAACTTTTGGCAACATGGAGAGTTGCCCAATTATCACAATAGATCTTTATGGGTGAACTTGGTGAAAACTAGGATAATAAAGAATGCCTTTTAGCCATTTTAGCTCACAAATAATATTTGTCATCAAATGGTATTTAGGATCTGTTTGGGTAAGCTTTCTATAAGCACTTATAGGAAGAAAAATGAAATAAGTTTTTCCATAAGCTAATTTGTAGAGCTCTCTCATATTAGCTTATCTAAAAACTTATTTTTAACTTAAGCATAAGCTAATTTTAACTTATGGAGAAGTTTATTTTATTTTCCTTCTTATTTTCTCTTCCTAAAAATGTTTATGGAGAAATTTATCCAAATAGGTTCTTAACTTCTATAGATGAGCAATATACAATAGGAGCAATTTGAGTGTGCACCCTAGTGCAAATTGAGTGTGCACCCTGGTGCTAACGGAGTGTGCACCCTGGTGCTAACTGAGTGTGCACCCTGGTGCAAACTGAGTGTGCACCCTGATGCCATAAAGATGTACCAAGATCTTAAGAGGACGTTTTGCTAGCCTGGTAAGAAGAAAAAGGTGGGTGAGTTTCTATATGCCTGTCTAATATGTCAAAAAGCTAAGATAGAGCATTAGAAACCATAAGGGATTTTGTAGCCTTTACATATTCCCGAGTGGAAGTGGGACAACGTCTCTATGGATTTCGTGTTTGGTTTTCCTAAAACTTAGAAGAACACGAATTCCACCTAGATTATTGTGGATAAGTTTACTAAATTTGCTCATTTATCCCCGCCAATGTCAAGTATAGCTTGGAGAAGTTAACTAGTTTGTCCATCCAAGAGATAGTTAGGTTGCATGGTGTGCCTTCTAGTATAGTGTCAAATAGAGATCCTAAGTTTACCTCTAGTTTTTGGGGTAGTTTGGACTAAACCTTAGGAACCAAGCTTAGGTTGAGTTTAGCTTACCATTTGTAGACAAATAATCAAATTGAGTGAACCATCCAATCCTTAGAAGATATCCTTAGAGCTTGTGTCTTAGAACATAGAGGTAGTTAGGATAGTTTGTTGCCTTTAATGAAGTTCACCTATAATAATAGTTATCATTCTAGTATCATAATGACACCTTATGAAGACCTTTATGACATAAGGTGTAGGACTCCTTTGTGTTGGTTTGAGTCTATGAGAGTGTTGTTAGGACCTGAGGTAGTTCAAAGAAGAGGACCATATGTTCTTAAAAGCCACTCTATGGATTGGGGTTGGTAGGACTTTGAAATCTCGTAAACTTTCTCCTTGTTTTGTTGGTCCTTACCATATTCTAAAAGGAGTTGGTGAAATCACCTATCAAATAACTTTACTACCTATTCTTGCAAATATGCATGATATTTTCCATGTGTCTCAACTTCAAAAATAGGGTTTTTATCCTTCCTATGTTATTGAGTAAGATGACATACAAGCGAGGGATAACTTTTCTTATGAAGTACAGCTCTTGAAGGTTGAGAATTGAAGGGTTAAATAGTTAAGAGGGAAGGAGATTCTATTGGTTAATGTTATTTGGGGTTGTACCTCTGAAGTCAATGCTACATGGGAGTTAGAAGAGCATTGAGGATTTCCTAGTCAAATTTATTTACATTAGGTATATTTTTTGGGATGAAAATTCTTAAAAGGATGGGGAACTATAACACCCTAATTTTTCTATTACTTATTATTGTTTGTAAATATTATGTTTTTTATTATTATTAATATACAAGTTCTTGAATGATTTTATATCTATCATTAATTTAACATAAAATTTATTTGGGAATGGTATATGTGGGTTGAAAAATGGATTTTATTTAATTAAATGCGAGAAAATAGTTTTGGGCTTGTTTCGGTATGTGTCTCACTAAGAGGAAGTTGACGCAACCCTTACACATTATAGTCGTCTTTCATTTGAGTCGGTTTCTCTAAATATATTTCTTGGCAAACAAAGAGAGAAGGAGAAGAACCTGTAGAAGGAGCACTAGAGAATCACCAAGAGGATCTCTAAAGGCATTTTGCTGCTATTTTGTGCACGAGGTAAGGGGGAGTGAGATTGTCTCTCTACTTTGAGTTTCCTTTACGTGATATGGATAGTGAGATTGTCCCTAGGATCCCATTATTTGCATGTGATTAGTAGTATCTGAAGGGGGATTATACCCCTCGATTAGTGAGTCTTATGCGTTATTTTCGTGTGAAGTTGTGTGTTTAATTGTTGTTAATTGATGAATTTCGTGGTTGTTCATATATGTTAGGGTTGGTGGTTTTGAATTAGGGTTTTTCTTGTTGAATGTAATTGGATGCACTTGTGTGTTATTTCTTGTGCACTTTTGGGTGCTAAATCCATAGGATTATACCAATTTTGAGGCAATTAACATGTATTTTGAGGAAAATCACTGGTTGACTTTTTAATTTTGGCAAAAGGTGATTGTACCATTTATAATTAATTACCTTACCATATATGATATAATTAATTACCTACCACTACTTCTCCATTTTTGGCAAAGTCTACTTTACCATGCTTTCCTTTAACCAAAGGATGTTGGGATCCTTCTTAACCTTTGGATCAAAGGCTGCCTCAAGCTCTCCTTAAACCCAACTTCAGTTGAGGAAACCAGAGCTTTTTCACCCTCTCAAACTTTGAATCTTGTTCCTACCTTTACCACCTCCATTGTAGCAAGTTTGAAGCTCCTTCACTAAAGTTTTCTCATTCCTTACTTCGTTCCAGGTATGGAAAGCTTACCTCTCTGTATTTATGGGGTGGAAATAGTTCATATTTTAGTCTAGGATAGGTTTTTAAATGTGTCATAACATATTGTAATGTTTTGTGTTGAGATTTGTGAAGGTTTCTTGAAAACATTGATATATGAAGGAAAATCTTTGAATATGTGATTTGTTGTAGCAATACTATTTTTAGTGATTGAATCAAGTTCATGATGCTATATAATGATTGTCTGAGTTGTTTTTAGAAGATTTCATGTTGTATTATGTGATTTTGATGCGTAATCACATTGTGTTTTGAAACTAGTTCAAGCTTTTGTTGAGCAAGTCGTTCCACTCACCCAACGAGACTTATTTTCTAGAGTAAAATTGTTGTCCACACTAAGTGAATCCTTGTGTTTGTTGAGTGAGTATTCATAGGATTCACATATAACCCAGAAAACTCATGTTTTCGCTGAGCGAGACTTGGATCTCACTTGTGCTTGATGAGAAAATGTTCATGGGCTAATGAACACGATGAATGAAGATTCATAGAAACCCAAGAATTCATGTTTTTGCCGAGTGAGAGCTATGTCTCGATGAGTGAAGATTTCAAAAACCCAAAAACCATTAAATTGCTGAGCGAGTCATCCACTTACTAAGCGAAGACTAAAAACTTTAAAAATTTAGTTTACTCATAAGCAATTTGCTAAGTGAATCCTGATCTGGCTAAGCGATTAAGATGGAAACTTGAGTGTGAAAACTCTCTATGGCTCAATTCGCTAAGCGAATCCAGGATTTGTTGAGTGAATTTTTGAGTAGGACTTTCTAAAGCCCACCATGTTGGGCGAAGCAATTTCTTTGCTACGTGAGAAAAATGAGAAAAGATGCTCGCTAAGCGAGTAAGTCAACCTAAGGAAGTCAATACCTTATACTTGAAGATTGGTTGGGCGAGAGAGATATACTTGATGAGCAAGAGAGGAGACTTGTGAGGAACTTTGCTAGATGAACCTACTGGATCTCTAGGCAAAAATTGCAAAACTTAAGGACTTGAGGGATTCCTTTACTCATAACTAGATGTTGATTTCTCTTAAGTTACCCCAAGAGGGATAAAGGTAATTTGTTTTCAAAACTTCAAGAGAAACATTCAAAGACCCTAACCCATAAAACTTAATGAATTTCCCTACCAGGTTGAATCAAGTTACCAAAGTGATGTTTGGATTGAGATGATATTTATGTCTATGTGGCATACTTAATATGCAGGTCAACAGTTTCATACTGTATTGCGAGTAAGCATGTAAGCTTGGTTGGCTGCCTAGATTGGGCCTCCAAGCCTAGTATTGGATAAAAAATGTGTGGCATTGTGGTCTAGGGGATAGGGAGACAAGTGATTCCATAGGGGTCCAAGGTTATTACAAACATTGTGTCATCATGAGCTATTGCCCATGTATGCCTATCCCGACAAACCACTCAACTTACTTATAGATCAGATTCTGGCATTTTCCTCAATGGTTCTTTGGCACGTGCCATGTTGTGATGACTTGGTAGTCATGAATACTATTTTAAGGGAAAATATTTGACTAATTGCTTGAAAGTTAGAGTCTCCATGAAGTAAGACTGATAGAGTCTATTTAATGAAAATTTGGAATTTGATAAACTGTAATGGATGTTTATATTCATTATGAAAATGGGTGTTCACTTTATAATATAATTGTATATGTTTTATTTCGTGAGCTTACTAATAGTGCTAAGGATTAGTCGTTATTTCTTCTATCAAAATACTAGATTTTTCTAAGCTAAAGTAGCACATGTTCAACCTAGGTCATTCTTCTCAAGGACACTTTGACTCCTATATTTCTAAGGTACAATGCTGCTAAAGATTACTTGCTGAGCGTGTGGGATGCGGATGTTGAAAAAGAAATGAAGATGGGGTTTTACAAGAAAATATTAAGTTGCAAGAAATGTAAAGATCTAATTAAAGAATGTAAAGTTTAAATACTAAGATTATTAATACACTTATGACATATTTATTTACTCATTGTCCTGAGTTATCAACTACTAATTTTAATCCTAATTCTTACTATGTCACTGATTTCTCATCAATCTAATACCTACAACGATCGCCGAACATTCGTCCTATGCTAATTGATGACTTATGCAATTGCTGCTTCGAGTTTGGTAGGGAATACGTGCTTGATTGATGTATATTATCTAGAATTTACCTATTTTGTTGTTAGAGTGGTTCCAATCGGCCCCTAGACTAACGTGTACTAATTCTTACTAAACACAATCGTGAATATGCAAGAACAGATTATGCTATAGAAATCTAACATAGTAACAACAACATTACAACGATTCATTGATTCAACCTGGATCGTGATAAGGGAAAAACAAGGTTCTTGATGGTGAATGGATCAACTTCCCGAGACAATCACCATAATAGTTGCAGTGTTCCACATCTGATGGCCAAGTACTGAGGGGTTAAATTACTAAGCAGTGTGCCAGCATGCCCTGACAGTTTCCTTTTAGCAACCGGCCATTACCCAGACTTTGGTCCTACACCTACTCGATCGACTAGGCACTTCCTAAAACACCGTGGAACAAAGAGGTGTGAAGTGAACTTGGTTGTTTTGGAACAATAGGTGTATGTGGAAGGCTAAGTCTGTGTATTGCTTTGTTTTTCTCTCTGCTAACCAATGAACATAACCACATATTCCTATTTATATGCACATCCTAACTAACTCTATAATCGCAATAACTAAAATAACAAATTTAACTACCTGACTAAACAAAAATACCAGAAATAACAATCCTAACTATTTTCCTAACTTCTACATGCCTAATTATTTCACACATGATTGGATCTTGCTTTGAGCAGAGTCGCCCTTCTGGAGCCAAGATGGATCCGATTCTAGATGGGAGTCAGTTCTGCTTTGTGGTCGGTTGATAAGCTTGTTTTAGTCATCTCAACGCGCATCAAATAAACTAAAGCTAACTATAACATAGTCAACCCTAGGTCGAATTCTCTCAAGGATACAGTGTGCTTGATTATGACTTTGCATGAAAACTAAATAATGCAGAACTCAAGTGTAGAATGCAAACTCACTCTTGGCTAGGCGCCGAGTTGCTCTCGGTAGAGACTAGTCCGATATGGACTCGACAGAGTCTTATCTGACACGGTCTTGGCTAAGTACTGACAGACGCAACAAAGTCGGACTAACTCGATTTCAGACTGAAATGCAAGAAACCGGGGGTTTGGTTGCAGATTAAGTAAAAACAACAATTAAGCTATGAATGTAAATGCAACTAAGCTAAACTACCTTTAATGCTATTACTGTGTTCATGTTAAGCTTCAACAATCAAGTCGGTTTTGGTTCGTTCACTCAAGTTTGTATTCCATATCAACCTTGGAGTTCTTTATGACAATCGCCACACATTCGTCCATTGCCATACCGAGGGATTACACAATCGCTACCTCATTAGTTGGTAGGGATTAAGTTCAGAGTTGATTTTAGGTTCTCTGATTGATTACCTACTGAACCTATTAAACCAGTTCCAATCGGCCTAGTTCAACTTTCGTCCACATTGCTGTATGCAATCGCAACACAGAAGGCGGATTATAGTGCAGGAATCACAAACACTAGATTGGAAATAAAACCATTCATATTATTAAGAACGAAATACAAACATAGGGTGTGAATTCAATGAATCTGTTGTCCACGACAATTGCCATGGTTGGACGACGATGGTTCACCTCTGTTAGCCAAGGCATTGAGGATCAGGTCCACCAGAGTGCGATGGCAAGCCAAGCGGTCCCTTCGACAACCTTCGACCTCTCAGTCCATGACCTACGCTTCCTCGATCGAGAGAAACGCCATCGAAGAATCGTGTGCCACAAAGAAGATGAAGGATGTGCGTGAGAATGTACTGGTATGTATATGGGGTCAAGTATGAATTCAAGAACCATTAAATGTACCCAGCTTTTCCTATATATACATGAGCTGGAACTTATTGAATACGCAAGCTAACGAACTTCTAATAGAATTACAGAGTGCATTTTCTACTCTACCCTTGCGTAACTTGCGCTGCGAGTTTCTCCAGGAGTGATGTGGCAGTTGAGCTGGGTTGCCTCCATGGATGGTGCAATTGGGCCACTCCTGATTGGCTTGCTGGACCGTAGAGTCAGTTGGTCTAGGGAGGAGTCGGTCTGGCTGGGATGACTACTATTGGGCCGAGACTCTCTTGGATGGGCCGAGATCAATGGTTCCTATCCTACATAATAGAATGAATTAGCTTAAGACCTTCAAGTTAGCATAGATTTATACTTTTCCTATTTCTAGATCCATAATACGAATCTTAGCTAAAACTCAATTCTTAAGCACCAATTGATCTCTAAAACACTCATCTTAGGTCCACATAAGGTGTATAAAATATGACTCATCATCGGCCACGAAGTCGATCTTGTGGAGTTGGCTCTGTTTGGCCGAGACACTCCTCGTTGACTTTGACTTCATCTAGCTCCTTCTTTGACCTGCAAAACAAGACTTCACATTTTTGTTAGCTAACATCAATGAATTAGCCTAGGTTTGTATTTTCCTTATTTTATCCTTAGAAATCTAAATCTTAGCTAACACATGATTCTTAACCACAATTTATATTCTATTGCACCCATCTTAAAAACCTACAAAGGGGTATAAATTGTGTACCATCACTTACCCTTGCATTCCTATCATGTATGTGCGACTATGATGACAACAAATGACATGTTTTGATAGAAGTAAATGTCAAGGTCGCCTCAGATATGTCCTTCAACCTAATTCATTTGAGATTTTTTCGGCTACGTTTCATAGAGACCATGGTTGGCCTAGGAGGGGCCTAACTTATTGATTTGGAGCTACAAAGCATTAGGTATTGTGGCAACATCTCTATAAACTTTGCATCATGCATCACCACCCTATTCTCAGCACCTTCTATGTTTCCCTAGACTTCTTCCTTCCTATTCGAGAGATTTGAAGCTGCCTGACTCATTTGACTTGAGACTAGTTGTTTGGTGTGAATTGTCATTATGTTTCTTGTCTAGGACCTACGTCGGGCCACCATAGGATGAATCCCAATGATGCCTTACCAAGCCAAACATCAGATCTCGCTCCTTCTTCTATGTAATGTAGATAGAGTACAACTAGCTTAGGGGTGTGTGTGAGTTATGTATCCCTCCCCTCTTTTGTTGTAATGATGATGTATTTGAGATTTTATGTACTTCTAAATCAGGTTGTAAGTTCCATAAGGTACAAAATATTAAATTTATTGCTCAAATTTGTATGCTTTGAATTTTGTGCTATGATTATTCCAGCAATTCAAAAGTACTTGCATGTATCATATTTCTTAGTATATTAGATCATGAAAAAATTCACATGTTTTAAAAAACAAATTAAATAAGAGTCTTCAAGAACTAATTGAACCTTACACATGAGATTTTATGTTTAATTTTCCATTGTAGCAGTCACGAGTTGTTACATGGTATAACTAACTCTAGAGGCAAAGACTAGCAATGTTGCCTCTAGCCTACTTTCTTGAGTAGAATTAATACCACATGTATATGGAGTAGTATGTACGATGCATAATAACATACCATGTGCATAATTATTTATTGTGGATGTATGTGTTATATCTTGTATGTTGTGGTGGTGTGTATGCTACCTGGTTTTGCCAAGGTTGGTCAGGATAGTAGTGAGATTTATTCTCACTTCTCTTGCATGTTTAACTTGTTTTGTTTGGGCTAAAGGCCACTTATAGGTGAGGATGAGCAGGTACAAGACGAGGTTTGATTCTTTTGTGATGCTATCTTCTTGTTTTTACATTTCTTTTTTTTGGGTTGTTCGCTTTAATAGGAATGTAACATTAGGGTGAAACATATTGTTTGTGTTTAATGATATCTTTATGTTTTTAACTTGAGTAGTTTGGAGTGGTTTTTGGAATGCCAAATAGGTTTTATGTTTTGGAGATTTTATATTGAGATTTTCATTGATGAGGTTTTAGACATGTAAAACCTTTACCTTTTGAACTTGAGATTAATGGTATGAGTTATCTTTATTATCAAATATTTGTATGATATTTTGAAGTTTTGTTTCATTCCCTTTAACTAATTGACTTAAATATTAGTAAATAGATCACAATGTAAAAGGTGTCACATTTAGTGGTATCAAAGTCTAGTTGATTCTTTCGACCTTATGTGTTATATGTTTGCCTTGTTTGTTGTTGTGTACTCTCAGGAGTTTATATTTGTTGTGTTTGTTTGCTATTATTGGCTGACCTTCTTTTTTGTTCTTCTTCCTTTAGGAAGAAATGGTGGAAAGGGGAAGAGATGATCGTGCTATACCTGATCCTCTTGTGGCTCTTGCTAGGGTTATTGGAAATACCCAAAACTAGAAACAACCACAAGGACCAACTACTTTTCAAGGGCTAGGTAAATTCTAGATAAGCAACCCACCCATGTTCAAGGGAGGTTATGATCCGGACAATGCTTAGAATTAGGTTACAAAAGTGGAGATCTTCCATGCTATAAAGTGCTCTAATGCTTAGAAGGTGACGTTAGACACCTATATGCTTGTTGAGGAAGTTGAGTATTGACGCAAGAACACTTGTGCTTATTTAGAAGTTGAAGGACATGTTGTTACTTGGGAGAGCTTTAAAAGGATATTCTTGGAGAAGTATTTTCAAAAAGATGTAAGAGAAAAAAAGGAGATGGAATTTCTTGAGTTGATTTTGACATCATTTACCCTACTAGAACTTAAACTTAATAAAGAAATAAATTATTGAAATAATTTCCATTTATTCATGTCACGTGTAAAGAGTTCACATTCATAAACTTAAAAAGTGCAGAATAATCTTTCAAAAACAACAATGACACTCTAAAAGCCATATTTCTAAATCCAAAACAATTTAAAGTAAAATGGGAACTGAAACAAAGATCCAACCTTGATGTCACAACCTATCAGAGCAAAATCTCCTATATAGAACTACTAAAAAAATAAAGCAATAAACAACATCTCAACCTTCAAGATCTTGCTCATTATCATTACTTGTAAGTGACGTCCAACCCAAACACAAACAAACATGCAAATACATAGATGTGAGAATACATCTCACTACTATGCAGGAGTACTTCGGCAAGGCCGAGTAGACCAACAACATAACATATGCAATATATAACAACAAAGCACACTTACAAGTAGAACAAGATATAATCACAATGAGTATGCCATGTTAAAAATGGACCTTATCTTCTAACTTCTTATGCATGTGGTACCATCACAATCTGAATAGTAGGCTAGGATAATTCTCCTCAACTATTGTTGGTTAGTCATACCAACTAGCATGAAATCCTCTGGTAGCCCTTAGGATCTACTTAACTTGCATAGAATGCTCGAGCTCATGGGATCAAGTACGATTATTGGGATTTCCATACTAAGTAACCCCCAGTAGGTCTAGCGACCTTACCACCTACCTCGTATCTACTTTCCTTCACAACTGTTTCACTACATGATGCATGTCATATAGTCATTTTATTAGTTTCTCTTGTCACAAGATTAAGCTGATGAGAGCAATCCTCACCTTGTTAGGGCTACGAAACTCATCTAATAACCCACACAAAGTAGTGAGTACCATCTTTGCCCTTCAAAGGCCTAAGTAGCTTACTTGAGAAGTATCACTCGAGCTCATTCTTTCCCCTCTAGGACTAGGTAATTCGTCATAGTGTCCATAACCCCTTAATTGTATTTTTGTGTTCGTTTCCATGCACTATATACTCAGGTCTTAATTCATAATAATAACATAGTCTACACAATAATTTCAACATTTCAACACAAGAGCATAAACATTTATCAACATACTGGATTCTAAGAGAATAAACTTAATTTAGGGGGTTTAATCCCCTTTCAGATATTTACAAAACATACCAAGGTTGGGGTCCTAAGGACGACCCCTTTACCCATAATCTTAATTTTCAAGAAGGACAAGATTTCAATAAATTACCCAAAGGTTATCCTTCCAAGACATGCGAGAATCACATATCAAAGTCACTAATATAAGGATTTGATTCCACAATCTTAACTTTCAAAACATACAAAACATTAGGGTCCTAAGGACGACTTCACTACCCACAATGCATTTTGGTACTCCATAGTGAGATAATTTCACTCCTCCTCTTACCTGGAATATTGACTCTAAGCAAAGGCATTGCTTCTCGGGGTCTTCTACATTTGTTCTCTTTGTAGCAATCCAAGAGGTTTTTAGAAGAAGGGTTTCTAATGCATTATAGGTTGTGCTAGACCTCTTCTTATAGCGTCGAAATGGATCAGACTATGTTGTTAAGTATCTTATTATTTAAATATTAAAATACTATTAAATATATTTTATATCTAAAGGTAATTTCTTTAAAATATATAAAATATCTTTTAAATATTTAAATATCTATAACTATGTTTGAAAATTTGTTAAACATCTATTAAACATTAAGATAATATAAATATCTTTTAAATATCTAAAAGCTATTAATTATATTTGAATTAAAACTACTCAATCTTTAAACAACACATATTTTCCTAAAAATACAATTTATGTAGTTATTTAATTATTCACAAAATATAGTTATTTTAAAAGGTGATAAAACGTAACAAGAAATTATTTAATAGAATAATTACAATAACAATAACAACAACAATAATAATAATACAAAAACTAGGATGTTACACTGATTATGCAACCAAGTTTGAAGAATTCTCTAGGTACTATGCACACCGTTAAGGTGAGATAGGTGAGCACTAAATGTGTGAAGTTTATTAATGACTTGCATTGTAAGATTAAGCAAGCTATTAATTACTAAGAGATTCCCCAGTCCCTGTTTTGGTGAATAGATGCTAAATCTATTATGAAGATAACAAAGCTAGGGCTGCATACTTGGTGTGAGAGTTGTGAAAGGAAATAGTCACTAGGTCAAAGTAGGAGTAAGCCTTACTCATCTTTATCCTTCAGGCATGGAGGTAACAATTAGGAAAGGTAGAGACCTACTTAGTCTATTGGAGCTAGTAGTGGAGGATCTAGTTCAATCACTTAAAACAAGTGTATGAAATGTAGCTATCCTAGTCACCTTGTGAGAGAATGTACAGACAAGGAAGTGACATACTTCAGTTGTGATCTAAATTTATATAAACTAGATTATTCTTAGTATAGTTTTTCTTATAGATATAATATTTTATGTCTTAATTTATTATTTAATAAATTATTATGAATAATTCTAAATTTAATTATATATTTAAAAATATTTATTTTATTATTTTAAAAACTATTTTGTGAAAATAATAACAAAGTAGGATTTAATTGATGTTATTCTCAAAAAAAATTTAATTAATGTTATAAGTATAATATTTTATAAGTATTTAAATAAATTGATATATTCTTCTTATATAGTATTAACTATTGTATTTATTAAATTAAATATATAGTTAATTTAAAAAATATTATTAAATATTATATTTGTTAAATATAATATATTTATTGAATTTAATTAATGTAATTTTAATATATATATATATATATATATATATATATATATATATATATATATATATATATATATTAAATGTACAAAATTTTAAATAAATTTATTTATATTAAAAATCCATTATTAAATAAAATTTTAGTATTAAAAATTTAATACCTTTTTATATATATATATATATATATATATTAAAATATACTTAAATTTTATTATTTTATTATTGTTTATAAAAAATATTTTTAAATATAACAATTTATATATATATATAATTTATCTCATAATTTTTGTTTTAATTATCATTTGAATTAAAAATTAATTAATATAAATGTAATTATATCTATAACATATGGATATATAAAGAGATATTTCTTATTTGTTCTCCTTTTTTTTTTTTTAAAATTTTACCTTCTTCATATGCTAAAAATCTCATTATACCTTCACCCCTCATCGGAATTTCCTGCAACTTGCACATAACTTCTTCCACTATTATTTAACTTCAATTATTTTTAATTTAAAAAACATAGGCTCAAAGTTTCTCTTTTCTCTGAATATTTATGTGATATTATTTTTAAGATTTTATATATATATATATATATATATATATAATTTCGTATAATTTAAAATTTCTAGATATATATTTTAATAATAAATATTTATATATTTTTTAAATATTATATTATACACTAAAATAAGATGATGTAATGAATAATAAAATAATTTTAAAATTATATGAAAATTTATATACTTGATATAATTAATAAAACAACGTTTAAATAAGTTAAATTTATAATATAAAAATATTAAATATATAATTTAACTAAGTTAAACTCTTGACGTAAACGAGTGAATGAATAATATTTTTAGTGAATTAAAAGTATTCTAATATATGTTTTAAAATTTTATAATAATTATTTTTCAACAAAATTAAATTAAATAAATCAAATTATATATTTTAATTTAAAAATAAAAATTCTTTAAAATCTAATTTTTGCCTTAGGCATGAATTAATTTTAATTTATAAAAAAGATGTTTATGCAAGAAACGTAATACTCAAAATTTTTTATGGAATGGGAATGTAATTTAAAATAAAAAAATAATCCCCGAAAAATAGTAAAGATAGGTGTGGAAGTTGTCCGGTGGCCTCAATTCAGTGCATCGGTTAAAGGACTGAATTATCCGTTCAGAAGCAGCCACAGCCGTTGAAATTCTCAGTTCGGGTCCGCTAAAACCAACCACCGTGACCTCCATGCATGGCTTGTCTTCCCCCATCACACCCAGCCCGACCCTCCACCTTGCCCATTCGAAACCCGAAACCCCTACAAGCCTCACGCCAATACAATTCTCACACAAACACATCTCTTCGCTCTGCAAAGATGGCAGAATTCGCGAGGCCGTCGAGTCCCTCACCCAAATGCAGTCCCGAAATCTCCACGTGGGACCCGACATTTACGGAACCCTCCTCCAGGGCTGCGTCTACGAGAGAGCCCTTCCCCTGGGCCTTCAAATCCATGCTCGCCTCATCAAAATGGGCCACTCCTTCATTCAAAACGACTTCGTCGAGTCCAAGTTAGTCATTCTCTATGCCAAATGCGGCGCATCCGACGTGGCAATCCGCCTCTTCCGCGATTCGCGGAACCAGAACGTGTTCTCCTGGGCCGCCATAATCGGGCTGCACACCCGAACGGGGCGTTGCGAGGAAGCTCTCTCGGGTTACATCAAAATGCAACACGACGGGTTCCCACCCGACAACTTCGTTATCCCCAATGCTTTGAAGGCGTGCGGGGTTCTTCGCTGGGTTAGGTTCGGCAAGGGGGTTCACTCCTTCGTCGTGAAGACAATGGGATTCAATCAATGTGTTTATGTTGCGACTAGTCTTGTGGACATGTACGGCAAATGTGGGGCTTTGGAGGATGCGGAGAGGGTGTTTGATGCTATGCTTGACAAAAACGACGTCGCTTGGAACTCTCTCATTGTGACTTACGCGCAAAACGGAATGAACGAGGACGCTATTAGGCTGTTTTGGGAGATGAGGTTGCACGGAGTGGAAGTAACTTCGGTTGCTTTGTCGGCTTTTTTTACTGCCTGTGCGAATTTAGAAGCCGTTGGAGAAGGAAGACAAGGGCATGGTCTTGCTGTTGTGGGAGGGTTGGAGTTGGATAACGTTTTGGGTAGTTCAGTTATGAATTTCTATTTTAAGGTTGGTTTGGTTGAGGAGGCTGAGGTGGTTTTTGGAAACATGGTGATGAAGGATGTGGTGACGTGGAATTTGGTTGTGTCGGGTTATGTGCAGTTTGGGCTGGTTGGGAAGGCACTTGAGATGTGTCGTGTGATGAGAGAAGAGAATTTGAGGTTTGATTGTGTGACGTTGTCTTCTTTGTTGGCTGTTGCTGCTGATACAAGAGATGTAGGATTGGGTATGAAGGCACATGGGTACTGCGTTAAGAATGAGTTTGAGTCTGATGTGGTTGTTTCGTGTGGCATTGTTGATATGTACGCCAAGTGTGGGAGAATGGATAGTGCGAGAAGAGTTTTCAGCTGTGCCAGAAAGAAGGATATTGTGTTGTGGAATACGATGTTGGCTGCTTGTGCAGAGAGGGGTCTGAGTGGCGAGGCCTTGAAGTTGTTCTTTCAAATGCAGCTAGAGAGTGTTCCTCCAAATGTGGTTTCGTGGAATTCGGTGATTTTTGGTTTCTTTAAGAATGGTCAGGTTGCTGAGGCACGGAACATGTTTGCAGAAATGTGCTCCTCTGGTGTTACACCTAATTTGATCACTTGGACGACGATGATGTCTGGTCTTGCTCAGAGTGGTCTTGGTTGTGATGCTATGATGGCTTTCAGGAAAATGCAGGATGTGGGAATTAGACCTAATAGCATGAGCATAACTTCTGCACTCTCAGGTTGCACCAATATGGCATTGTTGAAATATGGAAGGGCGATTCATGGGTATGTTATGAGGCATGATATGTCTCAATCTATTCATATCACAACCTCTATAATGGATATGTATGCTAAATGTGGAAGTTTGGATGATGCAAAGTGTGTTTTCAGTATGTGTTCAACAAAGGAATTGCCTGTATACAATGCAATGATAACTGCATATGCATCACATGGTCAAGCTAGAGAAGCCCTTGCACTTTTTAAACAATTGGAGAAAGAAGGAATAGTACCAGACCACATAACACTTACTAGTGTGTTGTCTGCATGCAGCCATGGGGGATTGGTGAAGGAGGGCATGGAGGTTTTCAAATATATGGTCACTGAACTCCAAATGAAACCCAGTGAGGAACATTATGGTTGTTTGGTCAAACTTCTTGCCAATGATGGCCAGTTGGATGAAGCTCTTGGGACTATTTTGACAATGCCAAGCCATCCAGATGCACATATTTTAGGATCTCTGCTTGTGGCGTGTAGACAAAATCATGATATTGAACTTGCAGATTATATAGCAAAATGGTTGTTGAAATTGGACCCAGAAAATTCAGGGAATTATGTGGCTCTTTCGAATGTATATGCAACTGTAGGAAAATGGGATAAAGTGTCAAATATAAGGGGCTTAATGAAAGAAAAGGGTCTAAGAAAGATCCCTGGGTGTAGCTGGATTGAAGTTGGACAAGAACTTCATGTATTTATTGCTAGCGATAGATCACACCCCAAAACAGAGGAGATTTACGTGACATTGGATTTGTTGGGATTTGAAATGCATTATGCAAAATATTCCCCTTATATACAGTACTAAGCCAACATCCTCCTCTTGTAATACTAGTTTTCTGTGGTGGAATTTTGTAAGTGACTAACATTCTACCAAATTCATCTTAGGAAAGAATCGTATATGTCGCATAATCATCAGATGGTACCAAAGGTAAAGGAACTAAGAAGTACGTTAATAGCTTTAAGGGATGTATTTTCTGACTCACAAAGTGGTTTGACTTGACACCCTTTCAGTTGACCGAATCCTCCATCTAAAATTATCTCAAACATAGCTTGTTACAGTTTCCTGTGATGCAGTTTGCAGTTTCGGGTCAATATGGCCATTAAACATTGTATTTTTTGTTCTTAAAAGCATTGGTTTTCAGTAGTGACACAAAACATAGTGGTAAGAGCATATCCTTGCTTTTAGTGCAAACACTAACATTACTGACCCATATCTATGTTATAGGGATCCATATCTATCTACAAAACCTCTCCTGCTGCCAGGCTGCTATTGCTCTCACTCTCCTTCATGTCATGGCACATCGTATTTTGTTTTTAAATTACATAATTTGCACAACAAATATGTATAATATTTTTATAATATTATTTGTCATTCTATCTTTGTTTAATTATCTATTTCTTATCTTTACTCTTATAATTGAATTGTAAAAATACAATTTTTTTTTATGGAATTTTGACTAATTGATGTTCCAGCTGTTATAGTTGTGGAAATTAGAGTTTAATGGTTGGAACATTTTAATAATAGTGTGTGAAATTGTATACTTGTGTGGAAGTGCTGTATGTTACGTTGTCAATGGTGGTGGGTAGTATCCATGTATTATTAGTGGCATGCATAATGCATTATGTTGTTCATGTTAAATTATTCGGTAGTTTTGATTCGGGGCATTGTTTAATGGGACAGAGATTAGATATAGGATGAAATCGTAGGTGGCAAGTTTGTGACGCTCATAATTTAGCCATTATTTCATAACTCATAATAGTTTCTGTATCGGCCGGTGCTAGGAAGTCGGTCCCTAGGATGCCGGCGGAAGGAATCCAGCGGCCGGCTATCCTGTAAAGTCAACCCCTCGCCTGCATTCTCAGACAGTCTATGCTAGCCCATCATGAAAGTCAGAGTAGGGAAAAAGCGTTTGGAGCTTGCGTGTATGACTCCCTAGGTCGAAGCTTCCATCTCTGACCTACCTAACACCACCTACTACAGGTTCTGGGGATCCTCACTGCAAAACGACAAATATGCACTTTAGGATAAATAGAACAGAGAGAGAACGAAAAGGGGATTTGAGATTGGTCTCTAAGATTTCAAACCAAAACATTGGCGTCTACCGTGGGGCCAGGAAAAACTAGTCCCAACGACTACTGAAGGAGAGAAGCTGTGGAGTACGAGCTATGCCTATTACAAGGAATCAAGCAAGTTCCACGAACGAAGGCGAGGAGGACACGCTGCAGAGGCTCCTTCGAGCTGTAGCCTCCCTTCAAGCCTGAAGCGACGAGCAGTCACGGCTCAGCGCGGAGGCTGAGCAAAGGCATGCAGAAGCTGAGGAGCGGCATTGCCAAGCAGAGGAGAGGAACTTAGATGCCATGAGGGCCGCAGAAAGAGAGAAGAGGAGCTCCGACAACAGATAGCGGCCCTCAGGGCAGCAAGAGAGCGAGACCAGGAGGAGTGTGAGGAAAACACAACCCAACCATTCTGGGGACAACCATTCTGCAGAGAAATAGATGAGACGCCTATTCCTCCGAACTTCAGGGAGGTAGTGGTAGAGCCCTTCGACGGGAGCAAGGACCCTCACGCGCACTTGCAGGCTTTTCAGACGCAGATGTATATCAGCGGCGGGAATGATAGACTCAATTGTAAATTGTTCCCAGGAACGTTGAGGGGAGTGGCAATGCAATGGATGGCCACGCTCCCACCTAGGTCCATTCAAACATTCAAGGACCTAACAAGTTCCTTTCTATCGCAGTTCGCTGTTAACAAGGTGAAGAGGCTGGAGGTAGCAGATCTTTTTGATATCAGACAAGCCGAAGGAGAGAGTTTGAAAAACTACTTAGCACGTTTTAATAATGCTACGGTCAGAGTAGACGACCCTGATCAGAAATTCTTTGTCAAGGCCTTTCAGAAAGGCCTGAGGGCCGAGCCGTTTAGCGATGCCTTGGCCCTCAGAAAACCAGTAAACATGGAGGAAATACAGGCTAGGGCCGAAAAACACGTGGAGATGGAAGAAGTCTAGTACGAGAGGCGAAGGTCGGAGCGGAAGGCTGAGCAAAAGGAGGTGAGGCTGGTCGGTAAGGCAAGAGAAGACAAGCGACCTATGCTCGCAAGAGTCAATGAGCAGGCGCAACGCTTTACCCCTCTCATTGAAAAGAGAGCTCAAATCATGCATGAAATTTGCCACACTTCCTTATTAGAGTACCCTCTAGAGGCTAGAGGGAAACTGATGGGAAAAGAAAAAAGTAGCTGGTGTGATTTCCATAGGGCGTTCGGCCACACCACTAAGGATTGTTGGGCGTTGAAAACACAAATCGAGAAGCTAGTGCAGAATGTCCATCTTGATCGCTACGTTCAACAGGCATCACCCTAGCGGCCTCAGCTGCAAGGGAGGGACCTACATCCGTCGACCAGAGCAAATAGGAGGGAAAGGAGTAGATCGCACCAAAGGACTCCTATCCACAGGGGAACCATAACCACTATCTCGGGCGGTAGGACGACACATTCCTAGGTAAGTTCTGACAGAGTGACCAAGGAG
The DNA here is from genome assembly GCA_025330945.1 of Mucuna pruriens. Classification (NCBI taxonomy): domain Eukaryota; kingdom Viridiplantae; phylum Streptophyta; class Magnoliopsida; order Fabales; family Fabaceae; genus Mucuna; species Mucuna pruriens. The sequence continues at coordinate 1,113,970 of JAENHJ010000014.1, forward strand.
ATTGAGGAAGGAAGGCCAGATGGCAGAGTGCAAACAGGAGCAAATATGACGCCCCTTGGAAAAAGGGAACCCACGCCCACCATTTCGTTTGACGATCGAGACATGAAAGGTCGGGCGTCAGGCCAGGACAAGCCCATGGTGATCTTAGTGGGGGCGGCCGAGTATAAAGTGGAGCGCGTTCTAATAGATCAGGGGAGTTTTGCCAATATCCTTTACTGGTCTACGCTGGAGAGAATGCAACTGCCGGCCGACTTGGTACAGTCATGCCTAGGAAATTTGTATGGTTTTGCGGGAGAGTGCGTTCCAATCTTGGGAACGGTGGAGTTAGAAACTTGTTTTGGGGAACAGCCGATCAGCAGGACTATTCCAGTCCTATACACGGTTGTGGACGCTCCTGCCTCATATAATATCATCATAGGCCGGCCTGCACTGAACATACTAGGGGCGATTGTGTCTATTAAGCACTTATGCATTAAGTTCCCAGTGGGAAGAAGAGTAGGAAGTGTGTAGGCCGATACTCGTGTGGCCTAGAGGTGTTATGAGGATAGCCTGAGGATAGAGAGACATGCCCCACCGAACGAGGTGAACGCCCTGGATTTGGATTTGGATCCTAGAAGCCAGTTTGAAAGAGAAGGGCCCCTTCCCGCCGAAGACTTGAAAGAGGTCTAGTTGGGACCAGGGTAGGAGCAGACGATGAAAATTGGGACGACCATGGGCCAGAAAGAGGAGGAAATGCTCACAGTTATCCTCAGAGCTAACTGTGATGTGTTTGCATGGTCGGCACAGGACATGCCCGGTATCGACCCCAATTTTATATGCCATCAGTTATCTATAGATGGGCAAGCAAAGCCAATTGCCCAAAAGAAGAGGAAGCAAGGGGAGGAGAAAAGAGAGGCGGTGAAGCAGGAAACCCGCAAGTTGATCTCGGCCGGTTTCGTGCAAGAGGTACAATACCCAACTTGGCTAGCCAACGTGATGATGGTCAGGAAAGCGAATGGTAAGTGGAGGATGTGCACAGATTATACTGACTTGAACAAAGCTTGTCCCAAAGACTCGTACCCTTTGCCTAGCATAGACAGGTTAGTGGATAATGTTGCTGGGTTCACCTTTTTGAGCTTCATGGACACCTACTCCGGATACAACCAAATCCGGATGCATCCGTAGGATGAGGAGAAAACGACTTTCATTACTCATGAGGGGGCTTTTTGTTATAAAGTCATGCCGTTCGGTCTCAAGAATGCTGGAGCAACTTACCAGCGTTTAATGGATAAGATATTCGGGGGTATCTTAGGGGAGGACGTGGAAGTGTATGTTGATGACATGGTAGCCAAATCCCAGGGGATGGAGGAGCATTGTAAAGCCTTGGGGCGAGTGTTTTGTATCCTGAGATGGCATCGACTCCGTTTGAATCCAAACAAGTGCTCGTTTGGGGTAAGGGCTGGGAAGTTTCTAGGCTTTATGTTGACGGAGAGAGGCATCGAGGCAAACCCAGAGAAGTGCCAGGCGATAACAAACGTGAGAAGTCCCAGAAGTGTAAAAGAAGTACAACAGTTCATGGGAAAGGTCACAGCATTAGCCCGCTTTATTTCTAAGGCGGCCGAAATTTCCACGCCTTTGTTTGCTACTCTCAAAAAAGGAGGAAGATTCATGTGGACAGACAAGTGTGAGGAGGCATTCCTGCGTTTGAAGGCTATGATGGCTGCCCCGCCAGTGTTGACCCGTCCAAAACCAGGTATGCCTCTATGTCTCTACATTTCGGTATCTGACACTGTTATTAGCTCAACTCTGATCCAAGAAGAGGAGGGGGAACAAAGGCCAGTATACTTCACCAGCAAAGTACTCCAAGGCCCTGCTGAGAAGCGGTACCAGAAAATAGAGAAAGCTGTCTTAGCCGTAGTAATGGCCTCACGACGCCTGCATCCCTACTTCCAAAATTTCAACATAATAGTGCGAACGGATCTGCCTATAAGGCAAGTATTGAGGAAGCCGGATCTGGCGGGTAGGATGGTTGCATGGAGCGTCCAGCTGTCGAAATTCGACATCTCGTTTGAACGGAGAGGCTACGTTAAAGCACAAGTCTTGGCAGACTTTATTAACGAGTTGACCCCTAAAGACCGGCCGATTGGCGACAATGGTGAATGGTACCTTTCGGTTGATGGATCGACAAACCAACCAGGATTAGGGGCTGGGGTCATATTGGAAGGGCCCGAAGGCATCCTTATAGAGCAGCCATTGCACTTTGATTTTAGAGTCAGTAACAACCAGGCCGAGTATGAAGCATTGTTGGCAGGAATGAGACTGGCACGAGACCTAGAAGCAAAGACCCTGATCATCAAAAGTGATTCGAATTTGGTGATAGGGCAGGTGAATAATGAATATCAGGCGAGGGATCCTCAGCTAAGTAGATATAAGGAGAGGGCAGTAAAGCTGGCGGCCGCGGCTTCGAAAGATTCGAGCTGATCCACTTACCAAGGGAATAGAATGAGCGGGCTGACCTGTTGGCAAAGCTAGCCAGTACCCAAAGAAGAGGGCAGTTGAGGTCGGTCATACATGAAAACTTGGAGGCATCCACTATAGACAAAGAAGAGATCTGGAATGTCGAAGGAAAGAGAACGTGGATGACACCGCTAATCTAATATCTTCAAGACGGCCGGACAAATGAAAATGAAGAGGAGGTTAGAAGAATGATGAAGGAGGCGGCGAAATATAATCTGGTGGGGCAACGATTGTACAGGAGGGGCTTTGCTTTCCCCCTCCTCAAATGTTTGTACCAAGAGGAGGCCGAATATGCAATGAAAGAAGTCCATGAAGGAGTATGTGGAACGCACAAAGGAGGACGGGCCCTGGCTAGCAAAATTTCCAGAGCCGGGTATTATTGGCCTACGTTAAAAAACGATTGCCTGAGCTTTGTTAGGAGATGCGACAAATGTCTTTACCGAAGGACACAAGGCACCTCCCGAGAAGTTGCACGCAATCACGTCGCCATGGCCGTTTTTGCAAATGGGGGTGGACATCTTAGGGCCATTTCCCTTGGCACCAGGGCAGATCAAGTTCTTAATAGTGGCCGTAGATTACTTCACCAAGTGAATTGAAGTTGAACCAGTCGTCGTTATCTCCGTAGATAGGGTTAAAAATTCTTAATGGAAAAAGGTCATTTGTCGATTCAGCCTGCCAGCCATCGTAGTATCAGATAATGGAACTCAATTTGCATCCAAGACCACAGCAGAGTTTTTCCAGGGGCTAGGGATCAGACAAGTCTTCACGTCAGTAGAACATTCTCAAACGAACGGTCAGGCGGAGGTAGCCAATAAGGTCATTTTAAAAGGGCTGCGGAGAAGACTGGAGGAAGTAAAAGGTCGGTGGGTCGAGGAACTGCCACAAGTGCTGTGGTCATACCATACTACCCCCCATTCGGCCACAAATGAAACTCCTTTCTGGCTGACATTCGGCACCGAAGCAGTCATCCCTGTGGAGATTGGGGAGCCATCCTTACGAACGGAGCTGTTCGAGCCCAATGCAAACGAAGGCGAATTAAGAGCGAACCTAGATATGATACAAGAAGTGAGAGAGGTAGATCACATAAGAGAGTTCGCAATCAAATCTAGAGTGGCCAAGCTGTACAACCAGAAGGTTATTCCCCGCAGTTTTAGACCCCAAGATTTAGTGCTGAGAAAGATGGTTCACAAGGCCGAGAACAACAAGCTAACACCCAAGTGGGAAGGACCTTTTAGGGTCAGAAAGGAGGTGGGGTGAGGAGCCTATAGATTGGAGATGTTGAAAGGCAAGGAGATACCGAGAATATGGAACGCCATCTCTCTGCGAATGTACTACAGTTGAACATTAATGAAATGTCATTTTAATGCAGGATACAGCAACTCAACAAAGTTGACCATGGACTCGCCTCGGATAAGTCCTATAAGCGCCACCTATACGATCGACCATGGATTCGCCTCGGATAAGTCCAAAGATGGCAACTCAACAAAGTTGACCATGGACTCGCCTGGGATAAGTCCTATAAGCGCCACCTATACGGTCGGCCATGGATTCGCCTCGGATAAGTCCAAAGATGGCAACTCAACAAAGTCGGCCATGGATTCGCCTCGGATAAGTCCAAAGATGGCAACTCAACAATGTTGACCATGGACTCGCCTCGGATAAGTCCTATAAGCGCCACCTATACGGTCGGCCATGGATTTGTCTCGGATAAGTCCAAAGATGGCAACTCAACAAAGTTGACCATGGACTCGCCTCGAATAAGTCCTATAAGCGCCACCTATACGGTCGGCCATGGATTCTCCTCGGATAAGTCAAAGATGGCCAACTCAACAAAGTTGACCATGGACTCGCCTCGGATAAATCCTAGAAGGGGTCACCTATACGGTCGGCCATGGAATCGATTTGGATGAGTCCAAAGATGGCAATAAAGTTGACCATTGACTCACCTCAGAAAATCCTAGAAGGGCCACCTATACGGTCGGCCATGGAATCGATTCGGATAAGTCCAAAGATGGCAACAAAGTTGGCCATGGCTTTGTCTTGGGTAAGCCTTATCGACGCCATCTAAAAGGTTGGCCAAAGGCTCACTTTAGATAAATATTTAGAGAAAATGACTTAACAAAGTCAACCGAAGAGCCATTTCAAGCCAAGGTATATGAAGACCTATGAAACTCGGCCGTATGCGCTCGAAAAGGTATACTCTTGCGTATAAGAGCAAAAAAACGTGAAAGCAGCAAAACGAAAAATTATCGAGGTAAAGGTCCTAAACGAAGGACTAGAAATTACCTATTCAATTCGGCCGAAAGGCATAAAAAACATAATTTCCTGAAAGAAAGTGTAAATGTAGATTCCCTAGAAGAAGTTCAAAGAGTTCAAGATAAACAACAAGTAGTGCCAAGAGAAGGCATGTAAATGAAGAAAAAATTAAACTAAGGAGCTGGAGATCCTAGCGGGGTCAACACTGATACTAGTTGGCCGTCTACGATTTCCTTGAAAGGATCAGCTTCTGAAATGTCAATAGAGGGGTGGAGAAATTTGACTTTCCCAATAGCACGTCTGAAGCCCACTTCATATTGATCCATTATATCAATACCTTGCTGGTAGATGGTCTTGTCGCATGCTTCAATAGTGTCTTGGGCAGCTTTGAGAGATTCCCCCATTGATTTTAGCTCGTCTTGATGAGCCACCTCCACTTCAGCAGCATCTTCGCGCAGCCGTTTCACTTCAGCTTGAAGGGAATCATTGCCAAGTTCCAAATTCGACTTAGCCTGCAACAATTTGGCTTTGGTATTTAGCAACTCCCCATTCATCTTTTGGGCCACCCGCAATGTTTCTTGAAGTTTGGCTATAGAAAGTTGATAATCATTGAGCCTTGCTTCAGCTTCAAGAAGGGCTGAAGATAGCTTGCGGTTTTCTTCTTCGGAGCTCTTACGTTGCTCCGCCCAAGACGACCGTTCGACCTCCAGGTCTCCGAACTTCTTCTCAGCAACACGAGCCAAAGCAAACCCGTGAGCAGCGTACTGTTGAAGAGCACCGCAGACCCCTGCCAAGCCCAAACGCTCCACATCCAGCTCCAGTGATGAAGATGCAAGGGTTCGGTCAGCAACCCTAACAAAGGACTTGTAAAGTAACGACCGAGGATCAGAGGGATGATGTGCCAACACATCGAGGCTGGCAGAGGCATCATCCCCCTGAACTTCTTCACCCAAGTGTAGCCTCTTGTTAGGACGACCGCCTGATCCTCGGTCGGTTCGATGTGGGGACGGAGAAGCGTTTCTTTCAAGTTCAAAAACTGAGGGTGTGCATGATGCTTCCTCCTACGAAGCCTGAGGTAGGTCGACCTGGCCGACAGCAGAAAGAAGAGCAACTTCAGCTTCCACATCAACCGGCGGTGAGGCCCGCGAGGGAGCGTGTTCTTTCCTTTTCCTTAGATTGGCCAAAGCCTTAGTCGAGTATCCTGAAAAAAGACAAGAGATGGAGTGAATAAGAAGTCACAAGAAAAAGCTAAAGGTAAGACCTAACCATCGAACTGACCTTCTCCCTTGATTATGTCTGCATTCCGAAGCACGGGCATCTCCTTCAACTCAGCAATAAAAGAACGCTTCCAACTCTCTAATTTCTTGGTATTAATCGCAATTGACACAGCGGGTTGACAGGTCCATTGGAGAGGGAAGTACGACCGTCCACTACGGTCGGGTTAACACCTAGAATTAGGGTCACTAGGAGCAACCCTAAAGAACCGGGCCTTAAACGTCTTGTAACTCTCAAGGAATGGCCTCCAGAGTTTGCGCTTTGCCTTGTTGCTCAACGAGGTCCATCCTACTCGATCTGTCTTACGAGGGGTAAAAAACCAAAAGAACACCCCCAAGGTAGGGGCTTTACCCAATTCTTCACACAAGAGCTCAAAAGCTCTAATGAATGCCCAACTATTGGGGTGGAGTTGCGTGGGGGCCACGTTTAGGGCCTGAAGGACCGCCCTTTCAAAATGAGTGAAGGGGAGTTTTATCCCCAACTTGGGATGAAGCGTGTCGTAGAGGTAGAAGAACGGCTTGGTCCCTTCAGCGGAGCTCATGCACACGGACTCCCCTTACCAACAAGCCGACACAGACGCTGACCAAGTTCTCGGTTGACATATGGCCGAAGCCATTCCCAATAACGAACCTGATCGCGTTAGGAGCGAGGAAACCCTTAAAACCTCTGGATCCACCCATGAATAAGGACCCTCAGCCAAATTATTGGATCCATGGTCGCGATACACTATCCTAAAGGGATAGTTATCGCGAGATTCAGAGCTCGAGGAGGAGCCACTTCCACTACTGGAAGCGCCACCGGCGGGCGTCACAACTGAGGAAGGTTGGGCCTCTTGAGTGGAGACATCGAGTGGGTCCCTCGAGGAATCCCCTGCGAACGAAATAAAGCAAGGGTCAGAAGGTGACCCTGGCTAGGGCACGAATTCCTTCGTGGGGGTTGAAGAAGAAAGAAAATTTGAAAACTAGAAAAAAACCCTACGAGGAAAAACAAAAGAAAACTGAAAGGCAGAAACTAAACCAAGAGTCAAAGAGACATTACCTGCAGGTTCCATGGAAAGAAAGTTTGGAAACGAAAAGGCGAAGTTGTCAAAAAAGAGAAGAAGCACACAATTCCTATGAGCAAGGTAGTGGAGCAGGGAAGAAAAAAAAAGAAAGGGGATGCAAGAAGATGAAGTCGAGAGAGAAGTAGTAATGAAGAGTCGGGGCAATTATCCGCGAATTTTAAATCCTATCCCAGTCATGATTGCTAGGGTTTTTACCAAGTCGCGTAGTCTCGAGGAAGTCATAATGGCAGAAAGTTTAAACGTCTCCCCATCTCGAGGTCCAGACAAGAACCACGAAGTGACCCAAAACGACGTCACATCCCCTAGCACGGCCTACCGACGATAAGCTTATGTCTTACCGACTAAGCTTAAGGGGCTGTGTATCGGCCGGTGCCAGGAAGTCGCTCCCTAGGATGCCGGCGGAAGGAATCCAGCGGCCGGCTATCCTATAAAGTCAACCCCTCGACTGCATTCTCAGATAGTCTATGCTAGCCCATCATGAAAGTCAGAGTAGGGAAAAAGCATCAGGAACTTGTGTGTACGACTCCCCAGGTCGAAGCTTCCATCTCTGACCCACCTAACACCACCTACTACAGGTCCTAGGGATCCTCACTGCAAAACGACAAATATCCACTTTAGGATAAATAGAAGAGAGAGAGAATGAAAAGGGGATATGAGATTGGTCTCTAAGATTTCAAACCAGAACAGTTCCCAACAATCACCAGAGGAAAATCAACAGCGTGCTTACGCTTCCATTAAAAAAGTAAAACCAAATCACTACACGAGTCCTTGGAGCAGCCATGTTCTACATGATTCAACTATCACATTGAAATCCCTTTCCCTGGATTGGTTAACAATATAAAAAGGAAAAAGAAATATTACGTGGTCAAATAGGAAGGTATAGATTTCACTGGAACCTTTGTTCCGGTTGCTATACTAGAAGCTATAAGAATTCTGCTTATTTTTGTTGCTTACAAAGATATTAAATGTTTTCAAATGAATGTAAAAAATGTATTTTTAAATGGTTTTATAGAAGAAGATTTTGTAAATCAACCTTTTGATTTTGAAGATATAAAACATTATCCTATTTTTAAACTCAAAAAGGCTTTGTATAGTCTTAAGCAAGCACCTCGTGGTTGGTATGACAAACTTAATAATCTACTTATTTCAAATGATTTTTCAAGAGGAGAAGTTGATACAACTCTTTTTAGAAAAGAAGAAAGGAAGGATTTCATTGTAGTACAAATATATGTAGATGATATCATTTCTTTTGCTACTAATGAATGTTTGTGCAAGAATTTCTTTAATCTTATGCAAAGAGAATTCGAGATGAGTATAATGGGAGAGTTCAAGTTCTTCCCAGGACTCCTAGTCAAACAAGAGGACAAATGCATCTAAATTCATCAACAAAAATATACAAAGGAACTTCTAAATAAGTTTAAAATGGAAGATGTCAAACTATAAGCACCCTCAAGCATCCATTTGTTGCCTTATCAAAAGATGAAGAAGGGAAACCAAAAGATCAGAAGATCTATAGAGGTATGGTTGACTCTTTCCTACACTTAACTGCCAGTAGACTTGATATCACGTTCTTTGTATGCTTATGTGAAACATTCCATTCAGATACAAGGGAATCTCATCTGAAAGTTGTCAAAAGAATTTTTAGACATCTTGTTGAAACTACTAACCTTAGTTTGTTCTATAAGAAAAATCAAGATTTTAGGTTAGTTGGATACTGCAATGCAGGCTATGGTGGAGACAGAATTGAAAGAAAAAGAACAAGTGGAGAATGTCACTTCATTGAACCATATCTTTTGTCATGGGCAAGCAAGAAGCGTAACTTCATTGCACTATTAATAGTAGAAGCTGAATATATCTCAGCAGAAAGTTGTTGCTCACAACTTTTAGGGGTAAAATATCAACTAGAAGATTATTCTAGCTTTGAACATAATATTCCCATATTTTGTGACAATACAAGTGCTATTAATCTGTCTAAAAATCCTATTCAGCATTTACAAGCCAAACATATAGAAATTAGACATCATTTTATTAAAGATTATGTGTAAAAAGGTGTCTTTGATATCAAATTTATAGATACAGATCATCAATGGACTGATATATGCACAAAACCTCTATCAAAAGAACATTTTGCTTTTATAAGAGAAAATTTGAATATGCATTCTTTAATAGAAGCATAATACATCACATGATAAATATCGTTTGATGATACATCATTTCATGGAAGTTTTCATACATCATTTGAATCATATCATATATTATTCAAATCATTTGATGAACATTTATTATGACTCTTGGACTAACCATATGATCTATTGCAAAGAGAAAAACAATGTTTTAATTCCTTATGAAACCAACGCCTTGTTTTTGGAATCCTATTTAAAATTAATGATTTCTTGTCCAATTAGCATTAAAGTTTCTTTGACCTAAAATTTATTTCTTTTTAAACTATATCTTCTTTTTAAAAACCAAAACCCTTTCGCTACTCATATATTTGAAAACCCTAAGATCTTCTTTGAAACCCTCCTCCTTCCGAAAAAGTCAAAGAGCAAGAAGATTTGACACCTAAGAGAACCTCTAACAACCTTGAGTGTTCCCTCCCAAAGATTTTCTCCTAGGAAAATGGGTGAACTTGGCTGACCTGGAGAAAGGGGGAATCAACCTGATCCCTAAACATAAGTCAAACTCCAATAAAGACCCTCAAAACTCACTCTCAAAAGAAAGCAACTTGAACTAGCCTCTAAATCAAAACCTACACCACAACCATCTAATCCTACCACTAGGAAAAAGCTTAAAATTTCCTTTAAGCATGAAAACACCAAATTCTCTTCACCAAGAAAACCACTACCATCTAATGCCCCTAATAATGTTGTTAATGAGATAGTAGCTCAATGTAATCACAAGAAGAAAAGTTTTAAGAAAATTTTCCCTCACTATCCTTAAGAAGAAGAAGAAAGAAGAGCAAGGACATATCTGCTCATGTATTTGCATCTAAGGTACAAGTTGAAGGTGCTATTGAAGCATTGTTCGAGCCTCCTTAGATGATCTCTGTACACTTGACCAAGGGTGCTAAAAAGGGAGATTAAAGAAGGCCACCAATCTCTTTAAAATGTAAAAAAAGAAGAAGAAAAAGAGAAACTAAGGCAAAAAGAAGAAGCTGCCTTGGCAAAAGCTTTGGCTATTTCTCAAGCTCCTCAAGTGCTTGCAATAGATGAATGCTCTTCTGAGGAAATTGAATAGATGCTAGAAGTCATTTCCTAAAAGATGACCCCTTTGTCTGATGAGCAAACTAATAAGGTGCTTCCACCAACTTAGGTAGCCAAAGTTGATATTCAAGAGAAGTTTCTATCGTCAATTGATGCTCCACCATCATCTCTAACAGTTCATGGTGAGTTTCCTACCATTGCACAAGTCAATTCTTTGATTGAACTAATAATACCCTTTTTGGACCTTTCTATGTTCATATCTGGACAAGATGACCTAACATACACCTACCTTATCCTATAACCCACACTTTCCCATATACCCAAATACCTCTACCCAAACACTTCCCCATTCCAACTAAATATTTCTTCATAATCCCCCCAATAAACGATACCCTCCTAACTTAGATGTTTGAAGGGAAAAGAGAAGAAAATATATAAACCTAAGACTCATTTTGTCTGTGTAAAAAAAAACCATGACTAGATAGTAGTTTTCTGCTCTGTATGCCAAGTAGATGATTATTGAAGAAGAAGATCTACGTTAAGGCCAACACTATGATGCACTTCAAGATAACTCAAGGTTAACCCCTAAAGAGAAGGCTATTGGCACCATGCATCAAGGTTCTACCCCTAGTCATTATGTTCAAGTGTGCCCTCCCTCTTGCTCTAGATCTTCCAACCTAACAATCAAATTATGTCCCCATATTGAGTTTATGTATCCTTCCCTAGACTTTTCTACTTTTTTTTTGTGTGGTTTTTCCCTTCTCAATTTGCAGGTTTGACTTGTCATAGTTTCCAACCTTTACTAAAGATTTAAGAGCTTCTAAAGTTGTTTTAAATCATTAAATATTACCTCATCATCATCTTCTTCTCCTTTTGAAGGAATATCAACCATCAAACAAATATTTTCTTCTTCACCCTCTTCTTTAGAGGAAGATAGATCAAAGTCCTCCCATGTTTCTATAAGACCTTTCTTCTTCTTGAAGAAGGGCTTCTTTTTGTTCTTCTTCTCCTTTGCTGAGCTAGGACATTCAAATTTGAAGTGTTTAGGCTTTTTGTACTCGTAGCACACCACATGACTTTTGTCTTTCTTTGGTGTACCTTCTAGAGTTGTTCTTCCATTTGGATCCTTCTTTGTTTTTCCACATGGAGTGAATCTTTCTTGAGATGAAGGAAAGCTTGTCCTTATCAAATGCTTCTTCTTCAAAGGCTTCTTCACAAGATTCCTTAGCTTTGAAGGCTTTGGACGATGATCCATTTGAAGCTTTTCAAGCTTTGAGGGTTATGGACTTACCCTTCCTTTGGCCTTCATCCTTATTAAGTTCAATATCATGAACCTTGAGGGTGCCAAGAGGTTCCTTCATGGGAAGCTTCTTCAAGTCTTTGGGCACCCTGAGAGCTGTTACATGTGATCTCCACTATCTAGGAAAACTTTGCAAAACTTTGGTTATATGATATCAATTATCATAATTTTTGCCTAAAGACCTTAGATTATTGATAATTGTTTGGAATCTTTCAAACATTTGATTAATGCTCCCATGGTCCTCCATTTTAAATAACTCATATTGATGTACAAGCATACTTATTTTGGAGTCCTTTACCTAAGACGTCTGATAAACTCTATTTCTAGTCGTCTCAACGTGTATCAAATAAACTAAAGCTAACTATAGTATCATCAACCCTAGGTCGAATTCTCTCAAGGACACAGTGTGCTTGTTTGTGATTTTATGTGGAAAATGAGTGATACAGAACTCAAGTGTAGAATGCAGACTCACTCTCGGCTAGATGTCGAGTCGCTCTTGGCAGAGGCCGAGTCTTATCCGACAAGGTCTCGGCTAAGTGCTAACAGACGCAATAGAGTTGGACTAACTCTATTTCAGACTAAAATGCAGGAAACAGGGGGTTTGTGATAAGCTCGTTTAGTCGCCTCAACGCACATCAAATAACTAAAGTTAACTATAGTATAGTCAACCCTAGGTCTGTTCTTCTCAAGGACACAGTGTGTTCAATAGCATTTGCATGTGGAAGCTGAAGTAGTTGAGCGTCTTACATGTAGAGTGCCAAATGGGGGTTGGAGTGCAAGTGAAGTAAAACATAGAGAACTAAAGTATGGATACAATTAACTAAACTATCCTACTACTACTGTTATTACTGTGTTCACGTTTCAGTCCAAGGATCAAGTATTTCCTGGTTCGTTCATTCTGTTAACGGTCCTTATCAGCCCTAAGTGTTGTCATGGCAATCGCCAAGGGTCCGTCCATTGCCATACCGAGGAATTACGCAATTGCTACCTCATTAGTTGGCAGGGATGAAGTTCGAGCTGATTTTAGGTTCTCAATTAGATTATCCATTTGATTACCTACTAATTTCAATCGGACCAATTCCAATCGGTTCAGTCCAATTGTGATTCAATTCCTTGATGCAATCGCAATCCAGAGAGTGAATTTATGTAATGGAATGCAACAGAACACAAAACTCAAAAATCACTTTGTTGCGCCTATTTATGCAGGGTGCGAAGCTAACTAACTTAACAAAATTACATGCGAAATCCCTATTCTACCCTTGCTATAACTTGCGCTACAAGCTACTCTAGAGTGACGTGGCACTGAGCTGGAACCGAGGTGGCTTTTGAGTGGATCGCTGATGTGGAGTGCCACTGGGCTTTGCTCCTTATTGGGTCATTTTGCTTGCTGGGTCAAGTCTCGGCCTGGTTGAGATAGAGTCGGCCAGGTTGAGATGCTCTCGGCTGGGCCCCCAGCAGTGTGCTGCAAGCTTGGCTGGACCTGCAATGAAAGAATAGTCAGCTTAATGCCTTGAATTAACACAGGTTGTGCTTTTCTTTGATTCTAGGCCCTTAATCTAAATCTTGGCTAACAATCATCTTTTAAGTACATGAGTTGCTTAATGGCACTCTTCTTAGGTCCACTTATGATGTGTATTTTATGACTCATCAGTTTGGTTACGGATTAAGTAAAGAAACAGTAATTAAACTACGAATGCAAATGCAGCTAAACTGGCTACTCCTACTGCTACTACTGTGTTCATACCAAGCCTCAACAATCGAATCAGTTCTGGTTTGTTCATTCAAATTCACGTTCCACATCAACCTTGGGTTTACTTGTGGCGATCGCCAAATATTCGTCTATTACCATATCGAGGATTTACACAATCGCTGCCTCATTAATTAACAAGGATTAAGTTCAGAGTTGATTTTAGGTTCTCTATTAGGTTCTCTAATTGATTACCTACTAAAGTGGTTAAACTTGTTCCAATCGGCCTAGTTCAACGTTATCCACATTACTATATGTAATCGCGACATAGCAAGCAGATTCAAGTACAGGAATCGCAAACGTGAAATCAGAATCAGAACTATTCATATTATTAAGAACGAGATACAAACACAGGGTGTGAATTCAGTGGCTTCGTCTTCCACGACAATTACCATGGTCGAATGACGATGGTTCACCTCTGTTAGCCAAGGTGTTGAGGATTAGATCCATCAAAGTGCGATGGCAAACCAAGCGGTCCCCTCTAATAACCTTCAGCCTCTCGGTCCATGACCTATGCTTCCTCGATCGAGAGAAACGCCATTGAAGAATTGTGCACCACCAAAATGTAAAAACGAGAGCGATAGGATGGTTAACAACAGAGGTGAAATTTGCGTATGAATTCAACAACCTTTAAATGTGCCCAGCTCCTAGTCTACCCTTGTGTAACTTGCACTGCAAGCTTTTCCCATGAGTGACGTGGTAGTTGAGCTGGCTTTTGGAGTTGAAGTGGCGCCTCAGTTGGGTTTCTTACATGGATAGCGTAGTGGGCCGCTCCTTATTGGGTTGCTGGATCGTAGACGGGAAGGAGTCAGTTTGGCCGGGATGACTCACCTTGGCCAAGACTGACTTGGTGGGCCGAGATCAACCAGGTTCATCTTGCAAAGAGAGGAATGAGTCCTTCATTAGCTAAGACTCTCAAATTAGCATAGATTTATGATTTCTCTATTTCTAGGTCCATAATATGAATCTCAGTTAAGATTCCATTCTTAGACATTAATTGACCTCAAAAGCACCCATCTTAGGTCCCTGTAAGGTGTAGAAAATATGACTCATCAGACCCCCACACTTACACTTTTGCACTCTTGGGCAAAATAAGAGTTTAACACAAAGGAGATTCTAAAAGAGAAAAGAATTTTTCAATAAATTTCTTAAGCTCTGAATGGAAACATAGTCAATATTCCTTCGCCCCAAGAGTTGAGATGCTCAAGCAATCTACGAAAACTACTTTTCCCACACCTAAGGCAATTAAATGACCTGCAAACAACAAAGGACGATCGAGAGTGACAAAGTTCTCTCTTAGGAACATATTCTTTCAGTCTCTCAAGTGTTTGGGCTTTTATATACACTCAACATTCCATGTAATTTGTATTACCAAACATGACTGGCCTCTCCTTCCACACCTTCAAAAGCACATGCAGAATTGATCAAAAGGACTTTCTTTCGGCTTGTAACAGGGCCAGGGCTAATAGGAGGATATAAGATGGAAAGGTGAGTTTTTCTAACCGTAGGGAAGAAAGGAGCAATGGGGAGTAAGTTCGTCAGTATGAGGCACATCCCAAGATACTACGGTTCTTTTTGAAGACTTTCTTTACTCGCTTATTTTCTTCCCTTTTTTCATTTTTTTCTTCTTTCCTTTCTTTTCCTCTTTGTTATTTTGCAGCTTTGTGCTGTGTTGTTGTTTACAGCTAATGGTTTTTGGCTGCTTCTTTTATTTTTCCTTTTGTTTCCCTACAATTGTTTCTTGCTTTTCTTTTTCAGCCTTTTAGCATACACTATTCTTGCTTTGCTCCCTAGTGCTTCCCCCATACTTGATCGTTACTTACTCCCAAAACAATTTCAAAGCTCCTTTATCCCTTAAGGTTGAGGATGGTCATGGTTTTTCCGGCCTTGGCTTGTAATGAGCTGTTACAAAAGAATGGTCATTCAAGCTCAAAGGGGGGTAAACAAGGGATAAACTTTACAAGGTAGGACCATTTGACTCGAGGCTTATTGAAACATGGCCTAGATCATCTCATTCCTGCCTGCGAAACCAGATATATCCAGAGAGGCAAGGCAAAATCTAGAATACACAGCTATCATTGATGCAAAAATCACACATGAAAGAGAGAATGGAAAGATGCAAAAGCCATTTATATGTATAAAGGCTCAAAAATTCTCACATGGTCAATTACTCTGCCACTAATGGTCTATCTTTTCTATTTTTCAATCACCTACCACCTAAGAATGCAAAAATTTCATCCCCTGTCAAGCTTGAACAATCTGTCTTCCAGGGTTCCAAATTTCTTCCTATTGATTCATCAAAGACTTAAAGAAATTATTTCAATTTTTTCATGGCATTTTTCTCAGCAATCAAAGTCCAGGATTCAGTTATAAAAACGAAAGAAAAATTTACAAATGAAGTTTGAAATTGGCTAGGCTGAGACGAAGTCAGTCCGAATCTGGTCGAGATGGAAATGGAGTCGAAATGGACTCAGCTTGGACAACCTTTTATGTAAAACAAAGGAAAATGGAAATGACTTGAAAAAGAAAAAGTTAGACATGAACGAAAACCATAATTAGAACAGATATAGCAGATATAAACAGTTAGAGTTGAGTTATGAATAGAACAAAATTTTAAGCACATAATTTAGCAAGCCTTAAATCCCCCCCCCACCACACTTAAATGTTGCATTGTCCTCAATGCATGGCATGAATTCATAGGGGTTCATAAAATTGGCTCAGGGTGTGTCATTCGTCGGAGTTGGTTCCATTAATGAGATGGTCTCCATGTCACTTGCTATCGATGCTGGACCTTCATGAAATAGCTTAATTTGGTGCCCATTGACCTGGAAGGTGTTGTTGGTGTGTTCATCCTGTAGTTCTATTACACCATAAGAAAAAACATTAGTGATAACAAAAGGTCCATCCCATTTAGAATGGAGCTTACCTGCTATGAGCTTTAAACGTGAATTGAATAGTAGTAATTTCTAGCCGACTCAGAACTCTTTCCTCAAGATCTGTTGATCATGGAATTTCTTGACTTTTTGCTTATAGATTCGAGAGTTCTCATAGGCTTCCAAGCGAAGTTCATCCAGTTCTTGCAGTTGGAATTGTCTTTGCTTCCCTGCTTGGTCATAGTCCAGATTGCACTATTTAACTGCCTAGTAAGCTCTGTGTTCTATTTCCACAGAAAGATGACAGGCTTTACTAAAGACAATCCGGTATGGAGACATCCCTAACGGAGTTCGGTATGCAGTTCTATGTGCCCATAGAGCGTCCTTAAGAAGTCAGCTCTAGTCCTTCTTGCTGGGATTGGTCATCTTTTGCAGCGTTTTCTTTATTTCCCTATTGAAAACCTCAGCTTGGCCATTGGTCTGGGGGTGATAGGTTGTGGCAATTCTATGTATCACCCCATACTTGTGGAGTAAGGAGGACATGACTCTGTTACAGAAATGGCTGCCTTGGTCACTTATGAGTGCTTTCGGCACACCAAATCGACAGAAGATATTGGACTTCAGAAAATCCACTACAACCTTGGCATCATTGGTTTTGGTGGCTATGGCCTCTACCCATCTTGACACGTAGTCTACGACCAACAAAATGTAAGAGTACCCATTGGAGACTGGGGTTGATACCCCAAACATGAAAGACTTCGCAAAACAGTATGGGTTGTTGGGGCATCTCATGGCTTCTACTAATGGCCATTCCGGCTTTTTGGCATTTTTCACAAGTGGAGATAAATTGATAGGAGTCCCTGAAAACGGTGGGCCAATAAAACCCGCAATCAATCACTTTCCTAGCAGTCCGAGTTGATCCATAGTGGCCACCTCTAGGTGCTGCATGACAAAACTGGAGGACCAATTTGATCACGGTGTCAAGAATGCACCTGCGAATAACTTGGTCATTACAAAGTCTCCATAGGTAGGGATCATCCCATATGTAGTATTTGACATCGTTTTGTATTCTTTCCTTGTATAGCCGAGATGCCTCTGGTGGGAACTGAGATGCTGCTACAAAGTTGCAGATGTTGGCAAACCATGTAGGTGTGATGATGTGCAATAGTTGCTCATCTGGGAATTCGTCTCTGATAGGTATCGGGTCAACTTCCCTCTCAATTCTGCTCAAGTGATCTGCTACTGAATTCTCAGCACCCTTCTTATCTCTGATCACTATGTTGAATTCTTGAAGGAGAGCATCCACCGGAACAATCTCGGCTTGGCATCTGGCTTCTTCAACAAGAATCTCAATGCAACATGGTCATAGAACACAATGATTTTTGAGCTGAGAAGGTATGAACAAAATTTTTCTACGGCAAATACGATTGCCAAAAGTTCCTTCTCGGTTGTTGTGTAATTTAACTAGGCTGGGTCCACTGTTCGAGATGCATAGGAAATCACATGCACTCGCTTGCCGACTCTAACTCTTTGGCCAAGACGGATCCTAATGCCGAATTGGATGCATCGCACATAAGCTCAAATGATAGCTCCTAGTCAGGTGTTTGCAGAATAAGAGCAGATCTGAGTCGGCTTTTCAACTCTTGAAAGGCTTCAATGCAGGGCTAATTAAATTTGAATTCCACATTCTTTTGTAGCAGTTTGGTAGGGGCAGTGCAGTCTTGTTGAAGTTCTTAATAAATCTCCTATACAATCTTGCATGTCCTAAGAATGAGCGGACTTCCCGCACCGAAATGGGGTTTGGAAGGGAGGTGATGATGTCGATCTTTGATTTGTCAACCTCAATGCCCCTGTTGGATACCAGGTGTCCCAACACAATTCCCTCAGTCACCATGAAATGGCATTTTCAAAGTTAAGAACCAAATTTGTGTCGATGCATCTCGTCAACACCTTGGATAAGTTTTCCAGACATGCGTCAAATGAATCGGCATATACCTTGAAGTCATCCATGAAAACCTCCATGCACTCCTATAGCAGGTCAGAGAAGATGCTTGTCATGCAATGTTGAAATGTACTCGGCGTGTTGCATAGGTCAAATGGCATGCGAGTGTATGCAAAGGTACCAAATGGGCAGGTGAAGGTGGTTTTGTGTTGATCTTTCAGGTGCAATGTGTATTTGCATGTATCCAGAATACAGTAATGGGATTTCCCTGCTAATTTCTACAGGACTTGATCTATGAAAGGCAAACGAAAGTGATCCTTGCGAGTTTCCTGATTTAATCTTCTATAGTCGATGTAGACTCGCCAGCTATTCTGAATCCTCATAGGTACCAACTCATCATGCTGGTTTTTCATGACAGTCATCCCAGACATTTTTGGCACTACTTGTATTAGGCTCACCCATTGACTATCTAAGATGGGGTATATGATCCCTACAGTAAGTAGTTTTGTCACCTCCTTCTTGACCACATCTAGGATGGTCAAATTCATTCTTCTTTGTTGTTTCCTTATGGGCTTGGCCTCCTCCTCCATTAAAATTCTATGCAAGCAGATGGAGGGATTTATTCCTGGAAGGTCAGATAGTTTCTACCCAATTGCCTTCTTATGTTCCCTTAGGACTTGCAACAGTTTATCCTCCTACTCTAGGTGGAGATTGTTGGCAATGATAACTAGAAGTTGCTGCTCTGCGTCCAAATATGCATATTTTAAGTGACTTGGCAATGGTTTTAATTCCATGGGTGGTGGCGGAGATGAAGAATTGACATTAGATGCTTTCAGATCTGGTTGGCCAGCTTGATTTGAACTCGACTCCAGATGTGCCGACATGATCTCGACCTTTCGGTGCTATGGCCGACTCCTTTTGGTAGACTTAGTTCTTGTCAAATGGAAGTCGGACTCGGCTCTTTGGTTTGCTCTGAAGTCGGATCCAGATGGAATGCAGTTCTTGCCTTGATTGTCCGAGATAGACTTGGCTTCAGCTTGCTCCTGGTCTTCTTTAGCCGAGATGGCCTTGGCATACATTTGTGCATGCAGGTCTGCCTTGACCGTTGTCTTTTTGGTCGAGATGACTTTGATCCTCACTCGGTCTCGGCTTCCTTTGGCAGACTCATATTCGATAGTGAACATGGTTGCCACTTGTGCTGTAAATAGCTTTTTAGTCTAGGCAACTTGTACTCCTGCATTACTTGATTGCTCCCGGTTCTCGTGGTTGCAAACTTGGTCTAGTAATTCGATCAACTCAGCTTCCTGACTTAAGTCGGTAAGATCAGTATAATCATCCTCGGAGCTGGAAAGATCATGTACTTCACCATAGTCGGCTTCTTCTGTTATGGACCCTAAGCAACTGATTGCATCAGTACTTCCAGCAAACTTTTCATTGTCTTCACTGTTGTTATCTAGCTAAAGACACTCCTCAACTAGTTCATCAATCAAGTCTATGCCGAAAAGAGAATGGTCTTCAGTAGGGTGCTTCATAGCTTCGAAAATGTTGAACTACACCAAGGTGTCACCAAATTCCATCGAGAGTGTCCCAACATGCACATCAATCTTTGTTCTAGCGATCATAAGGAATGGTCGCCCCATGATTAAGGTGGATCCCTTCCCTGATGTCTCGTCCTCCATATCGAGCATGTAGAAGTCCGTTGGGAAGATCAATTCATTGACTTGGACAAGGACATCTTCGAGAATGCCCATAGGTTGAACAACACTTTTATTTGCTAGTTGTATTGTCATCCTAGTGGGTTCCAGATCACCAAAATTCAAGGATTTGTAGATTGAAGTTGGCATGAAATTAATTGAAGCTCCCAGGTCCGGCATTGCATTGGCAAAGGTACAATCGCCAATGGTACATGGGACCGAAAAGCTTCTGGGATCTCAGCATTTCTTTGGCAGTGCTTGTGCTCCTACAGTGAATTCTTCGTTCTTGGTTAACACCGACACTATACCTCCCACTTCCACACTTCCTTTCATCTTTTTCCTTTTATGCACACACAATTCTTTGAGAAACTTGGCGTACTTAGGAATTTGCTTTATCGCATCAAGGAGTGAATGTTGATTTCCACCTTGCGAAACATCTTCAGTAGCTCTTCATCAAATTCAGGCTTCCTTGTTGAGAAGGTCCGAGTTGGAAATGGCAATGGGATAGTTTTGTCTTGTTGAAGTGTCTACGAGCTAATATCCGGCTCAGAGTGGGCTCGATTAATCTCGGCAACTGTTGCGGTGCTAGTTGAGGTAATTCCTTTCCACTTCTCAAGGTAAGTGCACTTCCATTCCCTCTCAGATTTGGAATTGTTTGTGAGGGTAAGTTGTTGGATCCAACTGACTGTAATTGGCTCACAGTATTGGCTAGCTATCCAATTTGCATCTTGAGGTACCAAATAGTGGCGTTCATATTCTGCTGGAATTGCATATTACTAGAGCTCGTGGTTTGCTGGAACTCTAGGTTACTGGTTGCTAACTGTTTCATTAGGTCCTCTAGAGATGGTGAATTGCCTTGAGGTGACATTCTCTATTGTTGTTGTTGTTGGAACGGTGGTGCTTGATATTTTGCGGAATCGATTGTTGATAACCTATTGGTCTTTGAGGCACATTCGGTGCAGATTCGAATCGTTGAGCTGCATATGGCCCTTGACTCGGCCTTGGCCGAAATGGTTGCTTTCCGAACTGTTGATTATCAAATGGCTGACTTTGATACGACTGCTTCCCGTACTGATATTCACCTATTGCTCCAACACTCTCTGACTGGTCTGACTCGGTTTCTTGCAGCGTGGGGCACATATCAGTGGGGTACTCCATAGAAGTACATATGCCATAAACTCTGGCTACTATATTTGGTTGGTGTTGTCCAACAGCAAGCTGCCTCACCAATGATGTTAACTCGGTCAGCTGGTTATCTAATCTCAAATTGTCAATTGCACCGATTTCATTCACCATTCGTGGTTGACTGGCTCCTCTGATCCCAAACTATTGTGTATTGCTTGCCATATTGGAGATTAGGTGCCTTGTTGTTGCGAGCGTCTTATCCATCAATGCTCCTCCACTAGCATCATCAATCATGCTTCGATCCATCATCGCCAAACCTTCATAGAAATACTAGATCAGTAGTTGCTCACTGATCTGATGATGCGGACATATGGCACACAACTTGTTGAATCTTTCCCAATATTCATGTAGAGTTTTTCTAGAGTGTTGCCTTATCCCACATATTTCCTTCCTGATGGTCACGGTTCTGGATGC
Source organism: Mucuna pruriens (assembly GCA_025330945.1). Taxonomy (NCBI): domain Eukaryota; kingdom Viridiplantae; phylum Streptophyta; class Magnoliopsida; order Fabales; family Fabaceae; genus Mucuna; species Mucuna pruriens. The sequence continues at coordinate 1,135,418 of JAENHJ010000014.1, forward strand.
TGGAAAGAACTTTTTTAAGAACATGTGTTTCATGTCTCCCCAGGTGTTAAAGAGAATTGGATGTATGTACATCCAATCTTTTGCTACTTCGTCCAAGAAGAATGGGAATGCCTTTATTTTGATGTAATCTTCTGGTATCCCTTATGGCCTCATTGTGGAATAAACCACATGGAATTCCTTCAAATGCTTGTGGGGGTCTTCTCCTACAAGACCATGAAATTTAGGTAACAAGTATATAAGACCAGATTTCAATTCATAGGTTTGAGCTGGTTCCAGTTGGGGATACTAGATGCACCAAGGTTGGTACACTACGTCAGGTGTAGCCAGCTCCTTCAGAGTTCTCTCGTCTCGTTATTGTTCTCCATCTGTTCTACAAAATTGTTAGTGCTACTATATTCAACAGAGTCAGAAGTGTTAGTAACTGGACTACTATTATCAGAACTAGAAATAGAATTAGAACTATTACTTACTACTATATTTCTAGCTTTCCTTAACCTACATAAAGTTATTTCTATTTCAGGGTCTAATTCATACAAAGGGTCAGAACTACTCCTAGTCATGCATTATATAAACTCATGCAGAAAAATTAGAATTAATTCAGCAACTATAGAAACAGAAACTAGTATTATCAAAATACCAATCAAATATACAGAAAAACTAATATGTATTCAGCATGCTAGATTATTACAGGGTCCAAATCAAAGCAGGTAGGCTTTTAGACTCTATGACTCGACTGACATGGCAATCTATAGACTCAGAATTCGGTTTCACTCGGGTTTGGCATACAAAGACACAAAAGAACTTGTGTTCCTAGCAACGACGCTAATTTGATAAGCTATATTTCTAGTCGTCTCAATGTGTATCAAATAAACTAAAGCTAACTATAGTATAGTCAACCCTAGGTCGAATTCTCTCAAGGACACACTGTGCTCAATTATGATTTTATGTGGAAATTGAGTGATACAACTCAAGTGTAAAATGCAGACTCACTCTCGGCTAGATGCCAAGTCGCTCTCGGCAGAGACTGGTTCGATATGGACTCGGCAAAGACTGGTCCAATATGGACTCGATAGAGTCTTATCCGACAAGGTCTTGGCTAAGTGCTAATAGACGCAAACAGAGTCGGACTGACTCTGTTTCGGACTGAAATGCAGGAAACAAGGGGTTTGGTTACGGATTAAGTAAAGAAATAGTAATTAAACTATGAATGCAAATGAAACTAAACTGGCTACTCCTACTACTACTACTGTGTTCATACCAAGCCTCAACAATCGAATCAATTCTGGTTTGTTCATTCAAATTCATGTTCCACATCAACCTTGGGTTTACTTATGGTGATCGCCAAATATTCGTCCATTACCATACCGAGGATTTACACAATCGCTACCTCATCAATTAACAAGAATTAAGTTCATAGTTGATTTTAGGTTCTCTATTAGGTTCTCTAATTGATTACCTACTAAAGTGGATAAACCGGTTCCAATCAGCCTAGTTCAATGTTATCCACAGTACTATATGCAATCGCAACACAGCAAGTGGATTCAAGTACAGGAATCGCAAACGTGAAATCAGAATCAGAACTATTCATATTATTAAGAACGAGATACAAACACAGGGTGTGAATTCAGTGGCTTCGTCTTTCATGACAATTGCCATGGTCGAACGACGATGGTTCACCTCTGTTAGGCAAGGCGCTAAGGATCAGATCCATCAGAGTGCGATGGCAAGCCAAGCGGTCCCCTTTGATAACCTTCGGCCTCTCAGTCCATGACCTGTGCTTCCTCGATTGAGAGAAATGCCATTGAAGAATCCTGCACCACCAGAATGTAAAAACGAGAGCGATAGGATGGTTAACAACGAAGGTGAAATTTGCGTATGAATTCAACAACCTTTAAACGTGCCCAACTCCTACTATATATACACGAGCTAGATCTTGCTAAACACGCTAACTAACAAACCTAACAGAATTGCAAACTGAACTCCTTAGTCTACCCTTGCGTAACTTGTGCTGCAAGCTTCTCCCATGAGTGACATGGCATCTGAGCTGGCTTTTGGAGTTGAAGTGGTGCCTCAACTGGGTTGCTTACATGGACAATGTAGTGGGCTGTTGCTTATTGAGCTGTTGGACCGTGGACGGGAAGGGGTCGATTTGGCCGGGATGACTCACTTGGGCCAAGACTAACTCGATGGGCCGAGATCAACCAGGTTCATCCTGCAAAAAGAGGAATAAGTCCTTTATTAGATAAGACTCTCAAATTAGCACAAATTTATGATTTCTCTATTTCTAGGTCTATAATATGAATCTTAGCTAAGATTCCATTTTTAGACATTAATTGACCTCAAAAGCACCCATCTTAGGTCCCTGTAAGGTGTACAAAATATGACTTATCAACGTCCCCTCATAAGCTACAGCTAAAGTGTCTCACATCTCTTTCAAGGATTTGCAACTATGAAGTTTGTCATATTCTTCTTCTATCAGAGAACACAATATAAAACTTCTAGCTTTAGAGGTTAGGAGATACCTTTTCTTTAATCTTCATTCCATGATGATCTAGGAATCTCAATTCTATCTTCCTTGGTTGGAATTTAATTTCCATTTTCTACTACATCCCACATGTCAATTGGATAAGCATCAAAGAAGGTGATCATTCTTTGTTTCTAGTAGTTGTAGTTTTATCCCTTGAACAGAGGAAGTCTGTTGACAACATGCCCTTTGTTCTCCTTTGTTTCTAGTAGTTGTTATGTAGGATCTTTCCCATGCATTGTTAGATGCTCAACCCCTAGATGATGATCTTTGATACCAACTAAGTGAAATATAAAAACATATAAGAAGAGGGGGTTGATTGTGTATGTAATTTTTAAACACTTTTTGAAAGACAAGATAGATATAAGTTCACAAACGATGTCCAAACGGATTATTCAAAGGGTGCATAACTAAAAACAAAGATAGGGAAGAGAAAAGCAACACAAAAATTTTATCTTGATTCACTCTTCTGTAAGAGTTATGTCTAGTCCCTTCAAGATGAAAGATTTATCAAATAAGTCAAACAGACTTTACAACTAAGTATTCTCAAAACCTTTTCAGGTTATACAACACTTTTAATTGCTCTAATTACAAGCAACATAATTCTTTAATACTTAGCATTTTCAGGCTATCACAAAATAAAGACAACTTTATAAAAGATAACTCACTAGGTGAACATATACTAGTTACAAACAGAGCTTAACATTGTTTAGCAAAGAAAATACAAAGATGAGATCAAAGCTTTTTCACTTAGAAAAATTTTTACAGGACTTTTCTAAAATGTTGTCCAAAGGGATAAGAACACTTGTTTTTTGTCTCTCAAATATGAGCTTTTTTTCTTCTATATTCACACATTCTTCATGATGTTATGTCCTTCTTCATGATGTTATGTGCTTCTTCTTCTTGAAGATGATATACAACCATAGAGAAGAGAACTATTGTTCTACATGAAGAGAGAGGAGTATATTTTCATTAAATGGTAAAAATAAACTTTTGCAGAGCTATAATAAAGTCTCTGTTTTCTTTTGATGACAAAGAAAAAGTACAGTAGAAAAGTTGTTTTTTCTCTTTCCTTAAACACACATCCTTTGACTGATACGTAGAACACTCTTCTATCAAGGTTGGCTTGTTTCTTAAGAGCTTGATAAGGAAATCTTTCTTCTCTAAAAAATAGAGCACAACAATGCATTGTATATAGATAGAAATGAATGTTTAAAATCATGGTCTCAAGCACAATGTTTTGAGAGATATGAGATAGCAAAAATGCATAAGTTAAAAGATAAGTTTTGAGATAGAATAAGCACTAAAAATGAATTGTCCTGTTACGTGAATATGACTAAGCCATTCTTTGGACTAAGTCCTTTTATTGGATGACGAGCTTGTTTGGATGATGTTGGTTAACTTGTTCAAAGTCAAGTTCTTTGTATGGACGCAAGCTCATATCTTTTATGTTGTGATTTCTTGTTGTATTCCTAAAATATTGAGTACTCACATAAATCATTAATCATAATGTTTGTTATCATAAAAATATATGGCTCTTTTGGACGTATATTAAGAAATACTCCAAAAATAATTATATTATCTTCATAACTCAGTTTAACACATAAAGATAATATTTGATTGGAATTATTATCCTATCTTGACAGTTTGACCATTGCTCACTAATTTTATTTTATATAGAGCTATAGGTATTATTTTTAGGTGAAACCAATGTCATTAATTAGTTAGAATCAAGGGATATATTTCCTATGTAGATCACTGATCCTAATTTTATCATATTCACAACACATTTAATGCATAAAGATAGTATTTGATTGGAGTTTTTATCCTATCCTAACAACTTGACCTTTTCCTACTAATTTTATCATATATGGAGTTATAGGTATTATTTTAAGGTGAAACCAATTATAGTAGTTAGCTAACTTCAAAGGATACATTTCATCAAAAGATAACTAATTCTAATTCTATTGGAAAATTCCTTTACCAGAGGAATTTAAATCGGGTTCATCACAAGAAAAATACAATGTAATAACTCAAGGAATGCAATTCACATGTCAATCACAAAGTTATCTATACATAGCATGTAAATCAAAGTACAACCTAATACTCAAGATTTCAATATTAAAAGTCAAGATTTAGGAGAATTCTCAATCCCTCTCATAATTAATGACAAATAAGCAAGAAGAAATCAAACAATTTAGGGTTTAAGGCTAATCCCTCTACCCACGACTATTGTTATACTCATGAGCAAGATAGTCTCACTCTCCTAGAAAAGAAAAAAACCACGATGTCATGTTCCTCACGACCTTCCTTTTTATTCCTTTGAAACTTCCTCTAAGGTTTCTCCTTCTTTTCTTTTACTGCAGATACGACACAACAAAGAGGCTAACTTAGGGTAAGAGTGATGTTTGATGCATAAAGAGGTCAAATTAGGTTTTCAACCTAGCAGGCTAACTGGCTATTGAGGTCCACTTGGTTATTTTTTTACAAAATGGCCCAAACGACCTTTTTCTTTTCTCCTTCAATTTAATTTATAAAAATCTAATTTAAAATCCAACATCTATTTTCCCAAAATAACATTTATTTAATTAACTACAATATAAAATAATCAATTACTTGTTAATTAGAATAATAATATATTACAAGAAATAATAATAGCAATAAGAATAGGGTGTTACAACTCCCCTCCTTATTAGAATTTTCGTTCCTGAAAATTCCTAATAAAACACCTCAAATATAGGGCTTCATAAGGTGTCCTCCTAACTACTACTTTGTTCTAGCATTCAAGCTCTCAGAATACCCTCTAAGGATTGGATGATTCACTTAGCTTGGTCGTCTAACCGCTAATGGTAGTTTAGACTCAATCTTAAGCTTAGTCCCTAAAGCTTTAGGAAAACTCTCCCAGATCTTAGGGTAAACTTGGGCTCTTTATCAAAAACTACACTAGAGGGTATAACACGCATCCTCTTAGTCTCCTCAATTTAAGGTATAATTAACTTCTCTAAGGGTACCTAATATTGATTAGACTACACTAAATAGATTTGGTTAACCTATCCTTTAATACCCATATTGAATTTGACCCTTTGGGGATCCTAGGAAAAACCTATCACAAAGTCCATAAGATACTACTACCCTACTTCTATCTTGGAATACTTAAAGATTGCAACATACATAAAGGATTTTAGTATTTTATCTTAGCTTCCTGACAAATAACAAGCACACCCAAACTCAATTATCTCCTCCTTCACACCAGGCCACCTAAACATCTTTCTAAGGTTCTAATACATCCATGTAACTCTTGGTTGGACACTCAAACCAATACTATGTTCTCCTTCTAGAACTAACTTCCTAAGCTTTGTTACGTTTGACACATGAATCCTATCATGAAATCTCATGATCTCATTAGTTTCTACCTTAACACCAATCTTCTTTCCTTGAGTTATCAACTTTACTTATCTAGTAGAAACAACCCTAGCTTTTAACTTTCTTTACTCTCTTAATCAAACAAGTAGTTAGCTTTAACACACCCAACATTACGTTTTTTATAGTAACCTCACATACTAAACTCATGTCTTTTAAATCTCTCTAATTGTCAAGGTAAACACATGTGAAGGTTTCCTACTCAAGGTGTCAATCACTACACTGGCTTTACCTGGGTGTAACCAAAATCGAAGTTATAATTCTTAAGAAATTCTAACTACCTATATTGTCTCATATTTAACTCCTTTTGATCAAACAAGTGCGTAAGATTTATATAATCGCTAAAAACATCATATCTAGATCCATACAACTAGTGTCTCCAAGCTTAAGCATAACACTATAGTCATTAACTATAATCCACAAGTAAGGTAATTCCCTTCACAGGTCTTAAGTTGCCTAGATGCCCAAGACACTGTCTAATCTTTTAGCATAATCAGATCACCTAAACTCATCTTAAATGCATCACTATAAACTATCAATGTTCACTTGATTTATGAAACACTAAAATAGGTCATAGTTAAACCCTCTTTTAAGGTTCTGAAGTTTATCCTTACACTAGGTGTCCCACACAAGGCTTGACCCTTATGAGTCAACTTGGCCAAAAGCATAACTATTCTAGAGAAACCCTCTATTATTGTATTTTGTAACACCCTCTTTTAATATGCATTGCATATTTTATTATTTATTATGTATTTATTTTTAGAAAATTGAATTAGAATCTCAAAATTCTTATATTCATAGTTGTGTTCAATGTGACACCCTTTACCCTCAATACTAACAATACTAATAAAATACCTTAGATTTCTTGGATGTATAAAACTTTTTATGTTAGTAAGATATATTATGAAGTATTAGCACAATACCCATTCTCCCTTTTCAAGCAACAACCATATCAACATGTTTATTGATACTAGCTTGGAAGTGGTTAATAACCATAATCCAAGGGTAGTTTAGATTATATGTTTTCTCTTCAAGGATCTAGAAGAAAAAAAGAAAAATGATCAAAGCAAATTGTGTTATGAAATTCACAAATATGATTTCAATAATTTAAGTTTAAGAAAGAAAAAAATTAAAAAAGTTAAATAAAGAATTTCAACTCTAAAGAAAAGGTTGTTTGTGTGATTCTTAAGTTTCATGACAAATGTTTAGACATGTAAAGGTAAATATAAGCCAAAACATACAAATGATACTAAATATGTGCAAGATATATCCTTATTCTAAAGCTTAAAAACATAAAAATGACACTAAATATGTGCAAGATATATTCCTATCCTTGACTTCACTAAATAGATTTTCAAGTATCCAACAAAATGAAACAATGACTTTTTAAGCACTAAATGACGATTGTCGATGCTTGGTGAAATTGATTGTGTTAAACTAAAATTAAATGTAAAACACAATTTGAGGGAATTTTTTTGACATGTTCACATAGGTAAAGTATTTCTCAAGCCACCTTGAAGAGACAAATACAACCAGAATTACTTATAATACAAATGAACTTGTTAAACTAAATATCTCTATTTCATTAAAAGAAACTAATACAAGATGATAAATCACAACTTAACACATGCTTAATAGTCTAATAATTATGCAAAGGTAAGCATATTTTTGCTCAAATGTTATGTAAAACCCTAGTTTTTATTTTATTTTATTATTGATTGTAAATATTGTATTTTATTAGTTATTATTAATAAGTAGGTTAATTGTTTTATAATTAAATAAATAATATTTTGGGAGAAATATAAGTTGGGTTTTAATTAATTAAATTAAGAAAAATAGGTTATTTAAATATAGTAAAAACTTAAGTGCTACATCGGACAACATATCTCACCTCCTTTTCCAATATAAGGAGTGAGATAGCTTAAGTCCTACATAAGACAATATGAGCTTATGCATCGTCTCCTTCTCCTATATAAGGAGTTGGATACCAAGCAAAGGAAGGAAAGAGAGTCTCCAAACAAAGTTGAGATTAATGCAAAACATTAAACCTAGATAGTTTAAATCTTTCTCAACTCTTAAAGCTTCCTCAAGATATGTGGGATCCTTTGTTTGGGTTTCATGTGGGTGGTCAGTGAGAGCTGCAAGACCCATTTTGGGGCTATATAAAGGAGATACCAAAGAAGCTGGAGAGACTTCTCTACTACTAAGTTTTCCTAAACACCTTATTTCAAGTCTACAGAGTTTTGGAAGGAAAATCTCAAGGGGAAAAAATAAGATAGAATTTCTACTTTCTATATCAAAGGATAGAAGGAGAACCTCTATAGAGAATCCCAAAGAACAAGAAGAACAACCCTAAGGAATGCATTATCTATGTCTACATTTCTCTTGGTAAGAAGAGGGAGTGAGAAATCTTGGTCAAGGGTTGGCCCTAGACCCTGGTTAGTGTTTGTGTTTGTCTGTCACATTTCTCTTGGTAAGGGGGAGTGAGAAATCTTGGTCAAGAGCATGAGTATTACTATGGGTAGAGGGGTTGGCCCTAGACCTTGGTTAGTGTTTGTGTTTGACTGTCTCTGTCAACAACTAACAGGGTGTTTAGTCAGTTTTCTACTTATTTCTTGTATTTGAAATGCTTGTGTTTGACTGTCTCTAAGATTTGGTAGAGTGTTTGGTTGTTTGTTATGGTGTCTTGTCCCTATTATTTTGTTTGTCTAGGGTAAATTTCTATTATTTTGTCTGTCTAGGGTGAATTGATAGAGTACAAGACTCTTAACCTTGTGGTCATAGATTAATGGTTTTTCCTAAACCTCTAACATTGTGTGCCTTGAGTTATCTGAAGTGGATTGAACTCCCTAGATCAGGACCCTTCCTTTTATTAAGATTGTTGATCATCATATAGTTAATTTTGTCAACTATATGTTTTTTGTGTTCTTTGAAGGGGGTGGAGCTCCTTAGATTATAGTTTCCTGTTTATATCTTTTGGTTGGGGGAATCCCTTGTGTGCAATAGATTGTGTGTGTGCAAAATGTAGAAAAATCATAGGCTCCCTTTTCGGTTCGAAATTTTGGACAAAAATTTGGGAGAATTCGATAGTAAGTTGTCAAGCATAGTTGTGCTCATGAAGAACAACCCGTGTAGGTTGTGCATGCTTGTGCAAAATTTGTGCACTCCCATGCAGATTTTGCACACGCTCGTGTAGAATCACATTAACTGTGTGCACTCCTACTTATTTGTGAACATGTGTACTTATGCAAAATATATTGTTGTTGTGATTGTTGAAAACGCATGAGAACTATGATATCTGATATATAAAGATGTGTAATGAGTAATAAGGGTAAATGAGAAGGGTGACCTAGTTTGTAAGAGACGAGAATGACCTTGAAGTACATTTATCTAAGGAGTAACCAAGGTTGAGAGAGGCCAAAATGGTATTCACGAATTTGTGATGGATCATGGATGAGGTGCCTAGGCCTACAAAGGCGACAATGGTCCTCATTAGCACAATTTATGAATTTGTGATGGGTCATGGATGAGGTACCTAGACCTAGAGGGGTGAGAATGGTCCTCATCAACCTAATTTACGATAAGAGAAAACAATAAATTAATTGAACTACATCATGCATCATTTAATAAAACAAATGTGTAAGGAATATAGATATGAACTAGAATGGTAAGGTCATTAGAGCTCCTAGGGGTTACATTGTACGGAGGTATTCCAACGGTCATGACTAATCCCGCATACTGGATTTGACTATGCAAGTCAAGTAGTACCTAATGTGCTATCAAAAGGATATCATGCTAGAGTGGCACGTAGAGGTAAAGATTAGAAAGATTGCGCCTAACCTACTTCCTAGATTATAGTTGGTACCACATGACATATAGAGTAGTACTAAAAATGCATTATGAACATTCATGTGCATACTTGTCTATTATTGTTTGCTAATTGTGATTGCTTATTGTATGCTGATAGTGCGTGTGTATTTTTACTCACGTTGTGCTCCTATTGTGAGCTTGAGTGAGGTACATTTCTCGCTCCCTTTTTGTTATGTGTTTGTTTGCGTTTGGGTTGAATGCCATTTATAAGTGACGTTGAGTAGGAGCGTGAGGGTTAAGCTAGGGATTTTCAGTTATTATTTTTTCCTTTCTTTTGATTTATTTTGTTTTGCGTTATGCTCTAATAGAACTTGTGACTTTAGTGTGCTTCTTTTTTTACGGCTGTGTAGTCATTTTTATATTTTGTGAATTAGAAATTGGTCTTTAGAGTGTCATTAGGGACACATGTTAATTTAATGCTAACATAACTAATAAAATGAATAATATTAATTTAGATAATTAAGATATCAAAGAATATTTTAAATTTAGATAAGTAAATTATTTCTAGGTGTTCAATTTAATTAATTAATGTATTTATTATTTTATATAAATAAGGTAATTACATATTTACTTTATAATTTATTTTTAATATATTATAATTTTATTTTTAATATTAATTATATTTTCAATTCACTAACCTACTTTTAACATTGTACTTTTTAAAAATAATATATAATTTAATCTTAATATATCGCTTTTGTTGTTATTTTTATATTTTAATTTATTAATTTTGACTTATTGTAATATAATTTCCCTTTTAAATATATTTCAGGCAGGAATTTTATCTCAAAAGGAAAAAATAAATTAAAAGTTAATTATATTACAATTAGTCAAAATTAACAAATTGAAATATAAAAATAACATGCAAAATAATTAAAATTAAATTATAAATTTCTAAATAAATTATATATATTTAAAAAATAGAATGTTAAAAATAAATTAGTGAATTAAAAATAAGAATAACATTAAAAGTAATAAAGTTACTATTCATAAAATAATTAAAAAATAAATTATAAAAATAAATTATATATAATTATCTTATTTATATAAAATAATAAATACATTAATTAATTGAACTATTCATGTAGAAATAATCTAATTATTTTATAATTTGTTATCTTGATTATCTTAATTAATATTATTAATTTGACAGCCACGTTAGCAATAAATTATCTAGAGTTAGTAATAAGAACTAAAAAGTAAAGCTAAGAAAATGTCAATATTTAAAAGTGACAAAAAAATTTGTAAGGACTAAAATTATATATAACTATATTTTGAGGGATTTAAAATGTATTTAAGTTTTATATATTTTTATTTCATTCAAATGTTTATGGGTATTTTCTTTTCTTTTTAAATTGAAAAGGGTTGGGCAAGAGATATGAGGATGCAATTCAAAAAGATAATTTAGATGGTTAATCATATAAAACAAAGGTAAAAACTAGGTCATTATTAATGATGTATAATTTTCTTTTTTAACATTATATTTTACTTAAATTTATATTGTATTTTTTTAGTGATAACTAATTTAGTTCCTAAAATTGTAATGATTAATTAAGATGGTTCTTAAAATTAATAAAATATTAAACTAATCCTTGAAATTATATATATTATCAATTCAATCCTTTAAATTATAATGGATGATCAAATTGATCCCTTAAACAAATAAAGTAGTAAAATGTGCCAAAAGTGGTAAATTATCAATCAATTTAATCTTTAAAATTGTAATGTTCAGTCAAATTGATTCTTAAAATTATATTTTTCTTGTGTTTTTTTGCCATGTAACTTTAAAATTTTTCAAATTTTTACCATATATTTTTTTGACGCATTATACTTATTTAGTTTATATATAAAAGTATATTATATAATTAATTACTGCATTTGTTAATTGTTTTACCTTCCTCAAATAGATGATTATATTTATTATACAAAAATATTAAAAAGTTAAGATGATGAATTTATTTTTTAGAGATTTTATTTTAATAATATATATTTATAAATTATATATTTATTTATTCATATAAAATAATTTATTAGTTAATTATATAATATTATATATTTATTAAATATTTTTATTTATGAATAACTACTCTACAAATAAAAAAGTTGAAGATGGATAAATAATTTGTAAATAATAAATAATTTTACATTATTGAATAAATAAATTTGTATAATTAAAAAATATTTAATAAGTAATGACTTTAGCACTCGTGAAAATTTAAAAGGAGAAGACAAATTTGGTAAATTTATATAAATTTAGGATCAAAATATGTGAAAAAATTTGAAGGGTAAAATTTGCAAAATTTAAAAGTTAAGAAGTAAAAATTTTAATTAATCATTTTTAATTTTAGGGACCAATTTGATCATTTATTATAATTTTATAGACTAAATTGATTTTCAATACCAATTTGGTTGTCCATTACCATTTTGGGGACTAAATTGGTTGATAATATATAACTTCAAGGATTGTTTTACCATATTATTAATTTTAGGAACCAATTTAACCAATCATTACTATTTTAAAGACTAAATTTTCACTCTATATTTTTTTATTACTAAAATAGTAATATAATAAGGAATAAAATACATTAATTAATAGCACTAAAATATATATTTTTGTTTTCCATTTTATATTTCCCTTAATCTCTATTTCTCTCGCATTTCACTCTTGCTATGTCCATTGGAGCCAAACAGTTCCATCCTCTTTTGGTGTCAATTACTTTGCTCCTTTCTTTGTCATACACACAAAAACAGACCAAAGCACCCAGACACACAAAATGACACTATCATTTTTACCACAATTCCTCACAACTATCACACCTCTTTTTATTCCACAGCAACATGACCACACCCTTATTCATCACAAACCACCATTTACAATTATGAACCCTCCATCCAACCCTCACCATAGTTACAACCATTATTATTACCACCACTGTCACTCTAACAGACATTGTAGTCTCACTAACCCTCCACCTCTTGTAATTGCCACCCCAAGACCATTTCACTAACTTTTTCCCCTATGCCTTTATGAGTAGTCTCACTAACCCTCCACCTCTTGTAATTGCCACCCCAAGACCATTTCACTAACTTTTTCCCCTATGCCTTTATGAGTGTCTCACTTACTATTGCGTGATTTTCTCTACAATTCAAAGGCACATGAGATAAATTTATTTTTGGAGGTAAAGAAGAACTTAGGGTAGTGAAACTCAAGGAGGAAAAAAGAGGAGGATAGGGATAAGGGGCAAAGGGGGTAAAAAATGGCTTTAAGGACAACAATAGTAGTGAAGGATGTGAGGGGCATATAGGAAAGGAAGAATAGTTGGGATTGGGTACAACAAGACACTCATAGAGTCATGGAGAATATAAGTCCTAAAAGTTCTCTTAGGATTGCAGGTGAAGTGTTAGTGAGGTTGCATATTAGAGTGGTAGTGGGGTGATAATGCTGGTGGTAATTGTGGTGAAGGTTTAGTGGGGGATTCATAATTGTAAATGATGATTTATGATGGATGAAAGTATGATCATGTTATGGTAGAAGAAGAAGAAAGTGTGAAGGTGTGTTTATGAAGGACTATGTGAGAGGAAAAAATCAACGTGTCTTAATGTGTAGTGGATGCTTTGCCTTTGTCTCTTTGTGTATGATAGAGAAATGAGTGAAGTGATAGATAGATAGAGAGATTGAAATTGTTTGGTTCCAATAAACAAAACCAAAGTGAAGTGTGTAAGAGAGAGATGAATCAAAGGAAATATAAAATGGAAAGCAAAAGCATATACTACAGGAGTATTAATTAATGCAAAGATTATTTTATTCTTTATTATATTACTATCATTATTACAATTATAAAAATATAATATAAATTCAAGTAAAATATATTGATGATATAACAAAATAATTATACACCATTAATTATTAATTATTATTAGATATTATGTATTCAAAATATAAAATTTAATGTTTACCTAAATCAATTTACATAGTTTAAGAATATTTAATTCCAAATAGTTATTAAAAAGGATATTACATGGTCTCTAAAAGGAAAAAATGATACTAACAAAGATATTGATGTAAACTTAATCGTGTTGAAATACAAATTATTTGTACTTTTCTTGTACCTTTATCAACTCCAAGATAATTGTGATCCTTCTTTGTTTTTAATATAGAAGGCACAATTTAATTCAACAAATAAATGTTAGAATAAAACACATTTTCGTAACCCTCACATGTTTTTGATAGAATAAACAAATTAATAAGTTTTAAAGTTTCAATGACTAAATATAGATTTAGACTTTTTTTTTATAAATGAAGAAATTGTCTTAGATGGACAAACAGAGTGTAGTGTTTGGATATAAACACACCATCCTATGCTTATACTTGTTTAATAAGTTTTAAAGTTTCAATGACTAAATATAGATTTAGACTTTTTTTTTATAAATGAAGAAATTGTCTTAGATGGACAAACAGAGTGTAGTGTTTGGATATAAACACACCATCCTATGCTTATACTTGTTTGTATTATCTTATTATCAATGTAGCTCAAAAAATGCACTTGGTCTTTATAAGTGAAGAAACATATCTAAACCCTAAACCCTAATTTTTTTAAAGTTAAAATGCCTCTTACTTACCTACTCCATAAAAAGACATATCTTTGAAAAGTAAAAAGACACAACAACAAAGTATTATTTTTGATAAAATAGAGTTTTATACTATGAATCAAGGTGCAAGTATGAGAAAAGGTAGATAAACATATTGATTTATCTTATGAAGATGACTAATTGGTGAAAAACAATAAATGTAGTTGTTCATAAGAAAGAACTTGAACTCGAACTCGAACTCAAATCTTTGAACTTTATTCTTTCTTAAAACTCTTAATTGTATTTTTTGTCGCAATGAGAAACACAACAAGATGATGAAAAACTAAAAAATAGAAGAGTCACTCCCATAGCTTATTAAAGAAAAATATATTGAAAAATCCTAAAGAGAATGTCTAAAACCTATCTACAAATTCTAGAGTCGATTATGCATAAGGAACATGCTAGTACCCTACGACATTCATCATAAGATGGTTACCCTTAACCTAAGGTATGAAACTAATAATTGTCTTTCCCTTTTATTTATTAAAATGATTTATTCCTATTTAATTTATTATTTAAAAATTTTATCATTTTTGTTATTTTTTGTATTTTGATAATTTATTAATGAATTTTAGGGAAAATGAATATTTACAAACATATTATTTTAGTTTAACAATCTAAACTATAATGAAGAATCAATGTTACATAGTTCTATTGGTAGAAAAATAATTTGTTATATTTTTAATTTTAATTTTTTTAATGTGAAAGGCTCCAAAGATAATCAAATAGAAAAAAAGTTCAAAATGTTATCATTACCTTTTAAGGATTTTGTAATAATCAAATAAGAAATGCATTCAAAATTATTATTACTTAACATTTTTAATTTTACATTTAACTACAATGTTTGTTTAAATTTTTCAATAATTTTATTTAAAAGACTTTCATAGTAACTAAATTGAAAATACATATAAAATAGTTAACATTATACCTTTTAAGGCTTTTGTAATATTGAAAAAGAAGTGTATCTAAAATGATTATTACTAAACTTTTTTTTAATTTGAAAAAATCTTCATTTTTTTAATTCAAAAGACTTTTATTATGACAAACAGAAATGCATCCAAAATAATCGTCATTAGATCATTTTATCAAGATTTCAATATAATCAAGTAGGAAGTGCATTCAAAATGACTATTACTAATAACCCATTCTATTATTACTATTATTAAATCAAAATATTTAAATTTGAAAGAAACATAAAAATATTTTAATTTAAAAAGGCACACAATACATAATAACTACAATTAAAAAAAGTAATAAAGCATAGAGAAATAAAAAGGACAAATGAGCTTACCTCAAAATGACCATTTTGGGTGGACCCAATGCATAAAACAATTTAAAGGAGCCTACATGCCTCCAATAGAAGCTCCAAGAGCAAAAACAAAAAAATATTTTTGGATGTTTTTATTGCTTCCTTTCAATGGTTTGTGGTTTCCACCTTATATAGGAGAAGAAGAGGAGACATGAGACTATCTTTCCCAATGTGAGACTTTTCTAATTGAAGGAAAGGAGCGAATGTCATAAAGTGGGACTTGAGTTTTATCATGATTAAATGACCTACTTTGGAGTTTATTTTCATCAAGATAGAAGTAGATTTTGGTTTGTTGAGGTATGACATGAGTTGTAAATTTTTCATCAAGCTTTCCAACAACGCAAAGAGTACCTCAAATAGATAAGTATAACTCAAGGTATGATATTATCTTTCCATAGTATTCAATATAAATATTGAGCACTTTTCTATAATGATTAAATAGCTTATTTTGGAGCTGATTTTTATCAAGATAAAAGTTATTTTTGATTTACATGGTAGACTAGAATTGTAGATATTTCACCCAACTTTTCAATGGCTTCAAGAACACCTCAAACTGATAATTGTTGCTTAACATATGATATTGTCCTTTTATACTTTTCAACATAAAAATAAGTTTTTTTCTCTATTTACTTGGATAAAAGTGCTTATACATCTCATTTATATTTTATCTAATTTTATTATTTTATTTTAATATTTAATTATTTTTATTTTTATTCATTTTTCTATTTTTTGGTTATTTGTGTACTTTATTTTCCTTTTAAATTGTCATTTTTGCAATTTACTTTATATTGCTCTTATGAAATTAAATGTTCATAATTGCCCATTTTGACTTAGATTTAATATAAATAAACATTTTTTTTTATTTTATCATAATAAAAAATAAGTAAAGACATGAACTGTAATTTTGTTTAGGATCCAAAATATAACAGGGGACGAGTACGAGAACTTGAAAATATAAAAGTATAAGCACGTCAATTCAAAACATAAAAAAATAGAACTTATGATATTTATATCTCTCCTTATTAATAAGTATATCTCTCTTTCTTTTTTTATATTTTTATTACTAAAATACCTTTTATATAAAATAATATAAACCTTATTTTCACACTTGGCATCTTCATCATTCTTTAAATCCTATTTTTACACCTCCATCTTCATCGTTATTTAAACCCAATTTTTATACCTTTATCTTATCATCCTTTAAACCCTAATTCTCACCTTCCATCTTCGTTATTCATTAAAACTCTCATATTTATTTTCTCTCCTCTCTTGTTTTATCTATGAAAATGTTTTCCATTTATGATAGTTTGCAATTTACGTAATAAGGTATCAATTTATGTTTTTTGGTGGTACTGAGGGAAGAGACGAACAAAGAGCAAAAAAAGACATGCAATGAAAACATTGGGGCCTAATAAAAGAGGTGGTAAACACAACTCATTTAAAATAAAAGGGTGCAATTGGATGACCCTTAATAAAGAGGTAACAGAGACATCTAAAGAAGTATGGAAATTTGGGAAGAGGTGGGAATAGAATTTACTAGAAATAAGGAGGAAATTGTAAGAAAGTTAGAGGGAATGGAGACAAGGAATAGGAAGGAAGTGGGAAGGGGTGACAGTGAAAGGGGAGAGGGAGCCAAAATTATGAGTTAATAATGAAGGTACTACCTTTCAATATTAGAGGTTTAGGGAGGGCAAAAAGAAATAAAATGCAAAAATGGACACAATAACATAAGCCTGACTTTGTGTGTTTACAAGAAAGCAAACGAGAACATTATTTTTTTATATGACTTCCATTATTTGTTTGCTTTAAAGTAATTTATTGCAAGTGTAGAGACATGCACAATAACATTATAGGTGAGAGAGAGTCGGTCAATACATACATTATAAACAAGAAACACTAACTATTAGGTAGTATCAATGTAACCCAAGAGGTATGTCGTAGGTTGACCTCACTATAGGTGGTTCTAGCATAACCCAAGAGGTATTTTGTTGACTGACCTGCTCATAGACAATCTTGGTGTGACTCATAAGACAAGTCATAAGCCGACCTGACTACTTAGGCAATCTAGATATGATCTGTAAGGCACATTGTTGACTAACCTGCCCATAGGAGATCCTAGCTTGACTCATGAGGCACGTTGCAAGCCAACTTGCCTACTTAGGCAATCCTAGCATGACTTGTTAGGCACATTACTAGGTGATTTGCCTATAGGCGGCGTGACCTATGAGCCATGTTGTAGGCCAACTTGGCTACTTAGGCAATCTCGATGTCACATCACTAGTTATCCTACCCATAGGTAGTCTTGGCATGACTCATGTCGTAGGCCAACCTAACTACTTAGGCAATCCAAGCATGACCTGTGAGACATGTCACTAGATGACTTGCCCAAAGGTAGTCCCAATTGATCCATGAGGCACAACGTATGCCAACATGGCTACATAGGTAGTCCTAGCATGGCCTGCGAGGCACATCACTGACTAACCTACCCCTATGTAGTCCTGACATGACCTAATAGGTACATTAGAGGCTGACCTCGGTACTAGGCAGTCTCGGCGTAACCCAAAAGATATGACGCAAACAGACCTTTATCACGACTTGGCAATCTCGGCACAATCTAAGAGTTGTACCTTCATGCTTTTATGCCGAGTAATACGTCAAATATGTGTTCCTTACTTGGTTTGTTAAAGCCTTATTTGAGTCTTTGCCTCAAGGCTGGAGAGTTTTATACCTATCCAATTTTTGACCGAGCAACTTAGTCAAATATGAAATATAATCACTTAAGTATTTTATAAGTAACCAAAATACCATACTAACTTATAACCGATAGATAACTGTCATACCCCACTAACTCGTAACTAATAGGTAACCATCTATCTCATTAACTTGTAAACTCATTATAAATAAAAGGATATACTACAAGCGAGAACTTGACTTCAACTTTTAAAACTTATTAATCACTTACAAACTTGAGCATTAGTCTGTCTTTGTAGGTACCATTACTTGCTATTTCAAGGAGGTTGAAAAAACGAAGCAAGGAGGACAATCACACACCTTTTAATGATCTAGTCATAAAAGATCTTTAGACCTCCCTCGAAGAATTTCTTGTGACTGGAACAATTATCAACTGGACCATGCATAAAATTAATTAAATCTAATCCTACTTTTCAAGACCTCAAATAAGTTATCTATCATATATTCGTTTGAAAAAGCCAAAGTTTTATTAATATCAGAAGGATAAAAACCCAAGCAAAAGGAGTGGCTACGTTTTGGAACAACCACTGATTGTTATTACACGAGTTGATAAAAATTAGACAACACCAAGACCAAAAAACAAACCATATTCGCCTGTATCGCACAATATATAAAAGCCCCGAAATATATCGCGTCATACATGATGACATGCATTCCAAGATTATCAATCCACACAAATGTAAATGCTCCAAGAGGTCATTCACGTGCAGATAAATTGGCATACACCATGTAGCAGCCAAAGTTCTGCTATTCGCCAAGGAACACTAAAGTTGGATCACCACCTAACGCCTACTTGAATCACCACCGATTTGCAAAGGAGAACCACAATTGGATCAAGCTGACATTGAACAATACTCCACCACATAACACACCTGCATACTAGAATGGAGAAATCACGTAACAGATCCCGTGTCAGCTAAAACATGACAAAGGTACTTCAACCACACCATCGTGGGTATACAAATATGACACTTTTTAAAATTTTATATTTATAACTAATTCAACGTCAAAAGTTATTTCATAATACGAAGGTTTTCATCTACTTATATATACTATTTATACATTATCTTTAATTATAGTAGAATTTAGAATTTTTTTATACACCTTCTTACATTCAATACTGCTGAGCTTGTGTTGATAATAGAACAAATTTAAATTAAGTTTTGAGAATTTAGAGTTTAGACCTAATATAATCCAAAAAAAATAGCTTATAGAGTGGGGTGTAAGGGTTATCACATACTCATATATACTATTAAGATACTATTTTCCAATACACTGTTGCATTCAGTAAATTAATTTCACTTGTGCCTTCAAAATTTACAGTACCATGTCTTTCCTTCCTTTTAGAGTTCAGTTTTCAAAATCTTCATACCGCCTCTCATACTGAACACTCCAAACTTCTGGATAAAATATTCCCCAGCAGAGGCAGAACAAGCTTCAACAATAGGTTTTGTTATAAAACAGAATTTGAGATTTTTAGCATTGCCTTGCAGCTCAATAAGATACAATCTCCACATTTATCTTACATATTAACATACAAGAGGGTTTGCTGATGAATAAACATGTATCAAATTATGCTTATACTAAATAACTAAATGATAACGTGTTGTATTAATTATCCTATTTGGTCTAATATAACGTGCCAAAGGAATCCCAAAGCATAAAGATCAATTAGATACTTGAGTAATTTGATGATATTCGTTTTTATAGTGAAAATACCTCACAGTGACACAACTAAGCAGAATTTTAGTTTGACAATGAAATCTGATGTGGATAGAGTACTTTTAGGTTGACACAAACGATAATAATGAGTCAACATGCTTTTAACATTATGTTCAAAATTCCAGTCTTCACCAAGACTCTAAATTAGTGTTGCCTTTTCTCTTAAGAAAGTTCATATCTTTCAATAGAGGCCGACCAAAGTGATTCTATTCCATCCTCCACTCTCTTATTATTCTTTAGAATTCAGATGCTATATGTATGCGTATTTATTACTTATCTATGGTCAAACTAATGTGCCTGATCCTGTGTAGTACTGTTAAAAGATACACTCATCTCATATTGCCACATTCTTCTGATTTATCTGTTATTTGTGTTTAAATTAATATGTAAAGTATACGCATCTTTGTACGAATTTGTCTCTTCGGTATTTCTGACTTTCAATTAACGTAGTGTATAGTTTAAATGATTTAGTAAAACGATCCTCATATGTATAAAGAAAGAAACAGTTCGAAATAGAATTAATCATGTTTCATAAAATAAAGTAATTAATGACAACAAATTTGTAACTTAATTGGCAGTGATTCAATCCTCAAAACATGTATGTAATATTAATCAACGTGGAGGATAGAGTTTAAAAACAAATGTAAAACAATAAATAAAAAAAAATAAAGAAAGCAGAAATTAAATAACAGGAGCTTAAAAGATTGGCATTCATTGACTTTGATAAATGAGATAACCCAGCTCCTCCTAAACTTTTGATTAAGAAACAAAAAATGATAATGATATCAAAAGGGCAGGAACTCTAATGAAACTGGAATTTTGGTCGAACAATCCGGTTTGTAAAATTTCTAATCGATGGGTCCGTTTTTAGTGATTCTCATCTTGTATACAAATTCTTCTATCCATAAATATATATTACAACTTACTTGTAACAATATTTAAAAAATGTTACGAAAATATAAAAAAATATTACCCGTTAGTTTTAGTAACATTTTACCAAATGTTCTATATCAGTCATATTATAAAATATCATTAGTAGCATTTTAGGTTTAATAAATGTTATTAAAGATAAAAAAATGTTATATAAAAAAATATCGATAACATTTTTTTTAAAATGATAAATATAGTAGTGATACCTTTCAATTGCCTTTTACAAAAGAATAAATAGTTCGTGTTATTGGGTATTGGGCTCCCTTTCTATATGGAAAAATGTCTAAAATAGAAATTCATTGTCTCATTTGTCAACCTGGAGAGGGTCATGTTAGGGTATCAAAAGAGAAGCTAATTAAAAAAAATGAAGCCTTTGAGAGAGAAGAGGAAAAAAAAAATTCATTTATCCATTGCCTTTTACGGGAGATATTAAGTTCAGATTGTGATATGAATTTTCTAATTCTTTCATTTTTCTTAATTCTATTTGTAAGTTTGTTGTTCTAGTTGTTTAGCTAGTTGTTGAGCACAAACTTTGTACTTATTTGAGACATTTTGTACTCTTATTTTGATTATAGTGGAGCTTGATTGGTTAACTTGTAATTGTAATTTTTATCTCTCACATTAAGAGAGTTTTTCACATTAAAATTTTCAATATCTATTGTCAATGCCACATATTTGTTATTACTCTTCATAGGTTCTTGCAAATTTGAGGGATTTGTTTTTACTACTTATTGTTTTGATATTGTGTTATTATCACCCATCAGAGTGGCATCAGAACCTTTTGATTAAGGGTTTTTTGCTAGATTGAATGGTGGAGGTAAATACAAACAAGACGTTAGATGACACTAATTTTCACTTACGGAATAAAAAAATAAAAGACTTTAATCAAATATTTGTAAATCAACACAAAAAAATGAG
This sequence comes from Mucuna pruriens, assembly GCA_025330945.1. NCBI lineage: Eukaryota > Viridiplantae > Streptophyta > Magnoliopsida > Fabales > Fabaceae > Mucuna > Mucuna pruriens. The sequence continues at coordinate 1,157,491 of JAENHJ010000014.1, forward strand.
ATTTAAGTTTTCTAATTTAGGAGAAATAAAAAAAGAAGAAAAGAAAAAAAATGAAGAGATTAGACAATGAAGAACACCATAATCCTAAAGAATTGATAAGTTCATGTGAAATTCATTACAAGAATTTGTGAAATCTCTTATTAAAATAATAAAGGTTCGTTCAAGAACCAAAAGAGAGAATTCTCTCTAAAAGCTAGAAGCTTAATTTCATTCTAATGAAAAAGTAATTAACATAATCCTCATTTGATCTTTTATATTTTCTCCTAATCTTGATTAGCTAATCTAAGCATACTTAGATTGAACTAAAACAAGCCCAAACCCACTTAAGTTATTCAAGCGAAAGGAATAGAAAGTCAATACTCTCCTTCCTATGCTAGAGCTAGGTGTCATTTATCTTTAGGTCATGTGGCTCAATGTCCAAAACTCCTAAAGTGTTAAAAAAAAAGTCTCAAAGGAGTTCACCAAAGTTGTGTAAGGGCCACCAAGTTCTTTCATGCCTTAAGGTACTTGCATACTTGAGAGTTCAAGTTTATTTCCATTTGATACCAGGTATTCCTTCTTTGGAAGCACTTATTCACATCCCTTCAAAAGAGAATCTTCATATATAAACAAAAGGTTAGGAGACAATAAGAGTACTCATTCTCTTTGCTAGGTTTTCTTCTTTCTCTTTCACCCTCTTTTTCTATTAATCATCTCTTTCTAAACTCTTTCTTTCAACTCTTTTTATATTTTTAATTTTATCTCTTTTTACTCATCTCTCTCTTTGCTCTTTCTCCTTCAACTTTTTTTTCTCTCATTTCTTTCTCTCATTTCTTTCTCTCTTAACTCTTTTTCTCTCATTTCTTTCTCTTGCAAATCTTTTTCTCTTAACTCTTTCTCTTTCTCTATTACTTCCTTCCACACTTCTTCCTAATTTAGGCATTGAGAGTACAAATGTCACTTTTCTATGCATATGAAACAATCTATATTGCTACTTCTAAGTGGAAGAGGTCAACAAAGAAATACAAAACCTTATGATATTAAACGACAAGCAAATAAAGCTAGTGTAAAATGAAAGCTTACTAAAAAAGAATGCCTAAGAGACATGAAAAAGACTTTAGGAAGAGGTTGCAAGACAAGGACAAGCAAAAGACAAGTTTTGGAAATTTTGAATTTTTTTTGTGAAGGACAAATGTAATGGGAGAGCACCAAACTTGCAATTGAGAATTAACTAAAATGAATTTGATCATAAGGTTTGGTGCATAGGAACATGTAAGTCTTTATCTTTCTTTTGATATAAAAATAATTTTTTACACTTTGACCTCAAATCTTTTCATAATCATTTTTTATCCACTATATTTTCTTCTTTCTCACTATTGTCCTATGAAAATGTAATTAGTTCTTAAGTATTTTGTTTTTTTTAACAAACACCCAAACTCATTCAAAGGAATTAATTTGGATCAAATGCATGTTTTGAAAAAAAATGCTCAAGAACATGGGTGAACACTGAAGAACATGTTCTTAGAGTGATTCACCTTCCAAATAAGAATTTTTACTTCCAAGAGCATAATCAACAACAGATCCAAGTTTAAAAACTCAATTACAATCAAAACAAGATATGATTTAACAATTAATGTCAACTATCCTAAGGTTTTCAAGAATCAAATATACAATCTAAAAGAAATCTATCATGAACAAGAAAGAACACCTATGAACAAATGGTGGAATTGGGATAAAAGACCATAGAAACATGTAAAAATGTTTGGAGAACAAAACCTAACAATCAATTTCACAAAAACATGACTCAAAGCAAATGAAATTAGATCAAAGAGACCATAGAAAAAGCACAACCACACTACTAGAGAAAAAAAATGCTATTATAATATAGAATTCAGGTTGTTTTATGAGAAAATTGATGCAACTAGGTTAGGGAAAGAAAAACCTAACACAAAGCAACAATAAAATACAACTAAAACACAAGGAATTTAGGTAAAATAAAATACTCAAAGTGATGCCTAAAACTATAGCCAAAACTATAGCAAAATTGATGCAACTGTAATAGATTTGCACCTCAAATTGGACAAATTCCAAGGTTATAAAGTCCTCTATGTGTTGATTTTTACATCTTGGTACCAGATAATATGTTATCTCAATTGGATCTTTTCAAAACAATACAAGAATAGGAGATTTAGGTTTTGGGAAAAATTAAAAGGTAAGAAGAAAAACAAAAATGGAGATATTAGAAGATAAAAAACACCATTAACCAAAAGAGAGAACTCTCTCTAAAAGCTAGAAGTTTAATTTAGATCCACTGAAAAATTTATTAACACAATCCTCGTTTAAGCTATTATATGTTTTCCTAATCTTAATTAACTAATCTAAATATGCTTAAACTAAACTAAAACAAGCCCAAGCTCACTTAATCTTGTCAAGGGAAGGGAATAGAAAGTCAACATTTTCCTTCCCTTGCTAGAGCTAAGCATCACCTATCATTAGGCCATGTGGCCTAAAGTCCAAAACTTCTAAACTCACAAACTCCTAAAGTGTTAATAAAACAAAGTACCAAAGAACATTACAACTCAACATGGCTAAATGACATCACAACCCAAAAATTACAAACAAATTAATAACATGAACCTTACAAGATCAAAAAGTACAAGTTCAAGGTCTTTTAGAGCTAGCATGGCCAAATAACTCTTGGACTAGTTACATGTCTGATAAGTCATATTTTATACACCTTACAGGGACTTAAGATGGGTACTTTTGAGATCATTTGGTAACTAAGAATCACATCTTAGCTAAGATTCAGATTATGGACCTAAAAGTAGGGAAAATATAAATCTATGCTAATTTAGGAATGTTAGCAGATAAAAGATTGGATTCACTTTTGCAGGCCAAGCAAAGGACATCTTGGCCCATCAAGAAGAGTCTTGGTCCAAGAGAAGTCGTCCCGGCCAGACTGACTCGTCTCAGATTGGCCGACTCTACAACCCAGCAGCCTAAAGGAGCAAAGCGACCCAATCAGGTCGACCCAACCTAGGCGCACTCACTTCAGCTAAATCCAACTTAGCTGCCATGTCACTCTTGGAAGAAGCTTGCAGTGCAAGGCTGATTATCAGAGGGGTAGAATAGGCAATCTAGAGTTGTAATTTTGTTAGGGAAGTTTGTTAGGTATAAAGTGCATCACAAGTTGCCCAGCTCATGTATATATAGGGTACGCTAGGCATGTTTTAGGGTTGTTGAATTCAGACTTGTATCCATATTCATTTTCCACTCCATCTTCTCGCGCTTGCTCCATTGATGGTGCACGGTGCTGTAGAGGCGTCTCTCTCGGTCGAGGAGGTGCAGGTCAAGAACTGGAAAGCTGAAGGTTGTCAGAGGGGATTGATTGGTTAGCCAACACACTCTGATGGACCCAATCCTCAACGTCTTGACTATCGATGGTGAACCATCACCGCCCTTCCATGGCGATTGTTGTGAAAGGTGGAACCATTGAATTCACGCCCTGTATTCGCACTCTATTTTCAATAATATAATTATTTTATGTTTTGTACCTTCTGATTGTAAGTCCTGCTTTAATCTGCTTTCACTGTGTTATGGTTGCACATTAGTAAAAGTAGACCAACGTTAAACTAGGCCGATTGGAACCAGTTTAGCAACTTGATTGGGTGATCAAATAGAGACCCTAAAATCAACCACGTGTATACTCCCTGCTAATTGATGAGGTAGCAGTTGTGTAAATCTTCGGTATGGCAATGGACAAACCTTCGGTAATTGTCGTAAGATTCTAGGTTGATTTGGAGTCACAACATGAGGGAAGAACCGAGAATTGGTTGCTTATTGAATCTCTATGTTGATATAGTAGTTAGGTATCATAGCATAGATCGCATTTACTTTCGCACTTAATTTAATTCCTGACTTTATTTTCTTTGCAACCAAAACCCCCATATTTCCTACTTTTTAGTTCGAGACCGAGTCTAGTCCTACTCTGTCACGTCTATCCGAGACTAAGTCTAGTTCGATTCTGTTGCGTCCAAGTCTATTCTTAGCCAAGATCGTGTCTAATCCGTCTCTACCGAGATCAGATTGGATCAGTCTTTGCTGAGAGCAAGTCGACATTCTACACTTAGCATTTTCTGCATTACTCTAGTTTCCCACTGAGCCATAATAGAACACATCGTGTCCTTGAGAGAATTCGACCTAGGGTTGACTATACTATAGTTAGCTATAGTTTTATTTGATAAAAGCCACTACGAAAAAAAACGAATTATCAAATTGGCACCGTTGCTAGGGACACAAGTTCTTTTGTGTCTTTGTGTTCCAAAACTGAGTTCAGCCGAATCCCGAGTCTGTGGAATGTCATGTCTGTTAGTGAGTTAGAGTTATTTTGAGTTTGTGGTTGTTTAAATTAAATCCTGAGAACAATATAGCATGCTGCATGTGTGTTAAATTTTTGTGTATGAGATTCACCATTGAAATAAAAAGAGAATTATATAGTGCATTTCTTTTTCTTTTTTGCAAATTTTACAGCATCAATTTCTATGTACAATTTTTTGTTGCAGTATCATTGACCATATTTTCTTTTCTGCATAATTGATTTCATTCTCTGCTTTGCATAATTGACAATAACCCTTGCATAACTGATTTGCATTTTTCTGCATGATTTTTCTTAAGATGCATGACTAGGAGTAGTACTGATCCATTGTATGATTTAGATCCTGAAATAGAGATAATTTTATGTAGGTTAAGGAAAGATAGGAATATAGTGGTAAGTAATAGTAATAGTTCTAATTCTATTTTTAGTTTTGATAATAGTAGCCCTGTTACTAACAATTCTGATTCTTTTGAGTATAATAGTACTAACAATTTTGTAGAGCCAGAATAGATGGAGAGCAATGATCGAACCTTGAAGGAGCTGGCCATGCCGAATGTGGTATACCAACCTTGGTGCATCCAGTATCCACAAATAGAACTAGCTCAAACATATGAATTGAAATTCAATCTTATACATTTGTTGCCTAAATTTTATAGTCTTGTAGGAAAAGATCTCCACAAGCACTTAAAAGAATTTCATGTGATTTGTTCCACCATGAAGCCGTAGTCTTGTAGGAAAAGATCTCCACAAGCACTTAAAAGAATTTCATGCGATTTGTTCCACCATGAAGCCGTAAGGGATACCAGAGGAATACATTAAAATGAAGGCGTTTCCATTCTCCTTGGATGGAGTTGCAAAGGATTGGCTGTATCTGTAGCTGATTCTCTTCAACACTTGGGGAGACATGAAGCGCATATTTTTGGAGAAGTTCTTTCCGGCATCAAGAACTGCGACCATCAGGAAAGAAATCTATAGGATAAGGCAACATTCTGAAGTGACTCTACACGAATACTGTGAAAGATTCAACAAGCTATGTGCCACATGTCTGCATCATCAGATTAGTGAGCAATTGCTGATTCAGTATTTATATTAAGGTCTGACGATGATGGAACGAAGCATGATCGATGCTGCTAGTGGAGGAGCATTAATGGACAAGACGCCAGTAGTAGCAAGGCACCTAATCTCCAATATGGCAAGCAATACACAATAGTTTGGGATCAGAGGAGCTGGCCAACCCCGGATAGTGAATGAAATTGGTGCAGTTGACAACCTAAGACTAGAGAATCAACTGACCGAGTTGACATCACTAGTAAGGCAACTTGTTGTTGAGGTAGTAGTTGTGTAAATCTTTGGTATGGCAATGGATAAACTTTCGATAGTCGTCCTAAGATTCTAGGTTAATATGGAGTCACATCGTGCGGGAAGAACGGAGAACTAATTGCTTATTGAATCTCTGTGTTGATATAGTAGTTAGGTAGCATAGCATAGATTGCATTTACTTTCTCACTTAGTTTAATTCCTATCTTTACTTTCTTTGCAACCAAAACCCCTTATTTCCTGCATTTCAGTTCGAGACTGAGTCTAGTCCGACTCTGTCGTGTCTGTTCGAGATTGAGTCTGGTCCAACTTTATCGCGTCCGTGTCTGCACTTAGCCGAGACAATGTCGGATTTGTCTTTGCCGAGACCAGATCGAATCAGTCTTTGTTGAGAGCAAGTCAGCATTCTACACTTAGCATTTTCTGCATTACTCCGTATTTCGCACTAAGCCATAATAGAACGCATTGTGTCCTTGAGAGAATTCGACCTAGGGTTAACTATACTATAGTTAGCTGTAGTTTTATTTGATAAAAGCCACTACGACACAAAGCGAATTATCAATGTACAGACTTTCAATAAAATTCAAGGAATATAGAAGTAAGTCTTCTCCCATGCTTAGCTTCCCCATCCTTAACTCCTAGCTAGTAGGCTCACAATAGACATGATTTTTGTGAAGAAGATGAATCTTCCAATATTTTCTATTCATAACCTAGATTCCATGTTTGATGAAGAATGAGACTTCAAGTAGCAATAGTTGTGCATACTTTATTCGACATTTTGTTAAATGACAACGTTTATAATCACATTCCCAATGAGACATATTCTAGAATTTTGTGGGAGAAAATTAAGTCCAAGGAATAAAAAATTGTATTTGTTCAATTTTTGTATAAGTTTGAAGTACAAGGAAGGGACTTCTATTTCAAATCACTTGAATGAATTTCAAGGGCTCATTGATCAAATATCAAGAATGAGTATCATGTTTGATTATGAACTTCAGGTACTATTGCTATTGTTATCTCCACCTCATTCTTGGGAAACATTTAAGGTTTTTTCTACAAGTTCAACTATTAATGGTATTGTGATCTCTTTACAAATGGCAAAGGATATTGTTCAAATAAGGAGATGAGAAGAATGGCATGAGGATCTTCAACTCAATTTGTGATTTTTGTCACTAAAAATAGGTAAAGAAGATAGAAACAAATAATTGAAAGGTGGTAGAGAAAATAGTAGAAGTTTAAGTTTAGGTACAAAAAAGTGGAGTGCCATTATTGTTACAAAGATTGGCACATAATAAAGAATGGTTTTCTATGGAAAATAGAGAAAAATTAAAGCAAGAATGATAAAGAGAACAAAAGGATCAAGATAATAGATTTTGGTGCTACATTGCATGATATCCTAAGGAAGGAAGTTACTTACATCTTATACTTTAGATAACTTTGGAGTGTTAAATATGGGTAATAATAATGTGTCTAAGGTTATTGGTGTTGGTGATGTTTTCTTCCATATCAACATAGAAATACAGTTGTTTATTAGAGGAGTCAAACTAGTTTCAAGTGTTTGTTTTAATGTGATATTTATGCAAATGCTTGATAATGGCAGTTATGTTAACCACTTTGGTTCTAGAAAATGGAAGTTCACCGAAGCTAACTTGGTTATGGCTAGAGGATAGAAAATTTCTAAACTATATTGGACAAAAACATTGGTTGCTAAATATAGAGTAAATGTTATGGATATGGAGGTATCTTTGTGGCACCAAAGGTTTATTCATATCAATGTAACATGGTTGAATTATTTAGCAAAATACACGTGTTTTCCATATTAAAGAGTGTAAAATTGAAGAAATTTTCTCATTGCATAGTTGGTAAGAAAACTATAGCATCCTTTAAAAAGCATTCTCCCTAAAAGAAGTTAGAGTTGCTTGAATTGGTGCATTTATGATATTTACGGCCCATTAAAGGTAAAGTATTTTAATGGTGCACTTTACTTTTTAACCTTTATTGATGATTATTTTAGGAAGCTTTATTTTTATGCTTTGAAGACAAAAGACCAAGTACTTAAAAAGATCAAAAAATTTCATGCTTTGGTTGAAAGGAAGTCACACAAGAAGCTCAAAAGTATTCTTACTAACAATAACAATATATATTATGGACCATATGATGTATATTATAAGTAGTAGGTAACACACATGAAAAGACTCCTCTTGAAACTCCTTAGCTAAATGGTTTAGCATAAAGGGTGATGTGAGCATGGACATGAAGGGGAGCATAAAGGATTATGTGGACATTGACATGAAGGAGAGGATGAAGGACATGGAAACTCATGACTTGAAGGGTCTTATGACTAGAGGAAGACTAAGAAGGCTTGAAGAGGAAGTTCAAGATAAATTGAACTCACTAATAGCTTAAGAAGAGCTCAAGCCTACACTTCCTGACCCCCAAACTTTACAAGTTTCAATGGTTAAGCAAGAGGGGGGAACTAGTAGTGGATAGGCAAGTGGTAATAGCTTTTACCAAGGGAAATTATAGTGATGAGGTGATGTGTGGTGTGGTATGGTGTCAATAGAGGCTATACACATCCTATTAAGTAGGCTGTGGAAATTTGATAGGAAAGTGACCTATAGTGGTATCACTAATATGTTTTCTTTTGAACATATGGGACATAAGGTGAACCTCAAGTCTTTGTCTCTAAAGGAAGTATGTGCGGATCAAATAAAAATGAGGGCAAAAAGAAAAGAAGAAAAGAAAGAAAGTGAGAAAAATTGAAAGATGAAAGGAAAAGAAAGAGTGAAAAAGAAAGAGAAAAACAAGAGAAGGAGAGAGAAATGAGAAGTAAAAAGAGAAAAGAGTGTAAGAGAAAAGGGAAAAGTAAGAGAGAAAAGCACTAAAGTAAGTCTCTTTGTTGGTAAGAAAGGTGAAAAGGGTATTCTTAGCTAGAAGAGAACCTTATTTTCCTATGTAACTTATGCTTAAATTTTTGTTCTTCCTTCATGGTTTCTTTGCCTATAGGTTTCACACAACTCTTGGAGGGGTTTGAGGATGTGTTCCCAAAGGATGCGCCCCACATGCTACCACCTTTAAAGGGCATTGATAATCATATTAACTTAAATCATTAAGCTTATTTTCCAAGTACAGCAATGATGATCGTTCGCTTATAGTCGTTTCAACGCACTTATCAAATACTAAAGCTAACTATAGTATAGTCAACCCTAGGTCATTTTTCTCAAGGACACAGTGTGCTCAATTGTGGTTTAGTGGCAAGCTAAACAATGCAGAATCTAAGATGTGGAGTGTTGACTCTTCTCGGTACTGGCCGAGTCGTACTCGGCAGGGACTGAGCAGAGATGGTCTCGGTAGAGACTATCCGGCTTGGTCTCGGCTGAGTACAGACAGACGCTACAGAGGTGGACTACCTCTGTCTCAACCAGAAAACAGTAAAGAAAACAGTAAACGGGGGAGTTGGAATGCGAGTGATGCAGAAAATAAACTAAGACTATTAATGCAGTAAATGTATACTACTGTTACTAATTATCTATTAGTATTATATAACTGTATTCAGATTCAGTTCCATTAATCAAGTCCAGTCCAGGTTCCAATCTCCAGTTCATAGTCCATATCAGCCTTTGGTAGTCATATGGCAATCGCCAAAGGTTAGGCCCATTGTCATACCGAGGATTTATGCAATCGCTACCTCATCAGTTGACAGGGATTGAGTGCAGAGCTGATGTTAGGTTCTCATTCAACAATCGTTAAGTGATTACCTACTGAATTAGTTAAACCAGTTCCAATCGGCTTAGCTTAACATTGTTCACAGTTCAATTGCAATCGCGGATTCAACGTGAATTAAAGTAGAGGAAGAGAACAGAGATATGAAATGCAGAACGGAATCAATTAATAAAAACAGAGTACAAATACAGTGGTCCGAACGGATGGTTCCATCTTCCTCAACGACGCCAAGGTTGATGGTGGTGGTTCACCTCCGATTCGCCTAAGTCTTCGAGGATCAGTTCCACCAGAGTGCGTCAAGAGTCTGATCGGTCCCCTCTGGTGAACGCCCAGCTTCCCAGTCTTAGACCTGCACTTCCTCAATCGAGAAGTACCACTGCAGCACCGTGCGCCACCAAAGAATGGAAGAACGAGAACGAAGAAGATGAAGTAAATGATGTGCGAAAAGAGTGAATTCAAAGACGTCTAAACAGTGCACAGCTCCTCCTATATATATACACGAGCTGTGATTAGCTAATCCTAACGAATCCTAACAGAATTACAATGTGAATGCCCTATTCTACCCCTATGCAGATCTTCTCACGTGACATGGCAGATTTCCTGAGTGACATGGCAGATGAGTTGGCATTGAGATGGCCTCCAAGCTGGATAGCTGATGTGGTCAACACATTTGGGCCACTCTCTTTTTGGGCTTCTGGGTTGCAGTCAATCTGGCTGGCCGAGACGACTTCATCTCTAGGGATGGAACCGGCTGGGGACGGGCCCTGACCTGCAAAAAGAAGGAGTGATACTGTTTGTTTAGCTAAGAAATCTGAATTAGCACGGATTTGTATTTTTCCTGTATTTAATCTCCTAAAATGAATCTCAGCTAACAGTCCATCCTTGAGCACAAAATAGTTTTGCAAACCTCCTTCTTAGGTGTCTAAAAGGTGTATAAATTGTGGCTCATCACACCCCCACACTTACCCTTTTGCACTCCTGGGCAAGATAAAATGAAAATCACAAGGGGGGTTTGAAAAGATAGAAAAGAATTTTTCACTTGGCTTCCTTCAGTTCAACCGAGATAGAGTCGCCACTCATTCACTCTGAGACTGAGATGCTCTAACAATCTGAAAATTACTTCGTATGTGCCCTAGGCAATTCGTGACCTGCAACCAGAGAAGGTAACCAAGAGTGACAGAGACCTCATTTAAGTGAATAACTCCCTCACTTCTCTCGTGTTTGGGCTTGTATTTACACTCAACATTCATGGAACTGATATTACCATACTTTGACGAAGCTCTCTTTTTACACCTGCAAAAACACATATAGTTATGATCACTAGGACTTCTTTTCGGCTTGTAGCGAGGCTGGGTCACGGGTAGGATAAAATATAGGGGCAGAGGTTTCAAGACCCATGAGGAAGAGAGGAGCAATGGGGAGTAAGCTTTATCAGCATGAGGGAAAACCCCAAGATGTTATTAGTTCTTTCTTTTTCTGCTTCATCCAGCTCACTTTCTTTCTTTCTCTTATTATACAAGTTTATGCAACTGCTGGCTTTCTATATCCGCTTCAGCTCATATTTTCAGCTGCTTTTTCTCTTTGCTTTCTTTTCTTTCTTTATTTTCGAGCTTTTATAGAATGCTGAATTGATTCTGCTTCCTGGAGAATCCCCCCACACTTGGTAATGACTTACTCCCAAAACAATTCCAAAGCTCCTCAGCTTCCTGAGGGTGAGATTTATTCATAGTTTTCCGGCTTTGGCTTGTAATGAGCTGTAAGAAAGAATGGTTATGCGGTTCAATGGGGGTAGACAAGGGAGAGAATTTTCTTCAGGTAGGCTTTATTTGGCTCGGGGCTCATAAGAAACATGGCCTAGATCATCTCATTCCTGCATGTGAAAATAGTGGTATCTAGAGAGCTAAGGCAAAATGCAGAATATACAGTTAATCATGAATGCAAAAATCTCTCAAAAAAAAAAAAAAAAAAAAAAGAATGGCAAGATGCAAGCCATAAGTATTTACAAAGGCTCAAGCTCTAACACAGGTTGCATTTGCTCTGACTCAAGGTTTTTCTTTCTAGATTCTTAGTCAGTTACTGCCCAGAGCACAAATTTTTCATCTCTTTCAAGTTAGAGACTTCTCTTGTCAAAGTTGCAAAGTTACTCCTACCGTCTTTTTTCTGAACTTCCGAAGCCAATTCAAAATTCTTTTCAAGACACTTTTATGATTGACAATCCACTTGGAATTCTGTTCAGATGGAAAACAGAAAAGCTTAAAAAAAAAAAAACTAAGAGATTTTAAGTTTTGCCAGGCCGAGTGTGTTCCGGATCCGGCCGAGATGGAATAGAACTAGAATGGACTCGGCTTGGGCAGTTTTTTATTGAAAACATGAAATTTGAAATGACATGAAACTTGAAATAAAACACACAATTGAAAGAAATAACAAAGTAATTTAAACTAGCAGAGTTCAGGATGATGGGGATAGAAACTGTGATCATCCCCCCCCCCCCACACTTAAAATCTGCATTGTCCGCAATGTGGGGTAGGGTGCTCTGGTGATGTTGGTTCCATCAGTGACATGCTTTCCATTTCATGGATGTTTGACGTAGGACCTTCATGGTACGGCTTAATCTGATGCCCATTGACCTGGAAGGTGCTGTTGTTGTGTTCATCTCTTAGCTGCACTGCACCATGGGGAAATACATTGGTGATCACAAAGGGTCCATCCCATCTAGAACGTAGTTTACCCACGATGATTTTGAGGCGTGAGTTAAACAGAGGACTTTCTGGCCAACTCGAAATTCTTTTTCTCAGGATCTGTTGATCATGGAATCGCTTAATTTTTTCTGCTTATAGATCTTAGAGTTGTCATATGCTTCCAAGCGGAGTTCATCTAACTCTTGCAGCTGAAACTTTCTCTGTTCTCCAGCTTGGTCACAGGCCAGATTGCACTGCTTAACAGCCCAATATGCTCTGTGTTCTAGCTCCACAGGAAGGTGACAGGCTTTACCGAAAACAATCCTATAGGGAGACATCCCGAGAGGTGTTCGGTATGCAGTTCGGTGTGCCCAGAGAGTGTCCTCCAGGAGGCGGCTCCAGTCTTTCCTGTTGGGATTGGTCATCTTTTGTAGTGTTTTCTTGATTTCCCTGTTGAATACTTCTGCTTGGCCATTAGTTTGGGGGTGATAGGCTGTAGCAATTCTGTGTGCTACCCCATATTTCTGGAGAAGGGAAGCCATGGCTCTGTTGCAGAAGTGACTGCCTTGGTCACTTATGAGCGCTTTCGGCACACCAAACCGGCAGAAGATATTGGACTTCAGGAAGTCCACTACTACTCGAGCATCGTTGGTTCTGGTGGCAATGGCTTCTACCCACCTTGATACATAATCTACGGCCAGCAGAATGTATGAATAGCCATTGGAGACTGGGAATGGTCCCATGAAATCTATTCCCCAGACATCAAAGATTTCACAGAATTGGATGGGTTGTTGGGGCATTTCATGCCTTTTGTTCATGGCCACTCCTGCTTTTTGGCAGTTTTCGCAGGTGGAGACGAACTCATGCGCGTCTTTGAAGATGGTTGGCCAGTAGAGGCCACAGTCCAGTATTTTCCTGGCCGTCCGAGTGGAACCATAATGGCCGCCTCCAGGTGCCGAGTGGCAGAACTGGAGGACCGACTTGAACTCGGCTTCAGGAATGCACCTGCGGATGACTTTGTCACTGCATAATCTCCAAAGGTAGGGATCATCCCAAATGTAGTACTTGGCATCGCTTCGGATTTTATCCTTGTACAGCCGAGATGCCTCTGGTGGGAACCGAGATGTTGCAACAAAGTTGCAAATGTCAGCAAACCATGGTGGAGACGTTTTAATGTGCAGAAGGTGCTCATCTGGAAATTCATCTCGAATAGGCATTGGTTTGCTTTCTTCTTGAATTCTGCTTAGGTGATCAGCTACAGAATTCTCAGCACCTCTTTTATCTCTGATCTCGATGTTGAATTCTTGAAGGAGAAGCATCCACCGAATCAGTCTCGGCTTGGCATCAGGCTTCTTCAACAAGTACCTTAAAGCCGCATGATCAGAGAACACAATGATCTTACTGCCGAGAAGGTATGGCCGGAATTTGTCTAGGGCAAATACAATTGCCAATAGTTCCTTCTCGGTTGTTGTGTAATTCTGCTGGGCCGAGTCCATAGTTCGAGATGCATAAGCAATCACATGCACTGGGAGGCCGACTCCCGCCCTCTGGCCGAGAACAGCTCCTAATGCCGAGTTGGATGCATCACACATTAGTTCGAATGGCAGGTCCCAGTTTGGTGCTTGCAGAATGGGAGTGGATGTGAGTCTGTTTTTCAACTCCTGAAATGCTTCAATACAGGGTTGGTTAAAATTGAATTCCACATCCTTCTGTAGCAGCTTGGACAGGGGCAGGGCAAGTTTGCTAAAGTTCTTGATGAACCTTCTGTAAAAGCCTGCGTGTCCTAGAAATGAGCGAACCTCCCTCACAGAAGAGGGGTTTGGAAGGGATGATATGATGTCTATCTTGGCTTTATCCACTTCGATGCCTCTGTTGGATACCAGATGGCCCAATACTATTCCTTCAGTCACCATGAAGTGACATTTTTCAAAATTGAGTACGAGGTTTTTGTCAATACATCTCGTCAACACTCTGGATAGATTATTCAGGCATGCATCAAATGAGTCAGCATAAACAGTGAAATCATCCATGAAGACCTCCATGCAGTCCTGCAGCAAGTCCGAGAAGATGCTGAGCATGCAGCGTTGGAATGTACTCGGCGCATTGCACAGGCCGAATGGCATGCGTGTGTACGCAAAGGTGCCAAATGGGCAGGTAAAAGTTGTCTTATGCTGGTCCTCTAGTGCGATGTGTATCTGCATATAGCCTGAAAATCCATCAAGAAAACAATAATGGGATCTCCCTGCTAATTTTTCAAGCATCTGGTCAATGAAGGGCAGAGGAAAGTGATCCTTGCGAGTTGCTTGGTTTAATCTTCTGTAGTCGATGCATACTCGCCAGCTGTTCTGAATCCGTGTTGGTACCAGCTCATCCTGCTGGTTTTTCATGACAGTCAGCCCGGATTTCTTTGGTACCACTTGTACAGGGCTCACCCATTGGCTATCTGAGATGGGGTATATGATCCCTGCTGCAAGGAGCTTTGAGACTTCTTTCTTAACCACGTCCAGGAGTGTTGGATTCAGTCTTCTTTGCTGCTGCCTTATGGGCTTGATCTCCTCCTCCATTAATATTCTATGCATGCAGATGGAGGGGTTTATGCCAGGAAGGTCAGAAAGTTTCCACCCTATTGCCTTCTTATGCTGCCTTAGGACCTCCAACAACTTTTCTTCTTGCTCTTGGTTGAGATTGCTAGCAATAATAACCGGGAGTTGCTGTTCTTTGTCCAAGTAGGCGTATTTTAAGTGACTCGGCAATGGTTTTAGTTTTATGGGTGGTGGTGGCAATGGAGATTTGTCAATATCTGAATTTGGATCCGACTGGCCGACTTGGTCTTGATTCGGCACCAGGTGTGCCGACATGATTTCGGCCTTTGATTGCTTCGGCCGGCTTGACTTCATGGGCTCAGTCAACGTGGGAGTGGAGTCGGCCTTGGCTTCGAGTTGTCCTTCTGAGTCGGATCTGGATGGAACATCAGTGTTTTCCACAGTGTGAGTTGAGTCTTCTTTGGCCGAAATGATCTCGGTGGGCTTGTCGGCCTTGGTTTCTTTGGCCGAGTTGACTATGGCTCCTTCATTGACTCGGCCTTCTCTGGCCGACTTCGGTTTTGGCTGAAAAGATTGTTGCCACTGTGCAAATAAGGATTGGTTAGTTTCGCAACTTCAGCTTCTTCAATTCCCGAGCACTCCTGGTTTTCCTGATTGCATGCTTGGTTCATCGTTTTGAATAATTCGGCTTTGAAATCCAAGTCAGCAATATCATCATATTCGTCCTCGGAGCTGGAGAGGGTATGTACTTCTTCACTGTCGGCTTCCTTTGCTAAGCAACTGATAATGTTAGAAACTTCAGCAAAATCTTCCATGCTTCCACTGCAGCTGTCTAGTTGAAGATATTCTTCAACCAGTTCTTCAATAAGGTCAACGCCAAAGAGGGAATGGTCTTGGGGTGCTTCATAGCTTCAAAGATGTTGAATTGCACCAGAGTGTCACCGAATTCCATTGAGAGAGTCCCGGAGTATACATCAATCTTTGTTCGTGCCGCCATTAAGAATGGTCTTCCTGAATTAAAGTTGATTCTTTTTCCTACTGTCTCTTCCTCCATGTCAAGAACATAAAAGTCAGTTGGAAAAATTAGCTCATTAACTTGGACGAGAACATCCTCAAGAACTCCTGTGGGCTGGACAATACTTCTGTTTGCAAGTTGAATGGTCATCCCCTGTGGGCTCTAAACCTCCGAAATTCAGGGACCTGTAGATTGATGCCGGCATGACATTGATTGAGGCTCCCAAATCCAGCATGGCATCGGTAAAAGTGCATTCACCAATGGTGCATGGGACAGAAAAGATTCCAGGATCTCTGCATTTCTTAGGCAGTGTTTTTGCCCCCTGCGATGGAAGTTGCGTTGTTAGTCGGGGCCGACACCACACCTCCAACTTCCACACTTCCTATTATCTTCTTCCGCATTAGGCACACAGAGTTCCTTGAGGAACTTTGCATACTTGGGAACTTGCTTGATGGCATCGAGGAGTGGAATGTTGATTTCTACCTTACGGAAAATCTTCAACAACTCGTCATCCGACTCTGGCTTCCTTGCTGAATTGGGCCGAGATGGAAATGGCAGTGGGACAGCTTTCTCTGGCCGAGACTGTAAGTCGGGCGTTTTGCCTGGCCGGTTCTTACCGATCTCGGCCCCGCTGCAGTGTAGGTTGGGCTAGTTCTTTCCCACTTCGAGAGTGACTACACTGGCGTTTCCTCTCGGATTTGGAATGGTTTGAGAGGGAGGTTGCTAGATCCTGCCGACTGTAATTGGCTCACAAAGTGTTGGCTAGCTGTCCAATTTGCGTTTTGAGGTCTTGGATGGTGGCAGTCATATTCTGCTGAAATCGCATGTTGCTGGAGCTCACAGATTGCTGGAACTCCAGATTACTAGTTGCTAGTTGCTTCATTAGGTCCTCCAGAGATGGAGGGTTACCTTGAGTAGGTACCTTCTGCTGTTGTTGCTGTTGTTGGAATGGTGGTACTTGGTATTGCTGAGTCTATTTGTTGATAACCTGCCTGTCGCTGATAAGTGTTCGGTGTGGATCCGAATTGTTGAGCCGCATATGGCCCCTGATTCGGTCCTGGCCGAAATGGCTGTCTTCCATGTTGCTGGTTATCAAATGGCCGATTCTGATACGGCTGCTTCCCGTACTGAAATCCACCTATGGCTCCAACATTTGCTGGCTGGTCCGACTCGGTTTCTTGGAGAGTGGGGCACATATCAGTGGGGTGCTCCACGGAAGTACATATGCCACATACTTTTGCTGCCATGGTGGGTTGGTGTTGTCCAACAGCAAGCTGTCTCACCAATGATGTCAATTCAGTCAGCTGATTCTCCAACCTCTGATTGGAAATTGCACCGATTTCATTCACCATCCGAGACTGACTCGGCCCCTCGATTCCAAACTGCTGTGTGTTGCTAGCCATGTTGGAAATCAGGTGCCTCGCTGCTGCTGGTGTCTTGTCCATTAAGGCTCCGCCACTGGCTGCATCTATCATACTTCTGTCCATCGAGATAATCCTTCATAGAAATACTTTGGATCAGCAATCTGTTCGCTGATCCGATGATGTGGACAGGTGGCGCAAAGTTTGTTGAACCTCTCCCAAAGTATTCATGTAACGTTTTCGCTTGGATGCTGCCTTATCCCACATATCTCTTTTTTTTCGATGGTCGCAGTTCTGGATGCCGGAAAGAACTTCTCCAGAATGCACGCTTCATGTCTCCCCAGGTGTTGAAAAGGGCCGGCTGAAGGTACAGCCAATCCTTTTTGCTGCCCCATCCAGGAGAATGGGAATGCCTTCATCTTGATATAGTCCTCCGATATCCCCTGCGGCCTCATGGTAGAGCAGACCACATGGAACTCTTTCAGGTGCTTGTGGGGGTCTTCTCCTGCAAGACCATGAAATTTGGGCAACAGGTGTATAAGACCAGATTTCAACTCATATGTTTGAGCTGGCTCCAGCTGTGGGTATTGGATGCACCAGGGTTGATACACCACGCCCTGGAGTAGCTAACTCCTTCAACGTCCTATCGTTATTCTCCATTCGCCCTGATTCTGCAAAAGCGTTAGAACTAGACACAAGATTATCAGTACAAAGCTGGTTAGAATTAGCTACAGATTCTATATCAGCACTACTATTTACTACAGTTGTTCCTAATTTTTCGTAATCTACGTAAGGTTAACTCTATTTCGGGTCAAAAACAGTCAATGGATCAAGTACTACTCCTAGTCATGCATCATGCAGATTATGCAGAAAAAGAAAGATGCAGTAATGTATGCAAACAAAATGCTACCTCTAAGTACTACAAAATGGTTTTACACAGAAAAATTATTGATATAGGGCATGCTTTTTATTCAGGATCCGAAACAACAAAAAAAAAAAAACATAGACAAATTCAAAATACTCAAGACTGACTTACACTTCACAGACTAAGGATTCGACCTTACTTAGCTTGGCACACATTTACACAAAAGAACTTGTGTCCCCGCAACAACGGCGCCAATTTGATGATCGTTAAACTTATAGTCATTTCAACGCACTTATCAAATACTAAAGCTAACTATAGTATAGTCAACCCTAGGTCATTTTTCTCAAGGACACAGTGTGTGCTCAATTGTGGTTTAGTGGCAAGCTAAACAATGCAGAATCTAAGATGTGGAGTGTTGACTCTTCTCGGATTACTGGCAGTCGTATTCTCGAGAGGCGAGCAGAGATGGTCTCGGCAGAGACTATCCGGCTTGGTCTCGGCCGAGTACAGAAGACGCTTACTGAGGCGGACTACCTCTATCTCAACCAGAAAACAGTAAAGAAAACAGTAAACGGGGGAGTTGGAATGCGAGTGATGTAGAAAATAAACTAAGACTATTAATGCAGTAAATGTATACTACTGTTACTAATTATCTATTAGTATTATATAACTGTATTCAGATTCAGTTCCATTAATCAAGTCCAGTCCAGGTTCCAATCTCCAGTTCATAGTCCATATCAGCCTTTGGTAGTCATATGGCAATCGCCAAAGGTTCGTCCATTGTCATACCGAGGATTTATGCAATCGCTACCTCATCAGTTGACAGGGATTGAGTGCAGAGCTGATGTTAGGTTCTCATTCAACAATCGTTAAGTGATTACCTACTGAATTAGTTAAACCAGTTCCAATCGGCTTAGCTTAACATTGTTCACAGTTCAATTGCAATCGCGGATTCAACGTGAATTAAAGTAGAGGAAGAGAACAGAGATATGAAATGCAGAACGGAATCAATTAATAAAAACAGAGTACAAATACAGTGGTCCGAATTCGGATGGTTCCATCTTCCTCAACGATCGCCAAGGTTGATGGTGGTGGTTCACCTCCGTTCGCCTAAGTGCTGAGGATCAGTTCCACCAGAGTGCGTCAGTAGTCTGATCGGTCCCCTCTGGTGAACGTCCAGCTTCCCAGTCTTAGACCTGCACTTCCTCAATCGAGAGAAGTACCACTGCAGTACCGTGCGCCACCAGCAATGGAAGAACGAGAACGAAGAAGATGAAGTAAATGATGTGCGAAAAGAGTGAATTCAAAGACGTCTAAACAGTGCACAGCTCCTCCTATATATATACACGAGCTGTGATTAGCTAATCCTAACGAATCCTAACAGAATTACAATGTGAATGCCCTATTCTACCCCTATGCAGATCTTCTCACGTGACATGGCAGATTTCCTCGGAGTGACATGGCAGATGAGTTGGCATTGAGATGGCCTCCAAGCTGGATAGCTGATGTGGTCAACACATTTGGGCCACTCTCTTTTGGGCTTCTGGGTTGCAGTCAATCTGGCTGGCCGAGACGACTTCATCTCGTAGGGATGGGAGGCTGGGGGACGGGCCTGACCTGCAAAAAAAGAAGGAGTGATACTGTTTGTTTAGCTAAGAAATCTGAATTAGCACGGATTTGTATTTTTCCTGTATTTAATCTCCTAAAATGAATCTCAGCTAACAGTCCATCCTTGAGCACAAAATAGTTTTGCAAACCTCCTTCTTAGGTGTCTAAAAGGTGTATAAATTGTGGCTCATCAAGCAACCTATAGGTCCAACCCCAAGGAAAGTAAAGAAATTTAAAGAACAATGTGCAAGTTAATGAGAAAAAGGTTGGTTAAGGGAGAGCTTAAGCCCTTGTGTTATCCCTATTATACTTGTGCTTAAGAAATATGGCATATGAATCATGTTCATATCCCATTTGGATGATTTATTGGATGAATTGCATGGTTCTTAAATGTTTTATAAAATTGATTTGAGAAGTGAATACCATATAATTCACATGAGGGAAGGGGATGGGTGGAAAACGACTTCCAAAACAAAATTTGGTTTGTATGAATGGCTTGTTATGCTATTTGGTTTGTCAAATGCACCTAGTACTTTTATGATGTTAATGAACCATGTTTTGAGAAGCCTAATTGGCAAATATGTGGTTGTTTACTTAGATGACATCTTGATTTATTCAACTTGTATGGATGACCATCTTTTGCATGTTAGATGTGTGCTTGAGATCTTTAGGAAGGAATCTTTATATTCTAATTTGGAAACTGAACATTTTTCACTTATGAGGTAGTGCTCCTTGGATATGTTATTGGTTCCAAAGGAGTCAAGGTAAATAAGGAAAATGTGAAGGCTATTCAAAAGGGGCCAACACCAAAAACTGTTAGTGATATTAGGAGTTTCCATAGGCTTGCGAGCTTTTATAGGAGGTTTGTAAAAGATTTTAGTACACTTGCATCCACTCTTAATGAAATAATTAAAAAAAAGTGTTGGCTTTAAGTGGGATTAAAGACAAGAGAGAGCCTTTTAAGCTTTGAAGGATAGGTTCATCCATGTCCTTGTCTTAGCACTCCCTAACTTTTCTAAATCTTTTGAATTGGATTTTGATGCTTTTAATGTGGGTATTGGGGCTATTTTACTTCAAGAAGGACACTTAATTGCATATTTTAGTGAAAAACTTAAATGTGCTCACCTTAATTATTCACCTATGACAAAAAGTTCTATGCTCTTGTAAGGGTCCTACATGTTTTGATAATATTACCTAAAGAGTTTATGATCCATAGTGATCTTGAGTTTCTTAAGCAATTGAGGGGACAAGGAAAGATCAATAAGAGGCATGCCAAATACGTGAATTTCTTAGAACAATTTTCTTATGTGATTAGGAAGATGTAAGGTAAAACTAACATAGTGGCAGATGCTTTATCCAAGAGGTATACCTTGATTGCCATGCTTGAAACTAGATTACTTGGACTTGATTGAACTAGGGAATTGTATGTGAATGATGTGGATTTTGGTAAGATCTTTGCCTTGTATGCCAATTTGGCCAATGGTGAATACTTTAGGCATGAAGGGTTCCTTTCTAAAGAAAAGAGGTTGTGTGTGCCTAAAGGTTCCATTAAGGAATTGTTGGTGAGAGAGGCACATGAAGGTGGCTTAATGAGACATTTTGGGGAGTAGAGGACTTTAGAAGTTTTACTTGACTAGCTATTTTGGCCACATACGAGGAGAAATGTCTAGCACATATGTGAGAGATGCTTAGTATGTAAGAAGTCCAAATCTAAAAGTCTACCTCGTGGTTGGTATACACCACTCTCTATTCCTACTTCACCTTGGGTGGAAATCCCTATAGAATTTTTCCTTGGTTTGCCTCAAATGGAGGGAGAGAATTCATTTTTATAGTTGTGGATAAGTTTTCAAAGGTGGCCCATTTCATCCATTGCCTTAAGGTTGATGATGCTTGTCATGTGGCCAATTTATTCTTTAAAGAGGTGGTGAGACTCCATGGTATACCTAGGAGTATAGTTTCAGATAGGAACTTCAAGTTTCTTGGACACTTTTGGAGGATCCTATGGAGTAAGCTTGACACTCAGCTATTCTTTTCCACTACTTGTCATTCACAAATGGATGAACAAATCGAAGTTATGAATATAACCTTGTCAACTACTTACGTGTTTTGTAGGGAAGAGTTTGAGATCTTAGCTACCCTATATTGAATTTGCTTATAATATGGTAGTTGATACTACTACTACTTTTAATTCTTCTTTTGAGTTAATGTATGGTTTTCATCCTTTCTCCTAACTTGTTTTATTATCTTTGCCTAATGTCTCTTCTATGATGAATAATGATGGACTTTCCAAAGCTCAATTTATGAAAAAAGCTACATGAAAAGGAACAACTTCATATGGAAAAGAAAGTGGAACAATATACAAAGTGTGTCAATGAAGGAAAAAGTGAAAGAGATTTTAAAGAGGGAGACTTGGTGTGGGTGAACTTAAGGAAAAAGAGGTTTCCTTCCTTAAGGAAGTCTAAGTTTCTTCTAAGGAGGGGTGAACCATTAAAGATTTTGGAAAAAATTATGCTTATAAGATTGATTTACCCCTAGAGTTTGGGGGAAGTAATAGTTTCAATGTGAGTGACTTATCTCTTTTTGTTGTAGGCACCCAAGATCTAAATTTGAAGCAAAATTATCTTTAAGAAGAAGAGGATAATGTGGGCATAGACATGAAGGACATGGATCCACAAGACTTGAAGGGTCCTATGAATAGAGGGAGACTAAAAATACTTCAAAAAGAAGTTTAGGACAAGTTAAGCTCACTAATAGCTCAAGAAGAGCTCAAGCCTACACATACTTTGTACTCTTACTTTGAAGGCCAATTTGGTCAACTATAATCCTTGTAATCAGGCTTGTGAGTCATCTTTTTCGTTCAAGTCTTCATACATTTGGGCCTTGTGGACCACCTACTACTGCTAAGTTTAGAGATAGGAATTTCCATCTGTAAATCACATGAATCCCTTGCTAATGACATCTCTAATGGGTCATAGATCCATGGATTAGGCTCTTGGCTCATACATTGGGCTTAGGCCTTAGCTTAGTTATAATCCTAGTTTAGATTAGCTTAATCATGATTAGAGTAGCCTATATAAGTTCTATTTGTAATTAGTGTTAATCACTTTTGAATGAAATTAGATTTTGCTCTAGAAGCATTTGAAAGATTCTTTCTCTTTTTCTTGCACAAGAACTCATTCTCATCAAGTTTTCAAGGTGCTTGTGGTGATTCCATTTTTTCTTCTTCTTCCATACCTTTGATTTCTTCTTTCAATTCCTATTTTCCCCAATTTGTTCAATTTTTGAAAACATAATGTGTCTAATGCTCAGTGTTATTTGTTTTCAATCCATGTAAGCTATCAAAAGATGAGTATGACTTTAATAAGAAGATTTAAGTATATGCTTTTTGAAGCAAAGCTACTTAAGCATTTATAAGGTGAGGTACTCTACATAGTAGTGCATGTTATTAATTTGAGTTTTGTAGTTGCTTTGAACAATGGAGTGCAAAAAACAATTGGTTTGGAAATGATGTTAAGTATGATTATTTGTAGTGCATAGTAATGCATCATGATTGGCTATAGTTAGGTACTCTGCATAGTAGTGCATCATCATTGGCTATAGTTAGGATTAATTTGATTACATGATATATGATCTTGTTGAGAAGAAGCTTGTTAGAAGTTGTGATGTAGAGTTTATGGAAAATCAAACCATTAAAAACATTTGAAAGGTAGAGAAAACTACGCCCATGATTTGTCTGATATTGATCTAGTTTGGTATTTTTTCCATAATTAATAGATTGTTGAGAGTAATGTTGAAAATGGTAAGAAACATGATTATATTAATGATCAACAACTTGGAGATGAGTTAGATATTCAACATGATCATGCAAAAATAAAAGTGTAATGCTCCGTTGGTGCTATATATGTCTAACTATTAGAAAAACACAAAAGATTAATTTGAAATAAAAAAAAATAATTTGATTATGAAAATATGGATAAATTTTTCGCAATGTAGAAATAAAAGCATCACACATTGATAATTTGCATTATTAAAATAATTAAGTATAACAAATCATAACTAAAATACCATCCTACATAGATAAAGAAATAAGGATAAACATATTATACAACATTACAACCATGAAGTCGAGGTTGTACAAATAAATAGCATGTCAAAATATGATAATATATGTAGTAGATAAAATAACCAAAATAAAAATACACTTAATATGGGTAAGGGACAACCTTACTACAACAAAATAATCCCTATGTTAGCAACAACTATTATCATAAACACCTATTGTTGGGACACCTCAAGGGGCTCCTCCTCCTCAAAACTAGGAAGTCATATCGCTGCTACCAAATTTGAGGTCCTTTATGAATTCTACCATGAGTTGAGGAAGTAATTGGATAATCTTTAGGAATGTAGTAGAATGTGAATCACATATTTCCAATTGAAAGATAAAATTCTGCAGATACATTTAGCAAGAATGAAAATATAGGAGCTCTGGCGAGTATGTACATAATGGTGAGGCTGCCAATATGAACTTTTTGACCATCAAAGTTAACGTGAAAGTTGTCACATCCTACTCATATTTGTATGAAGTCAATGAACATGGTCCACATCTGTTGTCAAGCTCATGCCACCTGCTCTCACAAATTTCATCATCTTTGCACACATACAAACATACAAGAAGAAAGGTAAGCTTATGTAAATATAAGTACGAAACCAAACCAAAATAAGTTATCACGAAATAATATCTTATATCACACAAAATACTTATAATATTTTTTTTTGAGAAATAATAAGTTAGCCAATAACTTTGAACTTTGAACATTGTTAGGAAAGATATATTTTATGCTTGCGATATTTGAAGTTGCTAGGAAAATGTATTCTTTTATGTGTTGGTTAAGGTATATGCCAATAACATTAAATGTTGTTGGGAGTAACTAATATTTTTTTTTGTCTTGTGGGAAAGATTAACCAATTGAAAATTTATCCCAATAACATTATTTTTTTAGCAAAAAGCTAACATACTCTATCAAGAAAATAACATGTGCAATATAGTTATCCTAATTATATATCATTTTTATATTATTATTAATGATGGAAACTTAAGAAGAAAGAATACATGTGCAATATAGTGAAATTGTAGTGATAAAATGGGGTCTAGACGAAACATAAGAATAAATGGTGAACCAATATAAAAAATCTTATTTTCAGTTTCCACTCCATAATGATTCTTATTTATGTCCATTCATCTTGTTGTTCGTTATTCATAATCCTTTTGTGATTTGAAAATTAAGAACCTCAAGCTAAACCAAGTTTTGATTTTTGCAATATAGTGAAATTGTAGTGATAAAATGGGGTCTAGACATAGCACAAGGATTAATAGTGAACCAATATAAAAATTCTTATTCTTAGTATCCACTCTATTATGATTTTTATTTATGTTCATTAATCTTGTTGTTTGTTATTCATAATCTTTTTGTGATTTGAAAATTAAGAAAACTCAAGCTAAACCAAGTTTTAATTTTTGAAACATTTTCATTAAGTGATTTAATTAGACTAAAAAGTTTCAAATCAATCTAAATCAATATCATACTTTGGAAGCAACATTGAGTTTATCGTATTATAAAACCAGCTTCTATTAACAACCAACATTTTTTAAGACTAACTTCTAAACACTTATATTAACTTTAGTTGTATTTTTTATTTGTTATTCAAGTGTGAGAAAGACTATTCCTTGATCTTAACAACCTTTTAATTGTCAAGAAGCAACTTGTGCAAATAGAATCAAAAGAAAATTTTATTTGTGTAGAAAAAGACCTCAGGCAATTAATAGTCACTATTCAACTCTCATTCTAGCACTACAATAGAACTTATTTCTCTAAAATAAATAAGATATACACACAAGAAAGAGGGTTGAATTATGTGTATTATTTCAAAAACCTAAAATTTTCACAGAGATGAAGTTCAAAACAAACTGCATCAAGCAGATTGTCCAAAAACATGCAGACAAGATAAAAAGGATAGGTGATAACTCTGTATTTAGTCGTCTTTATGCGCATCAAATAAACTAAAGCTAACTATAGCATAGTCAACCTTAGGTCAAATTCTCTCAAGGACATGGTACGCTCAATTATGATTTTATGTGAAAACTGGGATAATGCAAAATCTTCAAGTGTAGAGTACAGACTCGCTCTCGGCTAGGTGCCGAGTTGCTCTCGTCAAAGACTAGTCCGATATGGTCTTGATAGAGACTTACCTGACATGGTCTTGGCTAAGCGTAGACTGGCGCAATAGAGTCAGACTGACTCGGTTTGGGACGAAAATGTAGGAAATCAGGGGGTGTGTTGTAGGTAAAGTATGACAGAATTTAAACTAAGTAAGAACGCAAATGCAGCTAAACTAGACTACCTCTAACGCTGCTACTATATTCATGCTAAGTCTCCACAATCAAGCCGGTTCTAGTTCTTTCACTCAAGATTACGTTCCATATCAACCTGGGATTTTCTTATGACAATCGGCAAACATTCGTCCATTGCCATATCGAGGATTTACACAATCGCTACCTCATCAGTTGGTAGGGATTAAGTTCAGAGTTGATTTTAGGTTCTATAGTCGATTACCTACTAAAGTTGTTAAACCGATTTCGATCAGCCTAATCTAACATTTATCCACTTACTATATGCAATCGCGACACAGCAAGAGGATTATAGTGCAGGATTCGTAAACAAGAGATTAGAATCAGAAACTACTTATATTATTAAGAAAAAAGTACAAACACAGAGTGTGAATTCAATAAGTCTGTCTTCCACAACGATCGCCATGGTCGAACGGCGATGATACACCTCCGTTAGCCAAGACGTTGAGGGTCAAGTCCACTAGAGTGTGATGGAAAGACAAGCGATCCCCTCTGACAACCTTCGGCCTATCAGTTCTTGACCTGTGCTTCCTCAATCGAGAGAAACACCACTAAAAGCACTGTGCACCACCATGAGAATGGAAAACGCGAGCGAGAAAAATGGAGTATGCGACGATGGTGTTTTGTTTTGAACTCACAACCCTTACAATGCGCCCAGCTCTTCCTATATATACACGAGCTGGAATTCCTTGCGACACACACTACTAACGACTTCCTAACATAATTGTAGATTGCATGTCCTAATCTACCCTTGTGCGATTTCTCCTTATGCTGCAAGCTACTCTAGGGGTGACATGGCAACTGAGCTGACTTGCGTTGGCACATGCGCCGGGTTGCCAATGTGGATAGTGGAATGGGCCACTCCTTATTGGGCTGTTGGGCTGTAGAGTCGGTCGGTCCTAGGACAAGTCGGTCTGGCTGGGACGACTCACCTGGGCCAAGACTTTCTAGAAGGGCCAAGATTTAATGGTTCCTAACTTGCAAAATGGAATGAATCTTTTATTAGCTTAAGACCTTCAATTTATCACAAATTTGTACTTTTCCTATTTTTAGGTTCATAACGTGAATCTTAGCTAAGACTCAATCCTTAAGCACCAATTAATCTCAAAAACACCCATCTTAAGTCCTTGTAAGGTGTATAAAATATGGCTTACCAGACCCCCACACTTACCACTTTTGCACTTCTGGGCAAAATCTGATTTCAATCAACAAGGGAGGTTTTCAACAGAGAAAAAGAATTTTCCAATGAACTTCTTAGGTGTAGACAAAAAATAGAATCGACACTCCTTCACCCCAGGATTGAGATATTCAAGAAATTTGTGAAAATTACTTTTTCCACACCCAAGGCAATTAAGTGACCTGCAAAATCAAAGGATGGCCGAAAGTGATAGAGCTCTCTCACAGGAAAATATTCTCTCAACCTCTCAAGTGTTTGGGTTTGTGTATACACTCAGCATCCTATGTAGTTGGTACTACCAGACTTTGATTGGTCTCTCCTTCCACACCTTCAAAAACATGTGCAGTCATGATCAAAAGGACTTTTGTTCTCGGCTTGTAACGTGGCCAAGGTTAAGGGTAGGATACAGGATGGTAAGTGAGCTTTAGTACCAGAGGGAAGAGAGGAGCAATGGGAGTGAGTCCACAACATTCGAGGAATCCCAAGGATATTGTGACTCTATTTGAAGCATTCTTCCTCATTTATTTTCCCTTTTTCCATTTTTATTTCCTTTTTTTCTCACTTCTTGTTTTGTAGCTTTGTGCTGCATTTTTGCTGCAACTTATAGCTTTTAGCTGCTGCTTCTTTCTTTTGATTTATCCTGCACTTATTCTTCCTTTCTTTTTCAACTTTTCTTACCACTATAGCCACTTTGCTTTAGGTACACCACTCTTGCTATGTCCTGAGGTGTCTCCCCCCACACTTGAGCGAGACTCATTCCCAAAACAATTCCAAAGCTCCTTTGTCCCCTCAGGTTGAGGTTGATCACGTTTTTTTTTTTGGCTTTGGCTTGTAATAAGCTGTCATATCAAAAAAGAATGGTTATTCAGGCTCAAAGAGGGTAAACAAGAGATAAAATTTGAAAGGTAGGTCCATTTGACTCGGGGCTTATTAGAAACATGGCCTTGATCATATCACTTATGCATATGAAACCAGGTATATCTAGAGAGTCAAGGCAAAATCTAGAATACATAGTTAATATGGATGCAAAAATCATACAAGGAAAGAGAGAATGACAAGATGCAAAGCCATTTATATGTACATAGGCTCAAAAATTCTCACCCGAATAATTGCTCTACCACCAATGGCTTATCTTTTTCTATTTTTCAATCACCTACTACCTAAGGACGCAAAAATTTCATTCCATGTTAAGTTTCAAAAATTTGTCCTCCAAGGTTTGAAATTACTTCTTATTGCTTCATCCAATACTAAAGAAATTGATTCAAACTCTTTTTCAAGGCATTTTTCTCAGTAATCAGAATTCAGAATTCAATCGGGAAAAACAAAACTAAATTAGTTAAAAGAGAAAATTGAAATTGGTTAGGCCAGACCAAAGTCGGTCCAAATTCGGCCGAGATGGAGTCGGAGTCGAGACAGACTCAGCTTGGATCGCCTTTTATTTGAAACCAAAGGGAAATGACATGAAAATTGAGAAATTGGACTGAAATGAAATCTAAATGAAAACTAAGATGTAAAAACCAAAACTCAAAACACAACCAAAAGGTAACACAGAACACAATCAATTGTAAACAAACAAATATAGACAATCAAAATTGAGTCGGCATGGAGTTTGCAAATTTAGAACAAAGAAGCAAATTTCAAACACAGAATTCAGCAAGCCTTGGATGGTTACTCCCCCCCCCCCCACACACACACACACTTGAATGTTGCATTGTCCTCAATGCATGGCATGAATACAAAGGGTCTCCTAAGACTTACTCAAGGTGTGTCATCCGCGATGGAGTTGGTTCCAATAATGAGATGGTCTCCATGTCGCCTGCTATTGGTGCTGGACCTTCATGGTTGATGCCCATTGACCTGGAAGGTGTTGTTGGTATGTTCATCCTTTAATTCAACTGCACCATAGGGGAAAACGTTAGTGATAACAAAAGGTCTATCCCATCTAGAATGGAGCTTACCTGCAATGAGCTTCAAATGTGAATTGAACAGGAGTACTCTCTGACTAACTTGGAACTCTTTCCTCAACATCTATTGATCATGAAAATGATTGACTTTTTGCTTATAGATCCGAGAGTTCTCATAAGCTTCCAAGAAGAGGTCATCTAGTTGTTGCAGCTGGAATTTTCTTTACTATCTTGCTTGGTCATGGGCCAGGTTGCACTACTTAACTACCTAGTAAGCTCGTTCTATTTCCATTGGGAGATGACAGGCTTTACCGAAGACAATCTAGTAGGGAGACATCCCTAATGGAGTTCGGTATGCAGTTCTATGTGCCTAAAGAATGTCCTCAAGGAGTCGGCTCTAGTCCTTCCGGCTGGGATTAGTCACCTTTTGCAGCGTTTTCTTTATTTTCCTATTAAAAACTTCCGCTTGGTCGTTTGTCTAGGGTGATACGCTATGGCAATTTTATGCACCACCCCATACTTGTGAAGTAAAGAGGACATGACTCTATTGCAAAAGTGACTACCTTGGTCACTTATGAGCGCTTTAGGTACACCAAACCGACAGAAGATATTGGACTTCAAAAAATCTATTACAACCTTGGCATCATTGATTTTGGTGGCTATCGCCTCTACCCATCTTGATACGTAGTCTACGGCGAGCAGAATATATGAGTAACCATTAGAGACTAGGAATAGCCCCATGAAGTCAATACCCCACACACCAAAAACTTTGTAGAACAAAATAGGTTGTTAGGGCATCTCATGCCTTCTGCTTATGGCCACTCCAGCTTTTTGGCCTTTTTCGCAAGTGGAGACGAATTGATAAGCGTCCCTGAAAATGGTGGGCCAATAGAACCCGCAATCAAGCACTTTCCTGGCTGTCCGAGTTGATCCATAATGGCCGCCTCCAGTTGCTGCATGAAAAATTAGAGGATCGAATTGATCTCAGCGTCAGGAATGCACCTACGAATAACTTGATCATTGCAAAGTCTCCATAGGTAAGGATCATCCCATATGTAGTATTTGGAATTATTTTGAAGTATTTCCTTGTATAGCAGAGATGCCTCTGGTGGAAACTGAGACGCTGCCACAAAGTCGTAGATGTTTGCAAACCATGGTGCTTGAAGACGTCACACATAAGCTCGAATGGTAGCTCCCAGTTAGGTGCTTGAAGAACAAGAGCGGATGTGAGTCGGTTCTTCAGCTCCTAGAATGCTTCAATGCAGGGCTGATCAAAATTAAATTCCACATCCTTTTGTAGCAGTTTGGACAGTAGCAGGGCAATCTTGCTAAAATTCTTGATAAATCTTCTGTAGAATCCTGCATGTCCCAAAAATGAGTGAACCTCCTACACAGAAGCAGGGTTTGGAAGAGAGGTGATGATGTTAATCTTTGATTTTTCAACCTCGATGCCTCTGTTGGATACTATATGTCCTAACACAATTCCCTCAGTCACCATGAAGTGGCACTTTTCAAAATTGAGTACCAAATTTGTATCAATGCATCTTGTTAACACCTTAGATAGGTTTTCTAGACATGCATCAAACGAATTAGCATACACCGTGAAGTCATTCATAAATACCTCCATGCAATCCTGTAGCAAGTCCAAGAAGATGCTTGTCATGTAGTGTTGAAATGTACTCGGCGCGTTGCACAGGCCAAATGGCATGCAAGTGTATGCAAAGGTACCGAATGGGCAGGTGAAGGTAGTCTTGTATTGATCTTCAGGTGCGATGTGGATTTGCATATATCTAGAAACC
Source organism: Mucuna pruriens (assembly GCA_025330945.1). Classification (NCBI taxonomy): domain Eukaryota; kingdom Viridiplantae; phylum Streptophyta; class Magnoliopsida; order Fabales; family Fabaceae; genus Mucuna; species Mucuna pruriens. The sequence goes on from JAENHJ010000014.1 coordinate 1,188,241, forward strand.
ATCCAGAAAATGGTAATGGGATTTTCCTGCTAATTTTTCTAGGATTTGATTAATGAAAGGCAAAGGGAAGTGATCCTTGCGAGCTACCTGATTTAATCTTATAGTCGATGTAGACTCGCCAGTTATTCTGAATCCACATAGGTACCAGCTCGTCATGCTGGTTTTTCATTATAGTTATCCCAAACTTCTTAGGTACTACTTGCACAAGACTAACCCACTGGCTATCCGAGATGGGGTAGATGATCCCTGCAACAAGAAATTTTGTCACCACTTTCTTGACCACGTCTAGGATGGTCGGATTCATTCTTCTTTGTTGCTGCCTTATGGGCCTAGCATCCTTCTCCATTAAAAGTCTATGCATGCATATGGAGGGGTTTATCCCTGGAAGGTCAGATAGTTTCCACCTAATTGCCTTCTTATGTTGCCTTAGGACGCGCAACAATTTATCTTCTTGCTCCTGGTGGAGATTACTAGCAATGATGACTGGAAGTTGCTGTTCAATATCTAGATAGGCATATTTCAAATGACTTGGCAATGGGTTTAATTTCATGGATGGTGGCGGAGATGAAGAGTTGTCATTATATACTTTCAGATCTGGCTGGCCGATTTGAATTTGACTCGACACCAGGTGTGCCAACATAATCTCGGCCTTCTTTAGCTGTTGTGGCCGACTCCTTTTGGCCGGGATAGAATCGGCTCTTATTAGATTGGAGTCAGACTCGGCACTTTGTCTCGTACTAGAGTCGGATCCGAATGGAATGTAGTTTTTACCTTGATTGTCCGAAACAAACTCGACTCTTGCTTTCTTCTGGTCTTCCTTGGCCAAGATTGTCTCGGCTCATATATGCACAAGTGGGTCGGCCTCGATACTTGTCTTTTTGGCCGAGTTGACTTCGTTCTTCTCTTGGAGTCGAAAAGATTGTGTACTTCCTATAATTCATCATAGTCAGCTTCTTCTGTTATGGACCCTAAGCAGTCAAATGGATCAGTATCTCCAGCAAAATCTGAAATATCTTCATCGCTGCCATCTAGTTGAAGACACTCCTCAACTAGTTCATCAATAAAATCTATGCCAAAGAGTGAATGGTCTTCGATGGGGTGCTTCATGGCTTCGAAAATATTAAATTGTACCAAGGTATCACCAAATTCCATTAAGAGTGTCCCGACATGCATATCAATCTTTGTTCTGGCAGTCATAAGGAATGGTCGCCCCAAGATTAAGGTGGATCCAATTCCTGACGCCTCATCCTCCATATCTAGCACATAGAAGTCAGCTGGGAAAATCAGCTCATTAACTTGGAGAAGCACATTTGTGAGAACGCCCAAGGGTTGAACAACACTTCTATTCGCTAGTTGTATTGTCATCCCAGTGGGTTCCAGGTCACCAAAATTCAAGGATTTATATATTGACGTTGAAGCTCCTAAGTCCAGCATGGCATCGACAAAGGTACAGTCGCCAATGGTGCATGGGACAAAGAAAATTCTGGGATCTCAACATTTCTTTGGTAGTGCTTGTTGTGCTCTTACAATGAAGTTTTGTTTCTAGTCAACGCCGATACTATGCCTCCTACTTCCACACTTCCTTTCACCTTCTTCCTCTTATGCACATACAATTCCTTGAGGAACTTTGCTTACTTGGGAATCTGCTTTATCGCATCAAGGAGTGGAATGTTGATTTCCACCTTCCGAAGCATCCTCAACAGCTCTTCATCAAATTTGGGCTTTCTTGTATTGAGAGTTCGAGTTGGAAATAGAAATGGGACAGTTTTATCTTGTTGAGGTACCTGTGAGTTGGCATATGGCTCAGAGTTGATGTTAGTTGTTCTTGCCAACTGTTGCAGTGCTGGCTGTGGCAATTCTTTTCCACTTCTTAAAGTAACTGCACTCTCATTCCCTCTCGGATTTGGAATTGTTTATAAGGGTAGGTTGCTCGATCCAGCCAACTATAAATGGCTCACAGTATTGGCTAACTGTCCTATTTGCGTCTTAAGGTCTTGAATGGTGGCGTTCATATTTTGTTGGAACTTCATATTACTGGAGCTCATGGTTTGCTGGAACTCTAGGTTGCTAGCTGCTAATTGCTTCATTGGGTCCTCCAAAGATGGTGAGTTTCCTTGAGCTGACATTCTCTATTGTTGTTGTTGCTGGAATGGTCGTGCTTGATATTGCGGAGTCGGTTGTCAATAACCTATTGGTCCTTGAGGTTCATTCGGGATAGGTCCTAATCATTGAGCTGCATATGGCCCCTGACTCAACCCTAGCCGAAATAGTTGCTTTCCAAATTGCTGATTATCAAATGGCCAACTCTGATACGGCTGCTTCCCATATTGGTATCCACCTATTGCTCCAACACTCTTTGGATAGTCCGACTCAGTTTCTTGCAACGTGGGGGCACATATCAGTAGGGTGCTCGACGGAAATACATATGCCACAAACTCTGGCTGCTATGCTTGGTTGGTGTTATCCAACAACAAGTTGCCTCACCAATGATGTCAACTTGGTCAGCTGATTTTCCAGTCTCAGGTTATCAACTACACCGATTTCGTTTACCATTCGGGGTTGGCTGGCTCCTCTGATCCTAAGTTGTTGTGTATTGCTTGCCATATTGGAGATGAGGTGCCTTGCTGCTGCTGGCACCTTATCCATCAATGCTCCTCCACTTGCAAAATCAATCGTGCTTCTGTCCATCATCGTCAAACCTTCATAGAAATACTGAATCAGCAACTGCTTTTTGATCTGATGATGTAGACACGTGGCACACAGCTTGTTGAATCTTTCCCAATATTCATGCAGAGTTTCTCTAGTATGTTATTTTATCCCTAGATTTCCTTCTTGATGATCCCAGTCTTGGATGCTGGAAAGAATTTCTCCAAGAACATGCGCTTCATATCTCTCCAAGTGTTGAAGAGAACCGGTTGTAGGTACAGTCAATCCTTTACAGCTCCATCTAGGGAGAATAGGAATGCCTTCATTTTTATGTAATCTTCTGGTATCCCCTACGGCCTTATTATAGAAAAAACCACATGGAATTCCTTCAAGTGCTTGTGGGGATCTTCTCCTGCAAGACCATGAAATTTAGGCAACAAATGTATAAGACCAGATTTCAATTCATACGTCTGAGCTGGTTCCAGCTGTGGATACTGGATGCACCAAGGTTGGTACGCAATGTCTTATGTAGCCAGCTCCTTCGGAGTTCTATCATTGTTCTCCATTTGTTTCGGGTTTGCAAAATTGTTAGTACTACTATATTCAACAGAATCAGAAGTGTTAGTAACAGGACTACTATTGTCAAAACTATAAACAGAATTAGAACTATTACTTACTACTATATTCCTAGCTTTTCTCAACCTATGTAAAGTTATTTCTATCTTAGGATCTAAATCATACAATGGATCAAAACTACTCCTAGTCATGCATCTTACAAAATCATGCAAAAAAATGCAAGTTACTTATGTAGAAAGGTTATTGTTAGTTATATAGGTTAGCAACAATAAATAGAAATCAGTTATGCAGAAAAAAAAATTAAAGTCCGTTATGCAAATCAGGAAGCAAGAAAACAAGTAGTTTCACAAAGTTAATTATGTAGGAAAATCAAACAAGGTTTATGCAGAAAAGAAAATAAAGTCAATGATGCAGTAAAAACATTGCAATATCTCTTTCTCTTTTTTTTCGCAGATTGAAACTCACGCAAAAATTCAACACACACTTAGCATGCGATCTTATTTCCAGGCTCGGCCGAAAAGAAAACAAAAATAGACTCAATAAACTCAAATGATAGACATAGCATTCCATGCACTCGGGATTCAACTTTAACTCTGGTTTGGCACACCAAGACACAAAAGAACTTATGTCCCCGACAATGGTGCCAATTTGATAACTCCGTATTTAGTCGTCTTTATGTGCATCAAATAAACTAAAGCTAACTATAGCATAGTCAACCTTAGGTTGAATTCTCTTAAGGACATAATGGACTCAATTATGATTTTATGTGAAAACTGGGGTAATGCAGAATCTTTAAGTGTAGAGTGTAGACTCGCTCTCAACTAGGTGTCGAGCTGCTCTCGATAGAGACTAGTCCAATATGGTCTCGGTAGAGACTTACCTGACACGATCTCGGCTAAGCGTAAACTGTCGCAATAGAGTCGACTCGATTTTGGACTAAAATGCAGGAAATGGGGGGTGTGTTGCAGGTAAAGTATGATAGAATTTAAACTAAGTAAGAACGCAAATGCAGCTAAACTAGACTACCTCTAATTCTACTATTGTATTCATGCTAAGTCTCCACAATCAAGTCGGTTCTAGTTCTTTCACTCAAGATTATGTTCTATATCAACCTAGGATTTTCCTATGACAATCGCCAAAAACTCGTCCATTGTCATACCGAGGATTTACACAATCGCTACCTCATCAGTTGGTAGGGATTAAGTTCATAGTTGATTTTAGGTTCTCTAGTTGATTACCTACTGAAGTTTTTAAACCAGTTTCGATCGACCTAGTCTAACATTTATCCACTTACTATATGCAATCACGACACAACAAGAGGATTATAGTGCAGGATTCCTAAACAAGAGATTAGAATCAGAAACTACTTATATTATTAAGAACAAAGTACAAACACTGGGTTTGAATTCAATGAGTCTATCTTCCATGACGATCGTCATGGTTGAACGACAATGATACACCTCCGTTAGCCAAGACGCTGAGGATCAGGTCCACCAGAGTGCGATGGCATGCCATGCGGTCCCCTCTGACAACCTTCGGCCTCTCAATTCTTGACCTACGCTTCCTCAATCGAGAGAGACACCACTAAAAGCATCGTGCACCACCGTGAGAATAGAAAACGCAAGAGAGAAAATGGAGTATGCGACGAAGGTGTTTTGTCCTGAACTCAACAACCCTTATAATGCACCTAGCTCTTCCCATATATACACGAGCTGGAATTCCTTACGACACACACTACTAACGACTTCCTAACAGAATTGCAGATTGGATTTCCTAATCTACCCTTGTGCAATTTCTCCGGGTGACATGGCAGCTGAGTTGACTTGCGTTGGCACATGCGCTCGGTTGCCTACGTGGATAGTGCAATGGGCTGCTTCTTATTGGGTTGCTGGATCGTAGAGTCGATCAGTCCTAGAACGAGTCGGTTTTGGCCAGGATGACTCACCTGGGTCGAGACTTTCTGGAAGGGCCGAGATTTAATGGTTCCTAACCTGCAAAATGGGATGAATCTTTTATTAGCTTAAGACCTTCAATTTAGCACAGATTTATATTTTTCCTATTTTTAGGTCCATAACGTGAATCTTAGGTAAGACTCAATCCTTAAGCACCAATTAATCTCAAAAACATTCATCTTAAGTCCTTGTAAGGTGTATAAAATATGGCTTATCAATAGTCAAAGAGAGATCAACACAAGACATTTATCATAATTCACTCTACAACTTAAAGCTACTTCTAGTCCCTTTCGCTGAAGGATTTCTCACTAAGTCCAACTGACTTACAACACAAGTATTCTCAAACCTCTTTAGAATTTACAACAACTTGTAATCTATAACCTAGATTACAAGCACACCAAATATTCCTTAACAGTTAGCCTTGTTAGGCTATCACAAAGATGTAAAAGTGTTTTAGAAAGATAATTCATGTAGAGAGCATAAAATGTATAAAAGAAAAGCTTTAACTGTGTAAATGCAAAGCAAATTATAAGTAAAGATCAGAGCTTGAAAAAGCAGAGCTTTACAAAGCTTTTCAAAAAAGATTGTCCAAAACAAATATGCACAGAGTAAGTTTTTCTTGTGTTATCTCATTCTTGTCTCATGTATCTTTTTCTTCTTCTTTGATGATGGACATATATATATATATATATAGAGAGAGAGAATGTTGAGAAGAGATCGTTGTGCATATTCAAGGGCAACATGCTTAGGCAACAAATGCCTCAAAATGTGTTTTGCAAGAAAGGATACTCTACATCTCTCTTTTAATTTTAAAGATATAATAGGGTTTGTCACTAGGTATTTCCTTAACAAAAAACAAATATGAAATGTGCATTGAATTTTTTTGTTAATTTATCTTCTTATGCACATGTCTGAGCATAGCAGAACTTCTCATATTTGTCTTGCTTTATCAGGTTTGAAACACGTTTTGTTGCTCTTGAAAATCACAAAAGTAGTATACACTTGCTACTAAAGACAATGTTAATGTATAAGCCAATTGTATTGAAGATAAGCAATAAGAGATAAGTCACTTTAAGTGTGAATATGTGTAAATCATTTTTATAGAATAAAAATAGAATACACTTATGTACACTATTTTGTTAAGTTCACTTCTTTGGACATTTTTCTATAAGGTATATGTTTGGACGATTTCCAAACATTTATAACATTTGCTTCTGCTATGATGACTTGAGTGTTTTCTAAAAAATGGTGCTCTCAACAAACAGATCATCCATCATTCTTAATCTATAATTTTTATTAAAATGCATAAAGGTTTAGTGGCAATTATTTAATGGTAATACCTAATTGCTAGTATTTTATTATTTAATCAAAATTATTTACAACCAATAAATAATTGTCAATAAAAAATTATCTATAAAAGCAATTATTAAAAATTGTTGGTAAAATGTTTGCAAGTACACTCTTACCTATGTGCATCAATTCAAGGAATGAATTTAATTTATTAGTTTGCAAGTACACTCTTACCTAGGTGCATCAATTCAAAGAATGAATCTAATTTATTAGTTGAGTACTCAATTTATTAGTAAGAGTTTTTATGATATATCAATTATCAAGTGGATATATTCAAATTTTCAAAGTGTATGCAACTAATTAATTTAATATTAACTTCAACTCAACTTTCACATTAACTCTTAGTGGATAGCACCCAATCACTACAAAAGAATAGACTTTTAGTGGTGGTTAAAATTATAAGTTCTAGCAGTCAAAAACTACCACAAATGATATTTTTGGGATTTAAAATAATCGTTGGTGTCACATACGCCAAAAACAATTTTTGACGATTTTTATCTAATCGCTAGTTTTAACAATATGCAATAAAAAATATTTATTGGGGGTTTAAAACCGTTATCTAAAACACTTAGCATTTTCTGACAGTTAAAAACCGTCACAAAATACATTTTTATTCTTCCATTTAATGTTTAGTTGCGGTTAAAAGTGGTCAAAATTTGCGTTTCACAAGAGTTAGTTTAAAATAAACTTTAGCCAAAATTTTAGTTAAAACTAGTTACAAAATAACCTAAATTTATATGACTAATTATCTTAAACAGTTTTATATAAACTAGTTTTGAAAATGAAAAACACCCCTAAATGCTTGTAAAAGATTGTACAAATCATTCAAGCTGGCAAAACAAGCACATTTTAATTTCTTACAAGCATCATAAACTAAAGTACAAATTCTGCAGCAATACAAAGGCATGATATCTTGAGAAACAACACCAACATGTCTTCTCAAACTTGTTAACTGAATGCTTTGGATGTTATGATCATCAATCATTATACAACCTGCAAGCACAAGAAGATAGATGGGAGATATTGGTAAGAAAGATGGAAAATGAGGGTAAAGCTAAAATCAAATGGTACTTGGTTTATTAAACAAATTTGATAAATCACTATCCCGTGCTCAGATTTATTTTAAATGACTCACCAGATATAGGATCATAAAGCCGAAGCAACAGTTTTACAAGTGTTCTTTTCCCTCCACCAGAAGGACCCACAATGGCAACTATCTTTAGTGTTTTAATGTGAAGATTCAATCCGTTCAAAACAAGTTTCTCCCTGCCTCCATTCATTTTAAGTTTTTCCTACATTCTGCATGATTCTTTATTTTCATATTGACGGTAGCCAAAGACAGCTCAAAATCTCAACCATTATAACAATACCTGGGTTGGCTCAATCAAGAAAAGCAACGATGTCACGGATGATACCAAGCTATAGCGATCAACTGAACCTCTTGAAATCACTAGTGAACCAGCACGAAGTATGGAAAGGACTCCAAAATAAATAGCTTGTATAATCTTAGGAATCAATGCTTTCATCTTTTTCTTCTTCAGCTTTGTAGAATAGTCCATTAGAGTCGCTCTCTTAAACTTGGTATTCTAACACAACTCTACATTGTTTGCTTTCACAAAGAGAATTGTAGGAAGCACCTTAATTAAAAAAAAGAAAATAACCAATAACATTGACACATAAGTTTATGCCGCATAAACAATATGCAATAATAAATATTTAAGAATGTAGTAGAATTACAAGGAATAAGATTTGCAAATTGTTAATCCTTGAGAAATTTGTGTTAAAACAAACACAAGGAATAAATGAACACCAAAATTATAAATCACATATATTTCATGATAAAGATAAAAAAAAATGTAATCAAAAGCTTAAAACCAAAATACAGACAATAAACACATAATCTTGAAAACTAAATATTAAACCATTGGTAAGAATATTGAATCATTTAAAGTTGTTTTCTTATAAAGAATACTGAATGAAAAAGTATCCACAGGTTCTACTAAAAGTTCATGTTTTATGAAAGTGGTTTCATAAATATGATTAAGTTGTTATTTATATGATAAATTAACTGTCATATTATAAATCATGAACAATCAATCAATCATATTTTCTAGCTTCATGGAATATTGGTTGAATGTTGTCCTTTGAATGGTCCACCAGCCAATTCTCTATCAAACAGGAAATTGTGTTCAACCAAGACAATCTCCCTAGAACTAAAAGGAGTAACTGTGTTCTCTTGTAATCACCAAAATGAACAATTCTAATATAAAATAATTATCCTAATAGCCTCTTTATAAAATAATGCAAATTATCCTAATATAATGGTATGCATTCACTTTACTTATGCCATGAAAATATAGCATCCTAATTCCTTTTGCTCATACATTTTTAGTTCTTTAGCCATGTAATATATATATATATATATATATATATATATATATATATCTTCTCTACAACATGATAGGGTATAGAGAAACCTCCATGAGTACTCATATCACCTTCTGTTAGTTATTTACAAAAAAGCTAAGTTTGTGGCTTACTTGACCTAAGGGAAAGACATGATCTTAACAAGTCATGTGTCAAATTGTACATATAACATTAATAAATTAGGTGAAATTGGAAACTTTGGGTCGAGATATGCAGAACTTTGTAAGTCAAATTTCTAGAAATAGCTAAAAAAAATGTTATAATTTATATCTTTAAAAGTAGGACACAATTTAATGTTTTTCATAGTACAATTTTAAATAGTATATTTAGCACTCCACATATACTTATAGAAGGCCCCAACTAAAGTTTCATCTGAGGCTCTAAGCATATAATTCATGTATTGCCCTACTGGGGAAGATAAACATAAGAAATGGAAAAAATTAGAATAGAAAACTCCTTTGAGGCAGAGGTTCCATGATAATACCTTATAATGCCTTTAGCCAAAATTAGAACAAGTTGTGTAGATATGATAGCCAAGTTATCATAAAATGCCTTTAACCACAAGAAATAAGTGCTTCAGAGCTCAAACTCACATTCTCATGCACCAAAATCAAGGGAAAAACATATATAAAAAGACAAAAGAACATGAATACTACTAATAATAACAATAGTCATTTCTTGAACTTCATACACATGTTAACCCAATAGGGAACACCGACTTCTTTTTCTTTTGCCAAGGTAGCAGCAAGTATCCAACCTTATATAGGTTGTGTTAATCACAATTAACTAGCCTAATATAAGTTTAAGACTAATCTAGAAGCCCAAGCAAAAAGGCCCAAAATGTAAGCTTAAAAATGCAAGCCAAAACATGAAACCATTTTAGTGACCGAAAATTTGTTCACTAAATACGTTTTTGGCACTTTGGACCTCTTAGTCCAATTGCAAGAAATCCAAATGGAATTACATATGAATATCACTAAACTACAGGGGTTTAAAGGTCTAAAACAAGTTTATACAAGGCCAAATTGACACTCCATAAAAGTATACCAAAGTAGACAAGAATTGGGCCCTCATTAGCCCTTAAAGAGGCTCATCTCTTTTTGAACTTCTTCTTGAAGTTTTCTCAATCTCCCTGTAGTCATGAGACCTTCCAAGGTTATGTTTTCCATGTTCTTTAAGCTCAATCTTGGTCATGCCCAACCATATTTATATAAGACAAACATCTCTCGTCCAACGAAAATGCGACAACAATAATTTGTAATTTTGCAATTTTTGTAGGAAACTCACTAAAATTAAAAGGGAACTAAGTGATGTGATCTCATTCACCAATTGCAAAGACAAGGAGAATGGAAAGGAGCTTGATGGGCTTGGAGATGGACCTATGACTAGGGATAGACTAAGGAAGCTTCAAGAGGAAGTCCATTTGAAGTTAGGCTCCTGCATGTATCTATGAAGAGAAGAGCTGCCCAAGACTTTAAAATTATTTTTTTCTTTTTATTGATGGCCTTTTGACCCTTTGGATTACCCTTGTATGTTGGGGTTTGTTACCTTTCCTTTAGAGAAGTTGCTTACCTTTCTTTTAAGGCCTTTTTTTTACCAATATGTAGTGTTTTTTTGGGCTGGATTTTGAGGCTTTTTTATCACCAATGGGAATGCTCCTTTGTGACCTTTATGGAAGCTTGAAGGGGTGATTGGGCCACTAGCCCAATAGACCCCAAGGTGGCACCAAATTGAGTGAATGGAGGGGAGAATGTTGACTTCTCCTTCCTTTTCTTTGACCTTTCTTTTAGACTTGAGTTTAGTTCGTCTTAGCTTAACTTAGCATTAGCCTATTCTAGGTCATTAAGGCCCCTCATATAAGTTGCTTTTGTAATTAACTTAATCAATTTTGACATATTGAATATAAGCTTTATTGAGTTTTGTAGAGCACTTCTCTCAAGCTCTTCCTCAACAAAAAATTCTCATCAAGAACAATGATGTCTTAAGACGAAATAGCAACTTAGCTTATCAAGAATTCAATAATTCTTGTGTTGATCTTCATCTCTATTTTATCTATTTTATTAATTTCTTATTCTTTCCAAATTAAATTGAAAATTCGTATGAACCCTAATTGTCTTACTTTTTATGTTGACGGAGGATCCAAATCAAGGCTTATCATCATTATCTAAAGCTAATTCATGACCTAATCCTTGGTATTGATTCCTAAACCCTAGATGTGACATCAGAGCATGAATTAAGGGTTCTTGTTGCTGCATTGGATGTCCCCTTTGCTACACTTGTGCATCCCACTTATGAGCCAAAATATCTTCTTAATTTCTTGATTTATTGTGTTTTATTGAATCAATTCGTAAGGTTCGGTTCCTTGCTAGTTATTGCATTATTCTATGATTCCAATTGTTCAATTAACATCATGAAATTGTTCAATTGTTCAATTGTCACATGTTCTTCATGTTCACAGGAGTCCTTCAATTGTTCATCCTATATGTCTTGATTTGATTCAATTAACACTAAGCTAGATGGCAATTCTTATTGATTCTTTAGGGATTTTGTTGTGATTGTTCCCAATTGATCATTCCATGTTCAAATTGTTTAAATTTTCGCCAAATCATGTTGATTGCACAATTTCCAGCCCTTTTACTTATTAGCATGTTTTTGGTGTTCTTAAGCTATGTTCATTACTAAACACTATTTGATCCATAAGAGTTCTAAAAATCCAATTTGGGGCATTTTCATAATTTCCAAAAGTTTGATAGTCAAATCTGAATTATTTTAGGGCAATTTCGAAAATATAAATATTTGGGTCCAAAAAGAATTATGAAAAATTATGGAGCCCATACATAAAAAAAATTATTTTCTCCCATATGAATGGAGACCCTTGCATAGTTTATTTGACCTATATAGCATGTCCAAATTTGATTTTATTAAGTGTAGTAGCTCAAAACACTTAGTTTGTGCTAATTCTAGTTTGCATGTATTTGGCTAATTTTGGTTTCTTTTCTTGTTTGTCTTGATTTCTTGTTCCAATTCTATAGTAGTCTCTCCTTTTATGTCTCTTTGAATTCTATTTGAGTTTTAGCTTCATTTCTTCTTGTTCTTTGTTGTTTATCTTCAAAAAATTCCTTTAAGTTTTGTCATGAGTTTTCTTGTTTTTGGCACTCTATTCTTGTTAAGTTAGCTTGTTAATTTGTTTCCTCTTGCACTTGAAATTTATGTTATTAAGGCTATATTGTGTTCTTGTTTAAGAGATAAGAGTGTAAATGGAGTAGAAAAAGACAAGAGAGCTTCATTAGAGAAAAAGTCTCCTAGTGTGTAAACACGAGTATGAGTGTATACACTAAGGAGTGGTGGGGTTTACTTGTTTTTGCTTGCTTGTTCTTGTGTTTTGGACCTTGGTTTGATGGCTTCCATTAGTGATAACACCTTTACATACTTCCCTAGAACAGTGACCATTATAGCTCAAATGGCCTAATTAAACTTAAAGTTGCAAAGGAAGAGGGAGAGTGAAGAGAGGATTGAGAGATTGACCTAAGAGATGAGTTGAAGATTAGAGAATTTGGATAGGCTTAAGCATAGGGAGAGAAGAACCCCTTTGGTCCTTTGGTTCATGAAAGTGAAGGAAGTACTGAAGGAATGGGGGATATAGAGAAAGGGCCTATAGGCTTAATCGTGCAATGAGGAGGAATAGGGAGTTCTAGATGGAGAGACATGGGTAGGGTCAAGGTGAAGATCCCTTCCTTGGTGAGAGTAGTCTTGACCTCTATTTAGAGTGGGAAATGAAAGCTAAGTAAATTTTCTCTTGTTATGATTTTGATGAGCAAAAGTGAGAGTGGCTACCCTTGAGTTTAGTGAATATGCACTTGTGTGGTGGAACCAAGTTCAAAATGAGATTCTTATAAAGAGGAGGCCCATGGTGAATACTTGGGCAAATTTGAAGCATGAGTTGAGGTCTCCCAATCTACTATGCTAAAAACTTGCACATAAAGTTTTAAATGCTTTATCAAGGTAGTAAAAGTGTTGAGGACTACTATAAGGAGATGAAAATGGGCCTAATTAAGGCCCAAATTGAGGAAATTAAGAAGCCAGCATGGCTTAGTTTTTTCACGGTTTGATTAGAGATATCCAAGATGTAGTGGAACTCTATAATTACTCTTCTTTGGAGGAGTTGATTCACTAAGCTACCAAGGTAGAGCTTCAATTAAAAAGAAAGAAAACTCATAAAAAAAGTTTCCAAGCATGTTCTAGTTGGAAAGTTAGAGAGATGGAGAAGTCTGAGAGAAAAACTTAAAGAAAGGGAGTGAGAGGAATGAAAATTGAGAGAGAGCAACAAGCATACCCACCCCCCAAGGGTTCTCTTTCTTCTTCTCTCTTGTCTAAAATCACGTATTTAGGAAAACTCTCAGCAACATAACGAATCTAACACATAAGGGTTGCATTAGCTTTCCTTATATCAAACCAAAACACATTTTCCAATTAAAACAAGTCCCAAAGGCTATTTTTCTCTTAATTTAATTAATAAAAATCCAAATTTAAAACTCACATATACTATGCTAGATAAACTTTATTTAATTTGATGATAAGTATAAATCATTCAAATGCTGAATAATATTTAATAATAATAAAATAACAATATTTACAATCAATAATAAATAATTAAAAATCATAGTGTTACATTTAGTACTTTTAATTTATTATTGGTCTCTTTGACCACTTTAATTTATATATAAACTAATTTTTATTTCATGAATGCTTTACACATAATTTTTAGATATTAGCCATTAATTGTTATGGTTCAATTTGCTTCAAAATATCTCAAATTAATTAGGTCATGACCAAAAGGATTTTTAGTAGTAATAGTAATGCACTACTAGAAAATTCTAATTTAGCGACCGAAATTAGCAATTGAAATTTAGAAAATTCAACTCTTACTCCACTTCTCCCTCCCTCATTACCACCACCCTCGTCGCCGCCGCCGTCACCACTACCGCCTACCCTCCCTCCTTCCTTCCTTCTCCTCCCTCCCCTCCATGTCATTGTCATTGCCACTACCACCTCTTCTCCCCTCCAACCGTCGCTCAGCTAGCCGCCTACACTACTAGACCCATTTTTTTCTTTTAAAAAACTGACAGCTTTAACGACCAATTTAACAATAAAAACAAAAAAACAATTTCAACAACCAAGTTAGCAACCGGTTTTTAAACAACAATTTTTAGCCACTGATGTTGTAACAAAATTTAAAAAATAGTCACTCAATTAATAACTTTTTTAAAAAATTAAACATAAAAAATTAGTAGTCGATTGATGTGACTTTTTTAAAAAAAATAAAACGACGATCGAATATTTGTTCGTCAATTACCCACCAAACCATATTCAGTTGTTAAATGACTTATCGAGCAGACAAAAATCGGTTGTTAATGCAATTGAAATCCATTTAACTACCAAATTTTAGAAATAGCAACCGATATTGTGATTGCTAAACTTAAATTTTTTTTTTTTTTGTAGTGGTGATAAAAAAATTCTCCTTAGCGACAATAATAAAATGTCAGTACATGGATCGAGAGAAAAATTTACAAGTTAATTTTAGTGCCATTATAAATGCTAGTAAGAATTCCACCGAAGACCTTATGCTTTTTTCCGGCCTCTAAGGGGATCTTTACTAGCGTGTAAATTATTTGCCGGTAAAGCTTACCGACACTGCATACAATGGCTAATAATTTATTGCCACTAAATCATTCTGCGACCAGTTAAATGAGGGTTTGTAGTAGTGTAGTTACTCTCTGATCCATTACACTAATTTATGTGTGATTTTCGCAGGGATTGTGTGGTGATTGCAATATTAATTACGCGATATAAATTGTCACTGCTATTTGTTTTCATTCTTAGGTATTTTGCAAATAATTGACGACTTAGAGGCTAATAATTTATTACAATATTAATTGCCAAAAAAAAATTCTAGCAGTGTAGTTACCCTCTGATCCATTTGAAATCTTTCTACGTGATTTTCCACTACTATTTGTTTTCATTCTTATGTATTTAACAAATAATTGACGACTTAAGTTAGTAACAGAATTCATAAAAACTCTATTCACTAGCTAGTTGATTTGTTCAGTAGTTGTCAATCTGTCATACTTGGTTTTTGGTTTTTGCTTCATATTCCTATGCTTCTAATAACTAGCTAAACACTAAGCTACAACTCAAAAATGACTGCCAAAAATACTAACAACTCCTAAGTGTAGTCCTCTAAAAGGTTATAAGCACATAAATTATCTCGTTTAGAGGTCTAGAAAGATTTGGTATTTCTTATAAATTTATTTAAATTTTTTTATTTTACGCTATTAGATCATTGTCTAAGATTTAAAGTTTAGGATATATATAATTGTACTTATTCAATGTTTTAATCGACTATACTATGACTTAGTCTATTTATACACAGTAACACATAAGAGAGGAAATCGTTCATGTGTACTATAGACTCTTTAACACTATTGTTTCCTCTCCGCTCGCTCAAATGCTTCTTAGAATATACCATCTTCTAGGCATGAAGGGGGGGTTTATACTGGAATATTTTTGTGGCCGTGGACCTGCCGATAAAACTCTTGGCGGCTTCCATACCAAGCAAATGGGAATTTCAGCCTTGGAAAAAAAAAAGCTCGTAACTCCAACCATCATCACCTTCATTCTGTTCTCCAAACAAAGTTGTTATTGCAGCAATGCCGTTAGTGCGCTACAACAGCTAGATTCCAGTGCTGGTCCCTACCGGCATAGGCACGCGCTCTGTCGCATTGTAGCTGCCAGAGTTGACTCTGCCGGGACCGCACCTCCTGCCGACGCCGGTGAAGATCGACCTCTGGTAGCTGCCGCTTGGCTCCGCCAATCTGATGGTGAGGTCTACCAGGATGTTCGGCGCTTGCAAAATAACTTATCCGAGTCGTTTCTTCTTTCATGGAATCAAAAAATTCATCAAGTATATATACTTGATGCACAACATTTCTATTCCTTTAATTCAATAATATAAATCAGCGAGGTATAAACATAGTGCATAAATAAAATGTTGGGTAAAAAACAAGGTTCTTTAGTGCAAGTCATGCATCATACCGCCACTTCGCGAAATGCTAATACGTAAACTTTTTTGAGACATGCTCAGCTAAATGGTGATTCCGGTTACACGAGGACCGTTATTTTTCAAAATGGCTGCGGGATTCACAGAGTTCGAGCACCACAACTAGGCTCGTGATCAATTTCTTTCTTTATTTGGAGAAAAAAAAAATTAAAAAAGTACTACCAGGCAAAAAGGTTCCAAATCACGAAATCAAGTTTTGCCCGATTGATTTAACCTTATTTATAAAAAGAAAAAATTGGAGCTTTTTTTTAAAAAAAAATAAGTATTTATAAATTAATTTTCTAAACACGTATCCAGTTGCAACTACTGCATTGGACGCAACTTCATTCTAAAAATAAACTTAATTATATAATTTATTTAAACAAAAAATAAATATCTTTGAGAAAATAAAGGTGTCAAAATATAATATACCACTTTTTGACATGTTAATCCATAATCTTTTCCTTTTATTTCAATACAAAGAGCTATGGAAAAGTTTCTTATTCCACGTGGTTTCCGCGTACCTTGAAATATAATATAATCACAATATTGTTTTGGTTAACTATAATATTTGAGTTGGACTTTTTTTTTTTTTACTAAACTCTACAGTGACAAAGGTAGTTTCAGCATAACTCAAGAAGTATGATCTAGACTGACTTCAATACTATGTGATTTTGTCATGACTTGTAAGACATGTTATAGGCTGACCTGACAACTTGAAAGGCAGTCACTACGTGATCCATGAAGCATGTTGTAGGCTAACATGTCCATAGGTAGTCCTAGTATGACCCTTAAGACGCGTCATAGGTTGATTTGGCTATTGAAGAGGAAGTTACCACGTGACCCTTGAGGCACATCACACACTTACTTGCTCAAAGGCAACCTTTGTGTGACCTTGAGGCACATTACAAGTCGACCTAGCTACTCAAGAGGCAGTGACCATGCGACCCATGAGGGACGTTGTAGGCTAACTTTCCCATAAGCAATCCTAGCATGACTCTTAAGGCACGTCACAAGTCAATATGGCTACTGAAGAGGCAGTCACCACACGATTTGTGAGCCATGTCCTAAGCTAATCTATCCATAAACAATCCTATCATGACCCTTAAGGTGCATAAGAGGCAGACTTAGCTACTGAAGAAGCAGTCACCACGTGACCTGTGAGGCACATCACAAGCTAACATATCCACAGGTGGCCTTAGTATGACCCTTGAGGCATGTCACAGGCCGACCTGACTACTGAAGAGGTAGTCACCATGTGAACTGTGAGGTACGTCACAAGTTGACCTATCCATAGGTAGTTCTGGTGTGACCCTTGAGATGCATCACTAGTTGACTTAACCACTTAAATAGTCTCACCATAACCTAAGAGGTACAACATAGGCCGACCTCTATTACAACTCAATTACCTAAGCACAATCTATGAGTTATACTTTCATATTTTAGGTTTAACAATACGTTAAATATGTGCTTCTTACTTGACCTCTTAAGCCTTATCGCCTCTTTGGCTCAAGGCTAAGAAGTTATGTACTTGCCTAACTTTTTAACCGAATACACTATAACTTGGTCAACATTGATAATAATCTACACCTACTAATACATAAGGGAGGAAACTGTCCACACTCACTATACTCTTTGAACTCTATAGGAACACACATCATTGTTTCCTTTCTAGATACAACTCACTTGAATGCTCCCCAGAATAGACCATACTCTAGCCATAGAGGGGTTTATTCACGAACAGTAATAAAACATTTTCACAATTTTTTGAAAATTAATATATTTTAAATACTATTTGTTTGGAAAATTTAAAAATAACTATAAAAATAAAAAATAAAGTTGAAAGGATTAAAAAAATAAAAAATAAGAAGCATTGAAAAGAAATGAATTAAGTAATAAATTAAAAATATAAATTCAGGAAAATGCTATGTTACATTTATAATGATAGAATATTTGTATTGTATAGAATTATAAATAAGATGCAAAGATGAAAAGACGGTAGAAAAAAGGAGATTTTTTAAAAAGAAAAAGATGAGAAGCTTGAGTTGCACACCTGTTTACGGTGACCAACTCACACAGAATCATGTTATATTTAACTCTAATTAGACTTTATTATAAATTTTACATGTTGCCTGCACGGTGGAGGTAGAAAGGAAAACAAATTAGTTAATGTAAGTGGCAATATTATTCGTTTTTTTAATCTTTATAAGAGCAATAATTGTCGTTAAAAGGTAGAATCCTTCTTTCAATAGAAATGTTGGAATTTCATTGGTCACTTTGTGCCAATGACCTTCCTACAGCTTTCTTTATGCCAATTTTATTCGTTATTCGTTAGTCTTTTGCTTTTGTTAATTGAAGCTTTTGACGCAAGAAACAGTCTCATACATCATATTTTTTCCGTCTTTCTAATAACATCTTTAAGCAAAATTATAAGAATTTTTGGCAATTAAGAAATAGAAACAAATTTCTTCTATGCAAAGCATTGTCGTCTTGATTTTTATTGGATTCAAAGAAATGGAGAGGAGAAATTTGGCATGGGTTCTATGAAAAAGAATAATGAATTTAGAGTCGTGTATTAGTTTCCTGAACTAGTACACCAATACCATAATGGGGTATCGTATATAGCATTGGAGAAATACAATGAGGCACTGTTCATGACCTATCTTTTCTGTTCTAGGAAATGGGGAATGGTAGAAGGAAGGAATATTCTGCGTCCATGTATGTTACTGTACATGGACCAGACAAAAGGGATATTCAGAAGGAGGATATGGAAGAATATTACGGACACATGTCACCCACAATACTCTACCAGTTTTCCCTTTCTTTTTGAGTAAGTTTTTTTTAACCCTAAAATTTTCTTTTGCTTTTCCTTTCTAATAGAGAACAAAAAAAAGAAGAAAATGGAAATGAAAGGTATGGGTTGTAGTCTAGCTTGAATGAGAAGAGTGAAGTTGGAAAGCAACGAACCACTCATTATTGTATGCTCAGCTCAGGGACAGGGAATTTGATGCATTCTCCCTCTTGCGCACACTAACCTTTCCCTTTTTCATTTTTAATTAATTAAGAATCACATTTTCTTTTGTTTTTTCACTGTGCTTCTCCTTTTACTCTTTTGGTTGTTAGGTTACTTTAAAGACCAATAAAGAGGGCACTTGACACGGGGCAACCTAACCGATCCAAATTACATCCGTGTGCCGGAATGCCGATGCTGTTGGTAAATACCATTACTAGTATGACGTGGACAGTACATAATAATACTTAGGTTTAATTAAGTTTTTCGTTTCAAAAAGTTAACATTTTTATTTTTTATTTTTGTAATTTTATTTTTTCATTTTTGTCTCTATAATTTTATTTTTTTAATAATTTTTGTAAGTTTCGAACCATTTACTTTTAGGATGTGTCGTCTACCTTCGTTACAAAATCGTTAAAGTTATTGAAATTATCATATGTCATGATGACATCATCAACATTGTCAACAATAGATATTACACCAACAACATGGACTAAAAATAAAAATAAAATATTTTATAGAAATTAAAAATGAATTATTTTTACAAAGATGAAAAATAAAAACAAATTATATGGACTAAAAAAAGTGAAATATTTACAAGTATGGACAAATATTTAATCTTTAAATATAATGTATAAATTTAATTTAAAATTAATATAATCAAATTTTTAAGAAAAGATAATTATTTAAAAATAGAGAATGCATCTTAGTTAATCTAAAACTAGTATTATTATATTATAGTTTTATTAGCCCAACCACCCTACATACTAATCAAGACTTTAAGATTTTTATTAAAACTCATTACTCAAGTCATCAATTAACTAAACATAAAAAGTGCAAAGAGAGAGAATATAAGTTGTGAGTATGACGTAAAAAGAGACAATGTTATGCAGAGTAGAACGATATGAGCTTATAAGTGCCTATATGAGTTGTATTATTAGAGATAGAAATAGGGTAGGCCAAGATCAAATCCTGGATCAACGCCCTTTTTCACTTAACCCATTCGTTCAGAGTCAATTCAACTTAAACCAATGTCACATTTCTTGTGAACATTCAACCATGATCTTCTTTTGTTCACATAAGATCTTTCTTGGTAACTAAGGCAATTCTATTTTATTAATAAATAAATTACCTCATATCTTTCCCTCTAGGTGAGATGATACAAAATAGAACAATTGTCAATTGACATGCGAAACCAAAACTGACCTTAGGCCAATGACCAGATATAGAAGATTATTCACCAAAGCAGATAGAGTGAATGAGAATAGTCGAATGCCTTATGGAGTAAAGGGAAAGGGCTTGAATTCTAAGATGAAGATAAGGCTTTCGAACATATGGGAGAAGGAGGCATGATTTTGCTACGATTGAGACTGATCTTAGTTAAAAAATAAAGTCTGATTTGACTGTTTTATCTATCATCGACATTTTTTATATAAACCTAACCTAACATGCATATTTACAGAGAACATGTTGCTTGTAGCATTTCCCATGCTTAGTATAATTAACACTTGAATCATTCATATACTATATTTTGTACAAGAGACTTGTCAAGTATGACTATTATAAGTTTTTATTAAGAAATATTTACTCTTGGTCTATTTTTCTCTTAGACCTATTTTCTCTCTTCTCTATTATGAATGATGATAAAAGAAATAGTAGATAGTGTAAAAAAGTGAGAATGTAAGAACAAAAAAAGAATAATTCATAAATGGATATATATTTTTGTGTGAAATTTGTGTTAGAGAGAGAATGAATGTTGTATATGATGAATGAAAAAGCATAGAGTGTTTATGCAATGAGCATTGATTAGTTTTAAGTCAATTAAGATGTATGTTGTATTTATAAATAATGATCTTTTTTTGTTATTTAATATTCTTATTTTATAATAATTTTAAATTAAATTTATTTATTTTCATCTCTGTAAAAAAATATAATTTTAGTTCTTGTTAACATGACACTTTGCTGACATGATGCTAATACCGTAACAATATGCTGATGTGGCACGTAATAACGTCATTGTGATGTCAGCTTTTGTTGACATGGTATGTGATGATGTCATTATGATATTAGCAATTTAGTTTTTTATAACAAAAGTTGATGCAAGTACTAAAAATGAATGTTTTGAACTTATAAAAATTACTTAAAAAGTTATAGGGATGAAAAATGAAAAAAAATCCTAACTTATAAGGATAAGAAACTTAGTTAAGTCTAGTTTTTATAATAATTTGTACATTTTTTATATTTATCTTTTTTATCCCATTATTAATTGTATTATATACTTTTTTCATTTTATTATTGTATAATTTGTTGTAGAACTATACAAAATAACATTTTTCCACTAGTATTGAAAGTTAAAACGAAACAAACACATTGCATATACATGGGTAAAATGACATGTATTTCATGAATGGAACAACCTAAAATGTGTCGAGTATGTATATATATATATATATATTACTTTAAGAAATTATAATTTTTATTTTCATAAAATACACTTAATGTGTATCTTTTAGAAATATTCATTCTAAAAACTATTCACTTGTTCATTGGAATGAGTATTTTAAAAGATAAAATTTGAATTTTCTAAATATACATTTAATATAGTTTATTAGTTTCGTGTTTTAGCATTAAGCATATCCTAAATCGACTTTAGCATTGGTTTTACTTCGCCAAGCATTTGATGCTACAAAGTTCAAAATGTTTTGGTCAACACTATGTAGTGTCAGCCAAAAACAAACACTAAATTAAAGGCCCAACAAAAATTAATCAATGGTATGTTCATCGTCCATGTGGGGAACACTAAACCAATGTCACTTGTGTTGGCTTTGAGGTCAACGCTACATGTGCTACCACTCAAACCACCTACCTAACTCAATTCTCCTTACCTAAATTAAATCTCAATCATGGTTAACCATTCCTAAACCATCACTTTTGGAATTAAATTAAAGACATGAGTAAAGGACTTATATGTTGTCGAAAAAAATGAAAAAGAGAAGAAAATAATCAATCTTTATGGTAATTCTGAGTTTGTTGTTCATTGGTGAACACAAATCCCAATAAATATTTTCTAAAATAGATGGTGCAAGAGATATTTTAACCTCTCTAGAATTACTAAAAATAGAGAAAAACACTTTTAAAAAAGACTTGATCTAGTAGAGAAAATAAAACTTGACAATCATTGCAAGAAGAACCTCCATGCTTCACAAGACTCTCCTTCCTCATGAAATGCTTCATCCATGGGATATAATATGCCATTTTTGCCATATATTTGAAATAATGTAAACACTACAATTAGTTCTTGTTTAATTTCTTTTTCTCTAGACTTACTCCTTACCCCAATTAAGCAACTATGACAATACAAAAATATTCTATAGTTTTCTTCCTCTTAGTGATTGAATCCCATAATTAATTCAATATACCTTTTAAATATTTCACTAGCTTCAGTAGCAAATTGAGTAAGGAATTTTACTTTTTAACTTAAGCAAAGACAAAAACAGTTATCGAAACCAATTAGATATTTGAAATATTTGAAATACCCGTTAAATTAATTCTAAGATTCAGTTGATTAGAATGAGAGGGTGCAAATTGTGGAATATTTTTGTATTAGTATGGTCACTTGAGGTAAGGAGTTGGTTTAGGAAAAAATAAATAAAACAAGAATTGATTACAATGTTTAGATTGTTTCAAAAATTTGGCCAAAAGGATAGACTATACTCTATGGATGAAGACATTTTATGAGCAATGAAAGTCATGTGGAGCATGATGGATTCTTCTCGCAATGGTTGTCAAGTTTTGTATTTCCTACTAGGTCACACAAAGCCATTTTGAAAAATACTTGCTCTATTGCCATAAATCTACCTAGAGCAACTAAAATAGCTCTTACACCTACTAATTTAACAAACATTTATAGGGATTTATTTTTACTAATGAACAATAAAATTATAATTGTCATAAGGTCAACTATTTTCTTATCTTTTCATTTTTTTCTTATTTTATATATATATATATATATATATATATATATATATATATATATATATATATATATATATATATGATAAGAGTACGAGAAGTGAACAGAGTGAATTTTAAATGAATGGTTATGATTAACATAATCTTGACTATCCATATGTAGTTGTATGACAAAAAAGTGTGTAGTACATATTTATGGTAATATTATAAGTAATTTAATATATGATTCTAAAAACAAAATCTTATTTGACTCTTCTAAAATAAATGATATACTTTACGTAAGAAAATATAATTATAATTATTAATAAAACAAAATTAATAATTAAAATGATGAGAAAACACGTCCACATGTATGATAAAAAAAAGGAAATTATTACTATCTCAATCTTAATCATCAGTTAAATTACATTTTATCTTTTTAAATGTGTTCATAACTTACTTTAAATAAATCAGTTATCAAATCTCACATCTAAAAAAGACATTAATAACAAGAAGTGCAAAACCTACAAAATTTGTGTAGTGTATACACATAAAAACTTCAAGATTGAAAACATATCACTCCTTTTATTACCGCCAATCTTACTTTTACATTAATATTATTTATATGCCTTTACCTAACCACTTACACTTTTGGGATTATTGGTTCTTGATATAACACAGAACTTATTCAGTATATAGGACCACTTGACAATGTCTATTATTGCAATTCGCATGGCTAAAATATCTCTTAAAAGATTGGAGCAATTTATCTTCTCTTGAAAGGACTTTTGAGGTTATGATAAATTCATGAGTTTAATTCTATATCCACAGAACCTATAAAAGTTTAAGTGATTGAGCGAACACACATAAATAATTTTATATTATATTTTTAACACACTTCCTTTTAAACTTCAAATATTTTATATTTACATTATAGAATACGCGAATTAACTGTGTATACTACTATATAAGTACGGGTAATATATATATTAATCTTTGAGAAAATCTAACCTGACCCGAATTGTAACGGAGCTTCCGGAACCGCTCCTTAACCAAAGGAGCAAATATTCGTTTACATTGTAAAGGGGAATCTTCTTAGCTTCATACCCACTTCACTAAAGATAGTAGCAGAAGAAGATTCTCCGCTGTTAGCCTCCTTTATCACTCTTTTGGGGAGGTGATTTTTTTTTTCTCCTCTCTTTAAGCTTCTTGAGTTGTGTTCCCTTAATTTAGAGTCACAGAATTGGAACTAAGATATTCCTTGCTTGGACGCAAATATTTTATTCTATAAGATGAATGTTTCATTTTTTAGAATTAGATATTCCTCTTTTTCTCTCTTAATGCAATCAAATTCAGGACAATTATGCGACTTTTGGACTCGGAGAAAGTTGCAAGGTGGATTGATACTAAAACTTATTTTGAATACGTGCTTTCCCTCTCCCTTTTTTTCTCTTTCTCTTTATTCAAGGTGGTGGTAAAAATTATGTTGATGGTATATGCTATCCCAGCTTAAAGTGGTTGCTATTAATTAATCATGGTAGAATCATTAATACCTGCTCTAACAGCAATTGTATACATTGGTAAGGACACCCCACAAGTACAATGTTACCCTACACATGGCCAACATCTGGCACCCAACTGACTTGATGGACGATTATTCTCGTCGATCCTTCCTTAAACATGACCTTTTGCTAGCATACCAAACCATGGTAATTGGTAAACCATATATGGAGTATTAATTTATTATTTGATGAAGAACTACAGTTTCATATTTTATCTCTACTTCGTTGATATTTCATGGTGTTTGGTCTAGTCTTAATAAGGAATATATAGTATTTTTAAAACGATATAAACTAGTACTATTGGAAATAATAATTGTCATATAATTACATTTTATAATTAAGATTAAAATTCATTTTTGATATTTTTTTTTCAATTAAGTTCAATGTGGCATTTTTTTATAAGTAAGATTTCATTAATATTAAAAATGCATAAGTTGAGCACAAGACATTCTCAACTTAAAAGACTCCGGTACAATTGGTAACACGCTAATAAAATCAAAACATAATGTGATCATACTTTTAATTACCGAGTTTTTATTTCATTGAATTTTTAGAGTTAAATTTAGACTTAAAATAGTTTTTTTTTTCATTAGTTAGTAAAATAAAACTATACATCTAAAGAAGAGTATATTCTATTTAACTAAAATGCGAGTAATAAATCTAAATATATAATTTTTTTATGTGAAAATTTAAGTAAACATTTAGGGTTGTGCAAAAAACAGTTTCTTCAAACAAATAAAATCAAACCGAGTCTCTTTCTAAAAATAGTTCAGTTAATCAATTTTTTTTTGTAAAGTAATTTGGTTCGAATTTTTTTCCAGATTTCTTTTTCAGTTTAGATCAGTTCATTTTGACTGGACCGTTTTTATAATTAAACTGTTTCATTTGTTTTTTTTAACAGTTCAATTTTTTTGGACCAATTTGTTTCTGTTCAACAACAATTTGATTTAGATTTTTTTGCAAGTCCCTATAAATATTTGAATGCCCTTTTATAATTAAGACAAAAACACAAATATTTAATACCTAATTAATTACCAAAACCTGGGTGATTGTGATCACTAGAATTCCTAAGAGCAAGAGTACTATTGAGTATAAGTTTTTTTTTAATCATTTTTATAAAGGGATTTGGTTTGTGTTTTTTCTTTCACAATAGTTCGATTTTTTAATAAGTTTGGATTCAATTTGGTTATTATTTTTTATTTACATATAATTTATTTTTTTTTAAATTAAGTCGAACTATTTTATGAAAATTATTCGCTTAACTGAACCGTTTTTAAAAATTGCTTCATTTCTTTTTTTTTTTAAACGATTCAAAATATTTTGGATGAATTTGTTTTGGTTTAGAAACAGTTTGATTTGGATTTATTTTCGCCTCCCAATAAATATTTGAATGCACTTTTTTAGTTGCGGCGGAAACACAAATATTTAATATCTTAATTACCAAAACCTTGGTGATTGTGATCGCTAGAATTCTTTAGAGCAAGAGTACTGTTGAGTATAAGTGATATATAGATATGTAGTCTTTGCTCGCAGCATCTGTTTTGTTAGGAATCGCACCAGATAGAATTGACCTATTAAATATAGACGGTTAAATCTATTAAATTAATTGAAAAAAGTTTATAGGAAATTTATTTAAATTTATGAAAATAATATAATCACAACTAATTGGTGACCCTTGTGCTCTTTGTTCTAATATACTTTTGCATTTTCTTAAGTTTATATATGTAAGTTATGGTAATTGCTTAATTTACCTCTTGTAATTGGCATAGAAGTCTCTCTAGCTTGTACTAATTAATTAAGCTAATAAACTTATTTTTCCTATAAAATGAAAACTTACCAATACTTTTATAAGTCCCTTTTTTTAGTTTATTTCAGTAAACTTCTTATCAAATGATTTTTTTAAAAATTATTCCAGTGAATTTTATGATGATCAAATTTATTATATACGTTCTCAAATAATAACAACTTGTTAATTAAGTATTTGATTCAATTATTTTTATATCCTAGTATTCATGATTGGTATATCTTATTTTTGAAAAAGCAATTGCTTATTTTTCAAATATTTTTCTCAGATCAAAACTAATAATTAAGAATAAGTAATTATCTTTAAATTAAACCAAATATGTATAGGTTACTTACCCAAACGTATCTTTTTTTGGAAGAATACCCAAACACTTTTTTTTAGAAGAATTAATACCCTACACATCCTAATTAAACAACTATAAATTACGTAACTAAAACGCGTACACATGCATTTGCCTTGTTTAAGATGGACCATTTGATCGATGACTTGTATGCATCCTTATCCTTGTACTTATTGCACAAAGAGAAACTTTGAACCTAAAACTCATGGATATCCGTTAAAGCAAATTCAATCCCAGGTTAAAAGAAAAAGAAATCAAGGAACCAAAAATAAAGGAAGAAAGATAGCACACTGTTAGAGAAGTTTGATATAAAGTTTCTTGAGAATCTGAGTCTCATTTACAATACAGAGCTGCTATTTTAGTTCAAGAAAAGTCATACGAAAATTGACAAGACTGTTTTTTTTATTTAGTGATCCCTACATGATTTTTCTTTTTGCATTTTAGCTCATACATGACTTTGTTTTTTTTATAAATTAGTCCCTCCATTTGTCGACAATATTATAATGGCATTAGAGTATTTTTACTATAGAAAGTAAATAGAAAAAAATGTTTGTTAGAGCTATAGGTACTAAAAGAAAGATATATTTGTTCACACCGCAGAACCAAAACTAAGTGTAGATTTTTTTCACATAAGAACTAAAGTGAAAAATATTGTCACATATATAGAGACGAAATCTAATTAATACTGCTGAAACGTTGACAAATGGCAAGGATTATATTTTGTAAATATTTTCTCATATAGGAATTAAAAAATTTTCATATAAAAACTAACACTAAAAATGATGTAGAGACTAAAAGCCTGTTTCAATTCCCTTCTCATTTTGTTATTTTAAAAATTATTTTGTCAAACAATTTCACACTGCTCACCAATTAAAAATAAATTTTAAAAATGGAAATCAAACACAGTCTAAATTTTTAATTAAACCTTCAATAAAATATGAATACAACCAATTAAGGTGGGAATGAAGTAAAAAATTTGTTTCGAATAAAATGTTTACACATTTACTTTGTCCTCATCCGTGATTAATATTCCCGAACTTTATCTTCTCTTTGCAGTAACTTATGAATAGAAAGTGCAATCCAAACAAATAAAACTTATGAATAGAAAGCAAAAATGAGGGAGCTACAAGAGGGATAGAAAGAAAGAATAGGGTATAAAGTGGAAAAAAAAAATAGTAACATTAAGAATCATCTTTTTCTATATTGGTGATTTTGAATCGGTGCAATAACACTCAAAGTTTTGCTAAAACCAGGCTCTAAGCACAAGACTCTCTGTTGTCAGATTCTCTGATTCCTTCTCTGAGAGCACCTCTCTCATTTTTATTTTATTTTTTTAACTTTCTGCATTGGTTCTTTGAAGGAAGTTTTACTTCTCTCTCCTTTATCCCCTGCTTTTCTTCTTTTGTTTCTCTCTCTCCTAAACTCTGCTTTATTCCATTGAACTCACTCCTAAAAAGAAGACGATCCTCCCTCGATCCTCCTTGTGTTCACAAACAACATCACACTTTTTTTTCTCTCTCTCTCACTCACTCTTCCCAACCAGCACTAGAAAGGAAGAGGCCAAACACCCTCTTTTCTCTTGTTTGTTCCTACATACCTACAGTTTTGTCATGAACATTTCATCCTAAACAGTTCTTGCTATTCGTTATCCTTAACTATACTATACGTGAAAAGATGGCATCGCAAACAGAACTAAGCATGGATTACAAGTCATACAGCTATTCCACACTGCTGAAATCATTTGCAGATCAAACTGATCAGACCTACAAGCTCGAAGAGTTCCTTTCTCGCTTAGAGGAAGAACGTCTCAAGATTGATGCCTTCAAGCGCGAGCTTCCTCTCTGCATGCAACTCCTCACCAACGGTACACCTTTCAATCAACCATCATCTTTCTCCTACAAACATAGTTGACCATGTTCCAAATTCCAATGGACCAATTAAAACACAGAACGTCCTAAACCCTAAAGTTTCATCTCATCAACACCCCATGATGAAAATATTATATTTACTTTATCAAACTCAGTATATTCATTTTTTTCTCGTCTTCCACAAATAATGGCTTTTATAATTAAGGTCTTCTATTTTTTTCCACCTCCTGCTCTCTTTCTGGTAGTCTTCTTCTTTTACTTTTCCTTTCTCATACAAAAGCGAGATATATGTCTTTATTATTATTATTATTATTACTGAGTTGTTATATGGTACTCTTAGAAATCTAAATTTTGATATCAGACAGATAGTTGAATGAGTTTGAACGCACTAATTAAGAAAGAGTATTTCTCAATAAAAATATCAAAACCCTTAAAATTTTATATTATTATTATTATTATTATTATTATTTTCGCATACAGAATTAATCATTAGTCTAAAATTTAATCATTTAATCTTAATTTCCTTCAACCTTCTATTTTGCGTAGCTGTGGAGGCTTCAAGGCAGCAACTACAAGCCTTCAGATCAAACCAAGGTACAAGGCCAGTTCTTGAAGAATTCATCCCCATAAAGCATTCAAACTCTCAAGAAAGCACTGAGAAGGCATCAAACATATCTGACAAGGCGAATTGGATGACATCAGCTCAACTGTGGAGCCAAGCAAGCGAAGGAACCAAACCACCATCCATAATTACATCACCAAAAGAAGGTGCTGATATCGGCTTTAGTGTGAGCCCTAAGCTAGCCCTAGACAACAAACATAGGAACGGGGGAGCCTTTTTACCATTCTCAAAAGAACGAAACTCATGCCAAGGATTAAGGGGTCTTCCTGAGTTGGCCCTTGCCTCATGTGAGAAAGAAATGGAGAAGAAACGTGAAGAGGCAGAGACAGGTTCCAAAAGGGAGAATTCAGGCAAAGGAGGGAGTTGTGAAGGGGTTGTTGATCAGGGAAAAAGTTCTGAGGCACAAAACACAAATACTACCACCACAACTAGTACCACTGTCCAAAATCATAGAAAAGCAAGAAGGTGTTGGTCACCGGACTTGCACCGTCGATTTGTTAATGCTCTTCAAATGCTCGGTGGATCTCAAGGTATCACCAATTAAATATATATTTGCTCTATTGAAATATGACTCGTTTAGCATTTTTTTTTTTAAATTTCATCGATCTTTTTTCTTTATATTAAGAAAAACAGTGCGTTTTGATCCTTTAATTTGAAAGCATATAATTTTTAAGCATTTTAATTATTAAAAATAAATCAAATTAATTTAAAATAAATAGATATTTTTAAGAAGTAAAAATATATGTAAAGAGATAATCGCATTTGTATAAAACAAAACTATCACATATGATCCAAACGTATATTTTATAATCCTTTACATAATCCTGACTTGAATTGTAATCATTACTGCAATCACTGAGTGTTCTCTTTCTTTTTGTTTCTGTCACTTTACAGTGGCCACCCCAAAACAGATTAGGGAGTTGATGAAGGTTGACGGTTTGACCAATGATGAAGTTAAAAGCCATCTCCAGGTACTTCTTTCTCTGGATTGTACATACAGACAGGAATGAAAGAGCTGCTTTGTTGTTGTACTATTATTATTGCTTCACTGACAGCTTAGTATCACTCTGCAGAATACATATTGTGCACTTGAAAACCAACTTTTGTTTATGTTTTTTTTTTTTATGGTTGCTTTGTCTGTTTTCTTGCACTTTCTCATCATATTTCAATATTAAATTTTTTTACAGAAATATAGGCTTCACACCAGAAGACCCGGTCCAAGCCTACAAACCGGAGCACCAACACCTCAGCTTGTAGTCCTCGGAGGAATTTGGGTACCACCGGAATATGCCTCGGCTGCAGCAGCCGCAGCGCATTCCGGTGGCCCTACCCTATATGGTCCACACCCTACCTCTCACACGCCACCACAGCACTACTGTGCAGCCACCCCAGTGCCCCAAGAGTTCTATAACACTCCATCATCGTTATCGCTACTATCATCACCACACGATCATACCCTCCAGCACCACCATTTTCACATGTACAAGACTGCACCGCGTGCCCGAAGCTCTCCGGAATCGGATGTTCGGAGTGGCGGCAGGTCAGAGAGCATTGAGGATGGGAAGTCGGAGAGTGGTAGCTGGAAAGAAGAGAGCGGAGAGAAGAGAGGGTTGGCAGCACTAAGAGATCAAGATGGGGAAGAAAGCACTGGGAGTGAGATCACTCTTAAATTCTAGGGCTTATGTGGTCACTATGAGTATGAGCATTAATTTTAGAACTAGGGTTTTTTATTTTGATTTTTTTTAACCTTGCATGATCTCGATCGTGCATCCCATGTTCAATTAGTCATTTAACAAGAGTGGAGAGAAGTAACAACGAAGGAGAAGATATCCTCGTAATTTGAACTTTGCAGAGATATTTGTTTGTATTGTAATTTGTAAACAATGGATTGGTGAAGGTAAGGCATAAAGTGTGCGGCTGTTTTGTTTCGCTTTGTGTGAATATGTGATGTTAACAACATAATATGAGAGGAAGAATTCCGTTCTATTGTTCTTGGCATTTTCTGATTCTCTGGATTATATATTTGCCCTTTGATTTTGTAGATAATGACAATGGCCACAACACTCACCAACCCTTGGTCCCAGCACGTTGGCCAAAATTTTAATTAGACTATTGTTCCGAAATAAAATATTTCTCTATACCTTTTGGTAGGGTGGCATTGGGTTCCATTTCTGCAAAAGACTCACTAAAAGTTCTATGTCAAATTAAAAGAAAAACTATTCACACAAAAATCGTTATATTATATAGATTATTATGTTCGGTAGAGCACTTGGTTAGCACGTGAATGCTCAAAAAGTTAGCAACTTGAGCATGGTAATAAATGAAACCGAATATTATGGAAGGTAATTCATTGATCGAATTCTTGAAGGCTAAAATACTTTGTACTATAGTTAACTGTGCCTTTTCCGTTCTTTAGTACGCGGTTCTGTCTTCTGAGTAGGATAACGCGCTCACCGCTCACGATAAAATGCAGGATTCCGACACAGATCTGGTCGAAGCTGGTCTCATTCGCCAAATTATTATTTTCTCAAAGAATGGGCCATAAAAGAACCACCGAAAGTAAAGAAGTATTTTTCTTTACACCATAAGTCTTAGCTACTCTTTCTTGCTTTCTTTGGCTTTTGTTATATGAAAGCAGAATTAGTTTAATTTTTCATATCAATATAGTATGCAACGGGATTTGCACCCGCTTCTGATATTTCATATTGGTATAAGTGTTTTATGGCTTACCTTGTTTATCTTTGGGAACAACTATATCTTCAAAAAAGAAAAAAAAAGAATTAATATATATATATATATATTTATCTTCGAAAGAAATTGGTCTATATATCTAATGAAAGATCACGTACGCTTACAAGAGAATGAGATAAGGCTTACTACTATAAAATTGTTATTAGTAAAAATTAAGCGTAATGATTAGTAGATACTTTTTCGTTCTTAAACATACACTTCATTAACGTTTATCATATTTCTCTATTCCTATTATATGATATCAATACTTATATTTATCATCTTTCTTTTATCTTTTTCTCTCACTAAATGTCATTTATAATTATTTTTGAAAAATAAATTATTTTTCTTCAAAGATGTCGTATTAATTTGAAAATGAAAAGATCTCTAGCATTTAATGACATGAGAAGATTTTATTAGCTCTTGATTGATTCTAAAAATGTTTTACGAAATTTATCTCATACAACAATCTTTGTAATGGTCTCCTCTAAAGTAAACAAAAATAAATTAAGTAATCTTTAATCAAAATATTAAATACTGATATTTCAACGAATTAATGATTTGTTATACATGTTAATATAAAATTATTTTGTTAATTTTTTTATTAATAGCTTATTTTATCCTTTAAAGTAATTTGTTTCATTTTAGCATAGATCTCATAAAATATTGATGCTTTTGACAAAGCATGAATTTGACAATAAGGAGATTATAAATAATTCATCTTAATTAATTGATCGATGGAATGTTTTGATAAAAAGTTTACGTATCACTGTAAAAGATTATAGGGTGATAAGACAACAAGAACAGCATGTAATTCTACACTCTTTACATTCTCCTAACTTTTTCACCTTTTTTTTTCATTCTTCAAATTAATTCTTTAAATCTATTTATTTTATACTTCTTTTAATATAAGCATTTTTTATTTATCATACCAGTAGTTATCACGTCCAAAAATTACAAGTTAGAAAGAAAAATATTGGGAGAATCTCACCTATGGTATTATAATGATGTATTTGTATATGTTAAAAATTTGTACATTTTTAAAATATAAAGATTTGACTATTTTTGGTATAGACAAGTAGGAGGATTTATTGCATATTTTTGTATTTGTATATAATATAATCTTTGTAATAGACAGGAATAAGGGAAATATTACATAATATTTATATTTTTTTATTTATATTAAGAGAATCACACATATTTCTCACATATTGTAATTATAATTATGTATTTGCATATTTTTAGAAAGTTTTTTACATTATTAGAATATAAAGATTTGACTATTTTAGGCATAGACAATAAGGTTGATTTCTTGCATAAATTATAGGAAGGTGTTGCCTTGATAATATGTACATATTATAACCTTTGTAATAGGAAGGAATAAGGAGGAAATTGCACAACAATCATATCTTTCTTTATTTTGGTATCAGAGCCCTAATGTTCGATCTAATGTTCCTTTATTACCTTACTTTGAGACACAATCTAGGTATTGTTTTTACTCCTGTGCAACTTAAAGGAGATAATTATGATGAATGGTTAAAGGTAGTGTGTAATGCCTTCCATGCAGAATCATGATGACAGATGGACATGCACTAATTGTGGAAAACATGATCATGAAGCCAATGAAGTGCATAATGCCTTCCATGCATAATTCATGTAGAATTGTGGTGATTGAGGGATATGCACCAATTGTGGAAAACATGGTCATGAAGCCACTGACTATTTTCAACTTGTTGGATACCTAGAAATGTGGAACTCGAGAAAATGGAAGAGGTACAAGACGTGGAAATAATGACACTCACAACAAAGGCACAAACCGAGGTAGAGAAACAAATACTACCAATGCAACACAAGTGTAACAAACTCATGGAACAACAAGTGTGCAAACATGGGGAGTTACAAATGAGCATGAATCTTTTCTAGGCTAAGCAATGATGAATAGTCAACACTAGTAAACATTCTTAATAGCCTTAAACCCACTTCATTCACTAAGAAACTCAATGGTAAGCAAGCAAAAAACTCTTGTTTGTTAGATACAGGAGCCTCAAATCATAGGACAGGTGATGTAAACTTGTTAACAAAAATAATTGATGTCTTACCTTGTCTTGTTGGGTTACCTAATAGAAGAAACACAATTGTAGAGAAGGAAGGAACAACAAATTTTGGGAAAGGCCTAGTCTTGTGCAATGTGTTATATGTTCCTAACTTGAATTGTAATCTTATTTTTGTTTCCCAATTGATACATGACTCAAGTTGTATAGTCACTTTTTTTAGAAAATTATGTGTAATATAGGATCATAGTTCAAGGACAATGATTGGTTTAGGTGAATAGTAGAATGAGGTCTATCATTTTTATGCAATGTCCTTTGTGCAAGCATGCAAAACAAGTAAAGTTGATTCATTCACCATGTGGCATAGATTTTTGGATCATCCTTCAAGTCAAATAATTAGTTTGCTTCCTAGTATTCATGTTGGTATGAAAGATAAACATGAGCAAGTTTATGATATCTATTTGAGATCTAAACAAACAAGAGATGCTTTTATTCCTAGTCAAAATAAAGTTAATGAACATTTTGATTTAATACATTGTGTTGTTTGAGGACCTTATCGTGTTTGTTTATCTTGTGGTGCTTCCTATTTTTTGACTATTGTAGATGATTTCTCTCATGTCGTGTGGATATACTTATTGGCAGAGAAAAGTGAAGTTGTAAGCATTCTTAAAATTTTTGCACTATGGTCTGAATTTAATAAAAAAGTTAAAATTGTGAGAAGTGATAATGGTACTGAATTTAGAGTCTTGTGAGGCTATTTTGTTGAACAAGGAATAATTCACCAAATTTCCATGGTTGACACTATGCAATAGAATGGTCATGTAGAAAGAAAACATAAACATATTTTAAATGTTGCCCGAGCTCTTCATTTTCAAGCAAATCTACCCATTGAAATTTGGGGTGTCATCACTACACTTTACTTGATCAATCACACCCCATTCATTATACATAAAGGTAAAACTCCTTATGAAATATTGTTTGGTCAAACTCTCACTTATTCTCATATTCAGATCTTTAGGTGTTTATGTTATGCACATAATCGACCTTAACAAAAGACAAGTTTAGTGATCAAAGTCAAAAATGTGTTTTTGTGAGCTAACCTTATAGGAAAAAGGGTGGCATCTCTACGATTTTGATGTTTGAGAATATTTTGAATCTTGTGATGTTGTGTTTTGCAAAAATGAGTTTCCTTTCTTGATTAATTCTTTTAATGCACAGACTCTAATCTTCCACACAAGTTTTATGGAATGATGGCCCTCTTCTCATTGGTGAATCTAGAATGGGTATACATGACGAAAGGGAGAGTAGAAACATTGGAGAAAATGTTAGAAATGCACAAGATGTGATTTCAACTCAAAGATAGTCAAGTGGGGATTTGGTGAATGAAAACCTTGGACGTGGTCATAGGGTGCGTCGCCCATTGAGCAAGTTCAAAGTTTATATATTTCACATAGTGAGCTGCATCAAGGACCTCACTCTCAAGTTACACTTACCATCATAATCCTCAGGTACATTATATCCTATCACAAATTATGTGACTTGTACTAATTTTTCTGAGTCATAGATATTTTCTTGTAGTAGTCACTTTTAGGTATGAGCCATCTGGGTTCTCTGAAGCTATTTAAGATCCCTTGTGGTGGAATGCTATGAAGCAAGAAATAGATGTGCTAAAGAGAAATGACACTTGGCCATTAGCACCCTACCACATGGAAATAAGGCTATTAGAAGCAAGTGGGTACAAGATCAAATACAACTCAGATGGTAGTGTTGAACCTCACAAAGCAAGGCTGGTTGTTCAAGGAGATAATTAGAAAGAAGGCATCAACTATAATGAAACCTTTGTACCAGTTTCAAAGATGATCATTGTTTGGACTCTATTGGTTGTAGTAACTACACAATCTTGGATTTTGCATCAAATGGATGTTCATAATGCCTCTTTGCATGATGATCTAGATAGGGAAGTTTATATGCAACTACCCCGTGACTTTTCTTGTGGAGATTCTCAGAAAGTATGCAAACTCTAGAATCTCCTTATGGATTACAACAAGCACCACGAAATTGGTTTACAAAGCTTATTGCCACATTAAAAGCATATGGGTTCCAATAGTCTCATGCAAATTATTCATTTTTTACTTATCATAGTGATGAGGTAATCTTAATTGTTATTGTGTGCGTTGATGATCTCATAATTGCAGGAAACAAGAAAATGTGGTTGAGGGCTTCAAAAGGTGTCTTAGCACTTGTTTTTACATGAAAGACTTGGGAAATTTAAAGTATTTTTTAGGCCTTAAGGTAGCTAGAAGCCCACAAGGGATTTTCTTATGTCAATGAAAGTATACTTTGGACATAATCTCAAAGACGAGATTATTGGACGTAGAACTAGTTGGTTTTCATTTCCAACAAATGACTCTTCCTAATGGCATTATTCTAGAAGATCCAGAGTGCTACCATCAGCTAGTTGGAAGGCTCATTTATTTGACTATTTCTTGACTTGAAGTTAGCTACTCTGTTCACATTTTAGCTCAATTTATGCAATGTCCTCAACAGGAGCATTGGGAAGCTGCAACACAAGTAGTTCGTTATTTGAAAGGAAATCTAGGCCAAAGGATCTTTATTTGTTTTGATAATGAATTCACATTATATGAATATCGTGATTCAGATTGCGTAAGTTTACTCTTACTCGACACTCCTTAACTAGGTATTTTCTATTTTTGGGAGGATCTCCTATAACATGGAAAACCAAAAAGCAAGTTACCATCTCTCATTCATCAACGGAAGCTAAATATAGATCTATGGCCACAACAATTAGTGAGTTGATGTAGCTTAAAACTCTCTTGGTCGATTTGTAGTTGTCTCATCCTCAGCCTATGCAACTCTACTATGATAGTCAAGCAACCATGTATGTTGTTGTCAATCTTATGTTTCATGAATGCACCAAGCATATTGAAGTAGACTGTCACTACATTCATGATGAGATCCATGATGGCAATATTGTAATAGTACAAGTTCGAACGTATAATCATCTTGTAGACATTTTGACCAAAGCTCTAGGCAAACACCAATACGAATTTTTTATTGGGCAAGTTGGGCATTATCATGCTCTAACTTGAGAGAAAGTATTAAGAGAATCTCACATATTTCTCATATATTGTAATTATAATTATGTATTTGCATATTTTTAGGAAATCTTGTACATTTTTAGAATATAAAGATTTAGCTATTTTAGGCATAAACAATTAGGAGGATTTCTTACAAAAATTATAGCAAGTTGTTGCCTTGATAATCAATATATATTATAGCCTTTGTAATAGGAAGGAATAAGGAGGAAATTACATAAAAATCATGTCTTTATTTAAAACATTTCAAAA
This sequence comes from Mucuna pruriens, assembly GCA_025330945.1. Lineage (NCBI taxonomy): Eukaryota > Viridiplantae > Streptophyta > Magnoliopsida > Fabales > Fabaceae > Mucuna > Mucuna pruriens. The sequence goes on from JAENHJ010000014.1 coordinate 1,225,594, forward strand.
AAAACTTTTATATGATGTGCTTAGAAAAAAAGATCATTCTTAGAAGTAGTAACGATCGTGAATGTTCACAAATAATTAAAAGGAAAAAATATGTTCTTTCTGGTTTTTGTATTTTCAATCAAACTTAATCTTGGTGTATATACTTTTAAATTGATGAGATTAGCCCTCCATCTTTTAAAATCATGTAAATTTAGTCCCTCCCCACTAACAACTTACTAACTCCATCAATGAGCATTTGACAATTTATTAACAAACAATTTGTGGTGGTCTAAAATACATTTCTTGGCATTTTAAAACCCTTAAAATTTATACTTGTAGTTTGTTTAAAATAAACATTTATTATCTATTCTTTACCACCACAAACAGGTAAGCTCTGCAAAAGTGTTTATTGAATGTGTTGTGTGTATGTTGTCTATATATGATGCTTTATTTATAACCAAATAAGAATAAATTTAAAGTACAAATAATGATAGAAATCCCTAATTTCTAGCTATGGAATCTTTTCTTATTTTCCTATTTACAGAGAATAAATGAATATCTTTAACACTTCTCCTCAAGTTGGAGCATATACATCATATGAATCAAGCTTCTTACCAATCTAGTTGTTGGAGAAGGTGGAATAGTGGATGGGTTGCTAGAGACAAGAGAACACGATAGTGGGATTGGTAGAGTTAGGGAAGCATAATAGAAAGGTCGATGGAATTATGAGAGTACAATAGAGAGGTCACTAGAGTCACAAGAGTGCGGTGAAGGAGTCACTAAAGTCAAGGGAGCGTGGAAAATGGGTCACCAAAGTCAAAAGAGCACGACAAAGGGGTTACTAAAGTCATGATAACACAGTAGAGGGGTAGCTAGAGTCATGGAAAGGTAGTAGAGGGATTTTTGGAGTCATAGGAGCATGATAGAGGGATCATTGGAGTCATCAAAGCATGATGAAAGGGTCATCAAAGTCAAGACAATGTTTGACACCCTTTATGCCCAATACTAACAATACTAATAAAATAAACTTAGAATAAATTTAAACATGAAAATATAAATCGATTGGCAAAGGATTTACATAACTTGGTCATATACTATAATTTAAAAACAAACATGTGTCTTTACTAGCACTTCGAAAGGACAATTTCTAACATCACAATAACGATAAAATATGAACCAAAAACACATAATCGTAAAGTAATTACAATTTTCCTAATGTCACATGTTCTATTAGAGCATAAAATCCAAAAATAAGAACTAAAATAAAAGAAACAAATGAGGAGCCCAACTCAATCCTTATGCTCCTCCTCATTGTCACCTGCAAAATGACATTAAACCCAAATAGAAACAATACAACAGAAGGGAGTGAGAAATATATCTCATTTAAGCTCATGATATGAACACAATGTAAGTAGATCGCAAACACAATTGATGGACAAGTTTAGATTAGATTAGATTAGTACTAAGTAAGATTATATTGTCCATATAAATACTTTAATCACTTTATACTAAACACTTTTTGAATAAATTTGATTTTGAGTATTAACTTGTGAGACAAGTTTTGATATGAATTTGGGAAGGCTTGAAAAGCATGGAAATGACACTAAGCATATAGAGGTCAAAGCCATTCAAGGACCCATGACTAGAGGGAGATTAAAGAGGCTTGAGGAGGAAGTGTGATAGTGCTTTTGAATTAGTCGTTATTTCTACTATCAAAATACTAGATTTCCTATGTTATGGGTAGCATAAGAGCAACCTAGGTCGAATCTCTCAAGGGCACTTGGTTCTGGTGTGATCTAGTGTAAAAGGCCGAAAAGGTGCAAGTCTGGGCGTGTAGAATGCAGATGCGACTAAGCTAAGTATTATGGGGGTTTTTAGTAGGGAAAAGTAAAGTTTTGCAGAAAGGAAATGATTAACTAAGAAAATAAAGGCTACCTACGATTACTACAATTATTGAGGCATATGTTTATCATAACACTATCCAAAGTTATCAATTAGCTGGTTTTAGTTTCGATTTCTACTATGCAAGCAATTCCTCACCAACCACAAATCCTAAGACAATCGCCTAACATTCGTCCATTTCCTACTAAGGGCTTACGCAATCGTAGCCTTGAGTTTGGTAGGGATCACACCTATGACTGATGTAGGTTCTCTATTGATTACCTATCGTATTGTTAGAGTGGTTTCGATCAGCCCCTAAACTAACATATTCTATTCCTACCATGCACAATCATGACATGAGCAAGAACAAATTAAGTTAAGAGGAATTACAACATATAAGTAAAGAAACTCTAATCCATTCATTGATTAATTAGAACAATGATACATGAAATGTATGATTCATGGAATATGGACTCAGCTTCCCAAGATGATCGCCAATGGTAGCTGCAACATTCAACCTAAGAAGAACAGAGAGCATGAGAGGTGGTACCTTCTAGAGCGTGCCGTGAAGACAGACGAACCTATCCCTCCTGGTTAGTCTATTTCTAGCAACTCTGCTTAGCTCAAACTTTTTCCTATGCCCACTCAATCGACTGAGCATCAATGAAGCACTGTTGAACACTGAAGAGTGAAGCACGAACAGAGGGATATGTGGCGGCGTATGAATACATATGTGTGTTGGGTGTCACTCTCTATGGATATGGCTAACCGATGAACAAATTACACTGCTGATTTATACAAGTTTTGCCTACTAACTTCCTAACAGAACTAACGGGAATAACTGCCTAAAAATAACAAAAAGAACAACTTATCTAACTAATTTCTAATTGATCACGTGCTAATTCATAATTACCTACGTGCTTGAAATTGCCGGAGTGGAATCGGTCCTTGATGCCGGGATGGATCCAGACGGATGGGAGTCGGTATTACAAGAGTCAGAGTCAGCACATGGATTGGATTCGACTATTGGAGATGAAGTTGGCTACTGGAGTTGGAGTCGACACACAGCTTGGACTTTGACTCCTGGAGACGAAGTTGGCTTCATCTGGCCAGGATGGAGTTGGCTTGGAGAGAATTCTTCTAGCCAAGACGACTTTGTCTACCGGGTTGACTTTGTTTGGACGCCAGTTTGACCTACAAAATAAGACTTCTCTTTTTGTTAGCTAAAATCAACAATTTAGCATAGATTTGTGTTTTCTCTATTTTAACCTTGGAAATCTGAATCTTAGCCAATACATGATTCTTAACTACAAATTAGAGTCTATTCTACCCATCTTAAGACCTTGTAGGGTGTCTAAAATATGAATTATCAGACCCCCCCCCCCCCCACACACACACTTACTTTTTGCACTCCTAGGCAAAATTAAAAAGAAATCATTCAGGGAAATTTTGAAAAAAATAATTGATTGCAAGAGAAAGATATGTATGTAAACGAAGTCATTAAGTGATAAAACAGACTAAGCATACATTCACCCCAGGTTCAAGATATCCAACAATCTATAAAAGTCTATTCTCCTCATCCAAAGTAAACAAGCAACATCTAAATTTCAAAGATCAACCGAAAATGATAGAGTCCTCACTTGGATATATGCTCTCATTCTCTTAAGTGTTTTGGATTTGTGTTTACACTAAAACATCCTATGTTACTAGCACTACCAAGTTTTGACCAGCCTCTATATTTTTATAACTTGAACATACATGCCATAATGACAATAGGACTTTTATTCGGGTTGTAATATGATCAGAGTTAAGATGGGATATAAGGAAGGTAAAGTGAGTTTTAATAACCAAAAAGAGAGAAAAGAGCAATGGGGAGTAAACCTTATAAGCATGGAGATTGACTCCAAGATACTACAAGTCTTTTTATTTTAAATATACATCTAGGGCTCTACTTTTTGCGTTTGTATTTTCTCACTTTTATATTTTTCTTTTTGGACTTTTGCGACCTAGGGTTATATTTGCACCCTTTTTTCTTTTTGCCCCCTCTTCTTTTTCATCCACCATTTTTTTCTTTTTCTACCTTTTTTTCTTTTATTTCAACAACCCATCTTTTCTTTCAACATACATGGGCCTCACTTGGTTCAATTGCTTTGACGTACCTCTTACTTGTAATTCCCTAGAGTGTCACCGCTACACTTATTGTGGAACCTACTCCCAAAACAATTCCAAAGCTCCTTTGACCCCTCAAGGTTAAGATGGATCATGGTTTTTTGGCTATTAGGCTTGTAATGAGCTACCTTATCAAAAAGGAAGGTTTTATAGGCTCAAAGGGGTTAACAAGGGATTCATTGCAAGGTAGACTTTATTTGGTTAGTAGTTTACAAGAAAGAAGGCCTAGATCATATCATTACTGCATGTAAGACAAGAAGTATATAAGAGAGTCAAGGAAAAACCTAGAGTAATCTATCAACATAGATTCAAATTCACACAAGAAAAGAAGAGAATGGCAAGATGAAAAAGCCATTTTTATGTACAAGGCTCAAAATCTCACATGGTTTAGTTTCTCTATCACTTAAGGGTTTCAACTTCGAATTTTTTTTTCAGTCACTTATTGTCCAAGGATGCAAAGATTTCCTTTTCCTGTCAAGTTGAAAAATCTCTTACCAAGATTATGTATTACCTTTTCATGTTCTATTCAACTTAAAGAAATTTCATTTAAGTTTTTCAAAGAGTCTTCTCGACAATCAAAAAATGAAAACAAAAGAACAGTAAAATTTAAAACAACTAGTAGAAAACAAAAACCGTAAAAAATAGAAAGAAACAGAAACATAAAAAGAAACAAAAAAAAAAACAAAAATGCATACAACCAAAAACGATACAAAACTAGAGTCAGCACGGACTCGGCAAAACAACAAAATGACAAACAAAAACGACATGAAACTGGAATCGGCATGGACCCAGTCTTAGCATGGAATCAGAGTCGGCACGGACTTAGTCAAAATGATACGCGCCTGGAGTTGGAAGTCGGTAAAAACAACAACACAGAAATAGAAAAACAATACATACGAAAAATAACAACAACCAGAAATTATTTCCCAACTACACTGCCCCCTCCCTTAAATGATGCATTGTCCTCAATGTATATGCATGTGAGGGGATTTGGAGATTTCTTCAAAGTGTGTCTTTCGAGATGTCTGGTTCCACCAATGAGATGCGTTCCACCTCACGCACTATCAAACTCGGACCTTCATAGTAGGGATTTATATGGTGCCCATTGACCTTGAAATTTCTGTTGTTAGCCTCATCTCTTAATTCTTCTGTACCATAGGGAAATACGTTAGTAATAACAAATGGGTCGTCCCATCTAGAATGGAGTTTACCAGCGATGAGCTTTAACCGAGAATTAAACAAAAGTACCTTCTGGAAAACTCTGAACTCTTTCCTTAGGATCGTATTATCATGAAATTGTTTTACCTTTTCTTTGTAGATCTGAAAGTTCTCATATGCTTCCAAGTGCAACTCTTCCAGTTCCTGTGACTACAGTTTCCTTTCTTGGTCATAGGCCGTGTTGCACTTCTTAATTGCCCAATAGGCTTGGTGTTCAATCCCAACCGGACGGTGACAAGCTTTACTGAAGACAATCTGATAGGGAGACATTTCTAATGGAGTCCAGTATGCTGTCCTATGGGCCAATAGAGAATCCTCCAAGAGTCGGCTCCAATCGTTCCGGTTTGGATTCACCATCTTTTGCAATAACTTATTTATTTCCCTATTGAATTATTCAGCTTGCTCGTTGGTCTGGGGATGATAAGTAGTGGCAACTCTGTGCACTACCCTATACTTCTTGAGTAGAGTGGCCATTGCACGATTGTAGAAGTGACTTCCTTGGTCACTGATCAATGCTTTCGACACACCGAACCTGCAAAAAATATTGGATTTCAAGAATTCCACAACAACTTTAGCGTCATTAGTTTTGGTGGCCCTAGCCTGCACCCATCTTGAAACATAATTAACAGCAAGTAGAATGTAAGAGTTTCCATAGGAGATGGGGGAATGGCCCCATGAAATTGATACCCCATACATAAAAAATTTTACAAAATAAAGTCGACTACTGGGGTATTTCATGCCTTTGGCTGATGGCCATTCCTGCCTTTTGACATTGGTCGCAGGTCGAGACAAATTCATGTATGTCTCAAAAAATGGTGGGCTAGTAAAACCCACAGTCTTAAGACTTTTTGGGCTGTCCTACTCGATCCATAATGGCCGCCTCTGGAAGCTACATGACAAAGAAGGAGGACTGATTGGATCTCGGGATCTAGAATGCACCTGCGCATAATTTGATCATTGCATAGTCTCTATAGGTAAGGATCGTCCCATATATAATATTTGGCATCACTTTCAAGTCTTGCTTTATAAGCTCTGGATGCTCCTTGAGGATACGTAGATGCTATGAGGAAGTTACAGATATTTGCATACCATGGTGTCACATGCTTTAGCTGCAGTATCTGTTCATCGGGGAACTCGTCTCGTATCGATAGAGGGTGGACTTCTCTCTCAAGTTGGCTCAAGTGATCTGCTACGGCATTCTCCGCACCTTTCTTGTCTCTAATCTCCACATCGAACTCCTAAAGGAGAAACACTGATCAAATCAGTCTTGACTTCACGTCCGACTTTTTTAGCAGAAATTTCAATGCTGCATGGTTAGAGAAAACAATAATTTTGGAGCCAAGAAAATATGATCGAAATTCGTCTAAGGCATATATGATTTCCAACAACTCCTTCGCAATTGTGGTATAGTTGATATTGACTGGATCCATGGTTCGAGACGCATAAGCGATGACATGCGGCTGTTTGCCGACTCTTTGACCTAGGATGGCTCCTAGTGCAGAGTTGGACGCATTGTACATCAACTCGAACAGATACTCCCAGTTTGGTGCTTGGAGGATAAGTGCGGATGTAAGTCTCTTCTTCAGCTCCTGGAAAGCGTCGACGTAGGGCTGATTAAAGACAAAATCCACATCCTTTTATAGCAGCTTGGACAAGTGAGTGGTTGAGGGGTAGTTGCCAAGTGAGTGGTTGGTCGGGTAATGGTTCATTGGGGAGTAATGCCGACTCGCTGGTGAGGGATATGAGGTGGTTGCCGGGAGGTAGAAGGTCGTGTGACGAACCTAAGCATCAAGCGACGTGGTCACTGGGGAGTCGCACGTGGGGGTGACGCATTTTTCGTCAAGTGACATAACCATTGGGGATCCAAGAGTCGCACATGGAGACGATGTGCCCTTGTAGTGAACGATATGATCACTAGGGATTCAAGAGTCGTGCGTGGAGGCGACGTGCCCCTTTAGGACATTCGAGGGTCAGGAGATTATGTGCTTTAAAATTGGAATTACCGAAGTCTCATCGTTTCGCTTCGTCTTGAATGCATTTTGTCATTTTCTCCTTAAATGCGCCTCCTCCTCATGATTACGCTCCCGTTGTACTTCACGCCTTGTCCTTGGCTTCCTTCTTACGTCTCTTCGCGGGTGTAAATAAGGGCTCTCTCCTTTGTCTCCTTTTCTCCCACACAACTACTCTCTTCACCCCTTGCGCACTAGGATCTTCTCTCTAAGCCTCTTTATTTTCTCCCATTGCTCATGGCAGGTCGGTCCAAGTGTAAGTCTCTAGTCTCTATATCTTCTGAATCTTCCTCTTCTTTTCCTTCTATGGAGCCAGTTCCACTGGCAATTGTGCTGGAGTCGATGGTCCCTACTAGTGTTCCGCCTCATTTGATAGAGCATTATGAGAAGTGGGTGAGTTAAGATGTCCTTAAGCGGGTGTCTAGCGTGACACCCTCTGAGGTGGATAAATAGTTGCGAAGGGCACCTAGCTGGACCCATCTTCAACCAATGATTTCATTATGATGGTGCCTTTTGATGATGAGCGCGTCTGCCACGCTGCCCAAGAGGACGAGGATGATTTCATCTTCATGTACGAAACAGTTTTCAAAGATTTGGGGATTTCACTACCCATCGACTTTTATTATGCCGAGGTCCTCCGGATGCTAGGTATAGCCCCTTCGCAACTTCACCCCAATAGTTGGGCCACCCTTCAAGCTTTTGAGACCATTTGCCGAGCTCTTTCAATTGAGCCCACGCCCCCCCTCCTTTTCTCCTTTTATACTGCTCGGATCAGCCAGGGAACCACTTGGGTGTCTCTTGTGGCCATGCACTGCATGAACTTGTTTCGCCCATACTTGGAGTCTTATAAGGGTTTCAAAACCCGTTATGTGAAGGTGCTCCCCGTGAAGGATGCTCCTCTCACTATGGATGGGGAACCAATACCCTGGTACTAGAGCATGCCAAACCAAGTACGGGGGTTAAGTTTGGAAGACCTGAGTGTCGAAGACCAAGTAAGTTGGGGCATCCTCAACCAACTTCCTCGCGGTGTGAACTGCAAAGAAGTGGTGGCGGTCTCTTTTGTTGATGACCCTAACCCCTATTTGATAGGTAATCTTTGTTTTTATGGCTTTTGAACTGACTCGGCTGAGCGTCGAACCACTGACATGTCTTTTATTTCGTATTGCAGCCATCTTCAAGAAGTCCGGCTATGACTTAGGTGCCATAATGCAGCGGAACCAGGTGGCTGCCGAAAGCACACCTGTTAGACAACATGCTGATTTAGCCTCTCATTTGCCTACCCCGCCAACACCTATCGTGCAACAGGAATTGATCCCAAACCAGTACCAACCCCACCTCCTTCACCGAGCCTAAAGAGAAAGAGTGCCCCTTTTCCTCACAAAGGCGAAGTTAAGAAGGCCAAATCGACTGAAGTGACTCCGGTGGTTGATCCTTCTCCGGTTGTTGTCCCGACCAAAACCGCAAATGCAAGGGAGGCTTCTTCGAAGGTCCAGGTCATTTTGGAAAGAGTGCCCCCTGTATCTATCTATCAAGGCGTCGATGTCGTCGTTGCCGTCACGGATTCCTCTACCCTGGCGACTACTGAGTCTGCCAGTCGAGTAGTGCGCTCCACCAGTTCTGGTAGAGGGAACTCGAATACTGTCGTGGGCCCATCTAACATGGGCTCTTTGGGGGGCTACGACTACACCCCCCCCTTCTTTGAAGTTGGGAGTGAAGCTTGGTGCCCACGATCGAGAGTCGCTACTTTCCACCGACCTCGAGAATTCACTAAAAGTGGCAGCGGCTTCATGCATTCGTGCAATAGCCATTATGAATGCCTTGAGGCCAGCTTTTCTTCAGACGGAGAAACTAGCCCGGGAGGGGTTATGGAGCAGGCAAGAGATGACCAAATTATTGAATTATCTTATAGAGTTGAGGCAGGCCAATCAGCAACTATTAGAGGATAATGCCACTCTGAAAAATACCGTGCCTTAATTATCGCTTGAAAACGATGAGCTGAAGGGGGTCAATACCGAGTTGAAAGAGAATCTGCTGAAGGCTCAAGTGGGCTTGTCCTCATCCCAAGTTGTTATTTCTGATCTCAAGGCAGACCTATCAATGGTTAAGGTTACCATATAGTCCATCAAGAAAGCTTATAATACCATGTCTGGTGACTTGAGCGCGGTGATAAGCTCGTTTTAGTTGTCTCAACGCGCATCAAATAACTAAAGCTAACTATAATATAGTCAACCTTAGGTCAATTTTTCTTAAGGACACAATGTGCTCGAATTGTGAATTAATGTGAAGTAAGGTAAAGCAGAACCTAAGTTGCAAAGTATTGACCGTCTCGGTATAGACCGAGTCGCTCTCGGCAAGGACAGGTCCGATATGGTCTCGGCAGAGACTTATCCGACTCATCTCGGCTAAGCGTAGACAGACGCAACAGAGTCGAGCTAACTCTATTGTACTCCAAAAAGTGAGAGACAGGGGGATTAGATGCAAGTGAAATAAAGGTAGAAATTAAACTACGAATGTAAATGCAATTACTCTAACTACTCTGAATGCTACTTCTACTACTGTGTTCATGTCCAGTCCCAATAACCAAGGTCCTTTTGTTCCGTCACTCTAGTTCACAATCCATATCAGCCTTCGATGTTCTTATGACGATCGCCAAACATCCATCCATTGCCATATTGAGGATTTACACTATCGCTACCTCATCAGTTGGCAAGGATTAAGTTCAAGCTGATTTTAGGTTCTCAATTAGATTCTCTAGTTGATTACCTACTGCATTAGTTAAACCAGTTCCAATCGGCTTAGCTTAACATCACTCACTTTCTAAATGCAATCGCGATTCAAATTGTGAATTAAAGGAGAGGGATGCAATAGAGGTCAGAAATTAGAAAACACTTACATTATCAGAAATGGAATACAAACACAGGGTCTGGACTCAGTGGTTCCATCTTCCACGATGATTGCCATGGTCGACGGCGATGGTTCACCTTCATTAGCTAGGATGTTGAGGATCAGGTCCACTGAAGTGAGTTGGTGATCCAATCGGTCCCCTCCAGCAACCTTTAACATCTTAGTTCCTAACCTACACTCCTTCGATCGAGAGAAGCGCCAATGACAGCACCGTGCACCACCGTGAATGGAAGAAATGAGAGTGAGAGAAATTGGGAGTTAATGCGAGTGGGAGATTATGAATGCCAAAGACCCTGATTTGTTTGTAGTTGTGCCTATATATACAGGGTGCGAAAGCTAACGTCCCTAACAGAATTACAAAGCGAAATCCCTATTCTACCCTTGTTATGGCTTGCGCTGCAAGTTACTTCGAGGGTGACGTGGCTGCTGAGTTGGAGCTGAGGTGGCCTCTGAGTGGATGGCTGACGGGGAATGTGTCACTAGGCTGAGCGACTCGACCTGGAGACAGCCTGGTCGGTAGACCACTATCTTGGTCTAGTCCTTTTTGGATGGCTGAGGGTCATGGCTGGACCTGCAATGAAGGAATAGTTAGCTAATACCTTTTGATTTAACTCAGAATTGTGTTTTCTCTATTTTTCTGTTCCTAATCTGAATCTTAGCTAATAGTCATCTTTTAACTACATGAGTTACTTATTAACATTCTTCTTAGGTCCACCTACGATATATGATTTATGACCCATCACGCGGCACGCTTCTGGGTGGCGAAATTGGAGGCTGCTTGGGCGACAGACAAGGCTACCTTGCAGGTCATGAAGGAGAGCTTGAAAAAGGCATGCAATGATCGCAAGGCTGTCGAGTCGAGGGCTAAGGAGGAAGGGGAGGAACTGAGAGCCGAAGCCGCCATGATAAAGGAAAGGGTTTACAAGACAGAGGCTGAATTTGCCGTCTTTGAGGTCGTTGCACTTGGCTGGCTAGACGAGCTGGAAAAGGCCATCTTGGCTGAGCATGTCAACGACCTTGAGGCAAGTCGCCTTGATTGCACCTACTGCCAATTTTAGCTAGTGTACTATTGAACAGGACTTTGTTGATGGCAAGCTTGTTTCTATTTTTCCGCTTAAAGCTGACTGATTATTTTAAGTGTTTCCTTTATTTCCCTTTTGGATAAACTCGTACAATTTTTATGAAGGAATCCTTTCTTGGGCTCGATGTTTTCTCTTTTTTGATGTAAGCCCTTTGGGGTACAAAAATTTTTTTATGAATGAATTTGTTTACTTATCCACAATATTTATTTACTTCATTTTCCCGGTTAGCATACTCAGTGGCTGAAAAGACTTGGAAAAAAAAGTAAGTAACAAAGTGGGCAACCTTAAGCTTTATGTTAACACTTCATGGGAACCTAAAATTGACTCACTTGGAATTCCAACCCGTTACATCTAAGTGAGGCCAAGTCTTGCCCTTCGCCTTCATTAACATATTTGACACCTTTAAACCATCTTAAGAAGGAACAAATGCTTAACGTGGATTTCCTTTTTCCCTTTCCAGGGTTCTTTTCTTTTTCTTTTTCATTTTTTGTGATTATGTTTTTTTTCCTTTTTCTCTCTTTTTTTTTCTGAGGTGGGCCCTGACTTAGAGTCGGATTAGGTTCACTACCCTAAGGCAAGCTTCGACGCAGAGTCAGTTTGGGTTCACTACACTAAGGTAGGCTTCACCACGGAGTCGGATTGAGTTCACTACCCTAAGGTAGGCTTCGACGCGGAATCGGATTGGGTTCACTACACCTAGGTAGGCTTCGACATGGAGTCAGATTGGGTTCACTACACCTAGTAAGGCTTCGACGTGGGGTCGGATTGAGTTCACTACCCTAAGGTAGGCTTCGACGCAGGGTCGGTTTGAGTTCTGGAATGTGAGTATGCATGTATGCATGGGGTGTTTCCCATCCTTGCTTTGTAGGCGTATATATTTTTGTGAATGTATGCATGAATGCCTCTTGTCCTGTTTCATGTGCACGTGGATTGCCCTGTCGGCCGCGGTATTTTCTGATTCACAATTGCCTTTGGGAGCTGCCATTCACGTCGGGTGAGCCCTATTTTCTTGGAGCTTGGGCTTGCAGGTTTTGCCCGTGGCGGCGAAGCTTTCGAATTTCGGCCTGGCCTTATGTGTCCTCCTTATCAGTCTCGGGAAATGTGTGTTTACGAATTAGGACATGCTGTGTAATAGGGATATTATTTATTTATTAAGAACGTATGATACAAAGGCGGATCCCACCTGGGGGATCTTGCTGGTTGTTTAAGGCTTACAAATTATGACCAACTGTGGGCCTAATGCTTTCAGTTGGAAATCAATAACACTTTCCATGGAATCAGTCGCCATTGACTCCTCCATCTTGTAGACTTGGGGGTTGATTCTTTGGACTCCTTCCTGATCTAACTCTCAAGGGTAGAACATTGATAAGCGGGTTTTTAGTCGTCTTACACGCCTCAAATAATTACTAAAGCTAACTATAGTATAACTAACCTAGGTCGATTCTCTCAAGGACACATTGTGTTCAAATTGTGCTATGTGTGAAAATCAGAGTTGATGCAGAAAATGTCTAGTGCAGAATGCCGACTTGGTCTCAACAAAGACAGCTGATTCGGTCTCGGCAGAGACGAATCCGATACGGTCTCGACTGAGCGCAGACTCGAACGCAACAGAGTCAAACTAACTCTATTTCAGACTGGATGCGACAGAGTCGGACTAACTCGGTCTCTGACTCTGGAAAGCAGTAAATAGGGGTTTTTGTTTAAAAGCACGAAAATAAATTAAGTACTAAAAGTAAACTACGCTAACTAATCTATAGTATCAATTTAGGAATCAAAAACACATCACAACTTACCATTCCTACTAGGAGTTATGTTCCGAATCAACCTTAGATTCTTACGACGACCGTCGAACGTTTGTCCACTGCCATACCAAGGATTTACACAATCGCTACCTCATCAATTGGCAAAGAGTATGCACTTGGTTGATTTTAGGTTCTCTACCTAATCAGATTGTTAAACTAGTTCTAACCGGTCCTAACCTAACGTGATCTACCCCTAATAGTGTTTCATGGCAAAGTAAGAGTAGAATTAAAGCATAGGAATTATAAGAAAATTCAGAATTGCAAACCAGCTGTATTTATTGATATGCCAAACTGAATACAAAGGTGAGAAGTCAGAGTTTCCAGATAGTCCGCCTTCCACGACGACCACCAATGGGATAACAGGAGTAGTGCATGATGAGTCATATTTTATACACTTTATGTGGGCTTAAGATGGGTGTTGTTAAGAATATTTAATGATTAAGAGTCTTGTGTTAACCGAGATTTGAATTATGGGCCTAAAAATAGGAGAAATACAAGTACGTGCTAAAATAAGATTTTTAACTAACAAAAAGGTTAAGACTTATTTTGCAGGCCCAAGTCATCTCGGCCTAAGTCATCTCGGCCTAAGTCATCTCAACCCAAGTCATCTCGGTCCAAGCCGAGAACATCCCGGCCAGTCTAGCTTTCCTGGTCAAGCCAACATCAGTGACAAAAATCGTGCCTAAAATCACCCCAGCAAGATGCAGATATGATTTGTTAAGATGCAAATATGATTTGTTAAGATGCAAATACGATTTGTTAAGATGCAGATATGATTTGTTAAGATGCAGATATGATTTGCTAAGATCAAGGAATCTGTAATGCAGATATGATTTGCTAAGATCAAGGAATTTGTAATTCGGGTAACTAGGAATGCAGATATGATTCTGCTAGAAATTAGGAAACTGGGAAACTCCTAAGATGGAGGAGATTGTAATCTGTAATTCGAATTGGAATCTTTAGGATTTTAATTTCTATTATTAGAATTAGATTTAGATTTATCCAGCTTGTGTATAAATAAGCACACCAGGCCACGTCTTCAAGTGTGGAATTTTCAGCAGAATTTAGAGCTAGCGCCGTCAGCAATCGCAAACATTCCAAGCTAGTACACGAGTACACGAAGCTTCAATACGGTGTCTCTCTTGGTCGAAGAGGTACAGGACCAGGATTTGGGAAGCTGGAAGCCTTCAGAGGTGATCGCTCGGTATAACCGACGCACTTTGTTGGACGGAAACCTCAATGTCTGGCCACTATTGGTGCATCACTGTCGTTCTTCCATTGGCGGTCGTCGTGGAAGGCGGATTCTCTAGAAACTCTAAATTCTCACCTTTGTATTCGATTTGGTTTTCAATAACATAACTGGTTTGCAATTCTATCTCTTGATTATAATTCCTATGCTTTAATTTGCTTTTAACTTTGCTGTGACACATTGTTAGGGGTAGATCACATTAGACTAGGGCCGGTCGGAACTAGTGTAATAATCTGATTAGGTAGAGAACCTAAACTCAACCAAGTACATACTCCCTACCAACTAATGAGGTAGTGATTGTGTAAATCCTCGGTATGGTAATGGACAAACGTTAGGCGGTCGTCGTAAGAATCTAAGGTTGATTCGGAATGCAATTCTAAGTAAGAATAGTAAATTGTCGTGTTTTGAGTCCCGAATTGATACAGTAGTTAGTATAGAGTAGTTTAGCATAGTTTAGTTTACTTTCAGCACTTAGTTTATTTTCTGCACTTAAACACAAAACCCCCTTATTTACTGCTTTCCAGAGTCCAAGACCGAGTCAGTCCGACTCCGTCGCGTCTAAATCGCTTTTGGCTGAAACCATACTGGTTCCCTATTAGCCGAGATCGGATTGTCGAGAGCGAGTTGGCCTTAGCGTTGCCGAGGCCAAGTCGGCATTTCCCTAGCCGAAACCAAGACGACATTCCACCACACTTAGTGTTTCTGAAAAAATTGACCTAGGTTAGCTATACTATAGTTAGCTTTAGTTTTATTTGATGCACGTAAGACGACTAAAAATCTGCTTATCAGTGCACCAATGATGGCCAAACGTTGAGGTTTTTGTCCAACAGAGTGCATCCGCTATACCAAGAGATCATCTCTGAATGCTTCCAGCTTCCCAAATCCTGGTCCTGTACCTCCTCGACCGAGAGAGACACCATATTGAAGCTTCGTGTACCACTGTACTAGCTTGGAGTGTCTGCGATTGTTGACAGTGCTAGATCTAGATTCTACTGAAAATTCCACACTTGAAGACGTGTCCTGGTGTGCTTATTTATACACAAGCAAGATAAATCTAAATCTAATCCTAATAACAGAAATTCAAATCCTAAAGATTCCAATTCGAATTACAGATTACAATCTACTCAATCTTAGGAGTTTCCTAGTTTCCTAATTTCTAGCAGAATCGTATCTGCATTCCTAGTTACCCGAATTACATATTCCTTAATCTTAGCAAATCAAATTACAAATTCCTTAATCTTGGCAAATCATATCTGCATTTTTGCTGGAGTGATTTTATCCATTGAAGTCGACTTTGGCCGAGATGGCTAGTCCGGCCGGGTGCTTCTCGTCTTGGGCCAAGATGTTACCGTTGGGCCGAGGTACTCCCGACATTCAGGCCTGTAAAACAAGTCTTAACCTTTTTGTTAGTTAAAAACCTCATTTTAGCACAAATTTGTATTTCTCCTATTTTTAGGCCCATAATTCAAATCTTGATTAAGACAAGACTTTTAATCGTTAAACATTCCTAACAACACCCATCTTAAGCCCACATAAAGTGTATAAAATATGACTCATCAGACCCCCACACTTACACTTTTGCACTCCTGGGCAAAATTAGATTCAAGCATTCAAGGAATTGAAAGAGGGACTAGGATTTTCAAATAAACTCCTCAAGTTTGACAAAACAGCTTAAGCATGCATTCATCCCAGAATCCAGGTATTCAAAGAATCTATGAAAGTTACTTTCTCCACATCCAAAAATAAATAAGTAACCTGCAAACATTAAGAGTAACTGAGAAGTGACTAAGCTCTCTCAGGACATATTCTCTCAGTCTCTCAAGTGTTTAGGTTTGTATATACACTCAAACATCCTATGTCAACTAGCACTGCCAAGCTTTGACTATCCTCTCCTTTCACACCTTCAAAAACACATGCACAATGATCAATAGGACTTTTTGGGCTTGTAACGTGGCCAGGGTAACGTAGGTTTCAGGATGGTAAAGTGAGCTTTAATAACCAAAGGGACAAGAGGAGCAATGGGGAATAAATCTGTAAGCATGGAGATTATCTCCTTCGGACATTACTAGTTTCTTGAAAGTGTCTTTCTTCACTGTCCTACTTTTCCCTTTGCATTTTTCTCTTTCTTTTTCTCACTTTTCTTGTCTTGCAGCTTTTGTGTTGCAATCTCACTTGCAATATTTTCTTTTTGTTTCCGCTACTTATTCTTTCTTTTCGTATCCTTTTTCTTTTCTTTTCATCAACCCTTTTCTAGACACACTTACTTTTTTTTTCAAATATGCCACTCTCGCAATGCCTTTAGGTGTCACCCCACACTTATTCAAGATCTATTCCCAAAACAATTCCAAAGCTCCCCTATTCCCTGAGGTTTGGGTTGATTATGGTTTTTCCTGCTTTAGGCTTGTAATGAGCTGTCATATCAAGAAACGGTTATAGGCTCAAAGGGGTAACCAAAGGAATTATTCACAAGGTAGGCTTTATTTGGCTAAGTAGCTGTAAAGAAAGATGACCTAGATCATATCATTCCTGCATGTGAAACGAGATATATCCAGAGAATCAAGGCAAAACCTAGAGTAATCAGTAACATAGATGCAATAATCACACAAGAAAGGAAAGAATGGCGAGATACAAAGCCATTCATGCAAGGCTCAAAAGTTCTCACACGGTTAATTGCTCTATCACTAACGGTTCATCTTTTCAGTTTTTCACTTACTAATTGCCTAAGGACGCAAAAATTTCACTCCTTGTCAGGTTTAAAAATCTCTCATCTAGGGTCATGCACCGCTTCATGCTGTTTCATCTTACTCAAAGAAATCCATTCAAAATTTTTTAAAATAGTTTTCTCAGTAATTGGCAATCTGAAATCAGAAATCAGCTAGGGAAAACAAAACAACACTCAAAATGGAAACCAAAATTGAACAAAAATAGCAGAATGAGCCAGGGCCGAAGTCAATCCGGATCTGGCTGGGATGGAACTGAAGTCGGCATGGACTCGGCTTGGAGGGATTTTTATTCAAATTAAGGGGAAAATAACTTGAAAGGAGATTAAAACAAAATGCAATGGAACAGAAATAAAAATGAAATAACAAAACTTAAAACGAAACAAATCGCCACACCCCCCTCACACTTAGATGATGCATTATCATCAAGGGAGATGCTCTCCACCTCGCCTGCTGTTGTTGTTAGGCTTTCATGGAAGATTTTGAGTTGTTACTCGTTGACTTGGAAGGTGCTTCTGGTGAGTTCATCATACAATTCTACTGCACCATAGGGGAAAACTTCAGTGATAACAAAAGGTCTAGTCCACTTAGAACGAAGCTTACCTGCAATGAGTTTAAGACGTGCGTAGAACAACAACACTTTCTAGCCAACTTGGAATTCTTTCCTCAGGATCTATTGGTCATGGAATTTCTTGATTTTCTGCTTATAGATCCTGGAATTCTCATATGCTTCCAAGCGGAGTTCATCTAACTCTTGTAGTTGGAATTTTCTCTATTCTCCAGCTTGGTCATAGCCCAGATTGCACTGCTTGACAGCCAGTAAGCTTCGTGTTCTATTTCTACAAGAAGGTGATAGGCTTTACCAAAGACAATCCGGTAGGGAGACATTCCCAATGGAGTCCGGTATGCAGTTCGGTGCGCCCAAAGAGCGTCCTCAAGAAGTCAGCTTTAGTCTTTCCTGCTTGGGTTGGTCATCTTTTACAATGTTGTCTTTATTTCCCTGTTGAAGACTTCAACTTGGCCGTTGGTTTGGGGGTGGTAGGCTGTGGCAATTCTATGCATCACCCCGTACTTGTAGAGAAGAGAGGCCATGACTCTATTGCAAAAATGACTGCCTTGGTCACTTATGAGCACTTTTGGAACACTAAACCTGCAGAAAATGTTGGACTTAAGAAAGTCCACTACTACCTTTGCATCATTGGTTTTGGTGGCAATGGCCTCTACCTATCTTGAAACATAATCAACGGCCAAAAGAATGTATGAGTAGCCATTGGAGATTAGGAATGGCCCTATGAAATCAATCCCCCAAACATCAAAAACTTCACAAAATAAGATAGGTTGTTGGGGCATTTCATGCCTTCTGCTCATAGTCATTCCGGCTTTCTGACATTTGTCACAGGCGGAGATGAATTGATATGCGTCTCGGAAGATAGTAGGCCAGTAAAGGCCGCATTCCAACACTTTTCTTGTAGTCCGAGTTGATCCATAATGGCTGCCTCCAGGAGCTGAATGGCAAAACTGGAGGATTGAATTGATCTCAGTATCAGGAATGCACCTGCGAATAACTTGATCACTACAAAGTCTCCAAAAGCAGGGATCATCCCAAACGTAGTATTTGGCATCACTGCAAAGTTTGTCTTTGTATGGCCGAGACGCCTCTAGTGGAAATCGAGATGCTGCCACAAAATTGCAAATGTCGGCAAACCATGGTGTCGGTGTTGTGATGTTTAGCAATTGTTCATCTGGGAATTCATCTCGGATAGCCATTGGTTCGCTTCCCTTTTCAATCCTGCTTAAGTGATCAGCTACGAAATTCTCAGCACCATTCTTGTCTCTAATCTCTATGTTGAATTCTTGAAGGAGAAGCATCCACCGAATCAGTCTCGGCTTGACATCAGGCTTCTTCAACAAGTATCTCAAGGCAGCATGGTCAGAGAACACAATAATTCTTGAGCCGAGAAGGTATGAGCGGAATTTTTCCAAGGCAAACACAATTACCAACAATTCCTTCTCAGTTGTTGTGTAGTTCTGTTGGGTCGGATCCATAGTTCGAGATGTATAAGCAATCACATGCACAGGTTGGCCGACTCCAGCTTTTTGGCCGAGAACAGCTCCTAATACCGAATTGGATGCATTACACATTAATTCAAATGGCAGGTCCTAGTTTGGTGCTTGCAGAATAGGGGCGGATGTGAGTCGGCTCCTCAGCTTCTGGAATGCTTCAATACAGAGCTGGTCAAATTTGAATTCCACATCCCTCTATAGCAATTTGGATAGCAACAGGGCAAGTTTGCTGAAGTTCTTGATGAACCTTCTATAGAAACCTGCATGTCCCAAGAAAGAGCGAACTTCCTTCACAGAAGTGGGGTTTGGAAGGGACGATATGATATCTATCTTTGATTTGTCCACTTCAATGCCTTTGTTGGATACCAAGTGACCCAACACTATTCCCTCAATTACCATGAAATGACACTTTTCGAAATTTAGTACTAAATTTATGTCAATACATCTCTTCAACACTTTGGATAGGTTGCTCAGGCATGCTTCCAACGAATCAACGTACACGGTGAAGTCATCCATGAATACCTGCATGCACTCCTATAGTAAGTCTGAGAAGATGCTGGTCATGCAACGTTGGAACGTACTTGGGGCATTACACAGGCCAAATGGCATGCGAGTGTACGCAAAAGTGCCAAATAGGCAAGTGAAGGTAGTCTTGTGCTGATCTTCGGGTGCAATATGAATTTGCATGTACCTTGAGAAACCATCCAAAAAGCAGTAATGGGATTTCCTTGATAATTTCTCCAAGACTTGATCAATGAATGGCAAGGGGAAATGATCCTTGCAAGTTTCCTGGTTTAGTCTTCTATAATCAAAGCAAAGTCGTCAGCTATTCTGAATCCTTATTGGCACCATTTTGTCATGTTGGTTCTTCATGACAATCATCCCGGATTTCTTTGGCATGACTTGCATGGGGCTCACCCATTGGCTATCTGAGATGGGGTAGATGATCCCTACAGCAAGAAGCATGATGACTTCCTTTTTGACCATGTCCAGGATAGTTGGATTCAGCCTTCTTTGTTGTTGCCTTATGGGCTTAACTTCCTCCTCCATTAATATTCTGTGCATGCAAATGGAAGGATTTATGCCAGGAAGGTCAGAAAGTTTCCACCTAATTGCCTTCTTATGTTGTCTAAGGACATTCAGCAATTTGTCTTCTTGTTCCTGGTGGAGATTGTTAGCAATGATGATTGGGAGTTGCTATTCATTGTCCAGGTAGGCATATTTCAAGTGGTTCGGCAATGGCTTTAGTTCCATGGGTGGTGGCAGAGATGAAGAATTTGTGGTTGATGCTTTCAGATCCGATTAGCTGTCTTGACTTGAACTCGGCACCAGGAGTGCCGTCATGACTTCGGCCTTTGGCTGCTTTGGCCGACTACTTCTCACTGGAATAGTTCTTGTCGAAATGGAGTCTGACTCAGCCTTTTGTTCAGCCTTAATGTCAGATCCAAATGGAACAATGGATACAACTCTTACTTACATCTAGTCCTCAGTGGCCGAGATGGTCTCGACATTCATGTCGGCTTTGTCTTTTAGCTGCCTGGCCGAGTCGCCTTCAGTTGAGAAAATTGTTGCTAGTGGTGCTGAGAAGGGCTTTCTGATCTCGGCAACTTTAACTTCTGTATCTGTGGACCCTAAGCAACTGGTGAAATCAATATTTTCAACAAAATTTTCCATGTCTTCATTGTGGCTGTCTAGTTGAAAATATTCTTCAACTAGTTCTTCAATCAGATCAATGCCAAAGAGAGAATGGTCCTCGGTGGGGTGCTTCATGGCTTCGAAAATATTAAACTGCACCAAGGTATCACCAAATTCCATTGAGAGCATCCCGACATGCACATCAATCTTTGTTCTAGCAGTCATCAAGAACGGTCTCCCCAGAATTAAGGTTGATCCCTTCCCAAATGTCTCGTCCTCCATGTCCAGCACATAAAAGTCAGCTGGAAAAATCAGCTCATCAACTTGGACAAGGACATCTTCAAGGACACCCAAGGGTTGAACAATGCTTCTGTTTGCAAGTTGAATGGTCATCCCTGTGGGTTCAAGGTCACCAAAATTTAGCGCCTTGTTGATTGATGTAGGCATGACATTAATTGAGGCTCCCAGGTCCAGCATGGCGTCAGCAAAGGTACATTTGCCAATGGTGCATGGAACCGAAAAGATTCCGGGATCTCTGCATTTCTTTGGTAATGATTTTGCTCCTACAGTAAAAATCTCATTTCTGGTCAGGGCCGACACCACGCCTCCAACTTACACACCCCCCTTCATCTTCTTCCTTTTGTGCACACATAATTCCTTAAGGAACTTTGCGTACTTAGGAATCTGCTTTATGGCGTCAAGGAGTGGAATATTGATTTCTACTTTTCATAACATCTTCAATAGCTCCCCATCTGACTCTGGCTTCCTTGCCGAGATGGTCCAAGTTGGAAAGGACACTAGGATAGTTTTGTCTTGTCGAGATGGCGAATCGACGTCCGGTTCAGAGTCGGCTTCTACTAATCTCGGCACCTGTTGTAGTGCAGGTTGGGGTAATTCTTTTCCACTTCTTAGTGTCACTGCACTTGCATTCCCTCTCAGATTTGGAATAGTTTGAGAGGGAAGGTTGCTTGATCCGACTGACTGTAAGTGGCTCACAGTGTTGGCTAACTGTCCTATTTGCATTTTGAGGTCTTGGATGGTGGCGGTCATGTTCTACTGAAACTGCAAGTTGCTGGAGCTCACGGATTATTGGAACTTCAGGTTGTTAGTTACAAGTTGCTTCATTAGGTCCTTCAAAGATGGAGAGATTCCTTAAGGAGGCACTCTCTGCTACTACTGTTGAGAAGGTGGTGCTTGATATTATGGACTCGGCTGTTGGTAACCTACCACTCCTTGAGACGCATTCGGGGCAGGTCTGAATCGCTGAGTTGCATACGACCCTTGATTCGTCCCTGGCCGATATGGTTGCCTTCCATACTGCTGGTTGTCAAATGGCTGGGTCTGATATGGTTGCTTCCCATACTGAAATCCACCTATGACTCCCACATTCTCTATTTGGTCCGACTCGGTTTCTTGCAATGTAGGGCACATATCAGTGGGGTGCTCCACAGAAGTACAAATGCCGCATACTTTTGTTGCCATAACGGGTTGGTGTTGTCCAACAGCAAGCTATCTCACCAATGACGACAACTCAGTCAACTGGTTCTCCAGTCTCTGGTTGGCAGCTGTGTCGATTTCATTCACCATCCGAGATTGACTCGGCCCTCTAACTCCGAATTGCTGCGTGTTGCTTGCCATGTTGGAGATCAGGTGCCTTGCAACTGCTAGTGTCTTGTCCATCAATGCTCCTTTGCTGGCTGCATCAATCATGCTTCTCTCCATCATTGAGAGTCCCTCATAGAAGTACTGGATCAGCAGCTGTTCACTGATCTAATGGTATGGACAGGTGGCACAAAGTTTATTGAATCTCTCCCAATACTCGTGTTAGGTTTCTCCAGATTGTTGTCTTATCCCACAGATTTCCTTCCTGATAGTCACAATTCTGGAGGCTGGAAAGAACTTCTCCAAGAACATGCATTTCATGTCTCCCCAGGTGTTGAACAGAACTGGCTGTAGATACAACCAATCCTTTGCTGCTCCATCCAAGGAGAATGGGAACGCCTTCATTTTGATATAGTCCTCCGGTATCCCCTGTGGCCTCATTGTGGAGCAAACCACATGGAATTCTTTTAGATGCTTATGAGAGTCTTCTCCTACAAGACCATGAAATTTTGGCAACAAATGTATAACACCAAATTTTAATTCATATGTCTGAGCCGACTCCAGCTGTGGATACTGGATGACCAAGGTTGATACACCACGTCTGGTGTAGCCAGCTCCTTCAGTGTTCTATCATTGTTCTCCATTGACCCTGCCTCTTGGTGTTCAGAAAAGTTAGATTCGGTAGTAGTAAAATTGCTATAAATAGAATCAGAACTACTGCTATCAAGTGTTACAATACATCTAGCTTTTATTAAATGACGCAAAGTTCTCTCTATCTTAGGATCAAAAGCATACAATGGCTCAGAAATACCTCTAGTCATGCATCATGGAGAACATCGGTTATGCAAAAAGAAGTAAAATGCATAATAGAATGCAGAAAAAAATATAAAATGCAGTAAAAATAGATTGGGTATTCTTATACGGATTCAGATTTAATAAACGGAAGACAAACTCTATAATTTAAAAATAAACATGGCTGGAAACTGCCTAGGTAATAATATAGATAATCTACGTCAACCATGAGCTTAATCCCTACTAACTCGAGGCCTTGGATTGTGTAAGCCCTTAGTGGGTAACAGACAATCGTTAGGTAGTCGCCTTAGGAAATAGGTTGACAAAGAAATACTTGCATGCCAGGAAATTGAACAAGAATCATTCTTTGATCTCATTGTATCCGATATAATAAATATATGTTACATAAATATAAGTTAGATAACGTAGTTGTAATTCTTTACTTTCTTGTTGACACTTTAGATAGTCTTTACAATTCTTGTAAATTTATTTTTCTGTTTAAAACCCCCATTTTACCTTTACTGCAAGAATCGCGTCCTACTGCCCAATGTTGTAATCTTTCTTAGCCTTATACCTTAGAAATATAGGAACAAAAGTGTCCTTGAGAAGAATGACCTAGGTTGACCTTGTACTGCTTTAGCTTAGGAAAATCTAGTATTTTGATAAGAGAAGTGATGACCAACTCGAAGCTTATCAAGATTCTATAGTGATAAGATTATTTACAGGTTCATTTTGAACCATGAGATCCAATCGATCCTCTAATTTTGTCATTTGGCATCCGAAGGCGACAATTACGGATCAAGTCGAACGGCCCAAAAAGTACTTGAGTGTGGGTTCTATTGGCCCACCATTTTTCAAGATGCGCACCAATATGTCTCGACCTACGAATAGTGTCAACGAACAGGAATGGCCATCAACCAAAGGCAAGAAATGCCCCCAACAGCCGATTCTATTTTCTGAAGTCTTTGACGTATGCAGTATTGATTTCATGGGCCCATTCCCTATCTCCTATGGAAACTCTTATATTCTGCTTGTTGTCAATTAAATGTCGAGATAGGTGGAGGCTAAAGCCACCAAGACTAATGATTCTAAAGTTGTTGTGGATTTCGTGAAATCCAATATTTTTTGTAGGTTTGGTGTGTCAAAAGCTCTTATCAATGACCAAGGGAGTCACTTATACAATAAAACAATGTTCACCGTACTCGAGATATATGGGGTAGTGCACCAAGTAGCCACTACTTATCATCCCCAGACCAACGGCCAAGTCGAGGTGTTCAATAGGGAAATCAAGAAACTCTTACAAAAGATGGTGAATCCCAACTGGAACGATTGGAATTGACTCCTAGAGGACACCTTATGGGCTCAAAGGACAACGTACCGAACTCCGTTAGGAATGTCTCCTTATCGGATAGTCTTCAGTAAAGCCTGCCACCTACTAGTTGAGATAGAACATCAAGCATACTGGGCAACCAAAAAGTGCAACATAGCATATGACCAAGCAGGCAAAAAAGGAAGCTTCAGTTGTAGGAATTGGAGGAGCTTCGCTTGGAAGCCTACAAGAACTCCAAGATCTACAAAAAAAGGTAAAACAATTCCATGATAATAGGATCTTGAGAAAGGAGTTTCGAGTCAGCCAGAAAGTGCTACTGTTTAATTCTTGACTAAAGCTCA
Organism: Mucuna pruriens; assembly: GCA_025330945.1. Classification (NCBI taxonomy): domain Eukaryota; kingdom Viridiplantae; phylum Streptophyta; class Magnoliopsida; order Fabales; family Fabaceae; genus Mucuna; species Mucuna pruriens. The sequence continues at coordinate 1,250,371 of JAENHJ010000014.1, forward strand.
TGGCAGGTAAGCTCCATTCTAGATGGGACGGACCATTTGTTGTTACTAACGTTTTTTCCTATGGTGTAGTCGAATTGAGAGATGAATCTACTAACAGGATTTTCAAGGTCAATGGGCACTAGTTAAAGCCTTTCCATTAAGGTCCAATAATGATGGAGGGCGAAGTAGAGAGTATCTCACTGATCGACCCGGCCCTCCCAAACATACACCCAAACACATGTTGAGAAAGTTTACCCTATCCCCTTTATGTTCATACCTTACATTGAAGACAATGCATCCTTTAAGTGTAGAGGGGTGCAATGTAGCTGGGTATAGTTATTTCTTTTTGCTATTTCCATTTGTGTGTTGTTATGTTCTACCGATTCTATTTCAACTCCAACTCCATGCGTGTATTTCGTTTTCTATTGATTCTGTGTCGACTCCAATTTCGTTATATGCTGGGTCTGTGTCGACTCTGGTTCCATTTTTTTTCGTTTTTCTGTTTCCATTTTTCCATTTTTCTATTTCTGTTTTTCGTTTTTCTATTTCCATTTTTCCATTTTCTCTGTTTCTATTTTGATTTTTGTTCTTTCTTCCGGTTTTGATTATGTTTTTGTTTTTTTAGCTATTTTTTGTTTGCCGATTGCTAAGAAAAATATTCTGCAAAGTTAAATGGATTTCGTTAGGTTGAATAAAACTTGAAGAGGTAGTGCATAATCCTAGATTAAGAGGTTTCACAACTTGACATGGAACAAAATTTGTGCATCTTTAGGCAATAAGTGACTGAAAAATTAAAGTTAAACCAATAGTGATAGAGCATTTTAACCATGTGAGATCTTGAGCCTTGTATATAATGGCTTTCATCTTGCCATTCTCTTATTTCTTGTGTAATTTTGCACATATGTTGCTAGATTAATCTAGGTTTTGCCTTGACTCCCTTTTTCTTGTCTCATGCATTAATGAGATGATCTAGGCCTTCTTTCTTTGAAAGCTATTAGCCAAATAGACCTACCTTGCAATAAATCCCTTGCTTACCCTCTTTGAGCCTATATAGCCATTTATGGTAGCTCATTACAAGCCCAAAAGCAGAAAAACCATGATCAACCTAAACCTTAGGGGTCAAAGAAGCTTTGGAATTGTTTTAGGAGTAGGTTCCACATAAGTGTGGGGGTGATACCCCAAGGCATCGCGAGAGGTACATTGAAAGATTGGCTTGTACCAACTAATACTTGTATGTTGGGATAAAGGGTTGATGAAAAAGAAAGAAAGGGGTATGAAAAGAAAATGGAAGATGAAACAAAGAAAAGAAAAGGCAGCAAAAAGGTTGCAAGAAAATAATGCAACACAAGGCTGCAACAATACAAAAGAAAAATAAAAAGTGAGAAAAGAAAAAATACAAGGGGAAAGGAAAATAGTGGACTTTATTTGAAATGTGTTTCCATTATTTACTTATATTATCTTGAGGGTAATCTCCATCCTTATTGACTTAGTCCCCATTGCTCCTCTCTCCCCTTTGGAAATTCAAGCTCACTTCACTTCTCATATCCTACCTTACCCCTAGCCCCGTTACAAGCCTAACAAAGTCCTATTGATCACTATTGCATATGTTTTCAAAGTCGTAGAAATTAGAGGCTAGTCAAAACTTGGTAGTGCTAGTTAACATAGGGTGCTTGAGTGCAAACACAAGCCTAAACATTTGAGAGATTGAGAGCATATATCTTGCGAGAGCTCTATCATTTTTTGGTCATTCTTTAAATTTTTTTTATTTGCTTGTTCACTTTAGATGTTGAAATAGTAATTTCATAGATTGATTAGGTACTTTGATTCAGGGGTGATTGTATACCTATTATGTTTATCAAACTTGAGGATTTCATTTGAAAATGCATCTTATTCTCACAATCAGTTATTCATTTCCTTGATGATCTCTTTCAATTTTGCCTAGGAGTGTAAAAGTTTAAGTGTGGGGTTTAATAATTCATATTTTAGACACCTAACAAGGTATTAAGATGGACATAGTTGACACTATTGGGTAGCTAAGAATTACATATTAGTTGAGATTCAGATTATTGAGCTAAAAAGAGGAAAAATACAAATTTGTGCTAATTTGAGGATTTTATGCTAACAAAAAGGTTAATTCCCTATGCAAGTTGAATCTAGAGAATATAGCTCCAATTAGGACCATATCGACTGACCTTTAGAGTCTCAATCGCCCAACCGAGACTCAGTTCGAGTCCTCTTGGCCATCCCAACTGAGACCAAAGGCGTCCTGGCCAACTGAAGGTGTTCCGACCAGATGAAGTCGTCCTGGCCAACTGAAGGCGTCCCGACCAGACGAGTTCCACTCTAAGCCGATTCCATCTCTAGTAGACCGACTCCACTCCAGAAAATTCAGCACATGGTCATTTAGGAAACAGTTAACTGTTAGTAGTTAGGTCGTTAGTTAGTTAGTTGTTTACGGTTAGTTAGTTAGCCAAAACATGTATAAAAGAGAATAGTTAGCTCATTCATGGCTCGTTGTTCAGTTCATACATACGCTCACGCATCCATCCAATCACTTATTCATCCATTGACCAGTGTTCACGGTACTTCAGTGTGATGTTCAGTCGATCGAGTGGGCGTAGGCTCAGAGTTCGAGTAGCGTCGGTCGCTAGAAGGGACTAACCAGTTCTCTAGTACACTCTGGTGGACTTCCTCTCTATTCTCTAGCTATCTTCTGTTGAACACTATAGTTCTTCCATGGCGATTGTTATGGGAGGTTGATTCCATGTACCAATATAATGTTTCTGCAAGTTAATGGGTTTGCATTCTCTTTCTTTTTGTATGCAATTCATGTTCTGTTTTCTTCTGCTTCTTGCTTGTGTCGTGACCATGCATGCGTAAGAGTAGACCACGTTAGGTTAGTGGATCGATTGATCCCGATCTAATGACATGTTAGGTAATCGATTGATAGCCTAAAATCAACCACCATGCTTAATCCATGCTAACTCGGGGCCACAATTGCACACTCAGTCAGTAATGGATGAATGTTAGGCGATCGTCTTAAGAAACTTAGGTTGGTTTGGAAGTGCACCCTTTATTAAAAAATATGAACCAATTGCTTGAGGAACCCTTGGATTGATGTTCTAAATGTTCTTCGTTTGTTCGTTCGTAGATATTTTCAATTTTTAGTTAGTTTACTTTCTGTTTACCCTTTACTTTACAGTTCCAATTCAAACCAAACCCCCGTCTTTACTTTTTCGTTACTATCCCAGTTTGCCTTACTACATTATTGTATTCTGCATAATCCTCTACTGTCCATGCTAGGTATAATGAATACATGTATCCTTGAGAGAATCGACCTAAATTGCACCCTATGCTATAAAAATCATAGATAATCTAGTATTATTTGATGGTGTGTCGACAACAACTATTACATAGAAATTGTAGTGTAAATTGACAAAACGAAAGGGAGTTTAAATGAAGTAAGAAGCATCAATTCAGGAATTCAGTCATGCATTCATTATCACAGCTCTCCTAAAAAAATTATGCAATTTCATATCAACCAACCTAAGAAATCAGGTAATCACCTAACAATTTGTCTATGCATATTGAGTTCGCAATCGCGGTCCCTAATTAACATAGATTCAAGAGAGTAATGATTGAATGTAGGTTATCAATTGATTACCTATTAGGAATGTAATCCAAAACACAGCTAGATCATAATCATGAAAACAAAATGAGAGTTGGAAAGCATAACAACAAAAATCGTGTAGAGAAAGTGAATAATTGGGAGCTCAAACCAGTTGCAATCATGAATCTCGAATTGAAAATGAAGTTAGCCTTCCATATTCATTGCCACAGGAGACTTTGCAGCATTTAAAGCAAGACGAAAAATAGAGAAGATATAGAAGGAAATTCACCCCAGAAACGCAACAGAGGAAAATCTCTCTCTGGAATAGAACGGGAACAAAAGACTCTCTCTATGCTACTCCTTTCCAACTTTCTAACCAAAAGTCTTTTTAACCTGTTTCTAACTAACAAAACTAACTAACTTTTTAACTTCCTAACTAACTCTTCAACTTCCTAACTCCTTCCTAACTGATCACATGGTCGAATTTATCACAAGGGTGGGCTTAGATCGAAGCTTGAGGGATGGGCTTGAACCAAAGCTTGAGCAGCTCAATGTCTTGTGCAAAGATACAATTGTGCCAAAATGAACTCAACTGATTGGGATGACTTTAGCTGGCTAGGACGACTTCAGCTGGTCAGGACAAACTCGGCTAGCGGAGGCGGACTCAACTGGCCGGGACGACTTCAACTAGCTGGGATGACTTCAACTGGCCAAGATGTTGACTTGACTAGCTAAAGGACTCGGTCTCGGCTGAGCGAGAGGACTCGGTCTTTACTAGCAGAGAGGACTCGATCTCGACTAGGAAAAGGGACTCTGAAGGCCAACCGATACAATCCCATTTGGAGCTCTGTCTCTCTAGATAAGGCCTGCACAAGATAGTAACCTCTTAGTGAGCATTTAAATTCAAAAATAAGCAAGGATTTACAATTACCCTCACTTTAGCTCAATAACCCAAAACTCAACCAATTTGTGATTATTATCCATAAAATAATGTCAATTATATCCAATTTGAGTCCCTATTAGGTGCTTCAAATATGCATTATCAGGTAGCACTAGGGATAAGATCAATGTGGTGCTCAATTTCTTTAATGGAAGGCAAGTCACTAGGGACCTCATCCTGAAAGACATCTTGAACATTCTGCAAAAGAGAAATAACAGAAGAAGGATCAATTTTAGAGTTTAAACATGCCTCATTGTACAAGAGTACAAGCATAGGCTGATTGGAAAAGAATGCCTTCTTGATCTCATTCTCTCTTGCACAAAAACTCATTTGCTTTTTCTTTTCTGAATCGCTTTCTTTTCTTTTGCTTTTTTCATTTTTTGTTCACTTTTTTCATTTGTACTTTCATTCTTTTTTTCTTCTAATTTCTCACACTCTCTTACTTTCCTTATTTTTTATTTGGTCTTCACATACTTTCTTTGAAAACAATGGAATATGAGTAATTTTTAGCTTATTGTAAATAATAAAAGGCAAACAATTGGTATACCTATTATGGGTCACCTTGTAGTCGAGCTGTCATGGGTGACCCAAAAGTATATGCCTTGCCTCCATAAGAACCACATCACACAGTACTTCATCTTTGTAATTCTCAATAGCAAAAGGCATTGAAACTTTATTGTCAACTTGTACTTCTTTAATATTACTAAGTCATTGTATCTTATAAGGCCTAGGGTGTTTCACAGTTTGCAAATTTATTTTCTCCATTAGGATAGTACTAGGCACATTAGTGAAACTCCTTCCATCTAGAATCATGTTGCACACTTTTCCTTGAACAAGGCACCTAGTATGAAAAATATGCTCACGTTACTCCACATCACCATCTATCTTCCTTAGGCTGTATGTTAAGAGCACACCCAGTAACAAGTACAACTCCATCTACAGGTTCAGCAACTTCCACGTCACTACAATCTTCCAATGGTGGCATTTCATCATCACTTGAGCTATCACTCTCTACTTCTCCATTATCCATCATAATCATTGCTTTTTTATTTGGACATTGAGAAGCAATATGTTCAACTCCTTGACACCTGAAACATTTGATATCATGTGATCTATAGGACGTACCAATGTCAATTTTACCTTTAGAAGAAGCATTTGAATATTTGGCAATCATATCTTCTTTAAGATTTGTAACAACTTTATTGTTCTTCCAATTTGATCTTTATGAAGAGCTAGAAGATGAAGTAAATTTGGAAGAGGTTTTAAACTTCAATTGCCTCTCCACTTGAATTGCTTTGTGTAGAAAATCTTCTATCTCGATATAATGCTGCAACTCCACCACATCAGCAATTTCTTTCTTTAAGCCTCCAATGAATCTAGCCATGGTTGCCTCACGATCTTCCTCCACATTGGCTCTAGTCATGGCTATTTTCATCTCCTTATAGTAATTTGCACACTCATAGAACCTTGTGTTAAGCATTTCAATTTTCTGCACAAGTCCCTATGGTAATGATTTGATACAAATCTTCTTCTCATGACAAACTTCATATCTTCCCATGTATGAACAGGCCTTTCTCAATTTCTATGCCTGTTAATCACAAACTAATCTCATCAAATACTAGCATAGTCAATAAATTTAACAATGGCTAATTTTACCTTTTTCTCCTCTGAGTAGTTATGACAATCAAACACATGTTCAATTTTTCTCTCCCACTCCAAGTATAACTCAGGATCATTATTTCCTTGAAATGTAGGAATTGTCATCTTAATATTACCCAAGTAATTGTTACGTCTTGGTTCACCTTTTCTTCTCCTTTCATTTTCATTATATCTTCCATCTGAATACTCTTCTTCTTCCTCATCATTGTTTCTAGCAGGGATCTTATACCTGGGTGTAGATTGTAAATCATCCAATCTGGTATTTAGAGCCTTAAATTGTTTTTAAACAACCTTAAAGAATAATTTGAGATCAACCTCTTGTTCTCTTTCTTTTTTACTCATGATTAAAATACTGCAAAAATTGAGTTAGAAAAAAATCCTTACACAAGCACTCTCTCATGTGTTTACGCTCAAATTATGTTGTAGTCACTCATGTATCACTCAATTTGGCTTTTTTTGGTCTCACTACTCTTGTCTTTTACCTCTCAACTTTACCTTATGAGCTCTTAGGTAAGAACCTTTGATAATGATGTTGCACAACAAGAAACAGTAAGGATTTGGTATTTTGATAACTTTAGAAAATAATAAATAACAAGAAACAAGGAATTCTAGATTTTTTTGACACGTACTGTGAAGGTATTGTAGATGCAGAAGGGGAAATATGATAAAAATTCAAACCTTTTCTATTCAACTTTTATTTTTTTGCAATATGTAAGTCGAAATAACATATTGACTACTAGCCAATTTTTTTTTTCTCAAGTATGAGCAAGATTAATAAAACTAATTGGAACATAAGTTAAAGGGAAGATCTTAATACAGGAGTAGGAAGATTGATTTGGCTGCTCATAACATTAGCCAAATAGAACATCAACAAAATATACGTAAGGTCATATATGATCTTTGTTTGTATAATATAGGTGAACAAACTTAAAGAAATAAAAACAAAGGGAGATGAATAAACACGAACAAATAGAATAAAGTAGGATGACAAAGTAGGAGAAATAACAAAAGAAAGAACAATTTTTTTATATATAGAAAATTGAAAAGGAGGAACTTGACTTTAAGAGCCGAAGATAGAGAAACAGAGGATAGATAACACCTGATTTCAAGAGGCAAAACTCTGATACCAAATAATATGATTTTAAAATGGATCATCTTGAAAGTAGGCAAAAGGAGGAACTTGACCCTAACCGCGACTTGTCGATAGAACCAAAGTTATCAAAAACATGACCCTAACCGCGACTTGCTGATAGAACCAATACTATAAAAGTTCTTGACCCAAGAACAAAGAGAAAGCTCTCACAATAGAGAAAGCTCTCACAATAGAGAAAACTTAATTTTATTAAACTTCAAAATTATGTCCTCTTTTGTTGCTTACAAGAGTTTATTTATAGGATTAGTTAGGCAGCCCTCGAATTAATGTCCATTAATATTTTAATTGGCATGAAATCTCATGGAGTTAATGCCCATTAATACCCATTAATATTTTAATTGTCATAAAATTTCATTAAGTTAATACCCATTAATATTTTAATTGGAATAAAATCTCATCCATTATAACTCTCCACTAACCTTTTATTTCTCACCATAAATGACCTTCCTATTTTTCCACCAACTATCAAACTTTTCCTTTTTCTACCGCTATCAAAATGATTTATGCAAAAATACATGTAAATGGATCCTAATTAACTACTCAGCCCAAATTACACAATGACTTTGGGTTTTATATATGTGTTCTTCAAGATGGGCTCCAATAATCATCAACTTGGAATAAAGTGACCCATTTTTGTGTAACTTTTATTGACTTTGGTCTAAACTTACCTTAATTTCCAAACTTAGGCCTTGCAAAGATTATTTCCTCATTTTGGTTTTGAACTTAATCATGGAACCTCGAATGTAATGCGAAGGGTCTTTGGCTTTGTCGGTTGAGTCTCTATCAGTGAAACTATCATCAAATGCAAAGGCATATGGAGAGTTGATTGGGATTCTCCACAGGTTTGGTATAAAGAGATTTGACTATTATGTATGCTCTTGCAAGAATGCGAATCCTCTAATTCTTTATGAACATGAATATGGATTTCTGGCTTTCGACGAAGGAAATGTGGTGAGCACCTTTCTACACTTCACAAGACTGATCCGTCACTTTTTTTTTTCCAGAGTAGGTTCCATGGAGGTCCACACTCATGGAGGAATTCGATTAGAATTTTGAACTTCTAGGAGGAGGAAGACCCATCTAAACCTCCCAACAATAGGTGTAGGGTGTTTAGGTAACTAGCAAGGGTGTACGTGAGTTTTGTACTAGTATATCGCTCATTTAGTTCTAATATATTCCTCTATTAGACCTTTTGATTCCCATCATGTACTTTCACTTTTTGATATATATTCGGTATTGTTTTTACTATTGCTATGGTTCATAGTGTCACGTCACACATTACAATATTTATCTATACCTTATGCATGACCAGTAGTTATTTAGTATTTATTTTGTCTAATGTTTTATTTTATTACAAAATTTATTTTTATATGTTATCTTATTTGCGAAATCTGAAAAATATACCCCTATTTTTTTTGTAAGAATGTTAACGAGAGTTTTATTTAAAATATAAATATTTTGCTGTTGTTAGCTTCCAAGTAGCAATTATGAGTCATTTTAAATAACGACAGAGTAACTAAACCGACGAAATTCAATTTCAAGAATTTATCAGTCATTTTTCTAATTTAAAGGACCATGACAAATACTCCACAATTTTAGAGACCATAATGGTAGTTTAATTAAATTTTTATTTTCCAAATTAAAAGTCTGAATGTGTTATATCTGTGTCTTTATTTTTTTTTATTTTAATTACACGTAATTTTATGATTAGTTGTGTGTAATGCTAATGTGTTAGACATGTGTCTATACAAAAATCCAAACCATAAATCACTTCGCATCAAATTTAATTTCTATTAAAATTAGTTTTATAAAATTAACTATATTTCAAAATTATTTTTGTAAATACTCGTTGGACCCCTTCTTCGAGAAAAAATAACAGCAATAAACTCGACCTTAAAAGATTGTAAAATGATATGTAATTGTGTAATTGTCAACTTCGGCGTCCATCCCAATTCTACATCCAATATAACAGAAGATTGGGCTTATAACCTATTTAATAATAGGCCCAGATTTTTGCCATAGATTCTCTTTTTGCGTTGTAACCTATATAGTAGGCCCAGGTTTTGTCCATCGATTCTCTTTTTGCGTGAGCATACTCACGATAAATGTCGGTTCCGACGGTGAGTTCTATTTACAAAATTGGTTTTTATATAAACATTGTGTAACACTATTTTGCTTGAATCCCCTAGGCATAGTTCTGTAGTACTATTTTCTCCAACTCAAAGCCTGTAAGTATTATAACCTGTAACACGTCCATGATATTGGTACAAGTCAACACGATTATTAAAAACGGAACTACAGTGTTATGCATTACAATGATAAGGCCTAAAGTACAATAATTTTGCAGCTATAAAAATTGGTGTGGTAGATAGAAATTACGTTAGAACCTAGAACACGAAACTGTAAAATTAAAGAAAAATAAAACTATTCATTAAAACTGGCTACAAATACTCCAGTGTGGTCCATCTATGTATAGATCAGTCCCACACAAGTACTCTTGTTTTGTTATTGCATGCCCTCTTTTCTTAAAGTGATAATTGATGAGCAATGTAAAAATAAGCCAACGAATTGAGTTAATCAATGTCAAGAAAGAAAAGCTTTGTACAAATCGAGATGTAAATCAAAGCAAGACATCTCCAAGAATGATTGCAAATATGATACCGAAAGCCACTTTCCAGATTCCGAGAGTGATTACACATAAATGTTGCTTTGTTCATTGCTCGGTGCAAATCATAATACAAAAATAACCCATGATTGAATCAGGACAAAAAGTTTAAAAGATCTGCGCCTTTAACATTTGTCATCTATATAAACAAGTACACGTTACGTTCCTTTCACATTCGCCCTCTCTCGTGTGTGTATTGACATGATGCTGGTGGGACATTACTGGCTTTAAAACGTGATGTTGTTGGATGGTGGTGGAGGAAAAGCCAAAAAGTGATTTCAATTAGCATTACAACTTTGCAAAAGCATAGGTCTTATAGTGCCTTTACACGTAAAATACCACATTAATTTTCCCGGGTTTTTCTCATGTATTTCAGTTTTTCATGGCTAACCAACAATCTCATAATTTAATCAATTTGTTTTTAAAAAATTATACAAAATTACATGTATTTTCTATGGATAACAATTCCACGTAAGTTGAGTAGACATGATAAATAATAAAAAAAAATTCCAAGTATTTAACATAACTTTATACTTGAGATTCAAAAATCTTGGATGTTACTTAGTACTTACATTACCTGAATTTATTCTCCATATAGCTTCTTTAAATTTATTTATATACAATTATACTGAAGATGGTTGGTACATGCAACAGTTAACATGTCCTGGGAAACAGCAAGGCTATCTCAGATACTGGTTGCTATGCGTGTCTCAGAGAAATGGCTTGGTCTTCCCAGCTCTGCCATCAACCAGTTTCTGCAGGTTTCCATTACCAAACTTCTGCAGCAGCTGATTTATATCAGAGACCAGATCAGTCAATCCAGGTAGTCAATGCTAGTGACATGACTTGGAAAATTCGTCACTTCTTGAATTTAATTAAAGTATTTCCATCTTTGAGTAAGACAAAATTCCGTCCCGTGCAAGAAAAATCTTTTTTTTTTTTTTTATTAGTACAAGAAAAATCTATCGTTAAATTGATCTTTGTTTGTTTGAAGGTATAAACAATTAAGGACTTAGGAAAATATGGATTATGAGAAGGGTAACCTTTTATCACTTGTACCAGCCGAGATCATGAAAATAAAAAGGAATCAACATTGGTTAATATAAATATAGTCTCTTAATTAAGATGTTATATTCAAATTTTGATTTTGAGTAAGAAAAAAATTATGTTAAAAAATATAAAATAAAAAAAGATAAAAAGGTAAAATTTATACAATTTTTTAAGTATTTAAGATGCTTTTCAATTATAATTAGAGTTCTATGTCTGTTACTTACCTTTAAAGTAAATCTTTATTTCGTGGATCACTACGTTCAAACTTTAATTTTGATTTAATACACTGCAACAAAATATTTGACTTTTTCCTAAAACAAATAAATTCTCTTTCTTATGCAATAGTGTTAGTTTTTAATATATTTTTGAATAAATCTGGAATATCTAGCTCGTAATCTCTAAGATACTAAATTTATTTAAGAAATTAATTTCTTCAGTAAATATTCTTTTATCACATAGAGTTAAAGATTAAATTCTTGACAATATGCTTTAAAAATAAAAACCATGATAGTCACTGATAAAGGTGAAGTGGGACGATCTTCTCCTAAAATAACATTACATGGAAAAAAGGCACACCACATGTAAAGTCCCTCATATGTACAATTTGGGCCCAAAAGTGATTTGGACCTAGGCCTTAGTTCAGTCCGATACAAAGTTAAGCTTAGGTGACATATTAATTACATACAAAAAAAAAAAACTGTTAAGAAGAGGTTTACACCTTTAAATTCGTTTGTTTTGATTTAAAGTAGTAGTGGTTATAAAAAAATGTATTAAACAAAAGAAAGCTACACCAAATTCAAAGTCTATACTTGTAGGCATAACTGCATCTCACAACTTGGGCAGTATGATCCTTCACCCTGTCTTATATCTATGGCAAAGGGAATGTCGGTGTAAAGGAAAATGATTAAAGGTCACAAAAGCAAATTTTATGACGATATTACTAATGTTTGAACAGAACACAAGAAAAGTAGTCCGAAAAGTGGTTAATAATGAGTACATGGTTTTACCCCTTACAAATTTGTGATCCTCTATCTATTAAAAGGACAAATTAGAATTCAACCCATATCCTGTGGGATGTAAGATATCTCCAATAATCTCACGTAAAGTGCTCAATGATCTTTTATCTTGAATCCCTTATAAGTACAGCTTTGAAAGATCATCGATTAATCTTTGTCTGTTATGGTGAGGTCCATGGATCCCCATAATCATTTTCATCTTTATAGACATACATTCCCCTTTTGAGGTAACGTTAATCCTTTTGCCAATCATTTCGCTTGGTGGGGGCAACTGTGAGTAACGTTCCACAATCTTTTTACAAAGAATAAAGCCACCATGACTTCTCCAATTAATCTAAAAAAGTTGGTACTCTGCGCAAGATTAATCTTCTTGTATATTTTCCGTCCACTTAATTTATTAATGTTTTAGAATAGATACTCGTTTTAGTCTACCACACAAATATATGTGACATTGATATGTTAATCCAATAAAAATGGATATTAATCTAATTTTTTCCTTATAAAAAGTAACATCAATTTCACCCTTTAAAAGAATTAACGTAAATTTAGTCTTCAATTAAATAATAATATCAACCTTCATCGTCTTAATAGAACTAATTAAGGATAATTTATATACATATAGTCGACATTGCTACTACTAATCCATAGAGATTACAAGTTGAGCAATTACCCTTGTCACTTTCTTAATATATTTTCATTTTGGTATTGGGAAAAAAGAATGTGATCTTATGAAGTAGAGAGTGTGTCTGTCAAGATAGCAATATGTGAGTAGTAACATATCATGACCTCAGGTTTGCAATACTAAGACCCATGTGGGATATGTCTATCCATCTATCTCCGACACTCATCGTGCCTCACTTCTCTGCTTTAGCACTAGTTGTGCGCCATTTGCATCATGGTAACCCAACGACTTATGTGCCTATTCATCAATAGCATCCTCAAGGGATTCAACATAACATAACAACTATGATTCTCACATCACTTTTAGCTTTCTTGAACATATGGATACCAACAACATGTATCTACCACCTCATCATGGTGACCTTCAACTACTGCCCATATAATTAAAAGTAAGGTAAACCATCTTACTCCTTCAACAAGTGTTCTATCTTTCAAGATAATAACATTTCCATATATTATGTTATTACCTTTGATTAAAGTTCCACTTTCAAGCTTTTAAACCAACATACCTATGATCATCATTTTATAACAACATTCACAAACTTGTATAACGTACCTTTGATCACTTACACAATTTTATAACTTTAAATGTTTCCTCACTTGCTAGTGAATTTTCTCTAGCGAATCCTACCTTCTAGAAAAGGTACAACTCAGATACAACATTCATTCAATGAGAGTCTAGCCTCACTCAGCGAATAGAGGCATAAAGATCTCATACCACAGCTTGGTCGCTCAATGAGTGAACATTTTGCCAAATGAATAAGTCACAAAGACTTAGCATCCTAAGACTTCACACATCCTGCTCAATGAGGTTAAAGTCTCGCAAAGTCGAGGGACTCACAAAGAGCACCCTAAATTCTCACCTCATTTTCGCTCAGTGTGTGGGATGACTCACTCAACAAATGAAGTCATAGTGACTTCACATTCTAAGCTACGTTCACTTGGCCTAATGAAGACCCTTATTCATTCAGCAAGAGAAGCCATAGAAAGCATCCTTTCAAACTCCTATCTTACTCGTTCAACAAGAGGAGAGCTCGCTTAATAAGTAACATCACATAGACTTAACAACTTTAAGCTTCACCTGATCACTTAGCGAATATTCTCCTTTGCTTAGTGATTAAGAATCATAAAGATCTCTTAAACACTCACTTAGCCAGACTCAAGATTCATTCAATGAATCTAAGTTTCTAGGCTCTCAAGATCCTCACCAAGCGAATGAGGTACTTGCCCAATTGACACTTAACAAACCTAGGTGTTTTCTTACTAAGTTCATAGTCTTTCCTAGCGAGTAAGGTACTTGCTCAGTGGGCATGAGTTTCACTCAGTGAGAAAGGGCTTCGCTTAGCAAGAAAGGTCCTCACTCAACAAAAATCCATGTTTTCCATAAATCAACCTAGAAATGTAAGGTTTCTCAATGAGAGTCTTTTTTCGCTCAACGAGCCTCCAAACAAAAACCCAAAAAAAGGGTTTCACCCAGCAAGAGTATCCCCCCTCAACAGAAACCTGAAACACTAACATTGCAATTTCACGAAATTCATTCTAGCATCATCCAAATCAACATGCAATTCACTCAATCACTCTAGAAAATCATATAAATTCATTATAGATGTAAAGATGGTAATTAATGCATGCATGGTAGATTCATCAATATTTGACATTTTTCATAAAAAGATTCAAAACAACTAAAATGGCTACTAAAGCTTAAACAGATTCATCCATGCATTTTCACACAAGAAGTACATAAACAATATACAAATAACATGTAGGCCACAAAAAACAAAAGGTTCAAGCTTCTCTTACTTGTTGTAGGCTTAGGATAAGAAGACTTTAGTGAAGAAGGAAGAAAGCTTGGAGTGCTTGATCAACAAGGCTTGGTTTTGGCTTAAGAGGAGGTAACGAATTTCAGAGGGAAGGAGGAGTGTTCTGTTGAGTATTCTAAAACTCTTAAGGTTGTCATGGGTGGCATACACACACATGCATGCACGCATACACACATCCAAACATGCACAAAGACACACATATATAGAGAGAGAAAGCAGTAGGTGGGGTTAAGGACCTTTAGGTAATGGGGTTTTGGGGAACCCTTTTGGCAATGGGCAGCAACCATTATGATGGATTTGTAGGGTTTTGTGGTTTTTCGAAACAATGGCTACAACGCTCCTGGGTTTTCTCTAGAACTTTCGTAAGTCATGTTTTGTGTCGAAAAACATGTCATTGTACCAAAAAATGTGTCCAAAATACTATACCAACTAAATTCAACTGGGAAACATTTTTAACAAATATATTTCAACTCTCCATGTTCAACTTAACTTAGTCAACTATTTTTAGGTGAAGCTTACCTTGATATGTGCACTTTTAACCATTCTGACCTATTATGGGATTTTTCTCAAAAATCGTGCAACACAAAAAATTTCTTATTTCTTTTTCAACAATAATTAAATTTAATCAAGTTGTCAATTTCCCATTCACTTAATTAAACGCATGCATAAAATAAACAATGTTACATGTTGCTAGTCTAAAATAGTCTTACACTGCCATCTAATTATAAAATCAATATTGATATGATTTTAAGAGCTAGTTTAGAGGTCACATAAGACACTATCCTATGATAATCTATTGTTTGTTGTGTCAATAAGATATTATAGTCTTATCCGATCTCTTATCATATCCTGTTAGTCTAGTATATTTCTTATCCTAAGGAGGAACAAGGTTAGGAAGTGTCAAGATATAATAAAGTCTTTTTTTTTCTCTCTCTCCATATATAATAGAATAAAATATTTAACATATAATACATTAGAATGAATAAATAAATAAATAAATAAATAAATATATATATATATATATATATATATATATAATATACAATAGTTTATATAATATATATAATAAAAAATATAAAATATAGTAATATATATTAATTTATAATATATAACAATAATTTATACTATATATACTAATTTATATTATATATGTATCGTCCGACCATGACGACCGGGAAAGCCCTAGGACTACCGGCCGAATGGACGGTTGTGTACCGTTTCGGCCACGACGATCAAGATGGATCTCCAATGGACGACCAACTGCAATAAACGAAGAGTATTTAGGAAGCCAGGCTGATGGGACGTGTCCCCTCTTCCAAGAGAGTCAGAGCAGGGGCGGCGCCTCCCTGACAAACTGAAAAGAAGCCCACCAAAGAAGTTTCGTCTCACTGACATTGGCAGGCTTGGTAGGAATGTGTGCCACAAAGGACAAACAATGATCCTCTCCTATAAAAAGGGAGCAAGGCAACCTGATCAGGACAACTAAGCTCGTGGAGAGAACATTGGCACCCACCATGGGGCTAGGTAAAATTTTTCCCAACCACTAAAGAGTACGAACCCAACCTTGAGTAATGCTTATAACAAGAAATCAGGCAAGCTCCACGAATGAGGGGGAAGAAAACACTCTCCAGAGGTTGCTTCGTACTGTAGCCTTGCTCCAAGCACGCAGTGACGAACAATCTCGACTAAGTGTCGAAGTCGAACAAAGATATCGGCAAGCAGAAGAATGACATTCAGAAGCCATGAGGAGAGCACAGCAAAGGGAGGAAGAACTTCGACGGCAGCTAGAAGCTGCAAAAACAACTCGTGGGGGGGAACCATCCACACCAGTGGAAAGTTCCCTCTAGCCCTTCTGGGGGCAACCTTTCAGCGAAGAAATTGATGAAACCCCGGTTCCACCAAATTTCAGGGAGTTGGTGGTGGAGCCCTTCGATGGGAACGCAGGATCCCATGCACATTTGCAAGCCTTTCAAACGCAAAGGTACATAAGTGGAGGGAATGATAAGCTGAGTTGCAAACTTTTCCCAGGCACCATACGGGGTGTAGCAATGCAATGGAGAGCAACGTTGCTGGCCAGGACCATCAAAAATTTCAATGACCTAGCCAGCACATTCGTATCGTAGTTCGTATCTAGCCCATTTTAACAATGCAACCGTTTGGGTAAACAACTCGGATCAAAAGTTTTTCGTGAAAGCTTTTCAAAAAGGATTGAGAGCCAATCCATTTAGCGACTCGCTGGCCCTCAAACGATCGGTCAATATGGAAGAAATTCGAACGAGGGCTGAAAAACATGTGGAAGCCGAGGAGGATTAGGCGGAAAGCTTGGAAGAGGAACGTTCAAGTAGAGGAGACGACGGTCGGATCCATGACCGAAGGGTGACTCACAAGCCAGACCTTCAAAAACGGCCGGATACTAAACGTTTCACCCCATTGATTGAGAAGCGAGCCCGAATCTTGAAAGAAATATGTCACACTAGATTGTTGAGGTTTCCCCCATTTTCTAAAGGAAGAGTCCTAGGAAACAACAGGACGGACTGGTGCGATTTCCATCTTATCACTGGCCATTCAACGGAAGCCTGTTGGACATTGAAGACTCAGATTGAGAGACTGGTCCAGGAGGGACGATTAAACCAATATATCAGGCTACAAGATGAAAGGCGGGGACAAGGCTCCGACGGACAGAAGAAAGAGCGGTTGGACCGAAGAGAGCGGAGCAGGTCAAGACAAGGCAGTCCAGTCCCTCGAAGAGGCACCATTACCACCATATCAGGAGGCATCTCTGGCCCACGCCCTCTATAAAATTACCAAAAAAGGAGGGAGGTTCAGGCCATACTCACAGGGGCTAACCTAACACCTTTAGGAAGGTGGATGTCAAGACCGGTTATCACCTTCACCGATTGTGACATAAGGTGAGAAGGGCCGGGGTGTGACGAACTCATGGTCATATCTGTCATAGCTGCTGAATATAAAATAGAAAGGGTGTTGATAGACCAAGGTAGTTCGGCCAATATATTATATTGGACGACTGCCAAAAAGTTGGGAATCCAAAACTTAACAAAGTGCCAAGGAGCCCTCTACGGTTTCGCCGGAGAACGAGTTCCCATAAAAGGAATCGTAGAATTGGAAACAACATTTGGAGATAGAAGCGGAGTCAGGACAATCCCTGTCTTGTATACAATGGTAGACGCCGAGGCGTCCTACAACATAATCATAGGACGACCGGCATTAAACAGACTGGAAGCCGTCATTTCTACCCACCACCTCTGCATGAAGTTTCTCGCCGGGCGAACGGTTGCTACTGTCTGGGTAGATGCAGGAATAGCCAGAAGATGCTATGAAGATAGCTTAAAAGTGGAATTGACTTCCAAGAAGTTGGGGGTAAACATTCTGGATTTCGACCTCTACCCACGACATTTCCCCACCGAGGAAAGGCCTCACCCAGTCGGGGATCTCAAAGAAGTGCAGATAGGACCTTTGAGCACTCAAATGACAAAATTTGAAAGACCTTAGGACAAGAAGGAGAAGAACGACTTGTAAAGACACTCCGGAGGAACGTGGACGTATTCGCTTGGTCCGTTGAAGACATGCCAGGTATAGACTCTGATTTCATGTGCCATCGCCTTTCGATAAACCCAGGCGCAAAGCCAGTAGTACAGAAAAAAGAGGAAACAAGGGAGGAAAAGTGAAGAGCTGTCAAGGAGGAGGTCGACAAGATGTTGGCGGCCGAGTTCGTCAAGGAAGTACAATATCCAACATGGCTAGCCAATGTGGTAATGGTGAAGAAAGCTAACGGTCAGTGGTGAATGTGTATAGATTACACAAACCTAAACAAGGCGTGCCCAAAGGATTCGTACCCACTGCCCAGTATTGACAGACTGGTAGATGGAGTATCAGGCTATGCGCTCCTAAGTTTTATGGATGCCTATTCCGGCTATAACCAAATCCGGATGCACCCCTCAGACGAAGAGAAGACAGCTTTCATAACCGAGGAAAGAGCTTTTTGTTACAAAGTCATGCCATTCGGCTTGAAAAACGCTAGGCTACCTACTAGCGGCTAATGGACAGGGTCTTCCAAGGAGCATTAGGAGTCGACATAGAAGTATACGTAGACGATATGGTAGTAAAATCTGAGAAGGCGGACGAGCACTGCGAGGTGTTAGAGCGGGTATTCAAAATATTAAGGAATCATTAGTTAAGGTTGAACCCCGAGAAGTGTTCTTTCGGGGTACAAGCTAGAAAGTTCTTAGGATTTATATTGACCGAGAGGGGTATTGAAGCCAACCCTGACAAGTGTCAGGCAATAATCAACATGAGAAGCCTTAGAGTGTCAAAGAAGTCCAACAACTCATGGGAAGAATCACCGCCCTTTCACGATTTATCCCTCGGTCGGTTGAAACTACATAACCCATCTTCAGGGCATTAAGGAAAGGAGGGAGGTTCACTTAGACGAATGAATGCGAAGAAGCCTTTCGGAGACTGAAGGCCATGCTTGTCACTCCACCAGTTTTAACGTGCCCGATCCCAGGTATCCCTTTGTGCCTATATATTTTTGTCTCTGATAGATCCACAAGCGTTGTACTAGTACAGGAGAAGAAGGGAGAACAACGACGAGTATATTTTGTAAGCAAGGTCTTGCAAGGCCCGGAGACTCGATACCAAAAAATTGAGAAAGCCGCCTAGGCACTTGTAATTGCCTCAAGAAGATTACGATTGTATTTTCAAAAATTTAGCATAGTTGTCCGAACAGATTTACCAATCCGCCAGGTCTTGGGAAAACCCAACCTAGCTGGACGGATGGTGGCATGGAGCATACAACTGTTGGAGTTTGATATTTTGTTCGAAATCCGAGGACACATCAAGGCTCAAGTAATAGCGGATTTCCTCGTGGAATTGACCCCCAAAGGAGGGAGGGAACTAGAGGGAGAATGGTATCTCTCGGTCGATGGTTCGTCTAACCACACAGGAAGCTGAGCGGGAATCTTCTTGGAAGGACTGATCAAAGTCCTGATTGAAAAATCCCTTCACTTCGAATTCAAGGCCAGTAACAACCAAGCGGAATATGAAGCATTGTTGGCCGGGATGAAGTTAGCTCAAGAATTGGAAGCAAAGAAACTCACGGCCAAAAGCGACTCGAAGCTTGTCTCTAGGCAAATCAATGGAGACTATCAAGCTAAAGATCCACAATTAGCCAGATACCGGGAGAAAGCTTCGGCCATGGCCTCATCATTCGACAGCTTCGTCCTCCTACACGTCCCAAGGGATCAAAACGAACAGGCAGACCTACTCGCAAAACTAGGCAACACACAAAAGAGTGGGCAGCAAAGGACAGTCATCCATGAGAAGCTGAGCACACCGACCATCGACCGGCCGAAAGTTTTGCACATGGAAAGTAGGACTACTTGGATGACTCCAGTTTTTAAATATCTCCAAGATGGCAAAACCCCAGAAGATTCGAGAGAAGCTCAAAAAGTGGTGAAAGAGGCCGCCAAATACACTTTTATTAGGCAACATCTATACAGAAGGGGTTTCTCTTTCCCACTTCTCAGGTGTCTAGAGGATGAGGAGTCGGCCTATGTAATAAGAGAGATGCATGAAGGTGTATGTGGAACACATATTGGCAGAAGAGCATTGGCTAGTAAAATAGCAAGGGCTAGTTATTACTAGCCAACGCTTAGGAAGGACTGCATGGAATACGTAAAAAAATGTGACAAATGCCAAAAATTTGCCGAAGGACACAAAGCGCCACCCGAACGTTTACACCAGGTCACGTCCCCATGGCCTTTTTTCAAATGGGGAGTAGATATTCTGGGGCCTTCCCCCCCGACACCTGGACAAGTAAAATTCTTGATCGTGGCAGTAGATTGTTTTACAAAGTGAATAGAGACTAAACTAGTCGCCTCAATTACGTCTGAAAGAATCAAACGTTTCCTTTGGAAGAAAATTATATGTAGATTTGGCATACCGGCCGATATAGTCTCAGACAACGGTACTCAGTTCGCCTCAAAGTGAACGGTCAAATTTTGCAAAGATTTTAAGATAAAGCAATTGTTTACTTCGGTCGAACATCCCCAGTCCAACGGTCAAGTTGAAGCAGTAAATAAAGTCATATTATGAGGACTACGGAGAAGACTGGAAGAGGCCAAAGGCCGGTAGGTAGAGGAGCTACCCCATGTACTGTGGTCCTACCACACCACCCCTTATTCA
Source organism: Mucuna pruriens (assembly GCA_025330945.1). NCBI lineage: Eukaryota > Viridiplantae > Streptophyta > Magnoliopsida > Fabales > Fabaceae > Mucuna > Mucuna pruriens. The sequence continues at coordinate 1,271,148 of JAENHJ010000014.1, forward strand.
ACGACTAATGAAACTCCTTTTCGCCTTACTTTCGGCATAGAAGCCATGGTCCCTGTCAAAATAGGAGAACCTTCCCCAAGAACAGCCCTATTTGAGCCAGGGGAAAATGAAGAGGAACTGAGGGCTAACTTAGACCTATTACAGGAGGCTAGAGAGATAGCCCACATAAGAGAATATGCTATGAAGGCATGAGCAGCGAAAAAATACGACCGACGGGTAATCCCTCGAAATTTCGAGGCCGGGGATTTAGTACTGAAGAAAGTCACCCAAAAGGCAAAAAGGAATAAACTGACACCATGTTGGGAAGGCCCGTTTAGGGTAATAGAAGAAGCAGGCCAAGGAGCCTATCGCCTTGAAAACCTGGAGGGAAAAAAGTTACCTCGTACGTGGAATGCCGCCTCACTACGAATGTACTATAGTTAAATGAATGAATACCTATGATTATTTACATTAGTTTCCAATAAGCCCGATAACGGTCGGCCACGAGGCCAGTCTGGGGACACGACTAGGCAATAAGCTCGATAATGGTCGGCCACGAGGTCAGTCTAGGGGCGCGACTAAGCAATAAGCCCGATAACGGTCGACCACGAGGCCAGTCCAGGGGCACGACTAGGCAATAAGCCCGATAACGGTCGGCCACGAGGCCAGTCTAGGGGCGCGACTAGGCAACAAGCCCGATAACTGTCGGCCTGTCGGCCACGAGGCCATTCCGGGGGTGCGACGGAAGGAAGCAAATAAAATAAACGACCAAGAATGCCCGGTACAAACATTCGTCTATAAATACTCAATCGACTAAGGAAACTTGCTCGCGAAAACTTGTGAAAATATTAAACGATCAAATGACGACCAGCAAAAAGAAATAAAACAGTTCGTGAAAATATGACAACAAAAAATAAGCGAGTGATTGAAAAGAGCAAGTTGATAATAAAGCGTCTAAAAGAAGAGAGCAATCGTTTAAAATTATTACATAAAGAAAATCTTTGGATCACTAGAAATTTCCTAAATAATTAAGGGTTTGGGGAACTAGGGGACAAGGGAACGTCAACTATCCTACCATCCATGACTTCTTTATAAGGATCGGTCCCAGAAAGATCCAAGTCGGGATATAAAGCCTTAACTTGTGCCAAAGCATGGTTAAAACCGTACTCATACTAGTGCACCATGGTTGACTCTTGTTGTAGAATGGTTGCGTCCTTGGCCTTAATCTAATCATCTTTCGAAGAACACTCCGCTTGAAATCGCGCTAAGTCCGACTCTAATACTGAAATCTTCTCCTGACCGGCTAGGAAGGATTTCTTTGCATCCTCCACCTCAGTAGCAAGAGAAGCGCGAATCATTTCCCAGTCGGCCTGGGCAAGGAAGTGTTGGTCAAAAGCACGTTGAATTTCTTCTTGAAGCTCGGCGGTAGATTTTTTGAAACTTTCAAGCTGCTGGTCGACTTTAGAACGAGCTCTTTTCAAGATGCGCTTGTCGTCCTCTGCCTACTCCAACTGGTTGGTCAAAGAGTTGACACGTTTTGATAAAGGACCAAACTCGGCCTCGACAGCACGGGCTAGGATAGCTGAACAGTCGACAAGCTATTGAATGGCACCGAGGGTCCCTGAAATCCCCAGCTGTTGTATCAAACAACCGTCAAAAGGGGTCAACAGCGTTCAGTCCACTGTCTCCCCAACCGACCCCGAACAAACCCACATTGAGGGGTTGGAGGGACGTCCCAGGATGATTCCCTAGGAATCCAAGTTGATTCCATAAGTCGGTCGGTCACCCTGGGGCTCCACGGGATCTCCGAGGTTGGCACGCTTCGACGGCCTCTCTTGAACTTCTTCCTCGGTCGGTCGCCCCTCATTCGACCATGCCGCTGCCCCTTGAAAGGAATTTTCAAGCGATATCTCCAGAGGGACGACAGGTATGTTCTCTTCTAAAGGGGGTGGAGGGTTGACCTTGGCCGCAAGAGCAGTTAGAGTACTCGTCCCTTCCTTTGCACCTTGTGAAAGTTTTCTCTTCATATCCTTCAAAAATTTTACAGAAAACCCTACAAATAAACGATATGTTAGTACATATGACAAAATAATAATAAGGCACACTTAAGGGCGGCGAACACAAACCTATTCCCCGGATGAGCTTGGAGCATGACAAGTGTGGGAGATTTTCAAGCTTTGTAATGAACTCGTCCTCCCACTTTTCTAAGTCCTTACGGACTATGGTGACGGAAACGGCCGGTTGAGGGGTCTAGTAAAGGGGAAAGTAAGGATTCCCTGATTGGTCGGCCAAAATGTTAGGGCCATTTTTACCCTGACCAACCTTAAAAAACTTGTCTTTGAAGGTTTTGAAGCTCTCGAGGAAAGGTTTTAGCAGCTTGCGTCTAGGACGGCCGCTCAAGGACGTCCACCCAACCTTGACAACTTTCTTTAAGGAGAAAAACCAAAAAAAATACTCCTAAGGATGGCGCCCGTCCCCAATCCTCGCATAGCAACTCGAACGCCCGCACGAAGGCCCAGTTGTTCGGGTGTAGTTAAGTCGGAGCAACATTCAAAGCCCAAAGCACCGAACGCTCGAAAGCCGTGAAGGGTAATTTGGTACCAAGCTTTGAAATAATTGGTTCGTAGAAGAAAAAGAACGGGGCTTCACCAGCCGCCGGTTGGCTGTTCACAAGTACGTCTGGTCGGCAGGATCGGACGACTACGGACCATGGACCGGGCTGACAGATCTTCTTCACAGTCCTGAGCAGAGAACCACCTTAGACATAGAGCGAGGAGACTCTCCTAACGTCCGGATCAACCCACGAAAAAGGGTCGTCAAAGGTGTCATCCTCGGAGTTGTCCCTATACCAAATCTCGAAGGGGAGGAGCTCTCCCGAACTCGACGAACTTGAAAGAAGATCGTCCTGTGAGGAAGAGTCAGTCCCTAACGCGACCCTGTTGGGGGACCGGTTTTCCTGAGAAGAAAAACCAGCAACACCTTCGGAAGGGCCCCCTACGACGAAGATAGGTAGGGTCAGTTTCAGACCTAACCAAAGGAGAAAAGCCCTCGACAAAGAGAAAGAAGGAGAAAAGGAAAATGGCAACAGAAAAGGAAAGCAACAACAGAAAAAGGGAAGCGACAACAGAAAAGGCAAGAAATGAATACCTGAATCCATAGTCTTCGAGAAAGAGATCGTCGTTGGAAGTGAGAACGAAAATGGGAGAAACTGCGAGGGAACTTGCAATCTTGAGGAGGAACTGGGAACTTTGCTCAAGAGAGAGATATACGAAGAAACAAGGCAAGAAGTGAAGAAAAGAAGGATTGCACATATTAAGCTTAAGAAAACTGCAATCATTGCGCTTGCCTTCGGAAAGACAAAACAGCGTGCAATTAATGGCGCCACATCACTAGGCACGCATGCCTAAAGTCGAAACATTTGAAATTTCAGGAAGCCCAAATGACATTTTCAGAAACGCCGCGTCCGAGATAACCTTCGGGCACTCTGGACGAATTAAGCTTGACTCCTAAAGAGGACTAAGCTTAAGGGGCTGTGTACCGTCCGGCCATGACAACCGGGACGGACCTCCAATGGACGGCCGACTGCGATAAATGAAGAGTATTTAGGAAGCCAGGCTGATGGGACGTGTCCCCCTCTTCCAAGAGAGTCAAAGTAGGGGCAGTGCCTCCCTGACAAACTGAAAAGAAGTCCACCAAAGAAGCTTCGTCTCATTGACATTGGCAGGCTTGGTAGTAATGTGCGCCACAAAGGACAAATAATGATCCTTTCCTATAAAAAGGGAGCAAGGCAACCTGATTAGGACAACTGAGCCTGTGGAGAGAACAATATATATTATATATAATAATTAATTTATATACAAAAATGCATATATAATTATAATTATAATTTTGAAAATCTTATATAATTTTTTATAATTATAAAAACTAAATGCATAAATAAAATAATATTTTTTTATAATTTAGTCAAAATTATAAAAAAGTATAATTTTTATAATTTGAAAAATTAGACAATTAAATTAAAAGTTATTTTTTATAAAGCTATATGTAAGTTTAACAAAACAATAATTTTGTTATTTGAACATAATTTATATTTTATCATCAAATGTGCATCAAATATTGGATACAATAAAAACTTATCATATCCCTTTTCTATCATACTTTTATATATACATATATTTATGATTGAATGATAGTATAAAATTATTTTAAACTATCAGTGTATAATCCATTTTCTTTGTCATTAAATACTTTTAATTACTTGAATAAATAAGTGGCATATTTTTGGTATATTAAATATTTTGTTTTCATTATTTTTTAATTTTCTTACTTGTTAACATTTTCCAAATAGAAGTTAACTTAAATTTAGTCATTCAAATGAGTACTTCATTAATGATATTGAAATCAACCATATTAATATTTATAAAAATTATTTTAATATTAATTTTCATAGTTGGTGAATTCTATTGAAATCATTTTTCTAACGACTCACTTGATATATCACACATATTTTAAGAGATTAAGTCTTTATTTTATTTATGTAATAAAATAAACAATACAATAATAATAACAAAATAAAAAGTTAGAACTTTATGTACACTATTCAAATCTCTTCCCACCGGACATTTCTGCGACGTCCCTAATTCTGTATGTAATAGCTAAAATTAAGAAGTACTAATTAGGATTGAACTTATGAACTACATAAGATAATTTTGGACCAACCACTTATTTCTTGTTAATCATCATGAATAGTGTAGATAAATCACTGTAATCGGATAAATTTGAGGTTTTAATTCAAGATAAAATTTAACAACAGATCTGTACCCCAAAACTTTCTAATTTTCTATATTAAAAAATATGCCTTTGATGGACCAATTTGGAGTCTCTTGCCAGAGATTTATTCGCACTCATAAGTACGTTATCTCCTTCTACCAATTTTTTTTTTCATACATATGAGCAAGATTTGAATTTTTGACCACTTGCCTCACAAATTATCACATATATATATATATAAAATAATGTTTTTGGTCCTTATGAATCGTCTAGGTCCACACACTTGGACAAACCAAAATACAAACAAAGAATAGCTAAGATACAAGTAAAGAAGAAAGGTCTTAATATAAAGGAATGCAAAGCTAAGCAAGGACATTATGTCACTCCCACAATATAAATAGAGTTGGGTCTTGAGGGGGTCCTTTCACTATAACGAGACTCATCTTATGTTACACATCCTCCTCAAGTTCTTCAATCTCCCTTTAGTAATAGGTCCTTGAAAGGCTTTGACCTCCATATGCTCAATGTCCTTCCCATGCTCCTTTCCATGCTCTTTATGCCTTCCTAAATTCATATCAGGCTTGATGAATCCCCTAGATCCACACACTCACACAATTGCCCAAGAAACACCAAAACTGAAAACTAGTTAGATTGCTAGAATTGAAGAATTGAAAAGTAGAAAATGGAAGAAGGATTTAGGAATGGCTCATCACTAATTCTAAGAGAATTAGATAAGAGAAAGTGAGATTTGCCACAAATCACATGAAGAACTTGATGGGAATTAAGTATTCTTTCTCAAGAACAAGATAGGAGAAACTCTCCAATAGCTTGCAATAAAAAGTAAAGTATTTCACTAAAGTGACTACAAATGTGAAGGATTAGGCTTATATACTTTATCCTAATTACATGGATTAAGACAAATCTAAAAGGCATTAGGCCTAGGCCTAGCCCAAGCTAAGGGAAGGTCACATCCAAGAGATGTAGCTTACAGCCTAACTAGAATGGAACCAAAGTTAACTGCTTAGGTACTTAACTTGGAATGGGATTTTGAGGCCCAAGATAAAATACAAGGTGGACTTTGAAGCCCAAACCAAAATACAAACAAAGGATAGCCAAGATACAAGCAAAGAAGAAAGGTCCTAATACAAAGGAATGCAAAGCTAAGACGGGGCATTGTGACAATCCCACAATGTAAATAGAGTTGGTCCTTGAGTGAGCCCCCATTGCCCCATAATGAGACCCATCTTATGTTGCATTTCCTCCTTAAGCCTCTTTAATCTCCCCTAGTCATAAGTCCTTGAAGGGTTTTGACATCCAAATGCTTACTGTCCTTCCCATGCTCCTCTTCATGCACTTCATGCCTTACCAAATTCATATCAGGCTCCTTTTCTTGAAAAGAATTTGTCCTTAAATTCAGAATTTGAGTACTTAAAACAAAAAAGGAGACAAGTTAGAAACATTAAGCTATAGAGCCTTAGGGCATATCCAACAATAAGCATTATCATTGATCTTTGTCACAACTTTGAAGGGTTCATCCCCCCTAGGAAGGTGTTTAGACTTCCTTAAGGTAGGGAGCCTATCATTCCTTAAGTGAACCCAAACTAGGTCACATTCCTTAAATACCTTTCCCTTATTGTCCTTATTGACATTTTTAGCATATAGCTCACTGTTCCATTCCATATGTCCACATGCCTTCTCATGCAAATTCTTAACAAATTGGACCTTAGAAAGGCCATTCTGGTTAACCAAAAAAGCCATACAAGGTAAGGGTAACAAGTCCAATAGAGACAAGGGATTGAACCTATACACTAGTTCGAAGGGTGAGTGGGATGTGGTGGTGTTGAATACCCTATTATATGTAAAATCTATATTAGGGAACCACTCTTCCCAAGACTTCAAACTCTTTCCCACAAAGCACTTTAAGAGCTAAGACAAAGTCCTATTGACTACTTCAGTTTGCCCATCAGTTTAAAGATGGCAGTGGTGGAAAAGAGTAGCTTAGTGCCAAGCTTACTCCAAAGGGTCCTCCAAAAATGGCTAAGGAATTTGGAGTCCCTATCCAAGACTATAGTCTTACAAAGAGCATGAAAGTCTTACCATCTTCTTAAAAAACAAATTGGCCACATGACAAGCATCATCAATCTTATGACAAGGTATAAAATGGGCCATCTTAGATAGTTTATCTACCACTACAAATATAGAATCTTTACCTCCTCTAGATCTAGGTAAGCCCAACACAAAGTCAATAGAGATATTGATACGATATGGATTCCAGGACTTAGGATCTTAACTGCACTTGATTAGAATTTCTCTCATGGATCGTCTTAACTCAATTTGGATCCTCTACTACTCACATTTGCCATAACTATGCACAATTTAGGAATGAAATTTAGAGATAATTAGAGTATTGTCATTACGAAATTAGGAAGATAAGATAAAGAGAAATAGGAAATAGAAAATGGATAGAGCTTAGAAATGACTCGCTGTTGATTTTAGAGAGAAATCAGATAAGAGGATCGAGATTCTCCACAAGCCTCATGGAGAACTTGATGAGAATTAAGTGTTCTAATCTAAGAATAAGCGAGAGTCACTATCTCAATTGCTAAAAAAAATATCATTCAAATTGAACAAAAGTTGATACAAGTTTCCAAAACTTAGCTATTTATACATGAAAAGGGCACACAACCTATTCAAAATAGCCTAATTGGGCCTTGGGCCGCAAATCGTGAGCGAACTTTCATGAACCTTCCACTAGAGGCTTGCTTAATGGTCATGTGTCCATAGGTGAGAAGCTTCAGCAATTGCATCTAATGGATTCCAAGCTTCATCCTGGGCCTAGAGTTGTCTTGAGGAGTCTTTGCCCAAAGGCAACTGGTGTGCATTCCCCGAAAGGGGTCTTCCATCATCCAAAGATTACTAGTTCCCATAAGGAGCGTCCATAAGATTCAGTGTCCAAATGTGTCATTCATACGGGTCATCCAAAGACACCCCTCATCCAAAGGCTTCGCAAAACCCTCAAAAGTCTTCACATGTCAAATTGAGCTCGTCGTCTAAACCAAGCGTCCATAAACACTAAGTGCATTTGAAGGCATGAAAGTGAGTCCAAACAGTGTTACGTGTCCAAAGACTCTTACAAGGTCCTTATACTTATTACAAGCTATGTCTAGAAATATACACAAGCTCCTAAGCTACACGAGGATATTCTAAATGCATAAACAAAGATTATCCTACTTTTGACACCCCTTGCCCTCTAAGGTGGTCCATGTTCTTCTGGTTGTCAGACTTCAACCTCTTCAATCTTCCCTTGGTTAATGGTCCTTAAAGGTTGTCCCCTATAGTTCATGCAATGTCCTTTTTTGACTCTTCCTGACCTTCCCGATTAGTATCATACTCCCTTTCTTGAAGGAATTTGTCCACAAATTCATAATTGGAGTTCCTACAAAAGTGAAAGACATTGATGAGCCACATATCTTGAAATGATGGAATAGATACTTACCTATAAGGAGACTAGCTCCATGTTTCTCCTAGGTCAAAAATTTGCATGGAGGATCCACCAATAGCCTCACTCACGAATGTACTTGCAGATACGACAATTCAAAATTGGAGTTCTTATAAAAAGTTCAAGACAAATATATGTCATATATCTCAAAATGATGGAACAGATACTTATCCATAAAGAGACTAGCTCCACATTCCTCCTGGGTCAAAAATATGCATGGAGGATACACTAATGGCCTCACGAATATACTTGCAGACAAGGCAGTTGAGGTACATTTCACATCTAACTTGCTTTAATAAATGATCATACACAAATTCATACAATGGACTCCTACTGCTAGGGTCCTCCATAAACATCACCCATTAGCTTGGACACCATCCTTTAATGACGACTCGCGACTTCATCGTCTCATGAGTGCCTTCGCTCAATGATTTATAGATAAAACTCCTAGGCATTTTATTTAGATAATGTTCCACTTTATTATGGATGCTACTTTATCCCTTTAGAATGCTTACAACCATATGATGAGACTTATGCTATTGGCTGCAAAGGGCTTTATCATATCTACATGCATATAAAGTTTGAAATGACATGAATACATCCTTATTAGATCAAGTCCCTCTAATTTCAAATTATTTCTCATTGACTGGTGACAACAAGGATTAGTTAAAGGTTTGGGAAAGCCACTTTGGCTATGGACGACCATCTAGCATTCAAAGTGTTGGAGTGCGTCTATTTGAAAACACAACAACATATAATTCTCACATGCAAGCACACTCATACAAAATAGTCCACACAACACAAAGGCGACATATATTGTCCATACACATACACCAAAACCATATATAGTCCATTAGCATCAACAGAAACATGTGAGGATTTAGATTTAATATTAAAAGTCAGGTTATTAGCACAACCAGCATTATTTATAGGAACAAGTGCCAAAGTATCTTGTTGAGGTACAGGTGCGTTGAAACCGAGAAGCCTCCTAAATAGGGGTTTCACTTCCAAATGTGTCCATAGTCTGAATTAGACCTGTACCTAGATAGGGATCACAATACATATTAGAGCCACAAGGCATAAAAAGCCAAGGACTCTTCCTATCCAGCATCTCTCTAAATCTTATAGTAAAATCAGAAAATTACAAATATATAGGGAAGTAGATGTTAGCAAGAGATAAGTATACCTAGACCCATCCCTTCTCTATGAGCTTGTCCACCTGTTGTTGGATTTCTCTACTTTCCTCAAGGTTGGCTTTGTAAACAACTCTATTTGGCAAGGTAGCTCCCAAAGCGAAATCAATTTGATATTCTATTCCATTGATGGGAGGTGGTCCTTGTGGAATATCTTTGAAAAATAGCTCTTGGAAGTCTCCTAACATGTCTCAAAAACCTACAGGCAAATCAGAAAATTGTGTAGAAAATTGAAGACACATGTTAGTTGGTAAGAGATAAATAGGTTCTCTCTTAGCTAACAACACTCTTTTAAACACCCTCCTACTCATCATTAACACTTCCTTGCCTTCGACACTTTCTTTTAGTTTTTACCATCTTTTGGTTTTGGATGCTGAGGTCCTTTTAAACTTAGTCCCTATTTTTTTCACCACTTTTCTTTTCTTTTCACGCTTTTTCTTTCTTTTTTTCCCTCTTCATTTTCATTTTCAACTGTTCTTTGTTCACCTCCTTTGATGATAGAGACTTGAGGGTAACCTTTTGTCCATTATGCATTAAGGAAATGTTGGGGAATCTTCTACACCAATGCCATACCTCCTCCCGCTCGTTCCATTTAGGATACTAGCAAATGACTTTATCGATAAGATCCTGGAGAAAGTGTGCCCATTCTTCCCCTGTCTTCCTTTTTACCTAACATCAGTTAAAATCTTCTATTGGGCACGCAGTGATACATCGGCAAGGGCAAGTGTGGGTAATCAGCCAAAGGTATAAGGTTTATAAACAGCAGATTAATCACCCACCCCCTTTTTCATGACATTTTTGGATGGTGTAATAGGTGTTCGCTAAAACAGTTGTTACGGGATTCCTTCCCCGTTCTTGGTTGGCAAGGAAGACATCTATTGCAGGTAGGTCAATGTATTCATCTAGGTGGGGCAAGAGGATGATGCCATAGATAGCCAACCCTAGTATATTGATAAAATCCTCCTAGTTTTCTACTTCCGCACATATTTTCATCCTTTCCTCTAAGTAGGCTAAAGGGAGGTTGTCTATCCCACTCCTTTTCTGCTTCCTATTCAGTATTTTCGTTTCTTCGACCTTTAACAACTTGGCCATTTGGCCCCATGACGAAAAGTTCCCTTGGTATAGGTATGGCGGGTTTTTAGTCAAGGGCTGGTCAAGGATTCGTTCATATTCGTCCAAGGTTGGGGCCATTTGGAAGTCTTGGAATAAAAAGGTCCTTAGGGGTGGGCCATAAAATTGTACTAGGGCTGTCAAGGCTTCGAGCTGAACTTCCACTTTTAGTAGGTCTAGAATGCTTCCACTTCGAGCTTTTGCACTCTTCATCGAGGCTTTTATAGACTTGCATGCACTGCTCTGTATCTACCCTGAAGATCTTTGTCATTAATATAGTGGTTGCACCCTAGACATATTAAATGCTGTGGTGCACTCAGAAGGGATTTTTCATTTAATGCGACGGATTTGTCATTAATGTGATGGTGACCATTTTTTCCTTTTTTAGTGAACATACCTTCCACACTTCTCCACTTGCTCAAAGAATAATGGTTCAAGTGAAAACGTGTGAATCCCTATATCCATTCCTTCTGCTCAAGGTGCTTCGGGGGGGAGGGGGGAACAAGGTGGCATACTTCCTCCGTCATCCACTTGATATTCCCTACTCCACTTACCAATTTTGGCCAATCTGGCATCCCTCGACCATTGATCTCCTGCTATGCTCTGTGATTTGGATTTTATTCCTTTTGTCCTCTTCTCTTTCTGCATTCTGGGTCATTAAGGCTTCACGAATGTATTGACCGGGTAATAGCAGGAGGCCCAAACCACGCTCACGTTATATTATGATTCAGCCTGGGTGCCTTGTTTGTTCCTGGTTGGTCCGTATTTGAGATTGGGCCTTCAGCCGTTTGAAGTCTAAATCTTATTTGCTCACGCTTCCTGAATAGTAATGCGTGGGCTGACGTTATTTACCAAAATTGGGCCTCTAGTTACTGAGGCCCAGATCACAGCTTGTAATGACCTTTAGTGGGCTTGCAATTAGCTTAGAAGCCCAAAATAGGCATTTCGATCACTAGTTTTAGGTGACCTTTTTACCTAGAGGTTTTAGCAACGTTTTAGGCCCTTAGATTATTCTTAGGATTAGATTAAGCTAACTAAATATGATTAATACAACCTATATAAGGCTTGAGCGTAATTAGTTTAATCACTTTTTGATTGTATGAAAATTGTACAATGCACTTTTGAGAAAGTTTCTCTCTTCTCTTGTTCTTGAGTAAGAATCCTTTTCTCATTAAGTTTCCAAGATGCTTTTGGAAAATCTCACTCTTTCTTATCTAATCCTTAAGGATTAGTGACAAAAACCTCATCTCTATCTTCTCCATATCTTTAATTTCTTTCAATTTTGATTCCTAATTCTATACCTAATTTTTGTGTGAATTTTCTAACTAGTTATTGTTTATGAATCTTTGCGTTCTTCACCTAGGCCTCCAAGACCTGCACTTCGCTTTGGACACTGGCTAAGCATCCCATATTTGAGTACCAACTCTAGCAATCCATCTAACTTATGTGCCTAGTCATTTTAACATCCATAACTGGACTCCCATCACAACAACATTAACAACAATAGTCCATTAGACATTTTCGACTTCCTTGAACTCGGATACTAACAACTTGTATCCACTACCTCATCACGGTCATTCTCAATGCAAGTCAAAACAACGATATTAAATTATGCAAAGGAAATCAACACTTAGTTCCCTTGCGGTCGCTACCTATTATGTTCGGCCTCGGAGTGCTAAGCATTAATAACATGGCAAAGTAAAGGTTTAATAACCAACTTTACAAAGTAGGGGTCATAGGCACACCCTACTCCAAACATCATGCATAATCCGCTATTATATGGATAAGAGGCATTTTCAAGTCTTATGAAATAATTCATTAAGATTCCACTTATATTTTTTTACATCATCTCCTAAGCATAACTTTTACTACTTTTATTAAGTTCTTAAGAGGTGTTCTCAGCCAAGAGAAAAGGAAGGACTCAATTTCTCTACTTTAGTAAGTTCTCTCATTGTCACTTGATTCGCCTAGCAAGTGAGATCTTTTGCCTAGCGAATCCTACCCATACAAAGAGTACTTTCTCATATAACATACACTCACTCGCTAGCCACAAAGATCTCCTACTTTGTTTAGTCACTTAGCGAGTCTACCACTCATCCAAAGAGCCAAGCCACAGTGGCTTAACTCTTAAAACCTGTCATGTTTGCCCAATGAGTATCCATTCTCGCTCAAGTAGAGAGTGGACAAAGAGCAACCCAAAATCTCACCATTTATTCACTCGGCAAGTAGGATGTCTTGCCCAGCAAATGAAGTCACAATGACTTCACACTCTTAACTACATCTAATTCGCTATGCCATACTCTAAATTCGCCCCGACAAACATTAGACTCGCCCAGCAGGTCATTATCGTGTTCATGTATTCTTGAGCATTCGCCTAGTGAGAAAGACCCTCACTCAATGAAAACTCATAATTTCCAAAAATCTACCTAGACATGAAAAGTCACACAATGATAGTTTCCTCTCACCCAATGAACCTTCAAAGAAACTTAGAAAATAAGCATTCGCACAACGAGTCAAAGGGCTTGCCCAATGAGTTCCCTAGACAAGAACATGCAAATTCATTAAAAAATCATCAAAATCCAACCAAACAAACATGATATTAACATAGAATCAATGTCTAAACATTAAAATAACACCAAATCCCACATGAAATCACAGATTAATGATCATCTCTACAATTTCTTTAAAACCTTAAAACTCAGAATAATGGCTACCAAAACCAAAACAGGTCCTATATGTACATTCCTAAGCATTTTTAACAATGTAATAACAATAGATTAACATCATGAAAATTATGAAAATACAACAAGGATAGCTTCCTTTACTTGTTGTAGACAAAAGGATGGGAAACTTTAGTGAAGGAGGAAGGATCTTGATCAACTCTTGGTGCTCTCTTGGCTTGGAAGAGAAGGAAACAAAAATTCAAGGCTGTGGGAGTGAAATATGAAGCAAATGGCTTCAAGATAAGCAAAGGGGTGCCTATATATAAGGTATTTGGGTGGGGGCTTTGGTCCTTTGGGTAAAATGGATTTCTTGGACCATTGATCCATGTAATTTGAAAATCCAAAGGGTAATAAGGTTTTGGCTATCCCTTGGGTAAAAGGAGGTATCCCTAAACAATGGCTGAGGTTTTATGGGGATTCTCCAAAATTCTAGTCGTCCAATGTTCTGCTTTGAAAAACATGTCGTCGCACTAAATAGCATGTCGATGACAATGGCTCAACCAAACTCAACTGGAAAGTGTTTAAAGATACTATTTAAGGACACTTTCAAGAAAGAATCTCCTTGGTAAGCATGTTGTCACTCTTTTGGCCTTTTATTTTCAAGAAACGCACAACACAATATTTTATTAAGTTTTTTCAACTGAAATTAAATTTAATTGTACTTTTAAGTATTCAATCACTTCAATTAATCAAAGCATAAAACTCAATGTTACACAACCCATCAATTTCAAGTGTTTACTCAACTCAAACAGCCATTTTCAAGAAAAACTCTGCCTTGGTATGCATGCTTTTGATCGTTTTAGCCTTTTTTCGAGATTTTCTCAAAAAATCTATAATGTAATATTTTATTAATCTTTTTCCATTGAAAATAAATTTAATTTCACTTATAATTACTCAATCCTTTAATTAAATACAAACATAAACCTTTGGTGTTACATCATTAGGAACCTCATCTCGATCGTAGTGTTGCTTGTGTTGAGGAGCAACCTTAGGAAGCTCCACCTATTGCTTCTTCTTTGTAGTAGTGTTTAGTATTATGACCAACTAAGGTGTGTGTTGATGTATCCTTTTCTCTTTATGTGTTTTATTGATAAGCATATTAATTTGTTTATTTTTCCACCTTGTTTTTTAAACAATTTTGATGTTGTCTTAGTTATAAGGGTCATAAAGACATCACCATTTATATTTGCTACACTAATGATGAGATATATTTTCGTATTTATCTTGTAATATTTTATTTAAACTTAACTATAAACTTGAATGAATAATTTTTTCTCAAAATGTAATTTACATGTGCTTTCATAATTAAACTAATAAATAGTTTTTCTTCTAAAAAAATATTTTACCACACATGTTATTGGTCGGTAGTTATTATTGTGATAATTGTGAATTGTTATATAACATACCCCTAAAAGAGATGTGTTATATTTTATTCACATAAGAAATATTTATTCAAATAAATGGAATTTGATCAAATTTAACAAACAATGAATATTCATAATATAGATATTTATATTCATAACATGTTTTCCTTTTGAACTAATTAAAAATATTAAATAGAATATATTAAATCTTCTCCAAATATATCCTTTAAAATAACAATTGAGAGGACATTTTGTTTGGTTTGAGACTCTCGAAATTCATAATCCGCGTTGAACATTGACTAATTTGGGTTAAGGGTAGACACGAGTCTAGATTTGAATTGGTTCCGCCTATTGGTTTGATTCAAATTTTAAATTTGCAAATTCAATGACATTAGCTTAAGTATTGGATATGGTCACAGAAAACTGAACTAATCCAAACCCATATCATTTTAGAAATTTCTACATTTTCCATGTTATGTAATTTATAATTTTAGCTTTTGAGACTATTCCTAAGTTCTATGTTATTTTGTTATAATTTCTTATTTTTGCCACTATATTTTTTCTATCTTTTTTGTTTTTCCTATGTTTTTATTTTTTTTATTTTATTATTAAACTTGACGAATAGACTCGAAGTAACCTTAATATAATCGGTTTGGTTTAGTTTGATTTTTTTTTTAAATTGAACAAACTCAAACTATCTAACGTTGATTGATTTATATTTAAATTTATCCTTAATATGATAAAACTCTTCCAAATCTTTTTTTATAAAGATTCTTGTAACTTCAACCAAATTGTATTACTTCATAAAACTAATTGATTTAAATTAACAAGAGTAAATTATATTATCTTCTCTTGAAAGATATTTAAATGATATTTCCTTTCTCTATAAAGTCATTGTACCGGCTGACACTTGGTCTAGATTCACTATCTCGTGCCCCAATCCAACAAGGTCCAGAAGAGGAGGAACCTTTAGCAAGCGAGAGGAAGCAGTTAGGCTTAATAAGCCAACATGCTCCTGGAGGCCCATCACACGTAGAAGAGGCTCCCAAGGCAGTTACAAGTTAGTTGCTAGACGGTTATGAGGCTGCTTACTTGGTAAGTAATCCCCATACTAGCCCGACAACATATAAATACCCCAATGACCTTAGTCCCAAGGTTGATCCAAAAAAAAATACACTCTTCACTAGTAACTACCAGCTATCTACCTATACTCTTAGACGAGAACAGTGGTACCCACCGTGGGGTCTCAGTTAAACTTTTCCCGACGCCTCAAGATTGAGAGATTGACTTTAGAGCTCAGGAGCAAAGACAAAGGAAGACCAGCGACGATGCCTGTGACATGTAATTAGGCAGCTAGTTCCACCAACGATGGCGAGGAGGACACATTGCAACTGTTGTTACAAGCGGTGGCATCCCTGCAAGCATGTAGTGAAGAACAGTCCAGGCTAAGTGCAAAGGCAGAGCAGCGTTAGATGGAGGCTGAAGAGAGGCACATGTTGGTAGAGGAAAGGCATATGGAGGCATTAAGGATGGCTGAAGAGCGGGAGGAGGAACTTCGTTGTCAGTTAGCAGTAGTAAAAGCTATAGTGGAGAAGCCAGCCGGATCTGCAGCCGCACCAGTGGTAAGCACCCAAGCCTTTTGGGCCCAGCCATTTAGCGAGGAGAACGACCAGAAGCCCATTCCCCAGAATTTCTGGGAGGTGGTGATTGAGCCATTTGATGGGATGCAAGACCCTCATACTCACCTCCAAGCCTTTCAAACCCAAATGTACATTAGTGGAGGAGATGATCAACTGAGCTGCAAACTATTCCCGAGAACCTTGCGAGGAGTGGCCATGCACTGGGCTGGCCACCTCCCGCCTCGATCTGTTAGGTCCTTCAACGACCTAGCAGCATCTTTTACCTCTCAGTTCGCAGCCAACAAGACGAAGCGTTTGGAGGTGGTTGACCTCTTCAACATCAAGCAAAACAAGGGCGAAACCCTCAAAAGTTACCTGGCCCGATTCAACAGCTACAGTTAGAGTAAACGATCTCGATCAAAAAATTTTGTGAAAGCCTTTCAAAAAGGACTGAAGGCGGGACAATTTAGCGACTCCCTCGCGTTGAGAAAGCCCTAGAGTATGGAGGAGGTTAAAAGCAGGGTAGAAAAGCATATTGAGGTGTCAGGCCGACCGGCTTGAGGCCGAGAGACGATCAGGAGCAGATAACGCCCGACTGATTCAAAAAGAAGAAAACAAGTATCTAACCAAATTGAAGGACTATCCCCGACGTTAAACCCCGCTCCGTGAGAAAAGGACATAGATACTACGCGAGATCTATCAAACCCACTTACTAAAGTACCTGAAAGATGCGAAGGGCCGGAGGTTGGGAGCTAATATGCAAAAATGGTGTGAATTCCACAAAGCTTACGGCCACTGATCGAAGAACTGTCGCACCTTACAAGAGCAAATAGAAAGGCTAGTGTAGGAGGGACACTGAGCCAAGACCGTCTGGAAGGGGAATGACAAAACCCCAACTAGCCCAAGGGCACCCAGAAAGATGAGTGGAGGCGAGTCATCCAAGGAAGCTCGAGAAGAACCCAAAAAGAAGCAGGTCACCTCAGAGAAGGGACTCCCGACATCGAGGGGTCATAACAACCATTTCTGGAGGAGGAGCAAACACAGGAGTTGAAAGAAGTCGAAAGAGAAAGGCCAGGGGCGTTCTGGCGGTACGGGGGAAGGTTGACACAACACTCACTCCGATGATCACGTTCAACGAGAGGGACATTGATAAGCGGGTTTTTAGTCATCTTACACGTCTCAAATAAATACTAAAGCTAACTATAGTATAGCTAACCCTAGGTCGATTCTCTCAAAGACACAGTGTGTTAAATTGTGACTAAGTGTAGAAATCAGAGTTTTATGTAGAAACGTCAAGTGTAGAATGCCGACTCGCTCTCGGCAAAGACTGATCCGATTTGCTCTCGATAGAGACAAATCCAACACAGTCCCGGCTAAGCGTAGACTCGGACGCAACGGAGTCGGACCGACTCAGTTTCGGATGAATGCGACGGAGTCGGACTGACTCGGTCTCAGACTCTGGAAAGTAGTAAATAGGGGGGTTTTATGTTTAAGTGTAGAAAATAAACTAAGTACTGAAAGTAAATTAAACTATGCTAACTAATCTATACTAACTACTATACCAATTCGGGAATCAACACACAATAGGTTGTCATTCTTACTTAGAATTATACTCTGAATCAACCTTAGATTCTTACAACAATTGCCGAACGTTTGTCCGTTGCCATACCAAGAATTTACACAATCTCTACCTCATCAGTTGACAGGGAGTATGTACTTGGTTGATTTTAGGTTCTCTACCTACAGATTATTAAACCAGTTCCAATCGGCCCTAGTTTAACGTGATGTACCCCTAACAATGTGCAATCACGACAAAGTTAAAAGGGGGTGATAGAGCTAGAGACCACATTCGGGGAGCATCGCCACAGACGCACCATCCCAGTGCAGTACCCCATCATTGACGTGGAGGCATCATACAACATAATCATGGGGAGGTCGATCCTAAATAAGCTGGGTGTAGTGGTCTCCACCCTCCATCTATGTATGAAGTATCCTGGGGGCAGGATGTAGAAAGAGTGTGGGTCGATCACCAAGTTGTTAGGCACTGCTACGAGGATAGCTAGAGAATAGGCTCCCGGCCCTCTAGAGCCGACGAACCAGATGTAAATGTCCCCGACCTTGACCTAGATCCTAGGTGTGAAGATGAACGTGAGAGGCCCCTCACGGCGGAGGACCTGAAAGAGGTCAGCATTGGACCCAACCCGGCTCACAGGATGAAGATAGGGACCTCCCTAGCATAAGAAGACGAGAGTCATCTTATCTCCTTCCTACAGGAAAACCGAGATGTGTTTACATGGTCCTCGGCCAATATGCCTAGGATCAATCCTGAATTCCTATGTCATCATTTGTCGATTCTCCTAGGCTTCTGGCCAGTGGTGTAGCGACGAGGAATGCTGGGAGAGGAAAAGCGAAAGGCGGTCCGATAGGAGACTAAGAAGCTACTTGCGACCAGTTTTATCCGAGAAATACAATATCCCACCTGGCTGGCGAACGTAGTGATGGTGAAGAAGGCCAACGGGAAGTGACGCATGTGCATTGATTACACGGACCTGGATAAAGCCTGCCCGAAGGACCCGTACACACTACCCAGCATAGACCAGCTAGTTGACGGGGCCTCAGGTTTTGCCCTCTTGAGTTTCATGGACGCGTATTCAAGATACAACCAAATCAAAATGCACCCTATAGAATGAGGCAAAAACTGCCTTCATAATGTACTTAGGAGCTTATTGCTACAAG
The DNA here is from genome assembly GCA_025330945.1 of Mucuna pruriens. Lineage (NCBI taxonomy): Eukaryota > Viridiplantae > Streptophyta > Magnoliopsida > Fabales > Fabaceae > Mucuna > Mucuna pruriens. The sequence continues at coordinate 1,290,141 of JAENHJ010000014.1, forward strand.
GTGATGCCTTTTGGATTAAAGAACATCGGGGCAACGTACCAACGCTTGATGGACAAGATCTTTGATGGATTGATAGGCAATAAAGTGGAGGTGTATGTGGACGACATGGTGGTAAAATTCATAATAGTAGAAGACCATTGCAAGGCCCTAGGGAGAGTTTTCCAAGTGTTGAGGAGGCACCAACTTAAATTAAATCCCGGAAAGTGCTCTTTCGGGGTCCAGGCAGGAAAGTTTCTGGGGTTTATATTGACCGAGCAGGGATTGAAGCCAACCTGGAGAAGTGTTAAGCGATCATCAATATGAGAAGCCCACAAACACTCAAGGAGGTGCAACAACTAATTGGAAGAATCACGGCGCTCTCGCGATTCCTATTCCGGTTGGCAAAGACAGTCGTACCTATCTTCAATACTCTCAAAAAGGGAGACTCATTTGCTTGGACGGCAGAAAGTGAGGAAGCATTTTTAAGGCTGAAGGCACTACTAGCTACCCCTCCAATCCTGACGAAGCCGACACCCGAGGTCCCCCTATTGGTGTATGCGTCAATGGTAGAGGATGTCGTAAGTGCGGCGGTAGTGCAAGAAAGGGAGGGGAAACAATGCCCGGTATACTTCATAAGCAAGGTTGTCCAAGACGTGGAGAAGAGGTACTAGAGAATAGAGAAGGCAACCCTTACCCTAGTAATCGCATCTCGAAGGCTTCGCCCCTACTTCGAAGGGTACCTAGTGATCGTACGAACAGACTTACCAATCAAGCAGGTACTGAGGAAACCAGACTTAGCCAGACGAATGGTCACATGGAGCGTCTAGCTCTCTGAATTTGATATATCCTACGAGAGAAGAGGCCACATAAAGGCCCAAGTATTGGCCGACTTCGTCACAAAAATGACAACAAGAAGCTCTAAGGGCGAGGAGGACAACAGATGGTTCCTATCGATGGATGGGGCCTCCAACCAGACAGGAAGTGGAGCTGGGGTGATATTAGAAGGGTCGAATGGAGTGTCGATTGAACAGTCACTCCACTTTGAATTCAAGGCCAACAATAACCAGGCCGAGTACGAGGCATTACTGGTTGGGATGAGACTCGCTAAGGAGCTAAAAGCCAAAACCCTGACCGCCAAGAGCTACTCGAAGCTGGTTACGGGATAGGTGAATGGGGAGTACCAAGCCAGGGACCCTCAGTTGATGAAGTACCTTGAGAGAGCGACCAGGATGGTGGCCACCTTCAAGAAGTTTACACTCCACCATGTACCCAGAGAGCAAAACGAGAGGGTGGATCTGTTGTCAAAACTTGCCACTTCCCAAAATAGAAGAGTGCAGAGGTCGGTCATCCACGAGAGCGTAAGCTAACCGATTATTGAAGAACCAGATGTTGGTTGTGTGGAAGAGTGGAGGACGTGGGTGAGCCTTCTAGTAGTGTACCTAAGGGACGAGCGATTGTCGGAGGATCCAACCGAAGCCAAAAGGCTAGCTAGAGATGCAGCCAGGTACATTGTCATCGGGGGAGAGTTGTACAGGCGAGACTTCTCTTTCCCACTACTCCGATGTGTCAAAGGAGAAGAAGCGCGATACGTGATCAAGGAGGTTCACAAAGGGGTATGCGACACCCATATAGGTGGCCGAGCGTTGGCCAGCAAGATTGCCAGGGCTGGTTACTATTGGCCAACATTGAAAAGCGATTGCATGGACTACGTGAAGAGGTGTGACAAATGCCAAAGATTCACAGAGATAAGCACTTCACCACCAAAGCAACTACACTCCATCACCTCCCCATGACCATTCCACAAGTGGGGGGTAGACATCCTGGGATCATTCCCACTTGCTCCGGGTCAAGTGAAGTATTTGATTGTGGCGATAGATTACTTCACCAAGGTGGATAGAGGTCGAGCCCGTGGCCACAATATTGGCGGAGAGGATCAAACATTTTTACTGGAAGAAGATAATATGCCATTTGGGCCTCCCAGTCGAGATAGTGTCCAACAATGGGACACAATTCGCATCCTGATCGATAGTGAATTTTTGCGCCCAGCTGAAGATAAAGCGGCGATTCACATCGGTTGAGCACCCCCAATCGAACGAACAAGCCACGGCTGCGAACAAGGTCATCTTGAGAGGGCTGCGAATACGTCTTGAAAAGGCGAAGGGCAAGTGGGCCAAGGAACTTCCCCAAGTCCTCTGGTCTTACCACACGACCCCCACTCCACCACCAACGAGGCACCCTTCTGCCTAACCTTTGGCACAAAGGCAGTCATCTCGGTCGAATTGGAGAAGCCTTCACCCCGAACGGCTTTGTTTCAACTGGCCGAGAATGAAGATGAGATAAGGGTGAACCTGGACCTACTACAGGAAGCACGTGAAGTGGCATAGGTAAAGGAGTACACCGCCAAGGCTCGAGCTTCCAGGCAGCAAAGACGAAAACTAGCCCCAGGCAGTTCCAGCCTCACGACCTAGTCTTGAGAAAAATAACAAGTACGGCCGAAAGCAACAAGCTTACCCCAAATTGGGAAGGCCCCTTCAAAATAACCAAGGAGGCACTGCCTAGAGCACCTCGACGGCAAGAAAATTCCCCGAACCTAGAACGCCTTAAACCTCCAATTGTATCACAGTTAAACCTAGGTATATTACAAATGTGTCAAAAATTCGATTTCTTTTTTACTAATCCAATACAATGAGAATGCGAAGTCAGCTGAAGAGGTCCCCTCCAGGCACGAAGGCGAAAGACCTGCGAAGTTGGCCGAAGAGGACCCTTCTAGGCAAACGACCTGTGAGGTTGGGCGAGGAGGTCCCCTTTAGGCACGAAGGCGAAAGACCTGCGAAGTCAGCCGAAAAGGTCCCTTCTAGGCAAAAGACCTGCAAAGTCGGTCGAGGAGTTCCCTTTCTAGGCACGAAGACAAAGACCTGTGAAGTCGACTGAAGAGGTCCATTCCAAGCGCGAAGACAAAGACCTGCGAAGTCGACCAAAGAGGTCCCTTCCAGGCGCAAAGACAAAGACCTACGAAGTCGGCCGAAGAGGTCCCTTCCAGGCGCGAAGACAAAGACCTATGAAGTCGACCAAAGAGGTCCCTTCCAGGCACGAAGACAAAGACCTACGAAGTCGACCGAAGAGGTCCCTTCCAGGTGTGAAACAAAGACCTGTGAAGTCGGCCAAAGAGGTCCTTTCCAGGCACGAAGACAAAGACCTGCGAAGTCGGTCGTAGAGGTCCCTTCTTGGCGCGAGGATAAAGACCTACGAAGTCGAATAGAGAGGTCCCTTCCAGGTGCGAGGACAAAGACCTACAAAGTCGGCCGAAGAGGTCCCTTCCAGGCACGACGACAAAGACTTGTGAAGTTAGCCGAAGAGGTCTCTTCTAGGTGCGAAGACAAATACCTACGATGTCGGCCGAAGAGGTCCCTTCCAGGCGCAAAGATAAAGACCTATGAAGTTGACCGAAGAGGTCCCTTCCAGGCAAGAGGATAAAGACCTGCGAATAGGGCCGAAAGAGGTCCCTTCTAGGCACGAAAACAAAAGACCTAAGAGGGTGGCCACAGGGTCCTCTCCAGGCGAGAGGTGATCAATTAAAGACTCGTGAGTGTCGATCATTAGACCCTCCTACGCGAGATCAAAGGTTCGACAGAATAACTCGAAAGCGGGAGTCCAAGGGCAAAGTGCCAAAGTCCCAGAAAGACCAGGCCAACAAAAAAAAAAAAGAAAAACAAGACAAATTAGATAGTCGACCAAGAGTCAATCACTAAAAAGCCAGTTAAAGGAGAAAAACAAGTCAGAGCCCTCTTTCTAGTGCCAAAAAAAAAGGAGTCAACTCCTAAAGGAAAGAAAAGTCCAAATTTAGCAAGAACCCAGCCGCAAAACTTCAATATCAACCAAAGCGTCAAGTCCTAGGGAGACTCGCTCAAGAGAACAAAAATCATCCAAGGCACTAAAACGGAAAGCACCGATCCTAACACTTGGCACGTAACAATGAAAGCTCAACACAAGCGCAACAACGAGTAACCACGTTTCGAAGGAAATATAGTGCAAGCTTAACACAAGTGCAACAATAAGTAACCACGTTTCGAAGGAAATATAGAAATATATTAAAACGCGAAGCAATAAACCAAGCAAACCAAGGGTAAATTGTGCAAGAAACCCAAAAAAAGGGCTAGGTCAAAACAAACACTAGAGCATAGGCGAATCCTTCCTTGAACATAGACCAATCCTTCCTTGAACATAGGCAGCCGCAAAGGTATCGACATCAGGATGAAGGAAGGCTATTTGTCCTAGAGCATAGGCGAATCCTTCCTTGAACTGCTTAGCAGTCGCGAACCAACACTCGTCTAACAACGTATCCTTCTCGGCTAGTAGGCGATCCCGAGCTTCAATCTCCGCCTTCAACCGAGATATCTCTCCATCAACAGACATCTTGGTAGACGCCATGACTTCCTTCTCTTTCTAAAGATTTTTCATTTGAGTGCGGAAGTAGTCTCGAGAGCTTTCTAGACCCACCTATGCCAGCCTCAACTCTTTGACCTCCACGCCCAGTCCAAATCACCTTGCAGATTGTTCGTTGCCTCACGATAACTATTGATCTTCATTTGGGAGTCGGTGTATTCGACACTCAGTTTCACCAAGGCGTCATGGGCTTTCTAGTTCTTCGCCAAAAGGGCATCTCGTTGAGCTGCTAGATCACCAAACTCTTTCTCCATCGCCTTGGCAAAGACAAGAGTATAGCTACCATACCTTTGGAGCACCAAAGGACTTGAGTAGCCTTAATTCCTTAGCCTTTTGTTGGTCACTGAGGCAACCTAAACACTTGTCGACCACTTCACCGACTGGGTACTGAGGATTGAAAACTGAGGGGCTTGGAGGATGGCTCGTCGTGACCCCAACTAATCGACACCTACTGAAGTAGAAAAATTGAAGTCAATGCCACCCTCAACCGCTAGCGCCCATTTGGAAGGCCTTTCTTCACTGCAAAGCGCTCCCTCCTCGATAGCCTGCTTGGCAGAGCCACCAACCTCCTCAATCGTGGGTGGGGGGAATTCACCAGCAGACTCCAAAATGACCATTGGTGCCATTGGAGCCTCCTCCTCGGTTGGCCAGGCGACCTACAACGGCGAAGCTTCGGCGACACCTGTAGTCGTAGAGCAGGAGGAACGTGCCTTCATGGTGGTGATGTCCTTGATGGAATAGCCTGCACAAGGTAACACACATTCAGTAAAAAAAAAAGCTAAGCAAAGCAGCCTTAGCGAAAATAAGCTTGGAACAAGAGAGCGTGGGCAGTCGGTCGAGCTCAGCAATAAATTCCTTTTCCTAGCTCTCTAGTTGATCTTTGCCAACCGTGACCGAGATGGCCAGTTGGTTGCTCCAATATAAGGGGAAGAGAGGCTTCCCTAAATCACCTAAGAGCAAGTTCTGCCCAATCCTCCCGGCTGCCACTTGGAAGAAGTGATCTTTGAACTGTTTGTAGCTCTCTCGAAAGGGCTTCATGAGTTTGCGTTTGGGCCGGCTGCTCAGCGATGTCCAACCCACCTTGTCCACCCATTGTATTGAGAAGAACCAAAAGAAGACGCTGAGCGAAGGCTCCCGACCCATGTCCTCGCACAAGAGTTTGAATGCCTGTAGAAATACCCAACTATTAGGGTGGAGCTGGGTTAGAGCCACGTTCAAAGCCCGTAGAGCCGCCTACTCGAACTTAGTAAAGGGCAGTCTGATACCTAGTTTTGAGAGCAAAGTCTTGTAAAGGAAAAAGAAGGGCTCCTCGTCTCAGCCACCAATTCATAGACAATTTCATCTTATCTACAAGGAAGGACCTCCACCAACCAAGGGCCCCATCGACATATAGCATCGGCTATCCCCACCAGAGAGTCTAGGCTCGTGTAGACAGAATGGACCTTAGAGACCCTTGGGTCAATCCACGAGGGCAACCCCTCAGAGTCACTCTACTATGCCTCTCGGAATAGAATCGTGAAGGGGAACTCCTCTTCTGCCGCTAGAGTAGTAGAGTGTTGAGTCTCGTCCCCCCACGTAGAGGAGTCGCCAGGATTGGAGGAGCTAGATGATCCGCTGGATTGGCTCCCTGCGAAAAAAATGCAAGGGTCAATTAGGAGACCTGAGCCGAATGGGAAATGCCCCCACCCCAAGAAAAAAAACCAAGACAGAAAAAACAAACAAACAGCCACTAGACACCAAAAAATAGTACCAGAACAGTTCGCAAGGAGGAAAGGAAACCAAAGGTTACCTCCATGTCTAGCCATTGAAGATGTAGGAGAAGTGTTGAGAAACGAAGGTCGTAGGAGAACTCGAATACAAAAAGAACCGAGGCAAGCGAAGAGCAAGAAAGGGCAAGAGTCTTTTCAAAACACAAAGGTAGAGCGAAAGAGAGTAGTGAAGGGTTTTAGGGCAAGGAGACAAAGGGTTTCGAATAAATCATTAAAGGCGAAATAACCGCTAAGGAAACGTGTGAAGACACGTCTTAAATGGTAATGGTTAGCAGTTACAAAAAAAAAGGGCGACATATTTAAGAGGCATAGAAATCAAGCGTCGTCGCCCGGCCAAGAGACAAGCAAGTTTTTGGACTCCTAGCCCAAAGCTTGAAGGGTTGTGTACCGGCTGGCACTTGGTCCAGATCCACTACCCTCATGCCCCAGCCCAACAAGGCCCAAAAGAGGAGGAACTTTCAGCAAGCGAGAGGAAGCATCTAGGCCCAATAAGCCAACGTGCCATTGGAGGCCCATCACACGTAGAAGAGGCTCCCAAGGTAGTTCCAAGTTAGTTGCTAGACGGTTATGATGTTGCTTACCTGGCAAGTAATCCCATACCAGCCCCACAACGTATAAATACCCCAATAACCTTAATCCCAGGGATTAATCTAGAAAAAAATACACTCTTCACTAGTAACTACTCGCTATCTACTTGTACTTTTAGACGAAAAAAGTCACCTTCCTCTTCTTTTTTTAATAAAATGTACTATAACTTAATTTACTTTAATTTAAATGAATCTTTTAAAATTTATTAACAACTCTTCTATGTATCTTGTTACTAATTTCCATTCCACTATTATTATTTTTAGATTTTAGAATATAAAATAAGTATGCAAATACTTATGTTATTAATTTTGAAATTTCATTAATTTTTTTTATTTATCTTCTGAAATTAAAAATTAATAATAAATATTTGAAACCAATTCTTGATAATACTTAAAATCCCTGTAGAATTTTATTGGTCAAGAACTCATTTGTATTAAAACAAATAAAAATAAAACACATATATATCCCTTAAAAGAATATAGTTTTAAAATTAAAAAAAATATAATTTAAACATATTTTGTGTGAGACAATTTCTTTTGTACAGTTTTTTTTACACAATAAAAAGTAAAAAAAAAAAGTAAAATAAAACGATTCATCTAATAAAAAGAGAAAAGATAATATTGTAAACAACATTATTATATATAAATAATATATGTACAGGTTGAAGCCCTCGTAGGCAGTGCCCGCCTTCGTTCCTGCTTTATAAAAGTTTGACCCCTCACTTCATTACACATGCTTCGCCACAACTCCTCTGCCTTCTATTTTTTTTTCCATTTTAACTGACATAACACTTAAACCCCCTCCGCCATATTTTCCGTCTAAGAAACTGACACAACCTCTCTTTCCCTTAAATTATTTCTTTAATTTGTTCTTTACTCTCTTAACGCCCCAAACCAAAATTAACTACGGAACCTGCTGGGAAATGCACTGATATTAAGCTTTGCACCAGAGGCAGACAGACAGCACAGCAGAGACCACTTACCTCTCTTCTCTCTTCTCTCTTCTCTCTCTCTCTGTATGTATGGAATCTCACACCTTTGCATTACTATATACTATGTGTGATTTTCTTTATTGCTCTCTAAGCATCCAAATCCTCCTTTCTGCAATTATTCATTAATATATGTGGCGTTTCTTTTCCTGGTTCCCAAAAGATAAAAAGGCTTCATTGTTTTTTATCCTTTTAAATAATCAAAGTGGCACGCTTTCATGCTCCAAAAGCCCTTCTTAGATCTCGTTTCTCGTTTAAAGCTCCTTTCTTAAAGACACTCAACACCAATTTCTGCAAGTGCTGGACTTTCCTTAATGTTTTATCAATAATAACAGAAAAAGGGAAGCATTCCCTCTATGCGCACCAAGCTACTCCTTAAATTACATGTTTTTTTCAATTCAGCTTGTTTGCTTCCTCACCTTTTTTTTTTTTAATAATATTATAAGGATAACTATCAATTAACTTTATCAAAGACTAATCTTCGTACAACAATCTAACTGGTTATATTTAATAGAATCTTTATTTCAATAATGTTTTTTCACTCGAAATTTTGTTTAAAGAATCCAAACCTAATGTTATTGAGATCGGTGCTTGCACTTCCTTTATAACATATATTCCTACTTCCTGCCAAACTCGCCTTTGTGTGCTTCCCCTCCAAAAGAACATTATCTCATTAAATTCCTTCTTAATAATTTCTTCACAATTTGGCATAAATTGGTCAAGGCCATGCATGAAGAAGTCTGCGTTTCCTCCCTTCCCAGCCAAATTAGTTAAAATTTGACTTTTGAGGTTTGTTCTAAATGCTGTAGATCTAGAAGCTTAGTCCTGTATGTAGTTCTACTTCTGTTTCACCAAACAATTTAAGAAAAGTACTTTGGTTCCCTTCATATACACACAAAATATGAAGTTTATTAATTTCATGTTTTAGTTTCAACTTTGGTTCAGAGCTACCGCACACAAATATGTATTCACCTCACCATCCATTCTTATTGTCTGTGCATTTAAAAAAAGACAGTTAGATGGAGCAAGCTTTTGTTGAGAAAATTTAACAAGATGAACTAGTACAGTAGTACTCACACATAGTAACAAAAATAAAAACCTCTAGTTGTGCATGTAGCCACTCTAGAGTAAAAACAGTATTTAAGGTGCCTAGGTATATTAATTACATACTAGCTAGCTGCAGTTGATGCATGTGTTCTAGTTCTAACCCTTAATTGAAAGCCTGCAGTTACAGTATTATACCTTTGTGTGCAGGGAGAATAGAAGAGATAAAGTGAAGGTTGAGTTAACATTTCATATTTAATACACTGATCATATGGTTGGCTTGGAGCACAGTCTCAGCAGCAGAGGCATTAATACACACATAGCGTAAAGCAAGAGGTTTGCTTCCATTAACTACTTCTCTCCGTTCTATCAAAGTTAAACTGTTTTCTATATAGCTTTTTCAATTTAAAGGAGTCTTGCATTTTTGCATCTCTTTATTTCCACAACTAGCTTTTCTACTGTGCAAAAGTCTATACCCCAGTAATTAGTAAGTGTACCTTTCTCCTTGTAGTTGTGTTTTATGTATGAGTCTGTGGATGTGAAATGTTTGTTGCGTTGGCTGAGTTGGGTCTCACTTTGCCATGATTGTGATATGGGTTACCCTCCACTGCTATTTTCGGCTATTTTCAGACTCATAAATAGTACATCTCTAAAAGGTAAAAAACACAAAAAACCATTCTACAAAGAATAATTGAGGACACTCTCGTAGCAATCTACATGGTGAGTCATGGTCAGTTTAATTTTTTCTCTTTTCTTTTTATTATTTTGTTTTTTATTCTATAAATTTCATATATTCTAGACTTTTTTATCTTATTTTTTTTACTGATAATAAGAAATAAATTAAATTATTTTTTTATAAATTTAAAGACTAAATAAAAATTAGAAAAATAAGAAATTAAGTAACTGTTTAGAATTTTATTCCAGTTACGTAAGGTACACAAATGTTCTTGTAGCTAATAATTTTACTTAAATTATTCAATAGTTTACTATTTTGAGTAAAAATAAATCTATTTATAATATTCTAATAGATTACTCATATCACACTTTTTTATCTATATTAATAAATTTTTTTAGTCATCATGATGTTAGTAAAAAATACTATCTATTTATTTATTGGGAATCTAACTAGTCATCTTTAATAAAATATTTTTTAATCCCATTTTTTTATAAAACTTTGCTCAGGAATTCAAATAAGTTGTTTTTGTTTACTAAAATTATAACAATATCAAATGTTTGTTGTATTGGTTAACATCTTATTACTTGACAGACGTCTTAAATAAGGGAATATAATCAACTCAACAAATATCTAAAATTGTAATTCATTTGTAAATGCTTTTTTCTTTTTTAGACACTAAAATAAAAAAATAAAAAATATAAGGAGAGAACTTTTTAATTAACCAAGCAAAAAAGAAATGAAAAGAATAAAATTCAATTAATGTAATTCAGATTTAGTAATTTCAAAAGAGATTTGGTAGTATTGGACTTAAAACTTTTTTTTGGACAATGATTGGTACTCTCATTTGTTTATTTACATCTTACTAACAATTTGTAACTTTAATTTTCTTTAATACTTCCCTTAAAGAAATATGAATAAATAGTTCATACATTAAAAATATAAAATATTTTTACAATATCACTCAAATATAAATTAAATTTATAATAACAATAATTATTTTAAAAATTATATCCATTATGATTTTTTATTAATTAACGATGTCAAAGCTTTTATACTTTACAAAATTCATATCTATGATGATCTTTTAATTAATTAATATTGTAAAAGTTTTTATACTTTGTATAGAAATTAAACTTAATAAATATTATATTAAATTTTAATTGAGTATATTAAGTGATATATTAATATTCTAATTTGCATATCCATAATCCTTAATTGTTAATAACTTTTATTTATAATTTGTTAAATCAACCTTATCTAAATAATTTTTTTTGTTAAATACTTTTAATTTAGTGTATCAACGTTTCTTAACTACTAGGACCTTTTTCTCCCTTGTCTGTAGTTTCACTGTAAATGTCAGTATCTTGTGTTCTCAATATTAACTCTGCAATTTTAATATATTATAATTAAGGGTGAGTGTGGCAGAAAGAATTAATACGGTTGTGTACCTATATAGCTATACCAGAAAGAGATATTAATAGTATCAAAAAAGAAAAATAAATATTAATGTAATAGTATAATAGAAAAGACTTCTCCGTAGTCCATAATAGAAGGAAGTTGTGTCTTTCCGTTAGCTAGTTAAAATAAAACAAACAAAATCATAAGAAACATTTTAAAAACCAATATAAATACTCAAATTAAATTATCCTTTGATTGGATAGTACTCACGATGAAGACTTTTTACATTGACTCTTTTATTTTTTTTGTTTTATATTATTTTTAGTACTTATATAATAGCTCAAAATTAAAATTGGTATATATTTATAATTGGGGAAAAATCCTACCCTTGCATATTTATCATTTTTTATCAAACAATAAACGACCAAGATTTTCTTAGATTATGTGAGTATTTGTAGTTTGTAATTAAATATAAGTAAAATATAAAATTATAAATTTTAAAGAATTTTAAGGATAAAAATGATTTAACTCTTATTTCTTTTATTTTAATTCAATATTAAATTTCAACGTAATGTAAGATAAGCTTGTTATTAAAATTTATAATTTGACAACAATGTTTATTAAAACTCTCAATATTGCAATATCATCTGCGTTATAAAATCTTTAGACTTTAGATCACAAGATTGCTAAGTTTGTTTGAGTAATTTATTTTTTTTTTTTGGTAAAGAACTAGATTTCTTTGTTTTTTTTTTCTGCCGAACATAAATGGGGTGACCCATGCAGGATCGAACTACAGACCTTCTGTTTGTTGTTTCAGTAATTTAATACAATTAAAAATTTATTTTAACTTTTGATGTATCTATCAAAAAAATTAAACTTATTCTAATATCAAGTGGTGTAGCAAATAATCTTGGTGATGATTTATTTGTATTTATTAATTTGACTGCTAGCTTGTGTTTAAGAGTAATTTAATTTTTTATTATTTTAATGATATGTATTTGTTTTAATCTTTTTAATGTCAAATTTATTTCATTGGGTCTGACAGTTGCACATCTATAAAATGAAATTAGTTTTTGGTTCAATGAGATGAAGAAAATTCTTAAGTGACAATGAAAACTTATTTCAATTTATTAGTAAGAAGCATGAATAAGCTGTTTATGGATTTATACATGCAAGTCTCTTAATTTGTAGGATATTTAATATTTATTTTAATTATTATAATATTTTTTAATTTTTAATATAATGCTATTTATTTTAATTACTACATTATTTTTTTTTAAATAGAATATTTGATCTTTAAACAAAAGAATGATAAGATTTAAACATTAACTAAACACACTTATACCTATAATTACCTAAATATATTTTTGTCTATAATATATATATATAACTTTATATAAACATGTCTTTTATATAATTTTACATTTATCGGTTAGTACAATAATTATTTTTAATTAAAATAAGTTATTAAACTTTTAATATACTTTTTAACTTTCAATTAGTTTAGTAATAAATTCTTGATATTTAGATTAATTGTTTTTTCCATGCTAAGTCCATCAGTAGCAAAGCAAAAGGCTGTATTACATGCATTTTGCTTTTCCATGCCAGTTTGGAATCTTTTTAAAAATATATGCAAATTTGATGTACCTCGTTTCGCATTATTTATTCGCAACAATGAGCACGAACCTTTCCTTGGGTTTATCGAACATTACCTAGTTTCTTTGTTGTTAGTCATAATCTTAGTAGGGTCAGCTTAGGGTAGAGATATAGAGCTGAATCGGGTAAACAATTCAGATTATCTGATACACGAATTATCAATTGACGGTGACACATTCACATCTGATTTTCCTTTTATTTAAAAAAGGACAAAATTTTAGTACATTTTCGGCCTGCGCAGGAGGGCCTGTGTTTTTGTTTGAAGTCTTGTCTTTCAAAAATAAATTATAACAAAAAAAATAATTGTTCAAAGTCTACTTGATTATATATATATGACCACAAAGAACAAATCCCAACAGATGGGAGAACAATAGTTGTTGGAAGGGGGCCCTAGAAAATTTTCAAACGAAATGAAGGAAATCACATTAACCACAGAAGCAGTCAGAGAGTATTTGGCGCAACATTCATATGCAAATCAAAGGCTCTTTTTTCTTTTCCCTCACACCAATCCAATTCAATATCGATACTATATTATCATGAAAATATTGTTACACATAGCTATATAACTCTCGCGTTGAATAGTATAAAATATTTGATGGATTACTTAAGTGATTTGATTTTTTTTTTTTAAATTAGTTTTTAGAGGGAAGCTTGTTTAAGTGTTTGGGTCTTACTAATTGATGTCAAAATTGATTGTAAGTGTTTTAGAAAGGAATGGAAGTATCGGCCAGAAAGATTACTTATGGAAAGATTTTTAAAGAAAAATTCCTCGTATATTTTTAAATTTTAATTTTAATATATACTTTCACGTTGTTAATTTATTAAAAATTAATATAATTTGTTATAAAGTGAATATTTTTATTATATATAATAATTTATAATTGATTGACTGACTATATTTACAATTTTAATTTTATTTTAAAAATATGATAAGTATTAATTATCTTTTATTTTATTTAAAAAATCGGTGTAAAATATAATCGCGGCATAAACAAAATGCGGTGCAATTAAGATTCTCACCACTATTTCTTAAAAATAGTGTGGGTTTGCTTCTGAAATACTAATAAATAAAATAATTAAATCTTCCTGTTACATCTTTTTACTAATTCTTCTACCTTGTTTTATATTAATAAAATATTAAATGCATTTATTTTTTTTTATTTAATACTATCTTTGTCTTATATATAAAACTCTTTCTTGAAATTTGTTTCTCTCCTTATTTTTATGAGACTTTGTTTCAAATAATCTTTTACATCTTTATTTAACATCTCTTAATTATTTTATAATTTTTATAATAAATGAACAATAAATATTCTGACAAAGAAGGAAGAAAATGATTAATACATATTAATTAATTAAATGAAAAGAGTTAGATAATGAATTCTAATAATTTTTAAAAAATAATATAAATTATTACATTAATAAACTATTTTAATTCTCATAAAATAATTAAAAAAAATCTTATATACATACGGATACTACGTATTTTTATAAACTAGGAGGAGAATTTTTAGGTGATATAATAGAGGGATATAACCTTACTTAAAGGTAAGATCCCATCATGAAAAAAGTGATGAGAGGGGTAGTACACTAGGTAGTCTACATTCAAAATTGGGAACTTTAACTTTAATATTGTGAATGATTTTCTAGGGATGTTGTGTCCTTTCCGTGAAGGCTTTGAAAGCGACGGGACACATGATTGTTCTTCATGTCTTTGTAATGATCCGAAATAGTCTATAAGCGTTACCGTCAATTCGACTTTTCTGAGCTCCACATTAGTTCCCATCCAAAAGACCAAGGCCAAAGAGAACAGAGCCAAAATCTTTGTTTTTTCGGCCAGGCATGACAAAGTTTGCAGTGTTTTACCCCAGGGTGCACGTACAACTGACATTGTTATTTGGTGCCAGCCATTGATTGTGGCAACTTCATGCATCGCATTGCCCTCTGTTCGGATTTCCAAGCACAACCAAGCTTCGCATTTTGTTTAGTAGTGCTGACTGCTCTAGGCCATGTTCTGTCGCTGTAATTCAACTTGGGAAGGAGTTAAAGCTTTTCTTGTGGATTTATACTTGCAACCTTACAACCTGTCCCTCCAAGAACTTGGACTAGAGTAAATTTCAAAAAACATCCCTCTTGGGACCACGAAATGGAACCAAAATTAAAGGTCCTTTGGCTCCCAACTCTAGTACCCACTTCCCAAATAATTATGCATACCACCATACACAGCCATTTTCTTTCTACCCTACGTCTATGACCTATGTATGCAGCCTATGTTTGTGAGCTAATGGAACATATGCAAAATTTTGAAACAGTGGTACTTTGTGTCAAATTAAGCACAGAGTAACCGATACCGAGTTCCAATGGCTTGTGGGGGTCATGACAATTGTACTTAGTTATAGGACAAAACTCTCAATTTGGTTGTTTACAGTTGCATGCATAACCTTCAAAAGTTTTATGAGCACTTGTGAACCAATTACCAATTATGTGTTTGGTATCATCATCTATAAATATCAATAAATTTATTGTAATTTTTTTATTGAGATTATAGCTATCTTTTATAAAAGACAACCTTATTCGTTATATAAATGATAAAATTCTCTTAAATATTTAATATAATTATATATTTAGATTCAAACTCGTAATTATTGATTAATATGAAATAACTCGTAATTGGTCTATGTGCTTAGCTGTGCCTTTGCGAACATGTATTATTTATTTATATTACATTCTTAAAAAATTTGGTGATACATTAATTTTAAAAAATAAAATTGAGGATTTTTGTTGTTGTTAGGGAAGTATATATATAGGCTATTCCTGGTTTTGCATGTATATATTATGCACGTCACTTTATTTATCATCCCCATCTTTTCAGAGAATATACAGCGCCTAGGGGAAGAGGAAAACACTGCCTGGATTTGATGTCATGCCATCCGCCCCTCCTCTTTTTCCTCTTCTTTTCAGCTTTTCAGCCGTTAAAAAGTTTCCTTTCTTTCCCACTCTTGTACTTTCTATTCTCTTCCATCAAGATCAGTGTTTAAGCTAAGAAATGGTGTGTGAGTGAAAAGTGGAACTTGTACCATAAAAATCTTTCGGTTTCTTTTCCTTCCCAGCTGGAATCTGTCATCTTTCCTAACAGACAAAGATAATTGAAACTGGCTTGTGTGTGTTTTCCACAGAACTACACTGCCAAGTGTAAAATGAAGGACCCAGAGGAGCACCAAGTGAAATCTAGAAGGCCTCTTCAGAAACCAACAGAACGAAGAAGAAGGTGTAGGAGAAGGAGCCAGTGCAAGCTAGAGAAATTACAAGAAACAGAACTTGATGCACAGCTTGGTTCCTCTGCCACTTGCAAGAGTCTTGTGTTTCATCAAAGGCCTGGCTTTGGCCAACTTGGGACTAAGTGTCTCATCAAAGCTAACCACTTCCTTGCTGATATATCAGTATCTGATTTGAGCCATTACAATGTAAGCCTAATCTAATCTACTGCATGGATGGTCCAATTTATTTTTTGTCACCTTATAAAAGCATTGTTTCTTCCAAAGTAATCAAATCCAATCTTTAGGGGAGTGGAGAAAATATGAACCCCCAAATTGCTAAATCTTATTTTGAATGATGAAATTCAAGGGGTTGGCTTAGAATTATGTTTTACTCACTTTGTTGTGTTTGTTATTATGAAGGTTAAAATAACACCTGAAGTCACTTCTCGTAAAACAAGCAAGGTTATCATAGCAGAGTTGGTGAGGCTTCACAGGAACACTGACTTAGCCACGAGGCTCCCTGTGTATGATGGAGGAAGAAACCTTTACACTGCTGGTTTGCTTCCTTTCACATGCAAAGAGTTCAATGTAACATTGAGTGAGGATGATGATGTTACCGGTGGTACCAGGTAATTGTTCAAGTTATACAATGTTGTCTTCAAAAGTAATTTATTTTGTTCTTAACCGATCCTTGCCTGTTTCTGAATTTGCGATTGACGTTTCGTTTTACGGAATATGAGTGTCTTGAGGAGTTTCAATTATTTTTAGCATGTCTGGTTGCATGATGTGGTTTTCAACGTTTAACTAGGAGCTAATAATTATAGCTTCCACGGTTTGGGACTAAATTGATGTGATTCTTTGCTTTTTAATGAGTTTCCAAACATCCACTTTGTTACAGGGAAAGGGAGTTTAAGGTGGTGATCAAGTTTGCAACTCGTGTTAGCATGCATCAACTACATGCTCTTCTTAGTGGGAAACAAGTGGACAATCCACAAGAAGCGCTGAGTGTCTTTGACATTGTGTTAAAGGAGCTAGCGGCTCAGAGGTGCACTTGTGGTTGTTCTTCTCTGAAAATTATGTGTTACATCCTTTTGAACCATTGATTCTTATCATTATTTTTCTTTGTTTCTTATGACTTCATGCGCATGTGTAGTTACGTGTCAGTTGGGAGGTTTCTATATTCTCCGGATGTAAGAAAACCACAGCAGTTGGGTGGTGGCCTTGAATCATGGAGAGGCTTCTACCAGAGTATAAGGCCTACTCAGATGGGATTGTCACTTAACATTGGTTAGGCTTCCACTAATAATAATAATTAATAAGCTGCAATTCTATGTTTTTCCTTTTGTTTTGTTTTGATTTTTAATTTTTCCATTGTCATTGATGTTTCTTTAATTTATGTTTGATGGCATTCAGATATGTCTTCAATGGCATTTATTGAACCGCTACCAGTGATTGACTTTGTTGCTCAAATTTTGGGAAAAGATGTGCACACAAAGCCGTTGTCGGATGCAGATCGTGTCAAGGTATGAATGTTGTTTTTTAGAAACTCTGTGATCATTGTTCAACAAACACTATTATCTTCTCTCAAGTTGTACCAAGTAGGTGATGCTTGCATGCCCTGTGGTCTCCTCTACACGATTCATCAAGAATGAATGGATGATGTAATTGTGCAAAGCCTCATAAGCAAGGTTTTAAGTTTTCAAACGGTCCATGACCATGATTGCAGCCACAATTTCAAGGATTTTGTGGTCTCCGTGACTGAATGCAATTGCAACCACATCAGCTGCATATCTGTCTGCAATTTTCTGCATTATCAAGAATTGCAATGAAACTGCGACCGCAATTGAAAACCTTGCTTATAAGTTACTTGAATGGCATTAGCATATTCAATCACACATTTTGGTATAATCTTGTGAGGGCAAGAGTTCTTTGCTCAAAGACATTAGTAAATGCCATAGTAGATGACTGATCAACTCCCCGCCCAAGCTTTTCTTTTGACAAAAAGAAAAAGAAGTCTTTTTCTCCCAAATGACTTGAGCTCATAATTTGTTCAAGTGTACTTACCAAATGTTGAGTTTTTATATTCAATCTTTGAAACCAAGTTTCTTTATCGGTTATTGAAGAATTTAATTGTTGATGTCTTTAGCTCTCAAAAGAAGAGAAACATATAAGTAATATCTAACCAAGAATTCTTTGTGCTGTCACTGGCAAGCAGATCAAGAAGGCCCTAAGAGGTGTAAAAGTTGAAGTTACACATAGAGGAAATTTTCGAAGGAAGTACAGAATATCAGGATTGACTTCACAGCCTACAAGGGAGCTTGTGTATGTCTTTTTTAATTTTAGCAGGTTGAACTTGTCCCTTTTAGACATGTCCTCCTATGAAATGATTGTCTCTTTTCCCCCTGGACAGTTTTCCTCTTGATGAGCAAATGAACATGAAATCAGTAGTTGATTATTTTCAAGAAATGTATGGATTTACAATCAAATATTCTCATCTACCATGCCTTCAAGTAGGAAGTCAAAGGAAGGTGAACTATTTGCCCATGGAGGTAATCTTTGCTTTGAATTTAATTAAATTACTTGATTCTAGCTTTTCCATAGAGCACTCATGTGAATCTTGTCCCAGGCATGCAAGATAGTTGGGGGCCAGAGATATACAAAAGGGCTAAATGAAAAGCAGATAACTTCTCTGCTGAAGGTCTCATGCCAGAGACCGCGTGAACAAGAGACAGACATCTTACAGGTCATATGGTCATGGGTTCTTGATTTCACCCTCCATCCTTCCATTTCTGATCCATTTTTATTTGAGAGCCAAATTGAACATTATATAGTTTAAGTAGGTCCTTACCATGTATTAATTTGCTATCATGGTAACTTCATCCTTTATAGTCATGTAAGCCCTTCCTCTTCAAACATAAAGTTTGTGTTTGGCCTGCTTTATTTATCTAGAACTTCTCTATTTACTTGCAGACTATTCACCAAAACAATTACGAGAATAATCCCTATGCAAAAGAGTTTGGCATCAGCATAGACAACAAGCTTGCATCAGTTGAGGCTCGGGTTCTTCCACCTCCATGGGTAATTTTCTCATAATTAATTAAATTGTTTACAGTGTTGTTTGCTAATGGCATTATGTTGATAGTATATTTTGGCTCTTTCCGTCCCTATAGTTGAAATATCACGACACTGGAAGAGAGAAAGAATACTTGCCACAAGTTGGTCAGTGGAATATGATGAACAAGGTTAGCTCAGACATGACCAGATAATAGATGAAATTCTTTTATTGGAACAAAAGAAAAAGGAAAATTACTTGTTCCACACTGATTATAATTCTGGTACTTTTAATGCAGAAAGTTATAAATGGAAGTACTGTAAAATATTGGGCATGTATCAACTTCTCTCGAAGTGTACAGGAAAGTACAGCCAGAGGATTTTGCCAACAGTTAGTTCAGATGTGCCAAATCTCAGGCATGGTAAAGTTTCAAATTTTGGCTATGCCTTGTTGAATTCTTTATATAGACTATTTATTTGAATTGCACTCAATACTCACTTTTTCCAATTATAATTACTCATCTTCAATTTTAAATAATCATCAACAGTTATTTTCATTGTTAAAGATGTAATATAAAACCATTCTTGTGCGTTCACCATATAGTTTTAGCTTTTGGGTGGTGCCAGAGCCTTTATGATCAAGTGGTTTAAAGTTTGATAATTATCGTCCCCATTCTTCTCATTGTTGAATTTCAACATAAGGAAGGTCTTTCATTCTATTATTTATCCATGCTTTAAACCCAAAGGGATCTTCTGTCTGAGGGAAGTTTAGAGATGTAATGTAGAACTGCTCACATATGTTCATCTAACAAGTTAAGCTTTTGGAATAGTTGGTTCAAGACATTCATGGCATAGTAAAATGGCTTCATTTAATCCTTGTAGCCTATCTCACCTAGTGGAAAAGGGCTTCAATTATTGTTGCTATTTGTGCACTTGACATTCACATTGTTTGTTTAATCTTTATCAGGAATTCAGTCAGGACCCTGTGATTCCTATATATTCGGCTAGACCAGATCAGGTAAAGAAGGCTTTGAAGTATGTACATTCTGCTGCTATAGACAAACTTGATGGGAAAGAGCTAGAGTTGTTGATTGCCATTCTTCCAGACAATAATGGCTCTCTGTATGGTATGATTCTAGGTCACTCTTCCATTTGCATGACTTCTTAATCATAGCTAAGATGGTACTGGTTTATAATTACAGAAATGTTTAGAGGTAATAGTATCTTGATGTTTCTTCCTTTCACCTTTTTTCATTTCTTATGCAGTTATGCCTTTAAAATGGTATCCTCTTGCATTATTGCATATATTCTTTCTTTCTTTTTTTTCCTGGAAATTTCATTTATAAACATGGTTTCAAGAAAAAAAGATGCTTAGCATTTTTCTCATTACCTATATTTCATTTCAGTTTTTCCGAGGAAAAAATTATTTTGTGCTTGCATTAAAGAAACAAACTCTTCATTCAGGTGATCTCAAAAGAATCTGCGAAACAGATCTGGGATTGATTTCTCAATGCTGCCTTACAAAACATGTATTCAAGATCAATAGACAGTACCTGGCTAATGTATCACTAAAAATCAATGTCAAGGTCTGTTATTTTTAAATGATCAATCATACTTTACAATCCATACTGACAGAATGGCTACATTCTACACTAAATTATTTATTACCATCTCTTAACTCATTCTTTTATTTGTTATTATTATTTTCATTTAAATAAATGATTTATCCTTGTAGATGGGAGGAAGAAACACAGTACTTTTGGATGCTTTAAGCTGGAGGATTCCATTGGTTAGTGATATTCCAACAATAATATTTGGAGCTGATGTAACTCATCCAGAATCAGGAGAGGATTCTTGTCCATCCATTGCCGCTGTAAGCATTTCCAAACTCCTACATACAATCATTGGATGCCCTATGTTTGATATATACTGATTATGGTAATCCAGGTTGTAGCCTCTCAGGACTGGCCTGAAGTAACAAAATATGCAGGGTTGGTTTGTGCTCAGCCTCATCGAGAAGAACTCATTCAAGATCTTTTCAGATGTTGGAAAGATCCACAGAGGGGTGTAGTTTATGGTGGTATGATCAGGTACTTAACTAGCATCTCTTCTAAGTTCTAACCATGTAGCATTGTGTCTCTGTGAAACGTGTTTGCTTCTTAAATTTTTATACTACATTGCAAATTCATATAGGCCCCCTGTTGTATTGACCTGATTTTTCTTTAAAAGCCTTACAATATCTTGGGTTGACATTCTTTCAGTTTCCTAATATCAAAGTATCCCGGTCTTTCTGGGTTGAGACTTGTGATTTACACTTGAGTAAAGAATGTCTGTGAGCTCAATCATTGAACACTTGGGAAATCATAATGATTTTTTCAGCATTTATTATTTGACGTTACCCAACATCTGCATCCGGGTAAATCCTCATTTTAGTCCCTCAAGTATTACCCTCTTTCATAAATAGTTTTTAAAGTAATGAAATTATATAAGTAGTCTCTAAACTATTAAAAAATCATCAGTTTAGTCCATACGTTGATGTATTTAATTTTATAGATAATGAGGGACTAATTTGAAGATTTTTTCGATACATAAGGGACTATGTAGCATGATTTTAATAGTTTCAGGACTAATATAATTTTATTGCTTTAAAAACTATTTAGGAGAGGATAATACTTGAGAGACCAAATTAAGGATTTACTCTCTGTGTGCCGTTTAGTTCATACTAATTTGTGAAACTACAGGGAGCTTTTACTATCATTTAAGAAGGCAACCGGACAAAAGCCATTGAGAATAATCTTTTACAGGTAGGAGTTATCTGTTCCGGTATTGTTCTTGTTAGGAAGTTAAGAATGTGGAGTTATTTAACTATAGTTATAATGTTATTCAATATATTTTTAGGGATGGGGTAAGTGAAGGACAGTTCTACCAGGTATTGCTATATGAGCTTGATGCTATCCGCAAGGTACTTGGAGAAAACAATTCAGTAGTTATAATTTATATTACTATGCCATTCTCCAATATTTATATTCTTATTATGTACAGGCTTGTGCATCTTTGGAACCTAGTTACCAACCTCCAGTAACATTTGTCGTTGTTCAAAAACGGCATCACACTAGACTCTTCCCAAACAATCATGATGACAGAAATAGTACTGATAAAAGTGGGAATATCTTACCTGGTAAAATATTTTTCCTTCTGCCAGCTGCTAGACTTTGTGCTTGTGTCTAAATAATTTTCTGCTCATTCTCCAATTTCATCAACCAGTGTTGTAATTGTAAATGATCAGAGTTAAGCGATTAGTCTGATTGTAATGTAGGTACTGTGGTAGATTCTAAGATCTGTCATCCTTCTGAATTCGACTTCTACTTATGCAGTCATGCGGGAATTCAGGTATGAGAATGGCATTGATGCTGCCACATTAGCTAGGACTAGGACTAGAAATGCGTGTCAACTTTTGCAATGTGTGTAGTAGCATCTGATTTATGTTGGTGATTGGCAATTTACAGGGTACAAGTAGACCAGCGCACTATCATGTCCTCTGGGACGAGAACAATTTCACTGCAGATGAGATTCAGTCTCTAACCAACAATTTATGCTACACGTAAATAATTTCTCTATTCATCATCTCAAATTTCTTATGCTCTATTTTTGATGTGACATAACCTTCCTAACATTTTGGTTGCAGTTATGCAAGATGCACACGGTCTGTTTCTGTAGGTAATTTTCTTGCTCTTGCTAAACATAAACAAGTATAATCAACCAATAAGTATAGTAATGTTAGTTTCAAATACAAACGATTCATTATTCAACAAAAGCAAACATTGAAATTTCCTTGCAACCTAACTGGTTTAGAAGCATATTGGTTACTTCACCATACATAAAGTTTGTATTGTGTGTGCACTGTGCAGTGCCTCCAGCATACTATGCTCATCTAGCAGCCTACAGAGCTCGATTCTACATGGAACCTGATGTTGCTGAGATTACTAAACTGCGAGGTACAAGATCAAAAGAAGGGCCTGTTCGGCCACTACCTGCTCTCAAAGAGAAGGTGAAGAATGTTATGTTTTACTGTTGAAAGAGGCACGACACAATTAGAGGCTTCCAAGTAGAGAAACAGCAGCATACATAGTTAACGGAAACTAATTAGAGGTTGAAAAGTTGTCTATGTTCATATTATAAGAAAATTTTGACATCTTTAAAGTCTTAGTTATCTGTGTAGTGTGCCGTTTTAAGGTCCATATCCAATGTTGAGATTGGTTGGTTGTCTTGGACAATTTCATTCAAGTTTGCGTCAATTTTCTCACACCCTTTTTAATATAGTTTCTTTTTATAAAATATCTTTAACGTTCTGTTACTAACAACACACAAAAATATGTTTCAGTTATGTATTTTGTTTAAATACCCAATAAAAATGTGATTCCATTATGTGTTTAGCTTAGATACATAATGGAAACACAATACAATATAAATGTGTTTCCGATTGTATGTATGCACAACAAAAACAATTTACTGCATAAGAAAAAAAAATGAAGGCAACGAGCAAAACGGGGTGCTGCGACTGAGAACTGTTTTAAAAGTAGGGGAGGTGAGAAGGTGGAGGTAAGATGGTCTTTAGAAATCAAAATAAAATGGGGTCTGAACTTAGAGTTTTGGGGGTGTATAAATAATAGCCCCTTTGTTCCAGCATGTGTATCTCATTCATTTTCACGTAAAGGCCCAAAGAATGTAATTACATTAGTTGTCTACCGGTCCTTATATGATGTGTTCTCAAGTTCTAACTAGGTTTCTGAGTCGAAGGTGCATGTTTGTTGGAATTATTTTGGAGGAAATAATCACATCTTTTTTTTTTTCAGAAAGAATTTTTTTTAAAAAAGTGATTATTATTTATTAATATAGAAAACCATAATTAATAAACATGCACATCAATTAAATTTTAGTGGATGTGAGTAACGAATAGTGCAACTTTATATGCTAAAATATTATAATTAAAGTAACACAAAACCTCTATATGCACTTAAAAAAAATGGTAAGTGATGTACTACTGCAGTTACAATTATGCACATTTAGCATAATTTAAACTCTCAAAAGTGGTGTATGTCCAGATTATGACACACCACTAACATTTTTATAAGTATTATTTAATCTAAGCCTTTTTAAACTCAATGTATTCTTTGACTTGCTTTCTCGAATAATTCAAGTTTCACTTACAATTCAATACAATTTAGCTATCTATTAATTCATATCATAAGATGAATCTTAAATGACTTAATATCTTACGATACATGAATGAATATACGTAATTTTGTATCATGAATATGATTCACACAATTCAACAATTCATTATATTTTTCACTTTTTATTTTTCTTTCACAATTCTCATCTGAAATTTGAGAAGTCATATAAACTTCAATTATTAAATAAAAAGGAATAGAAGGAACAAGAATGATGTAGAATTTTTTGCACGACTTATCTGCAAACTTAATATACATTTCTTTACTTATTCTTTTGTTAAAAATTCCTTGGGTGTAAAAAGAATAAACTCAAGCTCCGTTTGCATATTGATTAAATTACATATTTGGTCTCTTTATTTATTTAAATTGTTCAATTTGGCCTCTCTATTATTGAAAAGTTTAATTTGATCTTTCAATTCTTAAAATTAATGCAATATTACCATTTTCGTCCAAAAATAATAACCACATTAGTATAATGAACAAGAATGATATTGAATTATAAATAGTGATGGTTTTCAACTTCACTATAATAATTTTATTATTTTAGTTTAAAAAAAATAATAAAATATTATAATATTAAAAAAATTATATTTTTAAAATACTGGTAGTTTTAACTACAACAACAATAAATTTATATTTTAAATTATAAAATATAATAACTTTCAACTCTCTTTTTTGTTATCAACGAGTGCCTAAGACTTTTAGGATCACTAAAACCTCATATCTAGATTCATCCACTAATGTGTCCAAAGTTTAAGCACAACACTACAATCACCGACTCGAATTCGCAGTAAGATAATTTTTTTTCACTACCATATCTTTAAGCATAAGTGTATCACTTACTCTCATCTTAGGTGCATCACTATACACTATAAAAGACTCACTTGAGTTGGGAAACACTAACATAGGTACAACATCTTACAACTATACCTCCTTACGACATGACATAGAGACTCACCCCTCTAGCCAAAACTCACTTAACATCTTAGTACATGACTACTTGTCCATAAGTACTTGCAACACTACTCTCAAGTACTCAACATATTCTTTTCAAGTCTTAGATTACACTAGAATATCATTCATTAAAACAACTATGAACCTATCTAAGTAAGGGTAGAAGTTCCTATTCCAAAAGGTCATCTTAATCATCACCTAGTTGACAACCTCATACTCTTGTCCTTCTTCTTGACTAGTAAGAGTGGTACTCCCACTATAACACATTAAGCTTCACAAATCGTTTCTCTAGTAACTTCTCTATTTGTCTCTTGAGCTCAACTTATTCTTGGGGTGACATCCTAAACGATGTTATGGTAAGGGTCTTATTCGAGGTACTAAATCTATGGAAAGTAGAAATCTACTCTTTGAGGGTAAGCTATAAACATCAATGACAACAACCTCTTTCTCTACCTTTAGGGAAACTAGCCTTACTTACACTTGGACATCTTCTCTCATGAATTTCTTCACTTGGTTGGCTCGCAAACTTTGTTCCTTATTATTTGGCTCCCTCTTGGGATTAGGACGATCCCTCTCAATGCATCCTTGTTTCCTATAGTTGAAATGAATCACGGTCTCATCCTTACATTTGCATACAATGTGTCTACATTGATCGCAGTGCTTACATCTTTATGGTAGAATGAATTCTTTCTCTACTACCGTCATTAGTAGGTTAGTGTGTCATAGTATTTTGGTTGTTGTATTTCTAGTTGAAAACCGTTCATGAATCTTCCCGCAATTGAAATGCTCTCCAACTTTATTCCAACGACGAAGAAGGTATCTCAATGATTCTTCAACTTGACTGCATAGTCTATCACGATCTTGTTGCCCTGCTTGAGTTTCAGGAACTCCTTTCTTTGTAGTTACGAACATCCTCTAGAAGCACTTCTTTTAAAAATGTCTCTTAAATCCTCCCAAGCGATTGTTCTGGCCTCAACTTTCAATCATCGATGCTTATTCTCCCACCAACATTCGACCTCTTCAACTAACTTGAAAGCAACAAGGGTCACCTTTTGAGTGTCTGCGCACGCCATGACTCAAAAAATCTTTAAATTTTCCACAACCAACTTTGTACACCTATGGGGTTGTACGCTCTATGAAGTGTTAATGATTTATTCTATTAGAACCTATCTAGTGCTTGGAACCCTATCGTTCCATCATCCCTACAAAATCTCGAGAGTCCTCTAGACTTAGCTCCACTTCTAGCTACTCACAACTTTAGTGGAGATGTGGGTGAAGAAAATTAAGAAGTTGCATAAGCAAGAAATTTTCAAAGCAAAATGAGAAGTATCAAGCTCAACCATAGCATGACCATACCTATTGGCAACCATTACTTCCCACGTTAACTAGATGTAGCAAGTAATGCAAACAAATAAGTCTTATGCAAAAATTCAAATAATATACTAGTAGCACACTCTTTATCATAGTACACACCAATAGCAAGACAGGCACATAACACACACAAGGCCGAATGAATTGACCTGCATACCACTAAATGTAACACCCTCTACCCTCGATACATCATAGTATTATAAAATATAATTTAGCGGTAAATGATTCACAAATTCAAAATTCAAATTATCATTAATACGAAACTTTAAAATAAAGCAAAAGCATGCGCTCCTAATATATAAATCATAATTACATAATAAAGCGCCTCGATGTCACATATTCTATCAAAGCTTAACCCAAACCAAAAATAAGAACAATAGAAAAAATTACATAACGCCACAATAAAGATAGCAGTTGGGGAGCCCTAGCTCAACTTTCATGCTCTTGGTTGTCATTACCTGCCCTGCAAATGACAATCAACCCAAACACAGACAATGCAAACAAAAGAGAGTGAGAAATATTCTTCACTCGAGCTCATGGTATAAGCACACTATGAGTAGGATGCACGCATGCAAACACGCAATTCATTTTGTACTTTAAATTTCGAACACCCAAGGTAGATAGATCATTTTGTACAAAAAATTCCTAGGGTAGATTTCTTTCGTCACATCGACACTTTGCAGTTCATTTTTTAGCCATGAAGATTTTAACGAAGCACACATGGTTGCTTTCATTTTAATAGAATTACATACTTCTTCACCTTCTGTGGGTGCCAACATTTCCTCATTGTCATCCTACTACTTAGCGATCAAGGCGACACCTTTGAAGTGCGTCACAAGTTGACCATATGACTTGGCAATCATATGTCATCCCAAGATGCGTCATAGGTCGACCCTACCATTTTGGTAACCATGACTTCATCCTTGAGGTGCATCACAAGTCGACCTTACAATTCAGTGGTCATGGTGTCATCCCCAAGGTGTGTCACAGGTCGACCCTACAATTGATGGACATTGTATCATCCTTGAGGTGCACCGTAAGTTGACCATACTTCTTGGTAATCACAATATCATCCTTGAGATGCGTTGCAAGTCGACCATTACGACTTTGCCATCATTATTAAAAAAGATTGACTTCTAACCGTCCATAGTGACTTGACACAATTACCATCACATGATTTAATTTTAAAGAACGAGTTTATAAATTATGCTTAATGATCAATCATATTTCAGAATCGACTAGATTCACATCATTTATATAAGTTTGGGTTTATTACGACGAACAACTGAGCATAGTTCTTAACCAATTATCATCAATGGTTTGGCATCAACAATTAACTTTGAGAAAAATTGACACACAAGCAAATTAATTCGAAGAAAATGCGACATACAAATGCATTCATGTCTTTGGCCCAATCAAGGCCACTACATCCATGCGCAAGGGAATATAAAAAGTTCGACAAAAGTCTAAAAAAAAAAACAAAACTAACTTCTATGCCCACTGCCTCAACACGTCAGGCTCCACCAGCTGCCCATCCACGATCCCCTTAAAATTGTCGAGCTCTCCCAAATTGAGACAGTGTATAAGTGTTTCACCTGTAGCACGGTGGTGTCAAACCCTACTGTAAAATTGTCGACAACTTCTTCCCGCGCTTGGGCTAGATGATACGTCACTTTATCTAATTCCTTGGCGGCAACCTTTACTTGGGTCATGAGCAACTCCATCTACCTTGTAGTCTCTTCCTTCTCCCTTTGAGCAGCTTCTCGATCCTGCTTGAATGCCATCTCCGCCTCTGACAGCTTTTCCACTCAAATTCTCGCCTCCTCCTAGGTCTTCGGCATCTCCTTTTTTAGTGTCGCCACCTCCTCAATCAAGGACCCGAACTCAGCCCTCATAGCCTTTTTTGCCTTCACCAGGTCGCGTACCTTTTCCTTCGCCCCTAAGGATAATAGGGCCATTATGTTAGCCATTTCTTCCAAACCTCTGGATCACATCTAAATGAGGGAAAGCAGTGTCCCACAATGATAAGGCTTGCTCAATTGTATGCTTATAATCTACGACGTCCCAATTCTCACCTAGTGGCATGGGTCACCATACACCCTTCAGAAATAGGATCGGTGGCGGGATTCCCAGGGGCACGTAACTCCTCTTTTGACACTTCGATGTAAGCTACCTCCTTCCCCTTGGCATCCTCACACCACCTCTTCCTCTTGTCGCGGTCAAGATCTTGAACCTCGGTCCCGAAATTGGCCTCCTCAGCTTGCATCGTCGCAGTTGTAGCCTTGACCTTCCTTTCCTTCATCAACTTGGCCATTTCCCAATTTGACATTGCCACCATTTTCTCTATACAAAATGGGAGGATTTGTTTGA
This sequence comes from Mucuna pruriens, assembly GCA_025330945.1. Lineage (NCBI taxonomy): Eukaryota > Viridiplantae > Streptophyta > Magnoliopsida > Fabales > Fabaceae > Mucuna > Mucuna pruriens. The sequence goes on from JAENHJ010000014.1 coordinate 1,318,916, forward strand.
CCTAACTAAAGATGTTAGATAAACTAGAGGAGAAAAATATTTTATTTTTTTGACATATCAGTAACATAGATTGATACCATGTTAATAATAAAACAATTCATAATATTACAACGTCTTTTAATTAGCACACTAAATACTCATAAATAGCGGTTACAAAACAATAATACCTCTTAATGCAAAATAATTGTTCATTAATATAGAGTAATTGTCTCTTAATACAGAGTAACTGTTCCTTAATACAGAGTAACTAACAACTCTTCATCTTATACCCCTTTATTTTCTAATTATTATTTCTATCGTCTCTTCGTAATTAGAAAATTCTGTACACCAAGTCTTGTTCTCAATCTTCTAAAATCTTCAAACTTAAGGGGCTTAGTAAAAATATATGCAACTTGATCTTGAGTCTTCGCATGAACTAGCTCTACCTCTTTCTTGACAATGCATTCTCTAATGAAATGATACCTTGTATCTATCTATTTGCTTCATTTATGAAACACCAGATTCTTAGCAAGAATTTGTGCAGATTTATTATTAATTTGAATTTTTGTACTCTCCTCTTGGTTCATATTAAACTCCTTTAACAATCTTCTTAGACAAATAACTTGACACGTGCAAGAAGTTGCAGCCACATACTCAGCTTTAGAAATACAAAGTGTAATAATGACTTGCTTTAAGGTAACAAAGAATTCTCTTTGCTGCCTTCATATGAGTAGAGGTAGGAGCTTCCATAAAGCGACAAACTATACCAACTACATACATAATATTTGGCCTTGTACTTGTTAAATACCTTAAGCTTCCTACAAGACTTTTGAACAAAGTAGGATCTTCCTTCTCTCCACTATCAAACCTTGACAATTTCAACGAACCTTCCACGGGTGTGTTCACAGGGATGAAATCAAACATTTTAAATTTCTCCAACACCTTCTTTGCATAGCTTTCTTGAGAAAAAAAATGTCATTATTCATTTGCTTCACTTCTAATCCCAAGTAGTAGGACATGAGTCCTATATCTGTCATCTCATATTCACAAGAACATAACCTTCTTGAAGTCTTCCAACAAATTTGGGTTATTTCCAATATAAATAAGATCATCCACATAAAGACAAACTAGAAGAATATTATCATTATCAAATTTTTTAACATAAAGAGCATACTCATGTTGGCAATGAACAAACCCATTGTCTTGAAAATACTTGTCAATGCGACTATTCCATGTCCTTGGTGCTTGCTTTAGGCCATACAACACCTTCTTCAATTTCAAGACCTTCTCCTCTTGTCCTTTGATGGCAAAGTCCATTGGTTGTTCAACATAGACATTTTCCTCAAGATAGCCATTTAGGAAAGCTAATTTGACATCAAGTTGGAAGATTCTCCAACCCATTTGAGCTGCAATTGAAATAAGAAGATGAACTGTCTTCATACGAGCAACTGGTGCAAACACTTCATCATAATCAACTCCATGTTGTTGCTTGTATCCTTTAGCAACAAGCCTTGCTTTGCATCTTTCCACCTCTCCCTTTGCATTCTTTTTGATCTTAAACACCCATTTGACTCCAATTGCTTCATGACCCTTAGGAAGATTTGATAACTCCCAAGTGTCATTCTTCTTTATGGCTTTGATTTCTTCCTCCATGGCTTGTCTCCACCTTTTGTCCTCCATAACTTCATCAAAATTTAGAGGCTTGCTGTCAACAAAAAGACAAAATAAATCATTTATAATTTCAGTTTCATCATATATTTCTTGAATGCTTCTCATTTTTTGTGTCCTTTCACTTGGACTCCCTTCGAAAGATGAGGCTTCATGTATTGAAGGATTTAGTGATGGAGGTGGAGTAGAAAACTCATTTGGTACTACAACTTTTTGATCACCTTCTTCAAAATATGGAAGGAAATCATAAGTGGCTTCTTCTTTCTCCCAATTTCATGCCTCTTCTTCATCAAATTCTACGTCTCTACATACAATCATCTTCCTATTGTTTGGATTATACAACTTGTAGCCTTTTGAATTTGCATCATAACCAATGAATACATGCTTCACACTCCTATCATCAAGTTTGGATCTTCCTTGGTTGGGCACATGAACATATGCAATGCTCCCAAAGACTTTAAAATGGTCAACTTTTGGCTTCACTCCACTCCATGTAGGAGAGCGACTAGACAAATAAGCTGCACATAAAACAGCTTCGGCCAAAAATTCCTTGGGCATAAATTTAACTTTCAACATACATCTAGCCATGTTAAGCATAGTTCTATTTTTTCTCTCCACTACCCCATTTTGTTGTAGGGTTCTAGGAACTGTTAGAGGGCGACGAATCTCATTCTTTTCACAAAATTCATTGAATTCTTTTTATGTGAATTCGCCACCTCTATCAGATCTTAAAGCCTTAATTACATAACCATTCTCTTTTTCTACAAGAGCTTTAAAATTTTTAAAAATTACAAATGCCTCAGATTTATGCTTTAAGAAATACACCCAAGTCTTCATACTAAAATCATCAATAAAAAGCAAGAAATATTTATTTTTACCAAATGAAGGAGGATCAATTGGACCACACACATTAGTGTGCACAAGTTGGAGAGGCTCATTTGCTCTTGATTCAATTTCTTTAGGAAAACTTTTTCTTGCATGCTTTCTAAGGAGACATGCTTCACACAATTAATTGGGATGGTTGATGAGGCATCCCCTTCACCATCTTCTCATCTCCTAAGGCCTTAAGTGCTCCAAAATTCAAGTGCCCAAACCTCATATGCCAACACCACGCTTCATCTTTTATGCTAACCTTTAAGCATTTTGCTTCATTGGTCTTAATGCTCAACATGAACATTCTATTTCTTGACATAAACACCTTAGCAACCAAATTAGAATTTTAATCTCTAAGCCACAAACAATTTTCTTTCATGAGGATTTCATACCCCTTCTCAATAAGTTGTCCCAAACTCAAAATATTACTTTTTAATTTAGGAATATAATAGACATCCTTGATGAATTTGTGAGAGCCATCTTTTAAGGAAATTAAAATAGTACCTTTCCCTTGGATTTTCACCTTGGAAGAATCACCAAAGGAAACATTTCCTCCCACCTTCTCTTCAAGCTCCACAAATTTCTCCTTGTAACCACACATGTGATTACTTGCTCCATTGTCAAGATACCATACGCTCTTATCATCACTATCTTCATTAAATGCTAGTAACAGTGTTGGCTCTTCACCTTCTTCTTTGTCACCAACAAGATTTGTCTTTTATTCAACATTGGTTCTACACTCCCAAGAAAATGATCATATTTATGACAATTATAACATTCAACATTAGATTTATCATACCTCCTTTCATTCGTTCTACCAAAATTTCCTCTACCTCTTCCTCTTCCACGACCTTTGGTGGGTTGATAACTCCTTTCAATATTATAAAAGTTGTCATGATCTCCTTTTCTACCTCTTCCTCCTCTTCCTTGGCTACGTCCACGTCCACGTCTACGTCCTCTTTGATATTTTTCTCCTCCATTTTCTTTCAAAGAAGCTTTGGCATTTAGGACTTGCTCCAAAGGCTCCTCATGTCTTCTCTTGAACCTTTCTTCATATGCTTGAAGTGAACTCATCAATTGGTCATTGTCATCAATTCTAAATCCTTTGACTCTTCAATTTCACAAACCGCAAAATCAAATTTTATGGTTAAAGAACGAAGAATTTCTTTCTACAACATGAATATTTTCCATATTCTCTTTGTAACGCTTCATTTGGTTCACTACTATCATCACCCTATTGCCAAAATCTGAAATTGATTCAGACTCCTTCATATGCAAGGATTCAAAATCTCCTCTTAGAGTTTGTAGGCACACCTTCTTCACCTTGTCAACACCTGATGATGCGTGTTTTTACAGTCGTTTTACGCGCTTATCAAATAACTAAAGCTAACTATAGCATAGCTAACCCTAGGTCATTCTTCTCAAAGACACAGTGTGTTCAGTTGTGAATTGGTGTTAAGTGAAGTGACGTAGAATTTGAGATGTAAAATACTGACTCCCCTTGGCACTGGCCGAGTAGCTCTCGGCAGAGACTGAGCCGAGATGATCCTGGTAGAGATAATCCGGCTTGGTCTCGGCTGAGTGCAGACAGACGCTACAGAGATGGACTATCTCTGTCTCAGACTAAAAAGCATTAAACAGGGGGGTTGGGAATGCAAGTAATGCAGAAAATAGACTAAGACTACGAATGCAATAAACATATACTACTGTTACTAGTTATCTATTATTATTATTATTTAACTGTGCTCATATTCAGTCCCATTAATCCAAGTTCAGTCCAGTCTCCACACTCCATTTCTCAATCCATATCAGCCTTGGGAAGTCTTATGGCAATCGCCAAAGGTTCGTCCATTGCCATACCGAGGATTTATGCAATCGCTACCTCATCAGTTGGCAGGGATTAAGTTCAGAGCTGATTTTAGGTTCTTAGTTAACAATCGCCAATTGATTACCTACTAAATTAGTTAAACCAGTTCCAATCGGCTTAGCTTAACATTGTTCACAATTTAATTGCAATCACGGATCAAACCATGAATTAAAGTAGAGGAAGAGAATGGAGATAAGAGTCGCAGAATGAAATTGATTAACAGAAATGGAATACAAATACAGTGGTCCTAAATTCGGGTGAATCCATCTTCCACGACGATCGCCATGGTTGATGGTGGTGGTTCACCTCCGTTAGCCTGAGTGTTGAGGATCAGCTCCACCAGAGTGCGTCAGTAGTCTGATCGGTCCCCTCTGGCAGACTTCGACTTCTCAGTCTCAGACCTACACTTCCTCAATCGAGAGAAATGCCAATGCAGCACCGTGCACCACCAGGAATGGAAGGATGAGAGCGAGGAAATGGAGTAAATGAAGTGTATTAAGAATGAATTCAAAGACGCAGAAAAAGTGCACAGTTCCTCCTATATATACACGAGCTGAGTAGCTAGATGCTAACAAAATATCCTAACGAATCCTAACAGAATTACACTGTGAATGTCCTATTCTACCCCTGTGCAGATCTTCTAACGTGACATGGCAGATTTCCTAGGAGTGACATGGCAGCTGAGCTGACACTGAGGTGGCCTCCGAGCTGGATAGCTGATGTGGTCAATACAATTTGGGCCGCTCTTTGTTGGGCTGCTGGACTGCAAGGCATGGGCTGTCGAGACGAATCTGGCTTGGCCAAGATGGAGTCGGTCTGGCCGGGATGACTTCATCTCGGCTGAAACTCCTCTATTGACCCTGGTCAACTCGGCTTGACCTGCAGAAGAAGGAGTGATACTTTTTATTAGCTAAGAAATCTGAATTAACACAGATTTGTATTTTTTCTGTATTTAAGCTCATAAAATGAATCTTAGCTAACAATCCATTCTTAAGCACAAAATAGTCTTGCTAACCTCCTTCTTAGGTGTCTAAAAGATGTATAAATTGTGACTCATCACACCTCCACACTTACCCTTTTGCACTCCTGGGCAAAATAAAATGAAAATCAACAAGGGGAAATTTAGATAGAAAAGAATTTTTTTTTTCACTTGGCTTCCTTCAGTTCAACCGAGACAGAGTCGGCACTCATTCACCCTAAGATCGAGATACTCTAACAATCCGGAAATTACTCCTTCCGCGCTCTAGGAAAATTCATGACTTACAAACAAGAGAAGGTAACCAAGAGTGACAGAGCTCTCTTTTAGGCAAATAACTCCCTCATTCCTCACGTGTTTGGGCTTGTATTTACACTCAACATTCATGGAACTTATATTACCATATTTTGACAAATCTCTCTTCTTACACCTGCAAAAACACACACAGTTATGATCACTAGGACTTCTTTTCGGCTTGTAGCGAGGCTGGGTCATAGGTAGGATAAAATATTGGAAGACTGGTTTCAGGACCCATGAGGAAGAGAGGAGCAATGGGGAGATAGCTTTTATTAGCCTGAGGGTGACCCAGGATGCTGCCAATTTCTCCTTCTTGCTGCTACTTGCTCATTTCCTTTTCTTTTACTTATTCGTTTCAGCTCAGATTTTTAGCTGTTGCTCCACTTTTCCTTTTCTTTCTTTCACTCGTTTTTATTCTTTTATTGCTCTTTGAGCCTCAGATTGTGCTGAACAACCTTTTGCTTCCTGGAGTTCCCCCATGCTTGATCATGACTTACTCCCAAAACAATTCCAAAGCTCCTCTACTCCCATAGGGTGAGGTTAATTATTGGTTTTTCTGGCCTTGGCTTGTAGTGAGCTGTCAGAAAGAATGGTTAGATTAGGCTCAAATGGGGGAAAGCAACAGATACATTTATTCAGGTAGGCTTTATTTGGCTCGGAGCTAATTAAAAACATGGCCTAGATCATGTCATTCCTGTATGTAAAAACAGTTGTATCCAGAGGGTTAAGGAAAAATGTAGAATATGCAATTATCATGAATGCAAAAATCACACTAGAAGAAGAAGAGAAATGGCCAGATGTAAGCCATCAATATTTTACAAGGGCTCAAAATCTCACACAGGTTGTTTTACTTGTCACCAAAGGTTTTCCTTTCAGTTTTACAGTCAATCACTGACTAGAGCACAAAAGTTTCATTCCCCTCAAGCTAGGGAAATCTCTTGCCAAAGTTGCAGAGTTACCCCTACTGTCTTTTTCAAACTTACAGAAGTCAATTCAAGATTCTTTTCAAAACAATTTATTTTTGACAATCCACTTTGAAATTCTGTTTAGGAGGAGAGCTTGAAAGTAAATGACAGAATTGAAACTCTGCCAGGCCGAAGATGTTTCGGATCAGGCCGAGATGGCACAGAATCGGCATGGACTCGGCTTGGGCAGCTTTTATTGAAAAACATGACAGATTTAAAAAATAAAATGAAACAAAGCAATTGAAGGAAAACAACAAAGTGATTAAAGCTAACAAAACAAAGATTAAAATTAGTAGAGTTCAGGAGGATGGGAATAGAATTAAGACACAGCAATTGAAATGACCCCCCCACACTTAAAATCTGCATTGTCCTCAATGCGAGGCAGGCTCATCTAATGATGCTGGTTCCATCAATGATATTATCTCCATGTCATGAGTGATAGGCGCTGGACCTTCATGGAATGGCTTAATCTGGTGCCCATTGACCTGGAAGGTGCTGTTGCTGTGTTCATCTTTTAGCTGTACTGCACCATGGGGAAACACATTAGTGATAACAAAAGGTCCATCCCATCTAGAGCGAAGCTTACCTGCTATGAGCTTTAATCTGGAGTTGAAGAGCAGCACTTTTTGGCCAATACGGAGATCTTTTCTCAAGATCTTTTGGTCATGGAATTTTTTTACCTTTTGCTTGTAGATCCTAGAATTTTCATATGCTTCCAAGCGGAGTTCATCTAACTCTTGCAGCTGAAATTTTCTCGCTCTCCAGCTTGGTCATAGGCCAGATTGCACTACTTAACAGCCTAGTATGCTCTGTGTTCGAGCTCCACAGGAAGGTGACAGGCTTTGCCGAAAACAATCCTATAGGGAGACATCCCTAAAGGTGTCCAGTATGCAGTTCTATGTGCCTAGAGAGCATCCTCAAGGAGGCGGCTCCAGTCCTTCCTGCTAGGATTGGTCATCTTTTGCAATGTTTTCTTAATTTCCCTGTTGAACACTTTTGCTTGGCCATTTGTTTGGGGGTGGTAGGAAGTAGCAATTCTGTGTGCTACCCCGTATTTCTGAAGAAGGGAAACCATGGCTCTGTTACAGAAGTGACTACCTTGGTCACTTATGAGCGCTTTTGGCACACCGAACCTGCAGAAAATATTGGACTTCAGAAAGTCCACAACCACTATTGAATCATTGGTTCTGGTGGCAACGACTTCTACCCATCTTGATACATAATCCACGGCCAACAGAATGTATGAGTAACCATTGGAGACTGGGAATGGTCCCATGAAATCTATTCCCCAGACATCAAAAATTTCACAGAACTGGATGTATTGCTGGGGCATTTCGTGCTTTCTATTCATGGCCACTCCTGCTTTTTGGCATTTCTCGCAGGTGGAGACGAATTCATGCGCGTCTCTGAAAATAGTAGGCTAGTAGAGGCCACAGTCAAGTATTTTCCTAGCAGTCCGAGTGGATCCGTAATGGCCGCCTCCAGGTGTTGAATGACAGAACTGGAGGACCGAGTTGGTCTCAGCTTTAGGAATGCACCTGTGGATGACCTTGTCACTACACATTCTCCAAAGGTGGGGATCATCCCAAATGTAGTATTTGGCATCATTTCGGATTTTTTCTTTGTATGCCCGAGATGCCTCTGGTGGAAACTGAGATGCTGCCACAAAATTACAAATGTCAGCAAACCATGGTGGAGACGTTTTTATATGTAGCAAGTGCTCATCAGGGAACTCGTCTCGGATAGGCATCAGTTCGCTTTCTTTCTCAATTCTGCTCAGATGATCTACTACAGAATTCTCAGCACCCTTCTTATCTCTGATTTCCAGGTTGAATTCTTGAAGAAGAAGCATCCACCTAATCAGTTTTGGCTTAGCATCAGGCTTCTTCAGCAAGTACCTCAAGGTAGCATGGTCAGAGAACACAATTATCTTGGAACCGAGAAGGTAGGAACGAAATTTGTCCACGGCAAAAACTATTGCCAAGAGCTCCTTCTCAGTTGTTGTGTAGTTTTGCTGGGCCGGATCCATAGTTTTGGATGCATAGGCCACCACGTGCACCGGTTGGCCGGCTCGAGCTCTTTGGCCGAGAACGGCTCCTAATGCCGAGTTGGATGCATCACACATTAATTCAAAGGGGAGGTCCCAGTTTGGTGCTTGCAGAATAGGGGCGGATGTGAGTCTTCTCTTCAGCTCCTGAAATGCTTCCATACAGGGCCGGTCAAAGTTGAATTCCACATCCTTCTGTAGCAGCTTGGACAGAGGCAGGGCAAGTTTACTAAAATTTTTGATGAATCTTCTGTAAAAGCCTGCGTGTCCTAGGAATGAGCGAACCTCCCGCACAGAAGCGGGGTTTGGAAGGGAAGTAATGGTGTCTATCTTTGCTTTGTCTACCTCGATGCCTCTATTGGAGACCAGGTGTCCCAACACTATTCCTTCAGTCACCATGAAGTGACATTTTTCAAAATTGAGCACGAGATTTGTGTCAATGCATCTCTTCAACACTCTTGATAGATTACTCAGGCATGCTTCAAATGAATCGGCATATACCGTGAAGTCATCCATGAATACCTCCATGCAGTCCTGCAGCAAGTCCGAGAAGATGCTCAGCATGCAACGTTGAAACGTGCTCGGGGCATTGCAAAGGCCAAATGGCATGCGTGTATACGCAAAGGTACCAAATGGGCAGGTGAAGGTTGTCTTATGTTGATCTTCAGGGGCTATATGAATTTGCATGTAGCCTGAGAATCCATCCAGAAAGCAGTAATGGGATTTCCCTGCTAACTTCTCAAGCATTTGGTCAATGAAAGGCAGAGGAAAGTGGTCCTTGCGAGTTGCTTGATTCAATCTTTCTGTAGTCTATGCAAACTCGCCAGCTATTCTGAATCCTTGTTGGGACCAGCTCATCTTACTGGTTTTTCATGACAGTCATCCCAGACTTCTTTGGTACCACTTGCACAGGGCTCACCCATTGGCTATCCGAGATGGGGTAGATGATCCCTGCAGCAAGAATTTTGGTAACTTCCTTTTTGACCACGTCCAGGAGTGTTGGATTCAATCTTCTTTGCTACTGCCTTATGGGCTTGATTTCCTCCTCCAACAAGATTTTGTGCATGCAGATGGAGGGGTTTATGCCAGGAAGGTCCGCCAGCTTCCACCCTATTGCCTTCTTATGTTGCCTTAGGACCTCCAGCAACTTGTCTTCGTGCTCTTGACGGAGATTGCTAGCAATGATAACCAGGAGTTGCTGTTCCTTGTCCAGGTAGGCATATTTCAGGTGACTCGGCAATATTTTTAATTCTCTGGGTGGTAGCGGTAATGGAGATTTTTTAGTTTCTGGAGTTGGATCCAACTGGCCGACTTGATCTTGATTAGGCACCAGGTGTGCCGACATGATTTTGGCCTTTGTCTGCTTCGGCCGGCTCGACTGCATGGATTTGGTTATTGTTGGAATGGAGTCGGCATTGGCTTTAAGCGTTCCTTCTGAGTCGGATCCGGATGGACTCTTTATTTTTGCTACAGTATGAGTTAGGTCTTCTGTGGCCGAGATGGTCTCGGCAAGCTTGTCGGCTTTGATTTCTTTGGTCGAGTTGGCTTTGACTTCTTCATTGACTTGGCCTTCTTTGGCCGACTCGGGTTCGGCTGAAAAGATTGTTGCCAGTTGTGCAGATGAGGGTTGCTTAGTTTCGGCAACTTCAGCTCTGTCAATTTTCGAGGACTCCGGGTCTCCCTGATTGCATGCTTGGTTCATCGTTTTGAATAATTCGGCTTTGAAATCCAAGTCAACAATATCATCGTATTCGTCCTCGGAGCTGGAGAGAGTATGTACTTCTTCATTGTCGGCTTCTTCTGTTATGGTCCCTAAGCAGCTGATAATATCAGTAACTTCAGCAAAGTCTTTCATGCTCCCACCGCAGCTGTCCAGTTGAAGGTATTCTTCAACCAGCTCTTCAATAAGGTCAACGCCAAAGAGGGAATGGTCTTCGGTGGGGTGCCTCATGGCTTCAAAGATGTTGAATTGTACCAGAGTGTCACCGAATTCCATTGAGAGAGTCCTGGCATGCACATCAATCTTTGTTCGTGCTGTCATCAAGAATGGTCTTCCCAGAATTATGGTTGACTCTTTTTCGGGTGTCTCATCCTCCATATCAAGCACATAAAAGTCAGCTGGAAAAATTAGCTCATTGACTTGGACGAGAACATCCTCAAGAACTCCCAGGGGTTGGACAATACTCCTGTTTGCCAGTTGAATAGTCATCCCTGTGGGTTCTAAATCACCGAAATTCAGGGACCTGTAGATTGATGCTGGCATGACATTGATTGAAGCTCCCAAATCCAGCATAGCATCGGTAAAAGTACATTCACCAATGGTACATGGGACAGAAAAGATTCCGGGATCTCTGTATTTCTTTGGCAGTGTTTTTGCTCCTGTGGTGGAAGTTTCGTTTCTGGTTAGTGCTGACACCACACCTCCAACCTCCATACTCCCTTTTATCTTTTTTCGCTTGTGCACACAGAGTTCCTTGAGGAACTTTGCGTACTTGGGAATTTGCTTGATGGCATCGAGGAGTGGAATGTTGATTTCCACCTTACGGAACATCTTCACAAGCTCTTCGTCTAACTCTGATTTCCTTACCAAAGTGGTCCGAGGTGGAAATGGCAGTGGGATAGCTGTCTCTGACCGAGACTGTAAGTCAACATTTTGCTCGGAGTCGGCTTCTGCTGATCTCGGCACCTGCTCCAATATAGGTTGAGGTAGTTCTTTTCCACTTCGAAGAGTGACTACACTGGCGTTACCTCTTGGATTTGGAATGGTTTGAGAGGGAAGGTTGCTAGATCCTGTCGACTGTAATTGGCATACAGTGTTAGCTAGTTGTCAATCTGCGTTTTGAGGTCTTGAATGGTGGCGGTCATGTTTTGCTGAAACTGCATGTTGCTGGAGCTCACAGACTGCTGGAACTCCAGATTGCTAGTCGCAAGTTGCTTCATTAAGTCCTCTAGAGATGGAGAGTTGCCTGGAGTAGGCATTCTCTGCTGTTGTTGTTGCTGCTGGAAAGGTGGTACTTGGTATTGCGGAGTCGGCTGTTGATAACCTGCCTGCCTTTGATAGGTGTTCGGCATGGATCCGAATTGTTGGGTTGCATATGGTCCTTGATTCGGTCCTGGCCGAAATGGCTGTCTTCCCTGTTGCTGGTTATCAAATGGTCGATTCTGATACGGCTGCTTCCCATACTAAAATCCACCTATGGGTCCAACATTTTCTGGTTGGTTCGACTCGGTTTCTTGGAGAGTGGGGCACATATCAGTGGGGTGCTCCACGGAAGTACATATGCCACATACTTTTGCTGCCATGGCTGGTTGGTGTTGCCCAACAGCAAGCTGCCTCACAAATGATGTCAATTCGGTCAGCTGATCTCCAACCTCTGATTGGAAGCTGCACCGATTTCATTCACCAACCGTGGTTGATTTGGCCCTCTAATCCCAAACTGCTGTGTATTGCTTGCCATATTGGAAATGAGATGTCGTGCTGTTGCTAGTGTTTTGTCCATCAGAGCTCCGCCACTGGCTGCGTCTATCATACTTCTGTCCATCAACGATAATCCTTCATAGAAATACTGGATCAGCAACTGTTCGCTGATCTGATGATGTGGACAGGTGGCACAGAGTTTGTTAAACCTCTCCTAGTACTCGTGTAGTGTTTCTGCTGCATGCTGCCTGATCCCACATATTTCCTTCCTAATGGACACAGTGCGGGATGCCGGAAAGAACTTCTCCAGGAAGGTGCGCTTCATGTCTCCCCAGGTATTGAAAAGTACTGGCTGAAGATACAGCCAATCCTTCGCTGCTCCATCCAAGGAGAATGGAAATGCCTTCATTTTGATGTAGTCTTCCGATATCCCTTGCGGCCTCATTGTGGAACAAACCACATGGAATTCTTTTAAATGCTTGTGGGGATCTTCTCCTGCAAGACCATGAAACTTAGGCAACAGGTGTATAAGACCAGATTTTAACTCATATGTTTGAGCTGGCTCCAACTGTGGGTATTGGATGCACCAAGGTTGATACACCTCGTCTAGAGTGGCTAATTCCTTCAGCGTCTTATCGTTATTCTACATTTGTCCTGATTCTGCAACAACGTCAGAACTAGAAACAAAATTGTTAGTGTAAAACTGGTTAGAGTCAGCTACAGAATCTATATTGATGCTAGTATTTACTGCAGTGTTCCTAATTTTGCGTAATCTACGTAAGGTTAATTCTATTTCTGGGTCAAAAGCATACAATGGGTCAGTACTACTCCTAGTCATGCATTATACATGTTATGCAGAAAAATCAGAATTAGAAATAGTACTTGAAATAGTAAATGCAGAATTGGAAACTACAGCTATCAGTTCACTAACCAATGGAACTATAGAATGGTATACAGAAAGAATGCAATTAAACTAGCACGAATGCAAAACAGAAAAACTAGCTGAATGCAAGAATGCAATGCAGAAAGAAAGATGCAGTAGTGAATAAAAAACAAGATGCCAATTTTACGTAGCTACAGAAATAAATGTTTGATTTCTTTCTCTTCTCTTTTTTTTTTAGCGGTGAATTCACGCAGAGAAACAAATAATAGTCAACATGCTCTTTATTTAGGATCCATAAACAAAACAGACAGACATAGACAAGTTCAAAAGACTCAAGAATGACTTGATAGAAACACTTTACAGACTCGGAATTCGACCTCACTTAACTTGGCACACAAAGACACAAAAGAGCTTGTGTCCCCGGCAACGGCGCCAATTTGATGATGCATGTTTTTACAGTCGTTTTACGTGCTTATCAAATAACTAAAGCTAACTATAGCATAGATAACCCTAGGTCATTCTTCTCAAGGACACAGTGTGTTCAGTTGTGAATTAGTGTTAAGTGAAGTGACGTAGAATCTGAGATGTAAAATACTGACTCCCCTCGGCACTGGCCGAGTAGCTCTCGGTAGAGACTGAGCCGAGATGATCCCGGTAGAGATAATCCGGCTTGGTCTCGGCTGAGTGCAGACAGACGCTACAGAGATGGACTATCTCTGTCTTAGACTAAAGAGCAGTAAACAGGGGGGTTGGGAATGCAAGTAATGCAGAAAAAAGACTAAGACTACGAATGCAATAAACATATACTACTGTTACTAATTATCTATTATTATTATTATTTAACTGTGCTCATATTTAGTCCTATTAATCCAAGTTCAGTCCAGGCTCCACACTCCATTTCTCAATCCATATTAGCCTTGGGAAGTCTTATGGCAATCGCCAAAGGTTCGTCCTATGGCAATCGCCAAAGGTTCGTCCATTGCCATACCGAGGATTTATGCAATCGCTACCTTATCAGTTGGCAGGGATTAAGTTCAGAGCTGATTTTAGGTTCTCAGTTAACAATCGCCAATTGATTACCTACTAAATTAGTTAAACCAGTTCCAATCGGCTTAGCTTAACATTTTTCACAATTTAATTGCAATCGCGGATCAAACCATGAACTAAAGTAGAGGAAGAGAATGGAGATAAGAGTCGCAGAATGAAATTGATTAACAGAAATGGAATACAAATACAGTGGTCCTAAATTCGGGTGAATCCATCTTCCACGACGATCGCCATGGTTGATGGTGGTGGTTCACCTCCGTTAGCCTGAGCGTTGAGGATCAGCTCCACCAGAGTGCGTCAATAGTCTGATCGGTCCCCTCTGGTAGACTTCGGCTTCCCAGTCTCAGACTTGCACTTCCTCAATCGAGAGAAACACCAATGCAGCACCGTGCACCACCAGGAATGGAAGGATGAGAGCGAGGAAATGGAGTAAATGAAGTGTATTAAGAATGAATTCAAAGACGCAGAAAAAGTGCACAGCTCCTCCTATATATACACGAGCTGAGCAGCTAGATGCTAACAAAATATCCTAACGAATCCTAACAAAATTACACTATGAATGTCCTATTCTACCCCCTGTGCAGATCTTCTAACGTGACATGGCAGATTTCCTAGGAGTGACATGGCAGCTGAGCTGACGCTGAGGTGGCCTCCGAGCTGGATAGCTGATGTGGTCAATACAATTTGGGTCGCTCTTTATTGGGCTGCTGGACTGCAAGGCATGGGCTGCCGAGACGAATCTGGCTTGGCCAAGATGGAGTCGGTCTAGCCGGGATGACTTCATCTCGGCTAAAACTCCTCTGTTGACCCTGGTCAACTCGGCTTGACCTGCAGAAGAAGGAGTGATACGTTTTATTAGCTAAGAAATCTGAATTAACACAGATTTGTATTTTCTCTGTATTTAAGCCCATAAAATGAATCTTAGCTAACAATCCATTCTTAAGCACAAAATAGTCTTGCAAACCTCCTTCTTAGGTGTCTAAAAGATGTATAAATTGTGACTCATCAACACCTTCAAGAGAAGTTTTCAAAATCTTCCAAGCTTCTTTAGAGGTGGATACATTAGACACCATCTCAAACATAGCTTCATCTAAACTTTGATAGATGAAGGTAAGTGCTTGTTGATCCTTCTTTTTCGTCTTTACTAAAATCTCCTTCTCATGTTGTGACAAAATAGTCACATCTTCAAGGAGAGTATAAACTTTCTCCACAGCCTCCCAAGCATCTTGGGAACCTTGCAAGGTTTTTATGCGACGACACCAATTATCATAATTCCCATTGGTAAGACGAGGGAATTGAAACAAGTTCAAGTTATCATTTGTCATCTCTCAACTCACTAATTGTATCTCTCAACTCACTAAATATTTCTCTCAATTCACCAGAATCTAAGCTCTGATACCACTTTGTTAGATAAACTATAGGAGAAAATATTTTATTTCTTGGCATATCAGTTAGATAGGTTGATACAGCAATTCATAACATTACCACGTCTTTTAATTAACATACTAAATACTCATAAATAGCAGTTACAAAACAATAATGCCTTTTAATGCAAAATAACTGCTCCTTAATGTAGAGTAATTATCTCTTAATGCAGAGTAACTGCTCCTTAATCCAAAGTAATTGACAACTCTTCATCTTACAACTCTTTATTTTCTAATTATTATTTCTAACAATTACAAGTGTCACTACAAACATTTTACCAATATATAATTTTAAGTCTATTACCTTATGCTCCAACTTAAGCATCATCATGGAATGGAAAGAGTTAAGGGTGGAAAGTTTCTTTATGTGAACTCAGTCTACCTCTTGCAAATATTCAACTGCGATTCCCCCACATGACCGAGGGTCCAACGTCCAATACAACGAAAACCCAACCAACAGGTCGATGTTATGTGTCAAGGCTCGCACCCAAAAGGACTTAGTCTTGAAGTCTTTGTATGAGGCCAAGAACAAGGTCAATAACCCTCGCCTGGCCACTCCATTCAAGGACACTGATGAGTCACAATTTATACATCTTTTAAACACCCAAGAAGGATGTTTGCAAGACTATTTTGTGCTTAAGAAAGGATTGTTAGCTAAGATTCATTTTATGGGCCTAAATATAGAGAAAATACAAATCTGTGTTAATTCGGAAGTCTTAGCTAATAAAAAGTATCACTCCTTCTTCTGCAGGTCAAGTCGAGTTGACCAGGGTCAACAGAAGAGTCTTAGTCGAGATGAAGTCTTCCCGGCCAGACCGACTCTATCTCGGCCAAGCCAGATTCGTCTCGGCGGCCCATGCCTTGCAGCCCAATAAAGAGAGGCCCAATTGTGCTTGTCCAGGTCAGATATCCAGCTCAGAGGCCATCTCAGCGCCAGCTCAACCACCATGTCACTTTTAGGGAATCTGCCACGTCACGTTGAAAGATCTTCAGAGGGGTAGAATGGGACATTCACATTGTAATTCTGTTAGGATTCGTTAGGATTATCATATCACAGCTCGTGTATATATAGGAGGAGTTGTGCACTTTTCACGCGTCTTTGAATTCACACTTAATACACTCCCATTTTATCCATTTTCTTGCTCTCCTCTTCCATTTTCACGGTGGTGCACGGCGCTACTATGGCGTTTCTCTCGATTGAGGAAGTGTAGGTATGAGACTGGGAAGCCGAAGTCTGCTAGAGGGGACCGATCAGACTACTGACGCACTCTAGTGGAGCTGATCCTCAGCGCTCAGGCTAACGGAGGTGAACCACCATCATCAACCATGGCGATCGTCGTGGAAGATGGATCCACCTGAACTCGGACCACTATGTTTGTATTCCGTTTCTGTTATTCAATTCCATTCTGCATTTCTTATCTTAGTTCCTTTCCTCTTCTTTAATTCACGAATTGAAACGCGATTGCATTTGAGACGTGAACAATGTTAAGCTAAGCCGATTGGAACTGGTTTAACTAATATAGTAGGTAATCATTTAACGATTGTTAATAGAGAACCTAAAATCAGCTTTGAACTTAATCCCTGCCAACTGATGAGGTAACGATTGCATAAATCCTCGGTATGGCAATGGACGGACCTTTGGCGATTGCCATAAGACTTCCCAAGGCTGATATAGACTGAGAACTGGAGTGTGGAAATTGGACTGGATTTGGACTTACAGGACTGAGCACGAACGCAATTAAATAATAGTAATAATAGATAACTAGCAACAATAGTATATGTTTATCGCATTCATAGTCTTAGTTTATTTTCTACCTTACTTGCATTTCAATCCCCCCTGTTTACTGCTTTTTAGTTTGAGACAGAGATAGTCCATCTCTGTAGCGTCTGTCTGCACTCAACCGAGACCAAGTCGGATTATCTCTGCCGAGATCATCTCGGCTCAGTCTCTACCGAGAGCGACTCGGTCAAGTACCGAGGAGAGTCTTCACTTTACATCTCAGATTCTATGCCACTTTGCTTAACACTAAATCACGACTGAAAACACTGTGTCCTTGAGAAGAATGACCTAGGGTTGACTATACTATAGTTAGCTTTAGTTATTTGATAAAGAGTTTAAAACAACTGAAAAAGAAATAGTTATCAAATTGGCATCGTTATCGGGGATACAAGTTCTTTTGTGTCTTTGTGTGCCAAGCTAAGTGAGGTTGAACCCCGAGTCTGTGAAGTGTGTCTGTCAAGTCAGTTGAGTCGTTAATTTTTCTGCGTGAATTCACCGCCAAAAAAAAAAACACACATCTGCATTGCATTCTTTTTGCATTCCTTTCGTATTCTTGTAGTCGACTTGCATTCTTCTGCATTGCGTCCTTTCTATATTCCATCCCTATAGTTCCATTAGTTAGTTAACTGATAATTGTAGTTTCCATTTCTACATTTACTATTTCAAATACTGTTTTCAATTTTGATTCTTCTGCATAATATGTACAATGCATGACTAGGAGTAGTATTGACCCATTGTATGCTTTTGACCCAGAGATAGAATTAACCTTACGTAGATTACTAAAAATTAGGAACGCTGCAGTAAATACTAGTAGGAGTATAGATTATGTCACTGACTCTAACCAGTCTTACACTAACAGTTTTGTTTCTAGTTCTAACATTTTTGCAGAATCAAGACAAATGGAGAATAACGATAGAACGCTGAAGGAATTAGCTACTCCAGACGTCGTGTATCAACCTTGGTGCATCCAATACCCACAGCTAGAGCCAGCTCAAACATATGAGTTAAAGTCTGGTCTCATACACCTGTTGCCTAAGTTTCATGGTCTTGCAAGAGAAGACCCCCACAAGCATCTTAAAGAATTTCATGTGGTTTTCTCCACAATGAGGCCGCAGGGGATATCGGAGGACTATATCAAAATGAAGGCATTTCCATTCTCTCTGAATGGAGCAGCGAAGGATTGGCTGTATCTTCAGCCAGTACTTTTCAACACTTGGGGAGACATGAAGTGCACTTTCTTGGAGAAGTTCTTTCCGGCATCCCGCACTGCATCCATCAGAAAGGAAATATGTGGGATAAGGCAGCATACAAGAGAAACGCTGCACAAGTACTAGGAGAGGTTCAACAAACTTTGTGCCACCTGTCCGCATCACCAGATCAACGAACAGTTGCTGATCTAGTATTTCTATGAAGGATTATCGCTGATGGACAGAAGCATGATCGATGCAGCCAGTGGCGGAGCCCTGATGGATAAAACACCAACAGCAGCAAGGCATCTGATCTCTAATATGGCAAGTAATACACAACAGTTTGGGATTAGAGGGCCAAATCAAACACGGATGGTGAATGAAATCGGTGCAGCTTCCAATCAGAGGCTGGAGAATCAACTGACCGAATTGACATCATTGGTGAGACAACTTGCAGTTGGACAACACCAACCAGCCATGGAAGCGAAAGTATGTGGCATATGTACTTCCGTGGAGCACCCCACTAACATGTGCCCCACTCTCCAAGAAACTGAGTCGGACCAACTAGAGAATGTTGGAGCCATAGGTGGATTTCAGTACGGGAAGCAACCATATTAGAATCGGCCATTTGATAGCCAGCAGCATGGAAGACAGCCATTTCGGCCGGGATTGAATCAGGGGCCATATGCAGCTCAACAATTCGGATCCACACCGAATAACTACTAGAGGCAAGCTAGTTATCAACAGCCGACTCCACACTACCAAGCACCACCTTTCCAACAACAGCAGCAACAGCAACAGCAGAGAGTGCCTACACAAGGCAACATTCCATCTCTGGAAGAACTGATGAAGTAGCTTGCAACCAGCAACCTGGAGTTCCAACAATCAGTGAGCTCCAGCAATTTACAGTTCCAACAGAACATGACCGCCACCATCCAGGACCTCAAAACGCAGATTGGTCAGTTAGCCAATACTGTAAGTCAACTACAGTCGGCAGGATCCAGCAACCTCCCCTCTCAAACCATTCCAAATCCGAGGAGGAATGCAAGTGTAGTCACTCTTCAAAGTGGGAAAGAATTACCTCAACCTACACTACAGTAGTTGCCGAGACCAACTGAAGCCGACTCCGAGTCAAATGCCGACTTGCAGTCTCGGCCAGGGATAACTGTCCCATTGCCATTTCCATCTCGGACCACTTCGGCAAGGAAGCTAGAGTCGGATGAAGAATTGCTGAAGATGTTCCGCAAGGTGGAAATCAATATTCCACTCCTCGATGCTATTAAACAAGTTCCTAAGTATGCAAAATTCCTCAAGGAATTTTGTGTACACAAAAGGAGAAAAATAAAGGGGAGCAAGGAAATTGGAGGTGTGGTGTCGGCTCTGACACAGAATGAAGCAGTCACTGTAGGTGCTTCAACTTTGCCAAAGAAATGCAGAGACCCTGGAGTCTTTTCGGTCCCATGCACCATCGACGAATGCACTTTTGCCAATGCCATGTTGGACTTGGGAGCCTCAATTAATGTCATGCCCACATCAATCTACAGGTCCCTGAATTTTGGTGACTTGGAACCCACAGGGATGACCATTCAGTTGGCAAACAGAAGTATTGTCCAGCCCTTGGGAGTTCTCGACGATGTTCTCGTCCAAGTCAATGAACTAATATTTCCAGCTGATTTTTAGGTGCTAGACATGGAGGACGAAACATCTGGGAAGGAATCCACCTTAATTCTGGGAAGACCTTTCTTGATGACAGCCAGAACAAAGATTGACGTGCATGTAGGGACGCTCTCCATGGAATTCGGTGACGCCTTGGTGCGCAATTCAATATTTTCGAAGCTATAAAGCACCCAACCGAAGACCACTCCCTCTTTGGCATTGATGTACTTGATGAACTAGTTGAAGAATATCTTCAACTAAGTGGCAGCAGTGGAAACATTGAGGAGTCTGCTAAGAATGATGAAAGCAACTGTCCAGGAGTGACAAATGAAGAGGCCGACCATGAAGAAATACAAGACCCCCCCAACTCTAAGGACAATCATAATGATGTTGCTGACGTGGCCTTTGAAGTGGAACTGTTCGTATTGTTAGACCAAGTCTACAGCCCAGAACACTCAGAGTATATGAATGATGCAGAAAACAAAGTCGCTGAAGCTGAAAAGTCTTCCATTGCACACTTAGCGAGAATTTTCACGACCGAGAACGAATCGGCCAGAGAAGGCCGAGTCAAGGAAGAAGTCAAGGTCAACTCGACCGAAGAGTCAAATGTCAAGGCCGACAAGCTCGCCGAGACCATCCCGGCCAAAGAAGACCCGACTCAGACTGTAATAGAAATGAACGGTCCATCCGAATCCGACTCAAAAGGAACGCTAGAAGCCAATGCCGACTCTAATCCGACAAGAACCGAAGCAGCAAAGTCGAGCAGGCCGAAGCAGCCAAAGGCCGAAATCATGTCGGCACACTTGGTGCCGAATCAAGATCAAGCCGGCCAGTCGGATCCAAACTCAGAAATCGAAAAATCTCCATTACCGCCACCACCCATGGAATTAAAAACATTGCCGAGTCACCTGAAATATGCCTACCTGGACAAGGAACAACAACTCTCGGTTATCATTACTAGAAATCTCCACCAAGAGCAAGAAGACAAGTTGTTGGAGGTCCTAAGGCAACAGAAGAAGGCAATAGGGTGGAAACTTTCTGACCTTCCTGGCATAAACCCCTTCATCTGCATGCATAGAATATTGATGGAGGAGGAGATCAAGCCCATTAGGCAGCAGCAGAGAAGACTGAATCCAACACTCCTGGACGTGGTCAAAAAGGAGGTCACCAAACTCCTTGCTGTAGGGATCATCTACCCCATTTCGGACAGCCAATGGGTGAGCCCTATGCAAGTAGTGCCAAAGAAGTCCAAGATGACCGTCATGAAAAACCAGCAAGATGAGCTGGTACCAACAAGGATTCAGAACAGTTGGCGAGTGTGCATCGACTACAGAAGATTGAATCAGGCAACTCGCAAGGATCATTTTCCTCTACCCTTCATTGATCAAATGCTGGAAAAGCTATCTGGGAAATCCCACTACTGTTTTCTAGACGGATTCTCAGGCTACATGCAGATACATATTGCACCTGAAGACCAGTATAAGACAACCTTCACCTACACATTTGGTACCTTTACGTACACACGCATGCCATTTGGCCTCTGCAATGCTCCGAGTACATTTCAACGTTGCATGATGAGCATCTTCTTGGACTTGCTGCAAGACTGCATGGAGGTATTCATGGATGACTTCACGGTGTATGCTGACTCATTTGAAGCATGCCTGAATAATCTATCAAGGGTGTTAAAGAGATGCATTGACACAAATCTCGTGCTCAACTTTGAAAAATGTCAATTCATGGTGACTGAAGGAATAGTGTTGGGCCACCTGGTATCCAACAGAGGTATTGAAGTGGATAAGGCTAAGATAGACATCGTATCATCCCTTCCAAACCCCTCTTCTGTGAGGGAGGTTCGCTCATTTTCTAGGACACGCAGGCTTTTACAGAAGATTCATCAAGAATTTTAGCAAACTTGCCCTGCCTCTGTCCAAGCTGCTACAGAAGGATGTGGAATTCAACTTTGACCAGCCCTGTATTGAAGTATTTCAAGAGCTGAAAAACAGACTCACATCCGCCCCTATTCTGCAAGCACCAAACTGGGACCTGCCATTTGAACTAATGTGTGATGCATCCAATTCGGCATTAGGAGCTGTTCTCGGCCAGAGAGCTAGACCTGGCCTCCTGGTGTAGGTAATTGCCTATGCATCTCGAACTATGGATCCGGCCCAGCAGAATTACACAACAACTGAGAAGGAACTATTGGCAATTGTGTTTGCCTTGGACAAATTCCGCCCATACCTTTTCGGTTCAAAGATCATTGTGTTCTCTAATCATGCTGCTTTGAGATACTTGTTGAAGAAGCCTGATGCCAAGCCAAGACAAGACTGATTTGGTGGATGCTTCTCCTTCAAGAATTCAACATAGAAATCAAAGATAAAAGAGGTGCTGAGAATTCTGTAGCTGATCACCTGAGCAAAATTGAAAGAGACAGTGATCCAATACCTATCTGAGACGAGTTTCCAGATGAGCACCTGTTGCACATAAATTCGTCTCCACCATGGTTTGCTGACATTTGTAATTTTGTGGCAGCATCTCAGTTTCCACCAGAGGCATCTCGGGCATACAAAGATAAAATCCGAAGCGATGCCAAATACTACATTTGGGATGATCCCTACCTTTGGAGACTATGTAGTGACAAGGTCATCCGCAGGTGCATTTCCTGAAGCCGAGACCAACTCGGTCCACCAGTTCTGTCACTCGTCACCTGGAGGCGGCCATTATGGATCAACTCGAACTGCCAGGAAAGTGCTTGACTATGGCCTTTACTGGCCAACTATCTTCAGGAACGCGCATGAATTCGTCTCCACTTGCGAGAACTGCCAAAAAGCAGGAGTGGCCATGAACAGAAGGCATGAAATGCCCCAGCAACCCATCCAGTTCTGTGAAATATTTTATGTCTGGGGAATAGATTTCATGGGGCCATTCCCAGTCTCCAATGGCTATTCATACATTCTATTGGTCGTGGATTATGTATCAAGATGGGTAGAGGCCATTGCCACCAGAACCAATGATTCAAGAGTGGTTGTGGACTTTCTGAAGTCCAATATTTTCTGTAGGTTCGGTGTGCCAAAAACGCTCATAAGTGACCAAGGCAGTCATTTCTGTAATAGAGCCATGGCTTCCCTTCTTCAGAAATATGGGGTAGCACACAGAATTGCTACTGCCTACCACCCCCAAACAAATGGCCAAGCAGAAGTGTTTAACAGGGAAATCAAGAAAACATTGCAAAAGATGACCAATCCCAGTAGGAAGGACTGGAGCCACCTCCTTGAGGATGCTCTATGGGCACATAGAACTGCATACCGGACACCTCTAGGGATGTCTCCCTATAGGATTGTTTTCGGAAAAGCCTGTCACCTTCCTATGGAGCTAGAACACAGAGCTTAGTGGACTGTTAAGCAGTGCAATCTAGCCTATGATCAAGTTGGAGAACAGAGAAAATTTCAGCTGCAAGAGTTAGATGAACTCCGCTTGGAAGCATATGAAAATTCCAGGATCTACAAGCAGAAAATCAAGCGATTCCATGACCAGCAGATCCTGAGAAAAGAATTCAGAGTTGGCCAGAAAGTCCTCCTGTTTAACTCACGCCTTAAGCTCATTGTAGGTAAACTTCGTTCTAGATGGGATGGACCTTTTGTTATCACTAATGTGTTTCCCCATGGTGCAGTACAGCTAAAAGATGAACACAGTAACCGCACCTTCCAGGTCAATGGGCACCAGATTAAGCCATTCCATGAAGGTCCAGCGCCAATCACTCATGACATGGAGATAATCTCATTGATGGAACCATCTCCACCAAACGACCCTGCCCCGCATTGAGGACAATGCAAATTTTAAGTGTGGGGGGGGGGGGGGGGGGGGGGCATAATGTTACAGTCATTTCAATTACTTTGTCTTGTTTCTATTCCCATCCTCCTGAATTTTGCTAGTTTTATTGTGTTGTTTCATTTTATTTTATTTTGATTAAATCTGTCATGTGTCATTTTGTTTTTATTAAATCTCTGTCATGTTTTTCAAATAAAAGCTGCCCAAGCCGAGTCGATTCCGGCTCTATGCCATCTCGGTCGGATCCGGAACACCTTCGGCCTGGCAGAATTTCAATTCCGTCTATTTGTTTTAATTCCCCCCCCCCCCCCCTAAACAGAATTCCAAAGTGGAGTGTCAAAAACAAAATTGTTTTGGAAAGAATCTTGAACTGGCTTTTGAAAGTTTGAAAAAGACAGTAGGAAGTAATTCTGCAGCTCTAGCAAGAGATTCCTCTAGCTTGAGGGGAGTGAAACTTTTGTGTTCTAGTCAGTAATTGACTGAAAAATTGAAAAGGAAACCCCCTGTGGCAGAGCAAATACAGCCTGTGTGAGATTTTGACCCTTTGTAAATATTGATGGCTTACAATCTTGCCATTTCTCTTCTTCTTCTAGTGTGATTTTTGCATTCGTGATAACTGTATATTCTACGTTTTGCCTTGACTCTCTGGATACAACTGTTATTACATGCAGGAATGACATGATCTAGGCCATGTTTTCTTAAGAGCCCTGAGCTAAATAAAGCCTACCTGAACAAACGTGTCTGTTATTTTCCCCCATTTGAGCCTAATTTAACCATTCTTTCTGACAGCTCACTACAAGTCAAGGCATGAAAAACCATGAATTAACCTCACCGAAGGGGAGCAGAGAAGCTTTGGAATTGTTTTGGGAGTAAGTCATGATCAAGTGTTGGGGAAACTCCGGGAAGAAAATTTGTTCAGCACCCTCTAAGGCTCGAAAATACAAGAAAAAGAATAAAAGCGAGTGAAAGAAAGAAAAAAAAAAGAAAAAGTGGAGCAGCAGCTGAAAATCTGAGCTGAAACGAATAAACAAAGAAAGCAGCTGCATAAATTTGTATAATAAGAAAGAGAAAAGAAAATGAGTTGGTAGTAGCAAGAAGGAGGAATTGGCAGCATCCTGGATCATCCCTCGAGCTGATAAAGCTTGCTCCCCATTGTTTCTCTCTCCCTCGTGGGTCCTGAAACCAGTTTTCCCATATTTTATCCTACCCATGACCCAGCCTCGCTACAAGCCGAAAAGAAGTCCTAGTGATCATAACTGTGTGTGTTTTTGCAGGTGTAAGAAGAGAGTTTTGTCAAAGTATGGTAATATCAGTTCCATGAATGTTGAGTGTAAATACAAAGCCCAAACACGAGAGAAGCGAGGGAGTTATTCGCTTAAATGAGAGCTATGTCACTCTTGGTTGCCTTCTCTGGTTTGCAGGTCATGAATTTGCCTAGAGCATAGAAGAAGTAATTTTTAGATTGTTAGAATATCTTGATTCCGGGGTGACAGAGTGCCGACTTTGTCTCAGTTGAACTGAAGGAAGCCAAGTGAAAAATTCTTTTCTACCTTTAAAAACTCCCCTAGTGATTTTCATTTTATTTTGCCCAGGAGTGCAAAAGGGTAAGTGTGGGGGTGTGATGAGTCACAATTTATACATCTTTTAAACACCCAAGAAGGATGTTTGCAAGACTATTATGTGCTTAAGAAAGGATTGTTAGCTAAGATTCATTTTATGGGCCTAAATATAGAGAAACTACAAATCTGTGTTAATTCGGAAGTCTTAGCTAATAAAAAGTATCACTCCTTCTTCTGCAGGTCAAGCCGAGTTGACCAGGGTCAACAGAAGAGTCTTAGTCGAGATGAAGTCTTCCCGGCCAGACCGACTCTATCTCGGCCAAGCCAGATTCGTCTCAGCGGCCCATGCCTTGCAGCCCAATAAAGAGAGGCCCAATTGTGCTTGTCCAGGTCAGATATCCAGCTTAGAGGCCATCTCAGCGCCAGCTCAACCACCATGTCACTTTTAGGGAATCTGCCACGTCACGTTGAAAGATCTTCAGAGGGGTAGAATGGGACATTCACATTGTAATTCTGTTAGGATTCGTTAGGATTATCATATCACAGCTCGTGTATATATAGGAGGAGTTGTGCACTTTTCACGCGTCTTTGAATTCACACTTAATACACTCCCATTTTATCCATTTTCTTGCTCTCCTCTTCCATTTTCACGGTGGTGCACGGCGCTACTATGGCGTTTCTCTCGATTGAGGAAGTGTAGGTATGAGACTGGGAAGCCGAAGTCTGCTAGAGGGGACCGATCAGACTACTGACGCACTCTAGTGGAGCTGATCCTCAGCGCTCAGGCTAACGGAGGTGAACCACCATCATCAACCATGGCGATCGTCGTGGAAGATGGATCCACCTGAACTCGGACCACTATGTTTGTATTCCGTTTCTGTTATTCAATTCCATTCTGCATTTCTTATCTTAGTTCCTTTCCTCTTCTTTAATTCACGAATTGAAACGCGATTGCATTTGAGATGTGAACAATGTTAAGCTAAGCCAATTGGAACTGGTTTAACTAATATAGTAGGTAATCATTTAACGATTGTTAATAGATAACCTAAAATCAGCTCTGAACTTAATCTCTGCCAACTGATGAGGTAGCAATTGCATAAATCCTCGATATGGCAATGGACGAACCTTTGACGATTGTCATAAGACTTCCCAAGGCTGATATGGACTGAGAACTGGAGTGTGGAAATTGGACTGGATTTGGACTTACAGGATTGAGCACGAACACAATTAAATAATAGTAATAATAGATAACTAGCAACAATAGTATTGTTTATCGCATTCATAATCTTAGTCTATTTTCTACCTTACTTGCATTTCAATCCCCCCTGTTTACTGCTTTTTAGTCTGAGACAGAGATAGTCCATCTCTGAGTTGTCTGTCTGCACTCAACCGAGACCAAGTCAGATTATCTCTGTCGAGATCATCTCGGCTCAATCTCTGCCGAGAGCGACTCGGTCAAGTACCGAGGAGAGTCTTCACTTTACATCTCAGATTCTACGTCACTTTGCTTAACACTAAATCACGACTGAACACACTGTGTCCTTGAGAAGAATGACCTAGGGTTGACTATACTATAGTTAGCTTTAGTTATTTGATAAAGAGTTTAAAACGACTGAAAAAGAAATTGTTATTAGACACCCACGCCGTCTGCGTGGCCCCTCCACTTAAAAAAAAAAAAAAAAACTTGCCCACTATGGCCATTACTACCGAGGCTCTTGTAAAGTACCACAAAACCCTCATAAAGGCCCAAATATTTAGGTCAAATTAGATCGGGATCACATTCACCATCACCAACACCCCTTTTTGAAGTAGGGTCAAGGGAAACCGCGTCTCAACTTCTTCACCAATGTCTTGTAGAAAAACATAAATTCAGGCTCACCCGATTGCCGACCTACACACACTGACTCACCCTCCCAGCATGGCTCTCATTCCACATCTTTCTCCTCCCCATCGTCCATAAATATGTTTTGCCCCTTCAACTTGGCCACCTCGCGCCACTCTACATATACCAATGCCACCTTCAGGAGGTTGGCCCTTTGCCTACTTATAAATGCGTGTTTCTTGTTCGCTTCATTGTCATCTATACACCTTCACTTTGCTCTCTCTAGTAACGCAAACAGTCTGATGGAGGAAATGAGGGAACTTCCCTCTATTTATAAGCGAGGGCAGGCACGTCATGGGACCTCAAAGCATGGGTCTGCTAAACAAACGTGCGTCTCGTCACACACCATCATTACATACAAACTCACCATTTGCATCCGTACATGTGGTGCTCTCGAGTCTCGCGTGGCAACACGACATCCTTTCATACTCGACACCATTAAATGCCCTTGTATATGACCTTTCCACTACTCAGCCTTGTAGGCTGTGACCTTTCATAGTTCTAGACCGACTTAGCATGTACTTTACTATTGTCCTTAGACTTGCATTTCTCAGCCTATTCACACCCTTGCTCAAGGCTCGGGGGTAGTGTATCATCTGGCTCCAGATCAGCTTGCATTTCTCAGCCTCTTTGCACCATTGCTCAAGGCTAGGGGTTATGTACCCTCTAACTTTTAGACCAAGTCCCAAGTTTATGCATAATTGACCAGGTTGAGGGACCGTGGTTGCTAGTCGAGCTTCAACAAGACAACAACATTCTAAGGCTCCAACAAGGATTGCCAAGCACAATTTCCTCATCGTAATATGCTCTACATTACACAAATCATAATCGTTAGGAGTAGAACAACACCCCATACATATCTGAAGAGGCACTATTTTTTGCCTAGTTTTTCCCTTCAATTTTTCGACTCACCCAGAACTCTCACACTGGATGTACCCCCTAGTGCAAATTATCCCCACTCCTAAGACCTCGAGCCCTACGGGTGTTTTTGCATGAACAAAACTAATGTAAAAAATAAAAAACAAACAAACAATCTTATTTACCTTTTGTTGTGAGGTTAGCATGTATCTTTGAAAGAAAAACAATTTTGTTGATGATAAAACTCTGTTTAAATATTTAATGCAATTGTATATTTAAGGCTCAATTTCAAAACTATTTATTAAACTAAAATAACTATCTACAAATTGATCTATATATTTGGTGGTAGAGATGATATTTGAATCCAACCTAATGAATTAACCCAAACAACTTGTAGTTAAGGTTAAGCAAGTAATTAAAATTTAAGCAATAAAACAAAAATAAGTTGTTAGACTCGGCCTCATGAATTTGATAAACTAGGTCACACTTCTAAATTTTAGATGGAAAAAGAACTAGACCTATTTAATCAAGTCCAATAAATTATTTTAATTTTATTTTTGACAAATTTATATATATTCTTAAGATATTATATAGTAAATATATATTTTTTTATTAGAACTAATTTTGACTTGTTAGTTCAATATAAAGCATTGTTTGAAAATTGGATCATTCTGACGTATTCGACTAATCTAACCTTGATTCAGTCAAGTGATTGGTCTGTATATTCTAAAAACTTGAATCATCTCATAACTGGTGAAAACCAATCAAATCAGTCTAAAACTAATGAAAACTAATAAAATTTGGTCAAAAATCTATATTAAAAACTGGTTTGAATCGATTATTTTAATTTTTATTTTAAATCATGTTATTATATTTATTTAATATTATTTTAATTTTTTTTAATAATAATAATTCGACGACGATTAAACCTTGAATAAGTTTGTTAATGAAAAAACCTAATTGGACTCATCTACGTCGTTATCTTACCTTTCTCTACCGAGAATGAAATTTGCATGAAAATGGCGTGTAATTCACTCCCGTACGTAACTTCTATAAATTTTATGGTGTTTTCATTTTTTATCTTGTAGTGTGTATATAAAATTCAAAAGAAGCTAATTATATCACAAAGCACTAAATTAATAGCTAAACCCTACAATTAATATAAGTAAATTATCTACTAAATTAAATAATACCTAATTACACGTGTATGATATTTGTTTGGAATTAAATTATTAAATATCTTCTTATTATGTAAATTAAAATAATTATCTTGAAAAATATTTTTAAAAGCTATTTTTTAACAACAATCTTTTAAAAATCAAAATTATTTTTAAATTTTCTTTATTTTTTATCTTTTTCAGTTTATTATTTTCTTTTTCTTTAGTTTTAATTAAATTTTAATATTTTAAAAAATTATTAATAATTAAAAATGATCTTATATCATAATATAAATTATTTATTATAAATTTAAAATACTTATATATTAAAATTTAATAATATTATAATATAATTTATATATTAAAAAATATTTATTTATTATAAATTTTAATTATATAAAATAAATATTTATTCTATACCCTACATACTAAAATACTTAAGTTGCTATATTGCAATACGAAGCAAATGAAAATCAGCGATCCAAGGTCAACGGTACATCAAGAATAATCACGTGTCATTGTCTCATTGACTAGAACAGTGCGGAGAAAGACCTTGCTGAAGAATACTTTCCATAACCCTATAGACAGGGAAGAAATAACGTTGTGGGACCTCAACATGATGTTATATGTCTAGAAGTTTTTCTTTTTAAAAAAAAAAAAAAGAGAGGAGATGATGTCTAGTAAAAAACGGAAAAAAAAAATACTTTAGAATACTTACATTTATTTAATCTCAAAATGACAAATAGAGACTCAAAAAATAAGTTAAATTAATCTGTTGAGGTCTATAGAAGTTTTTAATTAGGTTTCTATTATTAAAAATTCTGTAATTAAATCTTTTACTCATAGATATTGATGTTGTTACAATTTCATTAGTCTATACTAATTAGATATTATGAGATAACAATTAATTTCTTTTATTTTTTTATTTTCATATTTTTTATTTAAAATCCTAATTTTAATATAAAACATTTTTTTTGCTACATTCTATTCACATTAATAAAAAATTCAGGTATGCACTATATTGCATATGGTGTGTAGATCTAAGATTGAAAAATAATTATATTTCTCTTCTCAATTGCATGGAGTAGATAATTGAATTAGTTAATGTTTAAAAAATTTACATTCTTCATTGTTTATAAAGTAACAACAGAAATTATATAAAAAATTATATTTTTTTTATTATAAAATACTATAACAAGAATACAATGTTCTAAGAAAATTTTTTATTTAAGAATTAACCTTATTGATTTTCTTCTCCTTTTTTTAATTGTCCATAAATGAGATAATAGAACGAAACTTAAAACGAAATTTTTCTTCTTTTTTAATTCTCTACCTCTTTTTTTTTGTTGCTCTTTCTCTGGTTAAAAATGTCAAATATGAATATAAGACTTCTTCTGTATATGTATGTGTGGCTCTGGCTTTACCAGAAGATGAAATTAAATATCTAGAAATTTTTTAAAATATAAAAATAAAAGAGTAATTACAATATCAAAATATCATGTCAACATAATTAAATAAAGTAAATTGTCATATTACAATATCCAATCAGTGTCAATTAAGAAAGTTATAATGTTGTTAGTATGTGAGAATTTAATTACAAAATTTTAAAATTACAAGACCTTTTTAAAATATTTTTAACAAGACATAATTAGAAACTCTAAAAACACTATAGAAATCTTCATTTAACCTAAAAAACACATTTTATCCAAAAAAATTTTACCTTATCCTACTAGAAAAATTCATTAAATTTATCTTTTTTTTTTGAAAAAATATGTATGAATAACATAAGAAAAATGATATTTTTTTAGCAAATTATGCTAACTTCTTCTAAAATTTCATTAAATTTCTTTTGATATTTTTTTTACTCTTATACTTACTTTTTTAATTATTTTGAAAAATATTACACCGACACATCTTATATATTTCACAAACCTCATTTAATTATTTTTAAAAATGTTCCACGGTGTATTCTTATGAGCAGATTGCCGTAAACATTAAAAGAAAATAAGGATCGTGGACAGTCTCAAGAAATTTAGAGAGTTACTATAATTTATTCTATTTTTCTAATAAAAATAGTTTCTTTAACTGTAGAATGCACTCATTTATTTATATTTAATATTTATAATAACTAATATTTAATGAATAAATATTTAAATATATGTTAATTAATATTTTGTATAAAATATTTATAATTTAAAATTTTAACCAACTGTATTGTCTAACTGTGACCATACAACTTGTTGATTTGTCATCTTGAATGATTCATCCAGCTGTTGTACTCGTTGAAAATTTAAAAATCATGGGTCCAAGGTCAACTATTGCATTCTTACGTACCAACAATCATGGGTCCAAGTGTGAAATCTAAATATTTCAAATAAGGAGTAAAATTAAAACAATTAATAAATATAAAAAAAGCTAATATTATTAAACTAATAATGAAGGGAATAGTCAAATCTTACTACCTATCCCAAAGTATATCGATGAAAGTTAGTTGGCTTTAGAATTTCTACACCTAGTGATTTATTTATTTTTAAGTAAGTGAGTATCCTCTCATTAGTTCGATCTCTCAATAGTGATATATTCATATATAATTTTATATTCATGTTCGATGTCAAAATCATAATTATTTAAAAAAAAAGTCAGGTTTAAAGATAATGAATAAAAATAATTATAAGTACAATATTTTATTAACTTGATATTTATAAATTTTAAATATATTTTAAGTCACTGAAAATATAGTTTTAGTTCTTACAATTTTTCTGTTATTTAAAATTTTTTTTAGTGTTTATTTTAGTTCTTAGTACTAACTTTAGTTAATTTAGTATTTATATAACTAACAAAATAAGGAATATTGATTAAGATAATTAAAATAATAAAAAATATTTAAAATTAAGATAATTATATTATTTTTAGGTGCATAATTCAATTAAATATAATTACATATATTTTTTTTAAAATAAAAAATACAATTACAGTAACAAAGTGAAGATCTAGAACCTTATACATATTATTCAAACATTCATTACTATATCAATCCTAGTAGTTCAATTATATGATTTATTTATATAATTTATCATTAATTTTTAATATATTATGAGTAATAATTTTTATTGTGTTATTACTTTTTAATTTACAAATTTACTTTTAATATCGTAATTTAAAAAAAACAATTTACTTAGATGCTTATAATTTGATTTTAATATATTATTTTTTATATATTTTTACATTTTAATTCATTAATTTTGACTAACTGAAATATAATTTAATTTTAATATATTATATTTCAATGTACATATTCATTACAGGCAAAATCACTACTTGATATATTAAAAAAAAACTATTCTACGATCAATCAAAATTAATAAATTAAAATATAAAAGTAATATACTAAAAATAAATTATAAACGTCCAAATAAATTATAATTTTATTTAAAAAAAATATTAAAAATAAATGAGTGAATTGAAAAATAAGATCAATATTGAAAATAAAAACCTCTCCTCATAATATATTAAATATTAAAAATAAATTATATAAAATTACTTTATTTATATAAAATAATGAATATATTATTTAATTAAATTATACATCTAAAAATAATCTAATTATTTTAATTTAAAATATTTTTTATTATTTTAATTATCTTATTAACATTAAGTTATCTAGAGAGTAAAAATTAAAAAGAAAAGCATTAAAATATATAGATGAAAAAATTTTTAAAAAAAAAGACTAAATTATATTCACGAGAAGTTAAAATATATTTAAGTTAATGAAAGTCGATCAAAATTAATACCTATTAATTGATTAAATTATTTGTAAATATGAGGAAAAAAATTAACAAATAAAAGGTAGGTTAACTATCCATCTCCTGTCATATCATAAACAAATTCAAAATTATTGTAAAAATAAATTGGAAGACATAGTTAAGAGGAGGAATAAGAGATTCGGGATATAGAGCAATTGGGGACGGGAATAGGTCATATCCTCTGTAGAGTTCTTCTTTACTATCTAACTTAATTTAGTGTGTGTAATAAAAGGTTAAGCTTCAACTTCTATTTATTTAAACAGGTTAGAATTATAAAAAAAAGTTATTAAAATTAACAAGTGAATATGTTTATCTTTTTATATAATTAAATTTTAATATAATATTACATTTATATATTAAATTTTTTTAATATTCTTATATCAAAATAAAATAAATTTTTATTTTAAAAATAAATTATTATTATTAGCTTATTTAAAAATAAGTCTATTGATCTATTTAAAAATAAATTTATTGATCTATTTAACTTGTTAACTTATTTTAAAAAAAACTAGTTATATTAACTTATTTAAATGTCTTAATAAAAAAACTTTTAAATAGACTAATAAGTTATATCAAACCTTTTAAAAAATACTAGGTTAAGTCTGATAATAGACAAAACTTAAGCCTTGATTTTATAAAATAAGTTAAACCTATTTAAATAAAGCTTAGTCAATTTTCATCCCTCCTAACCTATTCTTATCCCTAAAAACAATAAAGAAATTTTCAAGTATATAAGTAACCATAGTAACATATTTTTTTAATATGTTTCTTTAATATATTTTTATTATTCATTAAAGTTTATTAAAAATTATAAAAAAAAAATATAAGAGAAGCTTCTTAAATAATTAGTGCGACTTACAAAAATTTGTAAATTTTAATAAATTTTGACCAATAATTAAAAATATGTTTAAAAGAGTATGTCAGATAATGTATTGTAAGTATTTCTCATAGTAAAATAGAAAAAGAAATGCTCCTTCAAAACACATATAAGCAAATATATGTGTGTGAAAATATAAATAAACTTAACTAATTTCATTATATTTAATAATATCATATCTAAAATATCCTTTATTTAGTTGATATTTTATTTTTTTAATCCTTTTATTGATAATATCAAGTTTAAGAAAAAAAATTTATTTTTAAATGTGATTAATAAAATTACATGATATTAACTCACTTTCTTAATTAGAATGTAAATTATTTTTTTATATTTAAGTACAAAAAGTATATTTTCTAGCACATTTTTATTTTACATATTCTTTATTTTTTGTTAAAATTTATTAAAAATTATAAATTTTAATGAATTTCATTTCTTATTTAATGATTAAAAAACATATGGATCCAACTTAGTGAGTAGTGTGTTCACAATTTTTTGTGGTTTCATACGTGTTATGTAAACAAGAACTAAAATAACTAAAATAGTTAATGTTAAGCAATTAAAATATTGAAAAAATAACAACGATTTACGTAAGTGGCTTTACTATATATTCATTCGTAAAAACAGATGAAAATTATACAAAAATTATTTATGTGGATATTATAACCAAGATCACATAAAAGTATAAAGTATTACTAAGCCAACAAAAGACGTTTAACAACCTCATTTATATAATAACGAGAACCATTATAAAAAGGTGTGGGGACATATTAATACATTTTAATTTTGATTTATTGTGAGAATAAAAAAAATTATATTATTAACTAATTAAAAATTATCTTATATATGATTTTTAAAGTAATTATTATAACAAGATTTAAGAATCTTACTTTATATAATAATTTATTATTAAATAAAAATATAAAAAATCGTGATACTATTTATGTATTTTAATTAAATTTTATTTAATAATAATTTTTTAAAAAAGTTAATAAAGATGTATTGGATTTGTTTTAGAGACTACAAATATTCTATACATAAGATAATTCTACTTGAGTCAAATATAACTATTATAAACAATAATTTTTTTTAAGTATTTAAAATAGTTCTATACCTAGGACTCAAACTTGAAATCACTTATTAAATTGGAATAACTTGTACTAGTTTATCTACATGTATAAAGACACGATTTAATAATACTTTAAAAGTGTAAAGAGAAATATCTCTTTTAAAAAATATTAAATCTCATTAAAAATATTTTTGAAAAACATGTTTTAGGTATTCTTTGTTTATTTGGGTGTAAATAAATAAAAAAAAATAGATTAAAGAAAGATAGGATGAAAATAGATAATTTTTACTTAAGAAGTAAAATAAATTTTATTAGGACATGTATATAAAAAGAAAAAATAAACTATATACTAATAATATAAAATAATTTTACGCTATTGTTTAATCACAAGTTACCATATAGTAATTATGTTGTTCAAAGTTATTAACAATAGTTTATGATTAATTAATAATATTAAACAATTTTATATTCTCGGAACATAGTTATTAAACTCAAAAAAATTCATCTCAACGAGGTGAGGTAAAACATTTTTTTTTTACTTCTAATCCAAATAGAATAGTATGGGTTATAAATATAAATATTATAAACAAATATACTATTATTTGTATTTATGGTATTCTTTTTAAATTTTTATATTTATATTTTCCTTATACATCATAAATTCACATAAAACATGTTTTCCCTGTGGGTATTCCTTTGGGGTTGTGCTTCCCATCCACTTCAAGTCCATACGGATCACAGAGTGGTAAGCCCTGGCCTGGCAGTGGATACTCAGACCCGTCACCCATAGGGATGGACTACAATAGATTAGTTAGGCAATCCCTTGAATCAGCCAATAGGAATTGTGCTCCTGTATCATAAAAAAAATATGAGATCAAATTTTGTTATCAATATAAAAATTTTGTTAATGGATAATTTATACCTATTTATATTTGTATAAGGGTATGTAGAGTTCTGAGGCTCGATCTAACTCTAATAAATCTTCAAAACTCAGCGTACATATATATTATAAATATTATTCACAGAGAATATTTAGATAATTCCTTTTTATAAATATTATTCACAGAGAATATTAACATTTTTTAACATGTTTTTAATGTATTTAATTCTAAATGTTTATTATAAATTGTATTTTTGGATAAAATTTATTGAATAAAAATTATAATTTTTATATTTTTTAATAAATTTTAGGCTTAATTACATTTTTGTTCTCAAAATATTACAATTATATGATTTTGGTCTCCCAAATTTTAATTGCGTTAATTAGGTCTCATAAATTACGATTATATGATTTTAGTCTCCAAGTATTACAATTATGTGATTTTGGACCTTATGTAAGGATCTTAATAAAGCAAAGTGACCACAAGTAATGCCAAATAAATATCCACCTTAATGGTCTTGTGGCTGTCCCCATATCTATGTAGGTACCTGTTAGCAAATACTTGCAAGTTTTTTAATACCTATGGGTATTCATAGATATCCATGAATATTTACTAACAAAAAAACTTAAAAATATTTAAAAAATACTTTATCATTATTTTTTATTTATTATGATAGATTCTTTTAAAACAAAATCATTTAGAGGTCAAAACTAGAATTATTTAAATATTTTACACAATTATTTTAATAAAAATACTTCAATTTATATGTTAAATTTAAATGTTAAAATACTTAATCCTATAAATCCATACAAAAGTTAATAAACTAAAATAAGTCAATTTCATAAATTCAAATAAAAGTTAATAAAATATAATAATTCAATCTCAAAAATCCAAACAAAATTACCTAAACAATAGAATTTAAGTAATTTTATTATAATGAGTATTTAGCAAGTACTAGTGGGGTGGGTACCTTGATACTAGTCCTCATTTATTAACAAGTATAGATATATCCGTTCAAATGATTGACAAATATCCATTTAAGTATTTATCTTTTATCTGTTATAAATTTTATTTGTGGATATTTAAAGGTATGAATATCTTTACCTTTGCCTTACCATCTCTATCCCTCTATCACTCTTTCATTAAATATTTAACGGATTTTATTAACGTCCTCTACCACTCTTTCATTAAATATTTAACGGATTTTATTAACGTCCTCTATCACTCTTTCATTAAATATTTAACGGATTTTATTAACATGACATTGATAGTTAGCATGACGAATAATGTAATACTAAGGATCGACCTAACAAAGGGGGAAAATGTTAACATTAAGGGTTTTAATATCACTTGCATCATCTAATAGATTATAGTTGTCATTGTTACATCATTCGTTGTGTTAATTATTAGTACTATATTAACTAAATATGTTAAATATTTAATGAAAGATTGACAAATAAACTAAAATCGTACAATTATGATACTTTTGAAATTGAATTGACGTAATTAAAACTTGAAAGACCAAAATAGCACAATTATAATACTTGAAGGACTTAATTGGTACACTCAAAACTTGAAAGACTAAAATCGTATAATTACAATATTTAAAAGAACAAAAATATAATTAAACCTAAATTTTAACCATCAATAAATATATTTCAAAAAGAACTTTAAAAAATGTTAGAATTTTTCATTATTGGATGCAAACAAGTATCCTGTTAATTGAGGTTGAATCCTAGTAAACATTAATTGGGATGAACTCTTGAATAGATTGATATTCAAGATCTTCCACTAATTGTGAATTCTCTAATAAAATCAATCAAGATATGTAAAAAATGAGTAAGTATTAAGTATTTATGAAAGATATTTTGATATTCAAGTTAA
The DNA here is from genome assembly GCA_025330945.1 of Mucuna pruriens. Classification (NCBI taxonomy): domain Eukaryota; kingdom Viridiplantae; phylum Streptophyta; class Magnoliopsida; order Fabales; family Fabaceae; genus Mucuna; species Mucuna pruriens. Next base: position 1,356,778 of record JAENHJ010000014.1, read on the forward strand.
TAAAAATTCTACCAGAATAATGGAATGTAATAAATATTTACGTAATACAATAACTTTAATTTTATACGAGCATGAGATGAGTTTCATTTCTTTGAAATAGTATCTAATAACACTCACAAATAATAGGAATCCTTTGTCTTGATATAACAAGAAGATAATTTTATTCAAAAAATCTGTGTAATTTACTCACAATTGTATATTAGAAATTTTATATATGTGTGATGATTACGATCAATATTTACAACTTAGATTGATCTAGAGTCTGGACCAAGATGAAATATTATATAAGTAGCACTCAAGTCAAGTTTGAAACATTATTCATGCTTTTTATGATGTTACTTTTCTCCCTGTTACTCTTTCTTTATATAATTTAATTTATTTTATTTTATATTTCTTTTGTTAGCCATCTTTATTATAAGAAAAAAATATAAATATATTGTATAGCTACAACTTTTCCATTCATAATACCCTCAATCAACGGAGTAGGGGGCTCAATTTGGTCACCAAATTCCACAACTGGATCACGTGAAGTGAACATTTCAGTAAGGCAAGCGAGGGGACCCAATTTTCAGGTTTCCCTTTCGGATAACTGCATCCTTTCATTCCCGCACCACTTTGTTTGTTATAACATCATATCAAGCTGGAAGTAACACTTTTGTAAATCTTTTCTTTCTTTTTTAAGTCTTAATTATATCTTATTATTATTTCAAATATAAAATAAATTATCTAAAAAAGCATCTATTTATTTCTATACAAAATTCTAAAAATTATTAACAATTTTTTAATTTAGTTTAAAAATATTTTATGTTTTATTTATTGACATATATAATCATATATTGTCATATGTTATAATTTTAATAGAATAAAAACAATTCTTTGACGGACAAATTAATTAAAATCTTCCATGCCGGGGTGTACTGTTGATTTATTTCTTTTCTCCTGATAAATTTTTCTGTCAACATAATCAAACTTGAGTGATTTGTCAAATAAGTATGTAATTGTTTTCCTTATATATCAGTCGGTTGATCTCATTTAGATAAAATTTTCAATAGAGAAGAAAATAAAAAATAAAAAATTAATTTATATAATTAAATTTATCCTTCAATTTTATAAAAAATATTTAATTTTTCAAAATTATAATTCATAAGTTGATAAATATTTGTAGTCATGGTAAAATGAGCAAGTTTTAATTTTAATTTTAATTCCTATTGTAAAAAATTGTTTTTCATCCTATAAAATTTGAAATTATTGATTTTGGTCCTTATAAAATGAGTGAGTTTTAGTTATGGTCAATGTAAAATATTTTTCTTTGATTTTCTTTCTTTCAAAATCCAAAATTACTATTTTTGATCCATAACATTCATTTTCAGATATATAAATAATATTCATTTTAGGAATTTAAAAAAAAAATAGATGTGTCATATGTTAACACGGTAGACAGATACCAAAGGATGTCACCTGAGATAATCACTTAATCTTCTGTAACTATATAAACAGTTAACGAGTATTGCATAACAATAAGGACCAAAATTAATGATTTGAAATTTTATATAGTGAAAAATAAAAGAAAAATTTTACAAGGACCAAAATTAAAAATCACTCATTTTATAAGAACTAAAAATATATTTAAACCTTGATTTTAATATAAAAAATAAATTTATTTTATTTTATTTTTCTTATAAATACTTATTAAGAAATTATCTAAATATGATTTAATCTAATAGGTATTGACTCCATTCATTGGAGTTATGTTTTTGATTGTTTCAACCAGATGTATTGTCCTAATTTTTTTTCAAAAGTATAAGTTCTTTTTAACAATTATTTATTATTAATAAAGATTTTATTTAATAAATAATATTTTATATAACATGATATTATATTTATAATAATATTATTTATTTTAAAATATATATTATTCAAAAAAGTATACACAAAAATAGGAGATTAAATTGTGTATATATGAATTTGAAAATATTTTCATAAATACGATCTTTAATAATATATAGCACCAAATGCAAAGCGTTCAACATTTAAACGTAATAAACGAAAAGCAAAATAAAAAATAAGAGAATCACATAGATACTTTCATCCTAGTTCCTTATTTAGAAGAATTTTTCACTAAATCAAAGTAGCCTTACGTTAATTATTTTTCAAACCTTTTCATACCATATAACAATGTAACCTCTATTTGAGATTATCTAACAAGTATTATTTAATACTAAACATATCCAGGTTTTCTAAAACACACAATATGTTTACATAGATAACTTATACAAGCGAGGATTTGAAACTTATATTCATAATAAGAGCTATCATTAAAATATTTTTAAAAATTATGTATTTTATCATTGATTCCAACAATTATAATTATACTTTAATTTAAATTATATTTTTTTATCATACAATTTAACTAATATAATATTAAAATTAATGAATTATGTTAAAAATTAAAAAATAAAAATGAATCAATTTTATTTTATATATTTCATAGATTAAATTAAATTCAAATAAACATGTTTTTCATTCCTTGCTCGCCTGTACTTTCGCTTATCACTTTCGCTCATATGATAAGCATGAGAAGTTGTATACCCTCTAGACATAATAGTTGGTCAACCTTGTATTAAAAAAAAAAGTTAGTCATCTTTGGCAGGTATTGAATATATATGTATCATATATAAAACCAAATGGTTAATATTATTCCAAACAAATAGTAATTACTTATATTTTTAATTAAAATATCAAATATTTAAATATTGATTTTGAGAATGAAAAATATCATATTGAAAAAAGAATATTTATTATTTTATGAATTTATAGTTTCCAATAAAGATTAATTATTATTTTTTATAGTGAAAAAATGTGTACATAGATAAGGGATAAAATACCGTTTCGATGCAAGCTATGAGAGCGATATCAAAATGAAATAAACTCTGAATACTAGATATGACCTTAAAATAACAAGGGTTTAAGGTTGGCGAGTGAGACGATGAGGGACAAGCTTCATCTTCGAAAGAAAAATAATTCGGATCATCAATCAAGGTCCCTAAATAACTGTTCGGTGATAAAAGAGATAGGAGTGCAGAGATAACCAAGAGGTTTGCCTAGAAGTAGTCACTCTTGAAAGAGTGCGTAATAGCTCATTGATTGAGCGCTCATGCGCCGAAGATAAACGAGACTAAGCAATTTACTGAAGCTGTGAGATGTAAAAATAAATTAGTAGAAGAGCGTTACGCCTTAGAGAAAAAGGACATATATATATATATATATATAAAGAGTTTGTGATAAACATTATAGTATTAAAAAATATATTATTATGTTCACAGTTTTTATTTTTTTATACATGTCCAAGTGATTTAATTTTTTAAAAGAAAAATGGTAAAATAAGAATGACGTAACTATTAATATATATACATGCTAGAAGCATGCTTAAATTACCGTGAGCAATTTTATTTTGTAGCATTAGAGAAATTTTTAAGAAAGATTTTATACTGAACAAGAGTTAAGTGATGTAAGAGGAAGTGGAATGTTAATTCAAATAATCTAATTGGTAAATATGATATTAAATTATTACACTTAATTATTTTGGGTAACTATTACCGCCACTAAATTGATTACATTATATGACATCTTTAATATAAATTTTTAGTTATCATTTTTTACATAAATTTTCGTGAAAATAGTTTGCATATAATACTGCATATTTTTTTTTTATTTATCTAAATTTTCATATTCACCTGAATGGGATCACAATCCGAATTTGAAACTCAATAATTTGGACGCTTAATTTGACCAACGACTTGACTTATGTAGTTATGTGAAGTGTCCCACCTTTTTCTATATTCTCTTTTAATTATATTTTTATAATTCTATGTTATATTTTTTCTCAGTTTTTTTTATCAAATTAATTATCTTGTTTCATGTTTATTTTTATCTTTTTCTATCCTTTTCTTTATTATACAAAAACTTATTAAAATTATATAAATATATTTTTCTTTACTTTTCGAGAAAAATATACTACTTATAAGTATAACCCGTCACAAAATTTGATAAATTTGAATAAACGGACCAGATTCTTTTCATGACCATACACGATAAAGAGAGATTGAAAAGAGATTAAAAAAAATTATATTATACCTGAATATTGTATATTTTTGTGTAAAATTTTTCGTATTGTTCATGATTTTCCTTTTATTTACTGGACTTAACTTTTAACTTCATTACTTTAAATTTTAATTAATTTAAAAAATTAAACATTTTAGTTAATGTAAACAAGCAATATATTAAAAGGATTAATTCTAGAAAAGATATAGATGTTATAAATGATTTTAGAAAATATAAAAAAGAAAAAGTGCAAAATCAAATACTAATTGGAAAAATAAAAAATAATAAGCTCGTAAGATACATAATAAATATATATCAAGCAACAAATATAGTAATTAAATAATAGGAAATAGTAATTAAACTAAAAAAATATTCTAATTTAACCATATGAACTACTTGTAAGTTATATTTAAACCTTAAGGTTAACACTCCAGATTTTTTACTGTTCAGTAGGTACTTAAAACCCTTACAAAAATAAAGTACTATTGCGGTTAATTAAAGTAAGTACACTTGCGACGAGTAATAAAATATGTGCCTAAAACTATAATATCGTTTCACCGTTGACAACTACTACACCAATATTTAATTCTTGATTATTTAGACAATGAAAGAAGGTATGATTGTCGAAATAATTGTATGTAAAAAGTAAAAGAAAGGAAGTTAAACAACTAAAAAGATTTTAATTAGGTAGAGTCTAGAACATTTGGTTTAGTTTATGCAATCACTACTGAATTACCCAATTCCTCTATAATTCATATTCTTATCTAGTAACTAGCAAGGTTCGTCTATAATTTGTGTTCCCGTTTAATGGTTTTATCTATAAGTTTTTTTTCCTAATCAATCACAACGAGCACAATTTAGATTGAAATTAGAAATACATAAGGGCAAAAGCATAACGTCTACTATGGCCTTTGCTATGTATTTAATTAGTCCCTCATAATAATAAAGAAACATAAAATAATAAGGCTTCGTACATATTATCAGGCTTCGTACACCAACAAATTCCTTTAATTATTTCTACCTTCACCCATATGTGTGTTGCCTTCATAAAAAAAAAAAATAAGTTGGGTTTCATCACTCAACCTACCAATTTTTATACTCTTTTTGCCCCCATGGAGAAGGTGCACCTCAACGGTGGTTTCTTGGCTTCACATTCCATTTCTAAATCAATTGTATGGATTTGATTTCGCTTCTGCTGTGTGGAAAGATCTCCATGACAGATTTTCAGAAGGGGATATTTTCAAAATATCAGATATTAAAGATGATCTTTAATAAGGAAATCTTGATGTTTCACACAATTAAAAGTCTTATGGGATGAACCTGAAGACTTCCGACCAATTCCAACGTGTAAGTGTTCCACAACTTGCCCCTGCAGTGCTGCTTCTTATTCAATACAAAATTATAGAGCCTAAGGTATGTAATTCGTTCTTAAAGGAATGAACGAACAATTTTCTCATGTAAAATGTACCCCGCTTTTTGTTATAGTTTATTATTCGCGGTAAATATCGTATTTTATTAATTATTATCAATAAGTACTTTAATTATTTTATAATTAAATAAATAATATTTTAGGAGAAATATAGATTGGATCTTAATTAATTAAATTAAGAAAAATAGATTTGTTAGTGGGATAACTTAAGTTCCACCTCTGCAATATCAGTTCATACATTCTCTTCTTCTCCTATATAAGGAGTTGGATATGGAACAATAAGGAAGGAAAGATAGTCCCTAAATAAGTTAAAATTTATGCAAAGCATTAAGGAGAACCTCTAGATGAAACCCCAAAAGAAATTACGAGTAACATGTTTTTTACGTCTATAGTTCTCTAGGTAAGGTAAGAAGGAGTGAGAAATCTAACTTAGACGTATGAATATGATTGTGGGTAGAGGGGTTGGCCCTAGACCCCACTTAGTGTTTGTGTTTGATTGTCTTTGTCAATCGATGAAGTGTTTAGTTATTTTTCTACTTAGTGCTTAGTCAATTTTCTGCTTAGAGCTTGTGTTTAAAATGCTTGTGTTTGACTGCCTCTACCAATTGATTGTCTTTGCCAATTGACAGAATGTTTAGTTGATTTCCTATTTGTTTGTGGTATCTTGTCTCTATCAATTGATATAGTACAAGGTTTTTAACCTCATAGTCATGGATTGAGGGTTTCCCCTAAACCTTAAAAGTGTATGCTTTAGGTTATCTAAAGAGGAGATTGAACTCCTTGGATTAGGATCATTCTTTCATATTAAGATTATTGATAATTATATAGTTGATAATCATGTAGTTACAAACTGTATGTCCTTGGTGTTCTCTGAAGATGGTTGAGCTCCCTGGATTATTGTTTGTTTTATTGTTATTTATGAAACTGATTGTGTAATTAGTTACGTGTTTGCAAAATTTTGGACAAAAATCCAGAAAATTCAATAGGAGGTTGTCGAATACAATTGTGCTCATGAAGAATAGTTCGTGCACGGCCATGCAAAGTTTATGCATGTTTGTGTAGAGCTATGCTAATTATGCATGCTCATGGTAATAGGAGCACGCTCATGATGCCCTATCTATATTGTATGAGTTTTTGTGTTATAATTGGAATTTACTATATATTTATTAACTTGTATGCTTGTATGAAATATATCAATGTTGTTATTAATGAAATTGCATTGAGGATAATGAAATGTGATATAAAAATAAGTAATAAGGATAAAAGTGCTCAAAGGGTGACCTACTTTGTGAGAGATAAAAATGGACATGATGGACATTTATCTAGTGAATGACCAAGCTTGTGAAAGGAAAAAATGGTACTTACTAGTCTATGATGGGTTGAGAGATGAGGTGCTTAGCATGTGAGAGGCAAGAATGGGTCCTCATCGATCAAATGTTGAAAAGTGAAATAATGATTCAATTGGACCGTATTCATGCATAATTTAATGAAACGGGTGTGGAAGGAAATAGGTGCAAATTTGAGTGGTAAGGTCACTAGACCTCCTAGGCTACTTGGTACGAAGATTCTAATGGTTGTGACTGATCGCACAAGCTAGATTAGACGATGCCAGTTTAGTACCCGACGAGCTACCAAAGAGATATTATGCTAGCATGGTATAACTAACTGTAGAGGTGGAGATTAGCAGGGTTGCTCCTAGCCTATTTCTTGAATTAAAGTTGGTACTACATGACATACGGAGTACTAGGAGTGTATTGATAGCATTTATGTGCATACTTGTTTGTTATTGTCTGTTAATTGTGGTTGCTTATTGTTTGTTAACTGTGTGTGTTTTGTTTACATTTTGCCCATACCATGAGTTTGAGTGAGGTACACTTCTCACTCTCTTTTGTTGTGTGTTGTTTGTGTTTGGGGTAAATGTCATTTTGCAAGTGATGTTTTGAGCAAGAGCATGAGGATTGAGTTGGGATCCTCCCTTATTGCTTTTGTTCTTTTTTCTTATTTTTTTTATTTATGCTCTAATAAGACATGTGACATCAGAGCGCTTGTAATTATTTTACGATTATGTGATTTGGTTTATATTTTGTGACATGAGTAATTGATTAGAAATTGGCCTGCCAAGAATTCTCGAGGAGGAACCTCGGTAGGGATTTCTCGGATGAGGCCGAGTTCTTGTCCCTATTTTATGCTGTTGGATGAGTGGGGTCCCTCATCCTTCCTTAATGGCCTTGGCCAAGGTGTTGCCAAGAGGGGAGGTACCTACAAAGACGCTTCGACATCCAAGTCAATATGAGTTGGTGTGTAAGCAAGTGTGCAGTGAGTAAAGTGTACCTGGTATGGGTGTGACTTCTCCTATTTATAGGAGTTGGACTTGCATTGGGCCCATGTGTGCGGCAGCTCATGCGAAATGCTTCCAAGGATATGCTCCCGCAATGCATGGTGGGATAAGCGTCACGCATAACGTTGAGTGGGCCGAGTTGTTCTCGACCAGGGCCAAGAAGGCCACGCCATGCCAAGAGATTCTTGATAGGGGCATGTACACTTGCCCTTTAAGTCACGAGGCCTTGGAGAGGGTCATGGTGATTGATGGTATCCAGGTTGGAGAGGATGTTTGGGGACCCCGTGTCCACATACCATCATTGCGCTATTTTGGGTAGAGCGCGTATTAAATGCCTTGCATGGTTCCGAGGTGGTGACCATTGTGTTTTCGGCCAATTGCGAGGCGTGACATTACACATATCATGGATTGGGCCCCCAACTGTGCCTGGAAGGCCCATCTCTCTACTATAAATAACAAGGTGGACCTAAGAGCCATTTGTTTATTCCTTAAAGCTCATTGTTGTTCTTAGTTTCGTGCACGGAGCTCTTCTTTTATCAATTCTTCATTTGCTCAAGTTCTCGTAGGTATGTCATGAGTTCGGGCAATTCTCAGGGTTCCAAGGGTTGGATGCTCGAGAGAGAGGTAGCTTTGGTGGGTGTGACGACTTTGTCGAACTCTGCTTCCCCCTTTTCATCGTTGTCTTCTTCGTCTAGTGTGTCAAGAGCCCAATTGATCCAAGAAGTGGTTGAGATTGAGGTCAAGGTTGAGGCCAAGGTCAATTCTCTACTAGTCAAGGTCGTCTCGGGGCCGGGAACCATTTTGGAGTCCGTTGCCACCTTGACGCAAGGCGACTAGGCAGGGACTCGGGGGGCCCCGTCCTAAAGGAGGGTATTTCCCCCATAGGCCTCCCTAGTTTTGACTGGCTGAGTGGTGAGGTTGAACTGTTGAAGGACATGATGCTGACAATGACGGGCAACAAAGAAGACTTTGTGATGGAGTCTTACGTCGCTGACGGGCAAGTGTTCATGTCGACAAGGGAGGGCGAAGTTAACTTTAGTTATTGGTACGAGTCCCAGTCGAGGGATTTCGACGTGAGTCTCCCCTTCGACATGTTTGAGGCTGACATCCTTTGGACTTTTGATGTCGCTTCCAACTAGTTGCACCTGAACAGGTGGGCAACATTGCAGGAATTTAGAGTGATCTGCCATTGCCTATGTATGAAGCCCAACCCGCCCAAGTTCTTTCACCACTACATTGTCCGCATGGGTGCTAAGTCTAGGTGGGTGTCGTTGATAAGCCTTTCGAGGACTTATCTCTTTACCGCCTACTCCATATCGTATAAGGGGTTCAAGGGCCGATTCGTGAAGGTTCAAGCGGTTGACGGAGCCTCGTTTGTGGTCAACTGCGAGCCAATGCCCCTTTATTGGCAAAAGCTGTGAAGGTTCAATGGGTGGCCTCGGGAGGACATGTCGGCTAAGACAGGTTACACATGTCATTCCTCAACGAGCTCCCTCGGGGAATGAGTTGCAAAGACCTCGTCCAACTGGTCTTTGTCAGTGGTGTTGTCAAGTACTTGAGTGGTAAGTCATTTTGTTGCTGATGCTTGGTAGGTCGGCTGCATGCCGACGTCTCTTGACTCCTTTCTTTGTTTTTGTGCATATTATTTTATGGGGAAGCAGTTCAACTTCCATGGCCTAAGGTACAGGTACCTTAGTGGGAAAGAAGCAGCAAATGCAGGGAAGGCTGCGGCCGATGTCGAGAAGGAAGTGGCCAACGATAGTGCGTCAGCAACCCACAAGAATGTTACTAAGGCGGTTGAAGGTTAGATGCTGGTAGATGAGGCCGGTAGTTCTCGTCGGTGCAAGAGGAAGGAGATGGCGTCCGTGGCCAGGGATTCTAGTGTTGGTTAGGAGTGCGGGCATTTTTCGCCGCTCCCGTATTGGAAACTCAAGCGCACAACCTTGTGCGTTTGAATGGGCTGAGTGGCAAGCACTCACTTTGGGGTCCCAACTTCCACCCCTGAAGCATGTTCGATTCCAACATCATGTTAGCATGGGATCGAGATTTGATGGTGAAGGTGTAACCCGTTGTAGCCATGGAAGCGGTCACCATTGATATTGTTAGATTTTAGTCATTATATGTACTATCAAAATACTAGATTTCCTATGTTATGGATAGCATAGGGGCAACCTAGGTCGAATCTCTCAAGGACACTTAGTTCTAGTGTGAAAACGACTGAAAAGGTGTAGGTCTGGGCATGTAGAACGCGGACTCGACAAGGAAAAGTAAAGTTGCAGGAAGTAAATAACTACCTAGGAAAGTAAAGGCAATCTATCTCTAACGGAACATATACTTATAATATCGACTGTAAAGGCATCAATGAGATGGTTCTGGATTTCGGTTCCTCTAATGTGTACAATTCCTCACCAACCTAATTCCTAAGACAACTGCCACCTATTTCTCCAACACGTTTGATGCTCTCTAACTCTATTTCCTGCAAAGTGGGGCACATGTCTATTGGGTGCTCCATTGAGGTGCATATTCCACATACGTGCTGTGTGCTTTGTTGATACTGCTCGACAACAAGCTGCCTCACAAGCGATGTTAGCTCCGTCAGTTGATTCTCCAATCTTAGGTTGTCAAATATGCCAACTTCGCTCACCACCCTTGAGGTGACGACTCCTCCTCTGGTCTCGACTTGCTGCGTATTTTTTGCCATATTCGAGATTAAGTGTCTTGCTGGCGCTGGGTCTTGTCCATCAATAAGTTAGAATGTATCAAAGCCTTCTGATGTGCCCTCTTAAGCTACCACTTAACTTCTCAAGTACCTTAAAGCCTTTCCTAGAAAAGGCATTTTCTTTCCAAGATTGAACCATTTGTCCCTCTTTGTGTTTGTTGATTTTTACTGGGCAACCTACCCTAAGACCAGAAAATCGATTTCTTGATAATGTGTGTTTCTTGGTAGCTCAATTGTTTCTTGAAAATCCGAAAAAGCAAAATACAATTTCAAGATCATCTTCAGATGCTAAATATCATGTGTTAGCGAGCTTGACATGTGAAATACAATGGCTTTGTTACTTGTTCAACAATCTTCATATTCACTTTGATAATCCAACTTTAGTTTATTGCAACAACGAGTCAGCAATTTATAAGGCTCATAATCCCACTTTTCACGACTAAACAAAACATATAGAAATAAATTGCCATGTTTTATGTGAAAAGATTCAATCCAACCTTATTCACCTTTTACATATTTATTCTTCATCTTAACTTGCGTATGTCTTCACAAAACAATTACAGATCATCCTTTTCAACTCTATAATCTCCAAGTTAGGCCTCTGTGACATACATAGTCCCAAAGGGGTGGTATCAGTGTTAGTTATTAGTTATTCTGTTTTGCTTCTTTGTTCTTTTCTTTTGTAAGTTTGCCTATATAAGGCATTTTTCCTCTTTTTTGATTTGAAGACTTCATAATAATAATTGTTAGTTATCTTCCTTTTATTTATTTTTTCTTGATTCCTTTAGCATTCTACACATATAAATTCATACTAGAATATAAAGAGAATAGTAAAAACCTATTTAAACTCTCAGGTAGGAGTGTTGACTCCTTACTTACAATTCTCTAAAGACCTCCACAAAATTGCTATAACTCAAAGGTACACATGACATCTATAAAATGTACTTTCAAGCATTGCAGTTGGGCTAAAATCCATGGAGAATATTGACATACCAATCTTAATTAAGAGAACAATTTTGAAAAGTGCCCTAAGTACAAGGAGGTGACTTCCATCAAAATTGTTGGTCCAAGAAATAAGGCTAAGGGTGTGAATGTGATGTCCTTTCCAAAAACAAAGGTATGTCTCAAAAGGATCATGATTTGGAGTAAAACTAGTAAACTATGACCCAAATTGAACCTCGATCCATAAAGAGTGTGAGATGTGCAAGGGGGATTAATATAGCTAGAAAGCACCTATTCAAACAATGCATTGCATAAGGAATTGGTAAAGGATACTTAACCAACAAATCACCACTTATACAACCTAAAAAAACACTATTGTTTTGTCAAACTATTTGCTAGAGAATCCACTCCAAAAATAACTTTTGGCTATAATCAACCAATTTGAGTTCATTAATCAATCTAGGAGAGTTAGGAAATGTTTTTTTAAGTATTCATTGAGGTTGATATATAACTAAAACTGAAATGTAGTTTAATTAATATGTGAAAGAATACATCATAAATTAATATATTAATTATGACTTCAGTCAATTATTAATGTTAAATTATCTACTAGAATATCTCCTAAAGTTCAATCAATGAATGACAACATAGATTTGTAATCACAATATCAATGTTAGATGCAATTGATATAAGAGAAATCCAATTAACCTAAACTACATTTATGTTAATTGAGCCTTAATTTGAATTTAATGACATTTTGATTTATCAATCCTAGCTTCATTATTGTTTTTGTAAAATGAAATTCTAAACCTAACCATATTTAGGTCAAGCACAATCATGCTACCAATGAATTTAGAATTGAGAAAGAGGAAGAAGAACATTGAATCCAAAAACAAACTAAAGAGTAAGTTCTTACCGTTCAAATCATATTTGCAATGAATCCCTTAAATTGATTTTGAACTTAGTTCTCTATATATCCATCACCATGGGAAAAACTTGTAAAAAAATGTAGAAAATAAAGACCAAGAAGAAAAGGAATCCATTGAATAAAAATGCTCAAAATTAAACAAATGATCCACAATATACTTTTACATATTGTTTTCACTCAATCTACTTCTCCCAAGAGTCGTAGATATCTTTCTCATATTTCCTAGAATATAAAGTACATGAAAATAGTTAGAATCAGATGGGTACCCATAGGTTTAAATTTAATTGTCATGCTTTATGCTTAACTTTAGAGTTCTTAAGTTATGGATAATGTACCTGCTCGACTTTTTGATTGAACACATTATGACTTAGTCAAATATGAAATATAATAACTTAAGTATCTTACAAGTAACTATACCCCACTAACTCATAACTGATAGGTAATTGACGTACCTCGCTAACTCATAACTAATAAGTAACCGACATACCTCAGTAACTCATAATCAATAACTAACCAACATACCCTACTAACTAGTAACCTCATTATAAATAAAGGGGTACATTGCAAATGAGAAAACAACTTGATCTTTAACTTTTATTAATCACTCACTGACTTGAGCATTAAAGTGTCTTTGTAGGTACCACCATCCATTACTTCAAGGAGCTTGGAAAATTACAGCAAGGAAGATGACCACACACCTTTTATTTGGTCATAGTAGATCTTCAGACCATCCCCTAAGAATTTCCCATGATGGGAACATTTTGGCGCTCACCATGGGACATTAACCCATGACTTGTCCCATAGCCTTGACTAAGTGGCTTGTTTTTGTATGTCTAGAAAGTTCACATTGCTTAAAAGTTAAGGTCAAAGTAGTTTATAAACACTTTCCTCCCTTAACCCATTGAGGCACCTTTTAAAGATAAAGTTGTTAAGACCTACAAGGGTCAAAGTGAATAATATCTCGAATGTAGTGAACCTAACAATGCCTAGTGGAGACTTGAGGTCAAAACATATATTAAAAAGAATTATAAGCATCTTTTTAGTATAACTAATACTGATTAATTCATTTAAGTTATTCTCAACTATATAATCTCATACCTTTACAGTATTTGGATCTCTCTCATTTTAGTTGTATTTTTAGTTCATTCATGTGTTCCTCTTAATGAAAGTCAATCAAGAGTTGTTTTTGTTTATGTTTCATATCTTTTGTTTATGCTTCATGCCTTGTAAGTAGCATTGTAACAAAGGAAAGACCTTCACTTCGTCAACCTATCATTATCCAAAATTGTGACCCTTACCATTCCTAAAAATGAACAAAAAATAAGAATAGAAGAATACTTAAGTGATGAAGGAGACACCTATTTGTGAAGAATATAGATTAAAGGGATATTGAAGGTCACTACAAGTTCCACAAACAACCAAAAGCCTCTAGAACAAGTAGGAGGTTCAATCAAAACAAAAAATAATTTACCAAAGAAAATCAAATTGAGGGCTAAACTTTTAGAAGAAGAAGAAACTATGCTTAAATAGGAAAAATGACACACGGCAAAAAAACTAAATATAGAATGTGGGGGAGATATCGCAATTCCAATTTCTAATGATTTTGTGCCATAAATTATTATCACATATCATAAGGCGGACCATCAATATGAGAAACATGGCTACTCCTTACCATAATTAATAAAAAGAAATATTACATCTAGTCTTATATATAAGAAACAAATACTTAATTCATCAAGACAAAAAAAATTAGTTAGTTTTAATTAACAATGTCATAAATTTAAATTTTATTCCAAAAATACTTAATGAATCTATTTACTTTAGTAGAAAATGAGTGAATGACTCATTGATAAACTTCACAGTAAATGAAAGGTATAAAAGATAACTGACAATAGTACATTTGAAAATAAGTTTTGTTTCTTATAATTATGACTAAAAAATTACTTTAATTTGTTATATATATATATATATATATATATATTAGAGGTAGTAACAACTACATTGAGTTCTTACACAAATTTCCAGTCATAAGACAGCTCACAACTTGTTTTGAATTGTAAGGAATTTTAATTAAAACTATAACATGAACACCACATAAGAATTATTGACAACTCAATACCACACATGACCTCATAATGATATGTGAAAGATTGATAATATCACACATCATTAAGATTAAAATAATATTGATAATCAAGATTGTTTTAATCTTATTGTTTAATTAAATTATATAATTGAGATTTACTCACCTCATGTTCTTCCCCCTCCCCCTCCATGTATACGTGTGGGTATATAACACTTAAAAACTTAAGGTAAATGAATAGTAGAAATAATAGTTAGTAAGTATATCTATTAGTGCTAATTTACTTAACACGTTAATTTAGTTAAAACACATTGATGCTGTAAATATATTTTACATAATTATTCAATTATAGATGACCATAAAATTAAATTATTGACTTTTGTAATTATTGACTAGTGTTCATTTATTATTTTATGAATTACTTTCTTTTTTGTGTACACTCAAAATTTAAGTTGAGTTCTATTAGCTTTGCGCTCATGTTAATGGTCTCCAAGAATGATTTTTGTACTATCCAAGGTCGCTCACCCGCCAACCAACCTCCAAAGGGTTGATGAACTTAACCTGTACTTCCCAAGATCGCCCAGGCTTAGGATCGGTCGTTATTTCCTCTATCAAAATACTAGATTTTTCCTATGTTAAAGTAGCACAAGGCCAAACTAGGTCATTCTTTTCAAGGACAAGTTTATTTTAATCTTTCTAAGGTGTAAGGCCAAACAAGGGTTATGAAATTGGGATGCAGGATGCAGACTCTGGCAAGTAAATGTAAATGAGGGTTTCTTTTTTACAGGAAAAGTAAATTGGCAAGAACGTAAAGATTAACTAAGGTATCAACAAGAAAGTAAAGAATTACAGTCTAAGTACAAAATTACAAACTATATTATCTAACATAAATTTATCTAACATATATTTGTGAGATTGGATACAATGAGATCAAAGAATGATTCTGGTTCAAATTCCTAGCATGCAAGTATTTCATCGCCAACCTATTTTTTAAGGCGACTACCTAACATTCGTCCGTTATCGACTGAGGGCTTACACAACCGTAATCTCGAGTTTGTAGGGATTAAGCTCGTAATTGACATAAATTATCTATTGATTATCTATATTATTATTTAGGTAGGTTCCAACTGACTCCTAATATAGCACGATCTATTCTTGACATGCATAATTGTAATATAATCAAGGACAAGTTAAACTATAGGAATTACGAACATACAAGTGCAAAGAAACATATTCATTCGTTGGTTAGTCAAAATACCAATACAAAGTAGATTCAATGGACAAGATGATGGCCAACTTCCTACGACAACCGCCAGTAGTAGTTGTAGTGTTCCACCTTTGATGGCCATGTACTGAGGGGTTAAATCACTAAGTAATGTACCAGCGTGCCTTGACAGTCTCCTCTTAGCAACCAACCATTACTCAAATGCAAGTCATGTACCTACTTGACCGACTAGGCACCCGATGAAGCACCATGGAACAAAGATGTTTCAGGTGGTAATGGTGAGTGTATAGTACAAGCTTATCGACAACCTATTCTAACCTAAGAACGTAGGCATACATTTCTATTTATACATGCATCACTAACTAACTCAATAACCGTATTAACTAAAATAACATATTTAACTACCTGGCTATAACAAAAATACCATATTTAACTACTCTAACTACTTTCCTAACTACCACGTGCTTGAATCTTGTTGAAGTGGAGTCGGTCTCCTGATGATGGCATGGATCCAGTTCTGGATAGGAGTCGACATTTTGTTTTAGAGTCGGCATTCGGTATGGAGTCAGCATGTGTATATCACCTTGACACAGAGTCAGCCTTTGGAGTCGACTCTACAAGAGTTGATGTCTTGACTGTTGATGGTAAAGTCAACATCACGGAGTCGGCTTCATCCAGCCGGGACGCATTCGGTCTCTTGGATGGCTTCATTCTGACTAGGACGGAGTCGGCCTGGAGGGTCTTGTCTGACATGGACGACTTCCTCTAGCTGATTTGACTTCGTCCAGATTCTCTCTTGACCTGCAAAACAAGACTTATATTTTTGTTAGCTAAAATCAGTATTTTAGCC
This sequence comes from Mucuna pruriens, assembly GCA_025330945.1. Taxonomy (NCBI): domain Eukaryota; kingdom Viridiplantae; phylum Streptophyta; class Magnoliopsida; order Fabales; family Fabaceae; genus Mucuna; species Mucuna pruriens. The sequence goes on from JAENHJ010000014.1 coordinate 1,373,393, forward strand.
TTGATTTGTATTTTCCTTAGTTCCACCTTTGAAATATAAATCTTAACTAATACATGATTCTTAACCATAATCAATATTCTATTCTACCCATCTAAAGACCTTCTAAGGGGTATAAAATATGTACTATCACCCACTCGCTAGCCAACCTTTGAAGGGCCGATGAACATATCCACTTCTCCTTATTTCTTGGGGGCCAACATGTCGTATGATTCCACGTTCGATTTCTTCGCTAGAATCCTAGCTTCCAAATCCCTCGCCAGGATTTTCGCTCCTACCACAGATCATGGCCTCCCGAAAAGTGCATATTAATTCACCTATGTATACCCACCTTATTGGCAAAAAAGCAAGAGATTTTCCCATAAAGGCAACACAACAAAAACCTAGACGCAAGTGACACCCCAATGAGGCAAATCTCCAAGACGAATCGAATCCCTTGCAAGAACATTTGGCACCCAACGTGAGACACAACAAAACTTTTCTTGTGGTCCTCAAAAACCTTATCACCCACCATTTGCAAGCATGACTAGGTTGAATCCTACTGTACAAGAGCTTATGGTGACAATGGACAAGCTCCGATGACAAAATGAAGAAATGGTCCATCATGTGGAAGAAGTTGCATGACGCAATGAAGTACTCCAAGCAGCCATGTGTTGCAAGAATGAAGAGGCTAAAAGATAGGTAGAAGTAGAGTGGGAGACCTTGACGATGCAAGTGACCAAATTGTGGAGGGTAAAGGGAGATGCCCCCTTTAAGCCTTTGGTGACTTCCACCCCTTCTCCATAGCAATAAAAGAAGAGCCCATCACCTTGCACTCTTTGGCCTCAAAAGTGGAGCAGTTCACAAGGGTGCAAGATCTTGACCAACATTTGAAGACCTTCCGTGCCTAAATGTTCATTAGCGGGAGGAATGACATCATGCAATGCAAGATGTTTACGTGCACCTTGGCATCAATAGCCCTCAATTGGTTCGATGGGCTCCCCGATGGCACCATCACCGACTTTGAAGGCTTCACAAAGTTGTTTGCCACGCAATTTGCAGCAAATAAGATGAAGCTTCTTGTGATAATAGACCTTTTCGATGTTCGCTAGTGTGTTGGTGAAAGTCTTAAGGACTATTTTATGAAATTCATAGGGGTCTCCATTTGCATCCCCATAGACCAACAGTTAAGCTGAGGTCGCCAATAATGAATTGACGAGGCTAAAGCCTAGTGATGGATGAACTACCTCATATTTTATGGTCATACCATACCACCCCACACTTCTCCATTTATGAGAGTCCTTTTTGTCTTGTCTACGGCATCGATGCCATGATCCCAATTGAGGTACGAGAACCCATCATCCGCACCATGTCTTTCGATGGCTAGTCCTCCAAGCAAGGGCTCCAAGCCAATCTTGACGTTATTTTCGAACTTCGTGAGGTCTTGGCGTGACCCATGAGGCTTGTCATAGGCCAACTTGGCTACTCTAAAGAGGTGGTCACCATTCAACCCTTAAGGTGTGTGGCAGACTTACCTACCTATTAGCAGTCCTAGCATGACTCATAAGGCACGGTACATGTTGACCTGGCTACTCAAAAGAGGCGATCACCAAGCGACCCTTGAGGCACATGGCAAATTGACATACCCATAGGCGGTCCTAGCATCACCCATTAGGTGCATCATAGGTTGACCTAGCTACTCCAAACAGATGCAACGAATTTTGAACTAAGATGCATTCATGCATTGTCGAAATTCTATATGGTCATGGACAAATTATTTGCCAATAACATGTTTATATTTGAAATAGAAACATTTCGTACGGGCACCCACTTTTAAGCTCACACGTTTAAGCTACTTATCCACAACTATTTGCCTACATTAGCCACAACATATTTCATTTAAGCTATGCATGAACAAACTAAATAATGTCCATATTGGAAATTGACATTGCATGAACAAACTATATCAATTATGATCGTGTTCGAAATCAACATTGCATGAACAAACTATATTACTAACATGTTTATATTAGCAATCGACATAACAAGTTACATGACAAAAATAGTGAGGTCAGCAATGGCTACAAAGTATGTTAAGCAACTCACAAGCCCACCCTTGCCAACCCCCTTCACAAAACAATCAAAAAAGAGAAAATACAAGACAACGAAAAAACACGAGCTACACGTCTGGTTCCACCAGTTCTCCACCCACGATCTCTTTGAAGTACTTAATTGCACTTAGATCTAGGTACAAACGATTCACTTTGACCGTTGTAGCATCAAACCCGATTGTGAACTTGTCCACAACTTCCTCGCACAATTGGGCTGTTTTCAACCCTCTCTTCTTGGCTTCCACCGTAGCTGCCTTTAGTTGGGTGGTCAAAAACTCTAGCTTCTTGGCCACCTCTTCTTTATCTCGACAGGTTGTCTCACATTCTAGCTACAAGGTAGTCTGTTGCTAGTGTCTTAGTTTCCTCAAACAATGAATGAACCTTAGCCTGCTTAACTCTTTCGGTCTTGATCAAGTCCCTCACTTTCTCCTCAACTGCAATAGAAAGTAGGGTCATTTGGTTTGCTAAGGCCTTAAGCCCCCAACATATTGTCATTGGCCCCATGCACCCAATGGCGTTGACGTCTCTACTCGGCATGAGGTGTTCTTAGATCGCCTTGGCATGAGGAAAGGCCACTTCCCATAAGAGGTTTTCTTGTCTTGCTCAGGGTCGTTCTCCACCCCATCCTAGTTATCCCTAACAAGGTTGTGAGTGTCCTACACTCACATATTTGATAATGCTGCCGGCACATATCAAATTACTAGATCTCCCTTAATTTTTAATTTTTATAGTGTAGGGATCTAACTTAAGTCGATTCTCATAAGGACACAATCATATTATGCCTAATCTTGTTGATCAAAATCCAAAATGAATGTGAACAATTGGGGGGGGGGGGTTTGTTGATACAAAATTATGTAGAACAGGAATTATGTAGAATAGAATTCATACAAAATAGAATGAATCTAAAATGATTTGTATAACATCAATTCAAGGATTCAATCATGCAATCAATTATCATAGTTCTAAGAAGGATGCAATTTCATATCAACCTAAGTTTCTTTAGATAATCATCTAACATTCGTCCATGCATATTGAGATCACAATCACAACCTTTAATTAGCATGGATTCAAGATCATAACTAGTTGATTTTAAGTTATCAATTAGTTACCTAATAGAACACAATCCAAAACTCAAGCGGGATCACAATCATGAAAACAAATTAAGAATTGGAAAGACAAAATAGTAGAAATTGCATAAAGAAGCTTGAATAGATTTGCATTTTTGAACCTTGAATTGACAAAGAAGCTTAGCCTTTCATGGCCATCGTCATAGAAAACCCAGGAAAAAATACAGAGAAGGAAAATTAGAGAAAATTGTATAAAAATGCAACAAAAGACTATCCAGAAGATAGGAAAGCTTCCAATGAAAGAAACCATTTTCAACTTCCCAAAAACTCGAGAGTCTACCACGAGTTTTTAACTAACTAACTCCTCAACTTCCTAACCAGACTTCCTAATGATTACATGCTCAAAAATGTCAAGGAAAATGGGGTTGGACAAAAGATTTAGCAGCCCAAAAGAGTCCCATAACCGGGCCAGAATCTACAAGGAAAAACTCAATTAGAGTGGTATAGAGGCAGTAATTTCACATCCATATTTGACACTGAAAATAGTCGAACTGGGTTGAACTGTAAAGAGAGAAGTTGTAGGTCTTTGTCTTAGCTTTCCAGGGCTATCAAGATTGTCCAATTTGGAGGTCCGTACTTCCAAATATGGCTTGCACAAGATAACAACCTCATAATGAAAATTAAGTTAGAAAATAAGTAAAAAATTAACAACTATCCTTAATTAAGCTCAATGGCTCAATACTCAACCAATGTGTAATTATTAACTATAAAATAATGTCAAATATATCCAACATAAGTCACTATTAGGTGTCTCAAAAATACTCTATCAGACTTCGCTACTTGGGCTGCATGTCCTCTGACCCATCAACTGTAACCACTTCCTTGTCTTTGGTGATCTCTTTTGCCACTTCCTCCTCCTGTCGTCGAGATTAGGGGTCTTGGTCAGCAAGGTGGCTTCCTCGAATTGCTCCTCTACAACTTTTTCAACAGTTGCCGCCACCTTGGCCTTCCTTTCATTCTTCAGCATAGCCATTTCCTTTGGCGACATCACATTTTTTTTTTATGCAAAACAAGATGAGTTAAAGCACATTTCTACGCACATATATGAATAAAACAAGCATGGTTGACCTTTTTACCGATGTATAGCCTTAAGTCCACGGACTAGTATTCCAAATAAAGTAGTGTCCCCGTATGTATGGAGCCGAGTTTTGCCAACTTTGCTGCGTTTGCCCTATCCCTCTCAGGCAGGTCTTTTAATTTGGTCCCCCTGCATGATCGGGGGTGCGACGTCCAGTATAGCAAGAATCCCTCCAACAAGGATGCATTATGCGTCGTGGCTCGCACTCAGAAGAATTTTCTTTTCAAATCCTTGTACAAGGCCAGGAACATGGTCAATAACCCCACCCTTCCCCGCCTGCTATCCCGTTCAACAACACCCACGACGCCTTTGTGGTCGCCTTGACCTAAAAATATAGTGGAAAATTTTGCTCACCATCAATGCTATCTTGAGCCCTTTGCATAACACCTCAAATGCTCGCAAGAACGCCCAATTGTTCGGGATGTAACTATATTGAGGCTACATTCACCATTGCCAACATCCCTTTCTAGGAGTCAATCAATGGGAATCGAATGCCGAGCTTGGTTATAAATGTTTCATAAAAAAATGTGAATTTGGGCTCATTTCCCTACCAATAAGGTTCCTTCTCCCAATAAGGTTCACACTCTATATCTTTCTCTTGCCCGTCAATCGTAAATACGCACCGATAACGCAACCAAGTGATAACACCCCACTCGGGCCAGTTTCAAGACGTCGACCTTAAAGACGTGGACTCAATAATTTGGTGATCTATTTCTAAAACGTATCACTCAATTGACCCACACCGACGTCCCCGTCCCTTTCATTCTGTTTTGAACAAAAAGAGAAAAACCGCCACCCAAAAAGCAAAGTGCCCAACCGAAGTCACGTCTGTAAAATTGAAAGGATACAGAAGAATTACGCAAAAATGACCAAGTCAAAAGGAAAAAAAAAATAGAGATAGAGAAATATGCATTGTACAACACTCTTTCTGTTTACTAGTTACTACAATAAATAAAATAACCGACTGTTCCGTTCCGATGTTCCTCATTGCTCGAAACGCAGCGTTTCCCTGTCTTGCATCGGCGCGGCTTGCCAAGCCGAAGCCGCAATTAGGGGTCGGTTATGCCAACCCAGAGTCAAGCAGCCTTGATTCTCTTCCACGGAGTACCCCTCGGCTGAGAACAGAGTCAACAACATGCTGGCTTGCTTGAAGGCGTTCGAACCCAATTGCAACGGTCTGAAGCCGGCTTTCCCGAGCCGTTCCCTCCACTTAGCTAGCGGCTCGTGCCTCTCGACTCGAGCCGTTCCCTCGCAGCACACCACGTTGCATATCTCCCTCTGCAGGTACATCTCCGCCAAGGCCTTGTCCGGTTCAACCGGACATGCTTCCAGCGAATCGAAAACAGTCGAGTAGTAATGTAGCGCCTCTGTGAACCGCTCCAAAAACCCCTCCCCATTGTGGTTCGCTTCCTGCTCCACAACCGTGACGATCTTCGGGTTCAAGCTCCGGATCCAACCCAGCACCGCGTCAACGCCGGAACCCGCCCCGAGGAGCCGGTGCAGCTGCATGACAGAGTTAACCGCCACTGCCTCCTTCGGACTCACCTGCAGCATCCACAGCTTCACGTCCTCCAGCCGCCATGCCGCCACGCCGCGGAAAGCGAACCGTACGTTAACCGAGCGTGCCAGCTCGGCGAGCCTTAGACCGATTTCGCGGAGCGTGTCGCGGTCGTCGGGCGAGGGAGGCCCAATACCGGTCAACCGCAGCAGGGGTGGCCCGCCAGGCCGAAGCGCGAGGGCCTGAATCAGCGCGGGCCACTGGAGACCTTGCATGAGGTTGAAGTCGATGACGTGGACGCAATCGTGGCCGTTGAAGGCCTCCAAGATCGCCTGGTTGGCGGTGAAGTGCGCGAACTTTAAGTACGGGCACGCCTCGTAGTAGTGGTGGTAGAGAACGTCGTTCTCGTACGGGGACGTTAGGAAGTTCTGTGCAAAGATGCGGCGGCGCAGGGCGTCGATGAAATAGCCGGCGACTTTCCCTATGCCGCAGTTGGTGTTCACGTGCGCCAACAGCCCCTGCATGTTCTCGATGAGGGAGCCAGCGAATGGGATGTCGCCACGTTGCACGGAATCCGCACACGTCATCAGCATGTGGACCAGTCTTATCGCCGAGTCTTCTTCCACGGTGGTTACGAGCGCCAGTTGGTGATTTTGATCCGCGGCCAGATCGGGTAGGTCGGGCAGATCGTAGGACAACGGCGCCGTTTCATCGAACTCGGAGAGGAGGGTGTCGAGCCAGGAACCTATGTCAGAGGGATTGTAGTGGACCGTGTCGGAAGCGAGTTGATATATGTCGGAGGATGAGTTCACAATCACGTTCTCTAAACGCTCGATAGTTTGAGCCACTTGATGCATCTCCGAGGAGCGGACTTTGTAGCCCAAGCCGGCGAGGTGGACGTCGATGTCCCTCGTCTTGCTTTCGCTGGAACTGCCGTTGGAGGAAGATGAAGCCATTGCCATAGACGACGAAAGGAAATTAATTTAATTAATTGATTGATTAATTAATTCCCTGGTGACTCAAAGGAGGATTGTTGACATGGGGCAAATTGTGGAGAGAGATACAAGTGATTTATGGCACTGGGGGGACGGGTTGGGAGTGAAAAGTGAGTGATGAAAAAGAGAAAGAGAAAGAGAAAGAGAAAGAGAAAGAGAAAGAAGGAAAAGGATGTGTGAGGAAATTAACGGAGAAGCTGCCTTGTATAATGTATGACCATGATGTGTTGCTAGTTTGTGTTGAGTAGCTATCGGCAGTACTAATGCATCAAATTGATAGATACTACTACTTATATAATTTGTGCCCTTTTTTAAAAGGTACCCCTAATGTCGCGGTAACGTGCCCTCGATTTTTAGTAGCCTAAAGGTGGCAATGTGGCCTAGATGCTGTGCTGCCAGTCTCATCTAGGGATTTGGGAGGGGCATTGACGCCAACAAGTGGCGTCTGGGTCTACTACCGGTACCACCGTGCACCATTGTGATTTGTGAGGATTTCTGGGGCCAGCCAGACCCAGAGTACAACACTCTGTGAAAACAGTGAATTACTGTAGTTTACCTGACCTACCCAACACCATATAAAATTATGAATAGAAATCTAATAGTATGTTAATTCCGTTTTCATTTCCTCCCCACTGTAATTTCACATGCACTTCCATTTTTCTTGCAGGTAATTTTTTTTGGGTTGCATCCCAACATGAGAATCTGACACTTGACAGCCCTTGGTTTCACGAGTTCGTTTCATTTATCACCCACGGTATGCTGCAGTGCAGATGAACTGTACCCTCACTGTGCTCGTAAAAAAAAAACATAAGCACACATCAATGCATTTTAATTTGCCTTTGGGTTTGATTTGGATACCCGACCCTTGCGGCAGAGGTTGATGGGTCATATTTAGCTTTCCCAGTTTCCACATTATCTATTTCTGATGCCCATTCTCTGCGGTGCACTAATTGGAGAATGCTAATTCGTTTTCGTGAAAATATTTGTAGCATTGTCACTGTCGTTTGCCTCAAATCATTAGTTGTCCAAGTTAAAAGGCACATTACAAATATAATCTATGCCCAAAATCTTTTTTTGAGTGTAATGAACTCAACGTTAAATTGTCATTATCAAAGTACTTATTACTGTCCCGATTAGATTCATATTTAAAGGTTGTGAAGATAAAATATGCTGCTGTGTAAAGTCACTTGTGTATCGCTCTTACCGGAAAGTTTTGAGTGAAGCACTCTTTGTATGCTTGTCCTTTTCTAGACTCCGCAGCTAATAATTTGCACGTTTTGTGCAATGCCCTTGTTCACTTAAGGTTGTTTTAGATTGATCAAACTTTCTACAACTTAATGGTAGATGGCCTTTTTTCCAATTTCTGTTTCTATTGGAAGTGGCCCTCTTCCTCTGCTACCACTCCTATCCCTACTTGCTTAATTAACGTTTACTGACTCTGAGAAAAAAAATAGATTAATGTACATTGTTAGGCAGCCCAAAAGTACAGTCTTTCTTCCGAGGCTGTGACGTTATAGTAATTAGAATATTCCTCTCAGAGCCATGTGTCACAGAAAGGCATCTACGGGTATATTTGCTGCTAAATCATTTTAAAAACTATAGCATCCAACGTCACATGAAGTAACATTTAACAACATATTAAAGTATGTGATTAATAGCGTAATCAGGACAAGAAATAAATTAGTTACTAATTTAATTGCGATATTTACAACTTAGCTACTTAAAAAATTTGTGCGCCCAGCCTGCCTTGGCGCTATACAAGAACATGTCTGTTATGAGATTGAGAAGAAGTAGTTGTAGTAAATTTAAACCGAGAACCTAATTATCTATATATACCTCAATCATTCTCACAAAGACGTAGACATTCAGGCATTGCATTAGAATAGCGAAGAGTCGTCTGTTAATTTACTCGACGAGTCAATTTTAGACAGGGTCCGGCTTATATTCTCATGTTCTTGCTGCTATCTGTGTGTATGTTTTGAGGGCCTTAAGGTGGTAATAATTTTCGTGCATTCCCAAGCATTAATTCAAATGTATATTCTCTATCATCCTACGAATTGGGAATAATAAAACGTGAATTTTCAAGCATATAATATAAGCAATTATTGGGAGAGAGAAACAGAGGGATCAATGGACTTCGATGCAATAAAAGGTCATTTTGCACGATGGTGTGCTCAAGGAAAGACGGGATTATAATTATATTAGTGTAATTCAATAAACAACTTATGCAAAATCCAAAAGCTTAAAAGCCATTCCTTGTGTATGTGGGTAGCTAACGTGGTCCACATATTAGGGACCATTTCAGAAGCCCAAAAAGGCTAAAATATCAGGATTGCTTAGGTGAAAAAAACAATGGTTTTCTAGGAATTTGAAAGTGAAAAGTGAAAAGTGAAAACCATCTGGCAGCAAGAGAAATTACAAAAATTCAAACAGGGGATGAAGATAACAAAAATATATATAGTATTAGATATTGTTATCGAGCAAATCTTATTTATATAAATAAAGTATTGGTATGCATTAAAAAAAGGTTGTTTGTATTTAACAATTTAAGCCTCGGAGTTCTTGAGGGCTTAAAATTGATTCGAGTTCCTCAAATGGGATGAGTTTGTGACCTGTAAAAAGTGGTCCAGGAAGTTTTAACATTGGGACCATTTACAAAGCTCAAAGTGCACGGACTTAAGAGAAGTGCCAGCATCGAGGAGGACCCTGACCGTGGTGCATCAGGGGAAATAGAATGAGGCCACGTCCAGTATGTGAGGGAATCAAGAACATTTTGAATTTAATTTAAGTTACCTCTGACTGTTAAAAAATAATCGTGTGTGCGTGTGTATTATGATAGGGAAAGAGGGGAGCTGTTGGGACCAAATACCAAAGGGTTTTTCCTGTCTGTGAGAACGTGTTATGTTTGGAACAGTTGAGTCTATAATTCGCCTCCATTCCGTTCCTTTTGCTGACACCATCACGTTATTGCATCTCCCGTATTTGATACAGAACAAGTAGGTGAGAAAAGGAGAGAAAGGGAAGTGGTTCATTGTTAGATGTGGACGTGGCTCGAGATTTCAATTTACTTTGATGGATATTCATCATATCCTTTTGAGTGGAATTTGAATTTGGTTAAACCTCCCTAGCTTTTCTTAATTTAAATTTGCAAGTAACTGACCTTTTAAGTTGAGCCTCTTTAATCACACATATTTTCCTAATTCCTACCACTTGCACATGATACTAAAAGGTCTTGCATCACTTTCAAGTAAAGTTGTTCACACGAACCTTGTTTCACACTTTGGATTCTATTAAAGGAGAATAACTAATTTCACCCACAGTAATTTTCCTTTTTCATTTTCAATACCATATACTATATGGTTTTCTATAAAAGATAATAATAATTATTTTCACACTTTATGATCAGCTATCATATGGCCCAAAACAAGCATGACTCGGAATCGGAAATTTAGTACCACACACTGATTATAGTTCATTCAGTAAACGGTTTTAATAAACTCATTTATTCAGTTACACTATCATAATCATATTTACATAGCTTTCCATCCAGAGCTTAATTAGACTATTATACATGCTTATGCACAATTGGCATGCCTCATACAGCACTAGGGAAAAAAAAAAGAAAAAAGAAAAAAAAGAGTCTAGATAGAAAACGAATAAATACCACTCGGATCGAGAATTATTCAGGAGGTGTAACATAACATGTTGGATGTTCCACATTTTGATTATGTTGGATCATGGCAAGGTAAGTCCAGAGGAGAAGCTTATACCAGCCATGTTCCAACCCTTCATTTTGCAATCAGGGAGGGGCATCCATGTCCAACGGTTCCATCTGGTGTCAAAGGAGAGCCACGTCATGTCCCAAAGTCCCTCGCAATTAGACACCAACGCAGCCCTAACGATCCCATTTTTCTCCTCCAAGCACCCCATCATTGCCGCATAAGGCTTCTCAAGAACCACCATCACTTCACCAGGAACCGTAGACACAAACTCCCAGTTCCTTCCATCCAAGCTCAAACCCCACAGTTCCACACCCTTCAACGCCCTCACGCTCCTCGTGATCCCACCCTCTGCAGTTACCCTCGCACCCTCCGATTTCACAATCATCATGTACCCGTCGCCGTACACGTGTAACCGGTCAATCACGTTCCCCCAGCTGAATCCAACGGTCAGATTACCCCCGCCCCCCCTCGCGTCGTTGAATCTCGGCCGTACAACCACGGGCGCCTCGCACTCGGGTGTTGACACGACCAAAACGCTCTCCCTAGGCCCGTGAACCACGTTGAGGAAAACGTGACCCCCGCCACGTGGCGATAACTCACGGGCGTTGTTTTCTTCCGCCTCCGTTGACTTCCACGTGTCGGTCTCGGAGTCGTACACGAACAAAACGGGGCGGTTTCCCACGAACTCCGCGAACATGAAGCGAAAGTGACCCGACCCGGACTCGTCAGTCACGAGCTTCATTCCAGATCGTCTCCACGAGGAGGTGCCGCGTGGACCCAAGGGGGAAGGGGGGATCTTCTTAACGGCGACGGCGACCAAGTTAACGGCGACGACCTCGCGGACGGTGTTGGAGGCGAATAGGAAGACGTTGTTGGAGGCGACGAGGAAGTAGAGATCCTCGCCGTGAAAGTGGACGGGTTTGAGAAGCTCGGCGATGGGGATGCGGAACCAGCGATCGGAGCTCCGATCGGTGAAGGCGTGGAGCACGGCGTCGCGGAGCCAGCGTTTTTTGTAGACGAAGAGCCACGTGGTGGAAGTGGATAGAGTGTTGCATTGACGTACGAAGGTGTGATCAGAGATGATTCTAGAGAAGGATTTGTTGATGAGCTTCAAGCGAATGATCTCGGGGAGCACGAGGGAGAGGAAGATGTTTTGGATGAGTTCCTGCGGGAGGAGACAGAGACCAATGTCGTTTTTCGGGGTTGAATTTCTGTGATCGTCCATGTAAACAAGTGAGAGTGAACTATGGTTAGTGGTTTCGGATTTCAGGTGGGTGTAGGTGGGGTTGTGGGTTTAGTCTATGAGAGAAATATATATGAAAAAGTCATTTTCTCAGTGTGGTTGGCTTTTGACAAGGATATAGGATTGATGAGTCTGACAAGGACTTTTGGATTTGATAAATTGTTCAATACTTATTCATGGCCACATAGGACAAGCCTCTCACGAGGACCCTAAACTATACCCTTCGTCATGGCCGGTGTCGTTGTTACCCATTTCAGTTGTCTAGTGCTGGATGATGGGTGTTGTGTGAGAGTTTTAAATGGTTTGAGGGAGTACTCTGATTTTGTAATCTCGAAATTATTGAATTAAGAATAATAGGCGACAACATAAAAAGGAGAATGAATAAGAACCAGTGGTAGTGTTGAGTTGAGGCTTTCCCCAAATAAAGGTCCTCAGCACACCACGCGTGCTGTGTTATAGTGGTGGGATGAGTCATGCTGCCCAGTCAACAAAATGGAAATGACGCCGAATCAGACCTTGCCTCTCCCGTTGGCGACATTGAGATTAATTAATTGGTAAAGTTTAGGTCTAAGTTAATGTGGACTTTGGTAAACTTCAGCGTAGTAGACTTTAATCAATCACTAAGAATCGGGCCGCGGGCCCAACACTTAGAATCGTGAGCCCATGACACAACATCTATATGTGCGGACGGACTTGTTTACGCTTACGTCAACCCTCAACACTCAGGACAATGTATCATTGGAAAAATATTCGGACACTATTTGACTCAATATATTTTGGTTTCTTTTCATAAAGGAAAAAGACGAGTTAAACACGTTTTTTTTAAGAAAACCTTTAAAAAATTAAACACTATTTTTTTATTAGTAACTTTTTAAGAAAAATGAGTGAAAGAAATAACTTTTACAAAAAGTTGATTTTTTTTTCCATTTCTTTCCCCCCTCTCTCTCCCATCTCTTTGTTTTGCCTATCTCTCTTCTCTCCATAGCTTCTTTTGGATAATCCTCTTTCAAGTTGAAAAAATAAAAACAGTGAACTAGGCTTTATTTTATTTTTAATTCTTAGTTGAACTATAATTATTGTACTCTCTCCATTTTAGGTCACACCATATGGTCGAAATTTGCATCTTAAATTTACGATCTTAAATTAACTTATATTTAGACATATTTTTTTTTATTTTCGAAGAACCCCAACTCATTTATAAAATAACGTAATTTTTTAAGTGATTATTTTGATATTTTTGTAATACTCTAGTAAAAAAATCTTTCTTTATATATATGATAAGGAAATAACGAGTGAAAAAAGAGAATAACTTTCTTAAAATTATTCTTTTTGAGTAATTTTATATTATATATATATATATTATTTGTGTTTTATTTGATTTAATTTTTGTCTAAAATATAATTTTGATTTCTCATTTTAATTTTTTTTACTTCACTTTATTTCTTTAAAGAATCTTTAATATTGATCCTTTTGTAAATTTATTATATTGATTTGGTCAATTTTGTAACAGATGACAAACAATAAAATATGTCATGTTAAATGAGAGATTATCGAATTAGCAAAAATTAATATTAGAAATAAAAAAATTGATGAAAAATCCTTTTTTATCTAATAGAGACTATTTATGAATTTTTTTTTATCTAATAGAGACTATTTAAAGGATTAAAGTAATATTTTTTAAACTTAGAAAACCAAAGAAACCATCTAAAGGAGGAACAAAATTATATTTTATTCTTAATTTTGATATTTTTTACTTATTGGGTTTTAATCTCTATATATTTTATTTATTAGAAATGAATAGCTCCAAGTTCATAAATAATTGTTGTTCAACGTATTACTTTGTTTATAAGGAAAATATTTCATTAAATAAATATACTTAAATAGAAGGCTTAAATATATTTTAAATATTTATAAATATTACTTTGGCAACTCTTTTGTTGTTTTTAAATTCTTGACATTTACTCAATATTTTTTTTAGTTCTCACCATTAATTATAGTTAGTTTAATGTTCATATGACTAATAAAATAAATAATATTAATTAAAATAATAAAAATATTTTCATTTAAGATAATTAAATTACTTTTAGGTCTGCAACTCTTTTAAATAATGTATTTATTATTTTATATAATAAGGTAATGATATATAATTTATTTTTAAAACTTATTAATATATTATAAGGATATTTTTATTTTTTAATATTGTTCTTAATTTTTAATTTACTAATTTACTTTTAACTTGTATTTTTTTGAAAAAATTATTATTACTTTTAATACTATTCTTATTTTTCAATTAACTAATTTACTTAAATGTTTATAATTTAATTTTAATTTATTATTTTTTATGATATTTTACATTTCAATTCATTAATTTTGACTGATTGTGGTATAAACAAGTTCCTCCTCGGGCCAATTCCTCCTTTTACTCCTCAGCCTACAGGGTATTAACAGTCATTTCCAACTGTTGTTCCCATCTCAAGGATAGGTTTCTTATGTGTTACTCACCTGTCTGCCATTGGAAACACCGCTACCGGTCCAACTTGCATGTGTAAAACATGTCATTAGCATTCATCCTAAGTTAGGTTTGAATTCTCCATGAGATTCTTAATTGCATTACTTATAGCTTCCATATTCGTAGCCAAAGCTGATGCGAAATTATATTATATTTCAATTTACTTATTAAATTAAATTAAAAGGTATAAAATTAAAAGTAAATTAGTTAATTGAAAAATAAGAAAAATATTAAAACTAATAAAAAAACAATGTTAAAAGTAAATTAATGAATTAAAAATTAAGAATAACATTAAAAATATTAAAATCACTCTTCATAATATATTAAAAAATAAGATAAAATAAATTATAATTATCATATTTATATAAAATAATGAATACATTACTTAATTAAATTAGGTACCTAAAATGTAATTTATATAAAGTAATTTAATTATCTTTATAGAAAATATTACGTTAATTATCTTAATTAATAGTATTTATTTTGTTAATCATGTTAGTATTAAATTAACTATAGTTAGTTATAAGATCTAAAAAAAGAACACTAAGTAAATATGAGAGATTTAAAAGAATAATTTTTTTTTCTAATAATTAAGATTACACAGAAACATATTTATAGTAACATAAAACATACTTAACCCTAAGTAGAATAAAAGATGTACCCATGTGTAGAGTAAGTATTATAAGTAATACTAAAAATTAGAGAAACGTATAACCATTTGCCAAACCAAGTCGGAAACAAGACACCTAAACACCCTTCGGCCCTAAGATCTAGATTCATAGTAAAAAATATATAGAAGACAAGAACCAAAACTACCAACCAGCTGATTTGGGAGTGTGGGAGTAGAAACGAGGGAACAAGGCTTGTGTCTAATAAGGTCGAATAATTGCTAGAGGAATAAATTGGTGCACTTTTAAGGATAAAACCAATTAGCCGATCGAGCAACCAAGAATATATAGTTAAGGTAGTGTTACTGTATAAACACTCCTAGTACTTAGGAGAGTTAGTTACAACGAAAATCAATTTTAGGGAGTATTCAAATAAGTTCTCTTTAAGAAGAAAAAGGGTGTGTTTTTTTTAATAGATTTAAAGAGTAGATTATATGGTGAGTGTGGATAGTTTTCTTTGTCATATGTCAGTGGGTACAGGCGATGACCACTCAAATATCTATGTGATTACATTGACCAAGTCATAGTATGCTTAGTCAAAAGTCAGACAAATACACAATCTTCCAATTTTGAGCTAAAGAGGCTAATAATGTTTAAAAGACCAAGTAAGGCTAATAATGTTTTAAAAGATCAAGTAAGAAACACATATTTGACGTATTGCTCAACCTAAACTTGTGAAAGTACAACTCTTAGATTGTGCGAGCGTTGCCAAGTTGTGATAGAGGTTGACCTGTGATGCATCTCAAGGGTCACGCCAAAACTGTCTATGAATAAGTCAACCTAGGACATGTTTTACGGGTCACATGATGCTTGTCTAAGTAGTTAGGTTGGCCTGTGAAATGCCTCAAGGGTCACCGTAGGATTGCCTATAAGCAAGTCAACCTTTAACATGTCTCATGAATCACATAGTGATTGCCTTTTAAGTAGCTATATTGCCCTTGAACACTCCTCAAGGAACACTCCTCAAGGATCACATCTAGACAACATATGGGCAGGTTAACTTGCGACATACCTCACAAGTCACATGGTGACTGCCTTTTAAGTAGTCAGGTCAGTGCATGATATGCCTCAAAGATCACAGTAGGATTGCGTAAGAGAACAATGTACTTATCTTACTTTTCTCGTATTGTTCTAGTGTACCTATGAACAAGCTTCATTTTCTATAAAAAATGATATATTATTCTCTCAAGAGTTGGAAGACATGTCTTTTGAAGTGAGAAAGTACTTGATATTTTTACTTTGTGAATCTTCATTAATACGCTTGAAATCATTTAAGAAATACTCACAATACCTAAAACATATTTAAACAATTTCGCATGTGTTTGAATTAGTATAGACACATAATAAAATAAGTATATAAATATAATCTAAGTGATGCATTGCAATTGTTTGTTGATAAACCCAATAGTGACACAAAAAACTTAATGAATTTTAAAATATAAAGGTAAGCATATCCTATTGTAGTAGTGTCGAGGACATAAATCTAGATATTGTACCCACAGGAACTAGTGTATGAGATTACCAAATTTTGAAAGAGAAAATTGGTGATGTATGGTTAGTGTAAAGTGTTTTACATAGTCATCCAATCATAACCTACTATGTATAGTAAGTTTGTGGACTTTTAAAAGAGGTACCTTAAAAGTCATACTAACTATGATATGTATTTAGACGATAATGTAAAACTGCTTTACATTGTCAGTGTATGATCATTAATCTCTTTTTGAAAACCCTTATGTGGTTTAGCCAAATAATTTCACGAGGTTGTTTGTGAAAGAAAAGATAGTAACGTAGTAGATAAATTTGATTGAGAAGGGTTATAGTTTCATTTATGTTTTTCCCTCCCCAATCCTAATGGCATGTGAATTCCTTAACTATTTTCTTCCTTTTGATATTCATTCTACTTCTTAATTCTAGTAGGAACCATTGATCCAAACTCTCAATATTTTTTATTTTAGGCTAGTTCCTAGTTCCTAAAACACTTCAAAACACTGGAGAGTTTAATATAGTGACTAATTTGGTTTCTAGATAGTTATAAAAAAATTACATGGTTGAATCAATTGCAAGATATATATATATATAAATTATTACTATTATTATTATTATTATTATTATTATTATTATTATTATTATTATTATTATTATTATTATTATTATTATTATTATTATTATTATTATTATAACTTTGATGATGATGATTAATAAAACATTTTTGAGACACTTAGTAGTGGCTTATGTTGGACACTTTTTATATCATTTTATGGTTAATATTGACACGTTAGTTGAGTCTTGAGTTATTGGGCTTAATTGGGTTTAGTTGCTAATCTTTGCTTGTTTTTGGACTTAATTTTTATTATGGTGTTGCTATCTTGTGTAGGTCATACCATATTTGGAGTTACAGACCTCCAAATTGGACAATCTTGGTGGCTATGGAAAGCTAAGACAAAGATCTACAACTTCTCTCCTTTTGGTACAACCTAGGTCGACCATCTTTAGTATCAAAAGTCCGGTCTCTACACCGACTCTACTGGGCCTTTTTTTATATATTCTGATCTAATTTTGGGACCTTGGTGGTAGGCCTTTGGGCTACGAATTCCTTTGGCCCAAACCACATTTCTTGACATTTAGAGCATGTATAGATAATAGTAGGTTAGTAGGATTAGATAGACATTTTTAGATTTTACACACTTAGACTTAGGAGGTTTCTTAGATCACAAGTTTCCTCTATATTCTCTCTCCTTTCTCTTCTAGGGTTTCTTTGTGTTTTGTGCTACGTTTTCTATGACAATTGCCATGGAAGGCTAAGCTATTTTATCAATTCAAGATTTCAAGATTGTAGTTTGGTTTGAGTTCTTGAATTCTTTCCTTATGCAAATTCTATTATGTTCTTTTCTTTCCAATTCTTTAACCGCTTTCATGATTATAATTTTGCTTGAGGTTTTGGATTGTGTTAAGGTTAGGATTGATTAATCTTAATCTAATCAAAGTTTGGTAATCGATTGATCACCTAAAATCAATTAATTATGTACTTGAATACATACTAATTAGGGGCTATGATTGTGATATCAATCTATACGGACAAATTTTATATGATTATCTAATAATTTTTTGGTTGATATGAATTTTCTTCTTTATTAGAACTGTGATAATAAACTACATGATTGGACCCTTGGATTAATGTTACATAATTCTGTTTTATTTTCTACATGATTCTGTTTTACATACAAATCCCTTTTGCGTTTAAATTGGTTTTTGTTCAACAAGGTTAGACATTGCATGATTATGTCCTCGAGAAATTTAACGTAGATTATCCCATATACTACAAAATTAAGAGGAAACTAAAAATTTTGATAATGTTTTGACAGCATTATCAATGATGATTTATTATAATAATAATAATTATTATTGTTGTTT
This sequence comes from Mucuna pruriens, assembly GCA_025330945.1. Classification (NCBI taxonomy): domain Eukaryota; kingdom Viridiplantae; phylum Streptophyta; class Magnoliopsida; order Fabales; family Fabaceae; genus Mucuna; species Mucuna pruriens. Next base: position 1,391,731 of record JAENHJ010000014.1, read on the forward strand.
TTGTTATTATTATTTGATGTGTTGCATGTAGTCTATAATTAGGAAATGTTTTAATTATGATTTTTTGTATTAATATTTGCTTGGGTCTTTATTTTATTTTATTTTATTACTTCTTATCCTTTTTGTCGAATTTGTTATGCCTTGGGTGTCTGTATATGTATAGGAGCAAAATTCTTGACATTTGGAGCTAAATGAAGTTTTCCTAATGCATACTAAACTTTAGGGACAAGCAGGACCACTAAGGAAAAAGGAAGCATTTTTTAGCCAACACCAAATAGCATATGCGTGTCATCCATTTGCATAGCCCTTTACAATGTTTCTTAGGTTGTCGGAGGCAGGGGTAGGAAAAAGAGTGCATCGCAAGACCTAACTAAAATAATACTTGAGGTGGGTGGAGTTCCACATCCTCGGGATGACAATGCCATTTAGCTATTCTAGGTGATATGCGCTATTGTTGAGGGATTCTTGGATCCATAATGGTCTCTACCATACGAGATCTTTTTCGTCAAGGTCGTTAGGTTAGACCTTGAAGTTGTATCGACGGGCTACCTATTGCTTGCATGTTCCCTGTTGTGTGTGCACGCTTGTTCTTTGGCTTCTTCCACCAAGTTGAGGTCTACCCTCAAGGATGAAGGGTTTTTGGAAGGGTTGAAAGAGTCCATTCTTTGAAAGGGTTCGCTGATTTTGACCAAAATCATGGTGTCGATCCCGTATGTAAGCTGATAGGGGGTCTTTGATAGTTTGTCTAAGGAGTGGTCATCATTTCCTCTATCAAAATACTAGATTTCCTAAGCTAAGGTAGTATAGGGTCAACCTAGGTCATTCTTCTCAAGGACATTTTTGTTCCTATATTTCTAAGGTTCAAGATTAATAAAGATTGTGAAACTGGCTATGTAGGATGTGGACTTATAACAGGAAACTATAAATGGGGTTTTTAATAGAAAAGGTAAAGTTTCAAGAAACGTAAAGATCTATCTAAAGAACGTAAAGATTAAGGTTAAGTAAAGAATTACATTTATATCTATCTGCCTATAGTTATGTTGACGAATACAATGAGATCAAAGAATGATTCTATTTCATTTCTGTAACATGCACGTACCTTCTCACCAACCTATTCCCTAAGGAAACCGCCTAACATTCGTCCATTACCTACTGAGGGCTTACACAATCCAGGGCCTCGAGTTAGTAGGGACTAAGCTTGTGATTGACATAGATTATCTAAAGATTATCTATATCATTACCTAGGTAGTTTCCAACCAGACCTTAATCTAGGCGTGATCTAGTCTTAACATGCATGAACATACAAATCAAGATCAAATTATATTTCCAAGAATTATAGGCATGCAAGTGTAAAGAAACATATACATTCATTGGTTAATCAAAGTACCGATACAATGAAGTTGGGTTTAATGTAAAGATGATGCTCAACTTCCTATAACAACTGTTAGTAGTAGCTGCAGTGTTCCACCCTTGATGGCCAGGGTATAGAGGGTGAACTACCAAGTAGTGTGCCAACGCACCCTGACAGTCCCTTCTTGGCAATTAACTACAATACTCGGTTCTTGGTCCTGTGTTTGCTCGAGCCTGAGCGATCACCATACTAAAGCACCATGGAACAAAGAAGGAAGAATGACATGAAATATGAAGGTGATAGTGGAGTGTGGGTATGTATTGGCAAAGCTTCGCTAGCTTTGGAACGTTCCAATACTTTCCTACTTGTACAAATGTCCTAACTAACTCCATAACCGTTTTAACTAAAATAATGAAATCAACAACCTAACAAAACAGAAATACCAGAAATAATAATCCTAACTGCTTTTCCTAACTCATGTGCTCAATTACATTCGCACGTGCTTTGAATCTTGCGTTGGACAGAGTCGGCCTTCTGGAATCGGGATGGATCTGGTTCCGAATGGGAGTCGACTTTGCCTTACGGTCGGTCACGGAGTCGATCCTGCGAAGTTGGCTCTGTTTGAGACGACTTCCTTGTTGACTTTTGACTTCGTTCTTAGACTCTTCTTTTACTTGTAAAACAAGACTTTGCCTTTTGTTAGCTAATATCAGAAACTTAGCTATATTTTGCATATTCCTTAGTTAAACTTTGAAAATCTAAATCTTAGCTAGCACCTGATTCTTAACCATTATTTATATTCTATTTCACCCATCTTAAAGACTTACTAAGGGGTATAAACTATGTTCTATTAGACCCCCACACTTACCTTTTGCACTCCTGGGCAAAATCAAAGTTTCAGTTAGGAAAGTTTGAAATAGAACAAACAAGCAACACAACAAAACAACAAATAGGTTGCGAGAGGTATTTGTGAATTTTAAATGAATTCATCAAGAGATAAAATAGTTAAGCATACATTTGTCCTGGTTCCAGACCTCCAGCCAACTATGAAATTCTATTCTCTACATCCAATTTAAATAAGTAATGTCGAAATTTCCCAAGCCTTAATCGAATGTTGATAGAATGATCACCAGATACTCTCTCTTTCTCTCAAGTGTTTGAGCTTGTGTTTACACTCAAACATCCTATGTTACCAGCACTTCCAGATTTTGACTAGCCTCTCTAATTTTACCGGTTAAAGACGCATGCTCTGGTGATCATTAGGACTTTTATTTGAGTTGTACCGTTGTTAGGGTAAAGGTGGGATAAAAGGGAATGTAAGTGAGCTCCAGAAGAACCTAAAGGGAATAAAGGAGCAATGGGGAGTAAGCCTTATAAGCGTGGAGAGCAGACTCCAAGCCACTACAAGTTGTGCTTTTCGTTACCCACTCGGCTCTTACTTTTCAGCCTTTGTACACCTTCTTTCTCTCACTTCACTTTCTTTGGATTTTCCTTTTCTTTGGACTTCTGAGGCATTTTGGATTTTACTTTTGAACCTTTTTTCTTTTGATGCCACCTATTATTCGTCCACCATTTTTATTTTTCCAACCCATTTTTTCCTTTTATTTTCCACAACCCATTCCTTCTTTTTCCTTCCGGCTGTACGAGCCTCACTTAGGTACGTTTTATTTTTTCGTACTTTTTTACTTGCAGATCCCTTAGTTCCCTTCCCCCACACTTATTGTGGATCTTACTCCCAAAACAATCCCAATGCTCCTTTAACCCCCCCCCCCCCCCACCCACCCAAGGTAAGGGTGAATCCTAGGTTTTTCGACTATTGGCTTATAATGATCTATCAAATCCAAAAGAAGGTTACAAGCTCAAAGGGATTTGTGTTGCAAGGTGGGCTTATTTGGCTAGTGATTTATATAAGAAAGATGGCCTAGATCATCTCATCACAACATGTAAGCCAAATAGTATATAAAGATTCAAGGAAAAATCTAGAGTAATCAATTAACACAAATGTAAATCCACACAAGAAAAGAAAGAAATGGCAAGATGATGCCATTTTTATGTATTTGGCTCAACAACTCACTAGATTATATTCTTCATCACTTCTGGTTTTAATTCAGAATAAATTTTCAATCACTTTACTTTCTAGGGATGCAAAGGTTCTCTTTTCATGTCTAGTTGAAAAATTCTTTCACCAACTACTATGTATTGCCTATTCGTGCTTTACTCTTCCTAAAGAAATTCAGCTAAACTTTCAAAAAAAAATTCTCATCAATCAAACAAAACAAAATAGAAAACAAAACAAAACAAAACACCCAACCAAGTCGGCTCATACTCAGTAGACACACTTGGAGTTGGTTCATGGCAAAATAATGCAAGCATTTAATACATAAAGACTTTAGAAAAAGAAATTTAAAAATTTTAGCAAACTCATTCCCAAACATTGCTCCCCCCCTTTGAATTCTGCATTGTCCTCATTGTAGCTATGTATTCGAGGATTCGGGGACTTCTGCTGGTGGGTCCTCGGGAATGACCGGCTTTGTTAATGTGATGATTTCCACCTCGCCCATGGTCGAACTCAGATTCGAACCTTCATGGTAGGGCTTCAGTTGATGCCCATTAACTTTAAATGTGTGATCACTAGTTACATCTCTTACTTCTACTGTGCCATAAGGAAAAATATTAGTCACAACAAATGGCTCGTCCCACCTGGAACGGAGCTTACTAGCTATGTGTCTTAATCTGGAGCGAAACAGTAGTACCTTTGACCGACCTTGAATTCCTTTCGTAAGATTCTACTATCATTGAAATGTTTTACCTTTTCCTTGTAGATCTGGGAGTTCTCGTAAGCTTCCAAGCGTAACTCCTCCAGCTCTTGCAACTGCAGTTTTTGCTCTCAACCGACTTGGTCATATGCCATATTGCACTTCTTGATCGCCCAGTAAGCTCGATGCTCGATCTCAATCAATAAATGACAAGCCTTATCGGAAACAAGCGATAGGGAGACATTCCTAATGGAGTTTGGTAAGATGTTCTATGTGCCCACAGAGTGTCCTCCAAGAGGTGGCTCTAGTCGTTCCGGTTTGGATCTGCCATCTTCTATAATAACTGCTTGATTTCCCTGTTGAAAAGTTCAGCTTGGTTGTTGGTTTGAGGGTGATATGTAGTGGCGATCCAATGTATTACTCCATACTTTGCAAGTAGCGCGACCATGGTGCGGTTGCAGAAGTGACTTCCTTGGTCACTGATCAGCGCCTTCAACACACCAAACCTGCAAAAATGTGGGCTTTCAAGAAATCCACTACAACTCTAGCATCGTTAGTTTTGGTGGCCTTAGCCTCCACCCATTTTTAAACATAATCAATGGCTAATAAGATGTAAGAGTTTCCATAAGTGACAGGGAATGGCCCCATGAAGTCGATACCCCATACATCGAAAATCTCGTAGAATAACATAGGCTGCTAAGGCATCTCATTCCTTCTGCTTATAGCCGCTTCGACTTTCTGACATTGCTCGTAGGCCGAGACGAATTTGTGTGTGTCTCAGACCAGGGTGGGCCAATATAGCCCACAATCGAGGACCTTCTGGTTTGTCCTCATTGATCCATAATGGCCCCCTCCTGACGTTGAGTGACGGAAATGGAGGACCGAGTTGATTTCGGATTCCAGAATACACTTGCATGTGATTTGGTTAGAGCACATTCTCCATAGATATGGGTCATCCCATACATAATATTTAGCATTTCTTGTGAGCTTGTCCTTAGCATCTTGGGATGCTCCTATCGAATACGTGGATGCGATAAGGTAGTTGCAAATGTTTGCATACCATGGTGACGCATGAGTCATATGTAGAAGTTGCTCGTCCAAGAACTCGTCTCAGATGGGTATCAGGTTGGTCTCTCTCTAACCTGCTCGAGTGGTCTGCTACAACATTCTCCAAACCTTTCTTGTCCCTGATCTCTACGTTGAATTCTTGAAGAAGCAGCATCCACCGGATTAATCGCGGTTTTGCGTTCGGTTTCTTCAAGAGGTATTTCAATGCTGCATGATAAGAAAAGACTACAATTTTGGAGCCAAGTAAGTATGACTTAAACTTGTCTAAGGCAAACACTATTACCAAAAGCTCCTTTTTGGTAGTTGTGTAGTTGACCTGGGCGACATCCATCATCCGAGATGCATAAGCAATAACGTGCGGCTGCTTGTCGACTCGCTGGCCTAGGATTGCTCCTAGAGTGGAGTTAGAGGGTCGTACATAGCTCGAAGGGAAGCTCCCAGTTTGGTGCTTGGAGGATGGGCACAGACGTAAGTCTTCTTTTCAACTTTTAAAATGTGTCCATAGAGACCTGATTGAAGACAAAGTCGACGTCTTTTTGTAGCAACTTGGACAATGACAAGGCGATCTTGCTAAAATCTTTAATGAATCACCTGTAAAAACCTACATGACCAAGAAATGAATGCACTTCCCGTACAAAAGTGGAGTTAGGTAAAGAAGAGACCTCTAGTTGAGATAAGGTGTCCCAAAACGATACCTTCAGTAACCATGGAATGACATTTTTCAAAGTTTAAAACTAGGTTACTATCTATACACCTACGTAATACTTTTGAAAGGTTATCCAGGTAGGCGTCAAATGATTCGACATAGACTATGAAGTCATCCATGAAAACCTCCATGTAGTTTTCCAAGAGATCCAAGAAGATGCTGATCATGCACCTTTGAAAGGTACTTGAGGCATTGTAGAGCCTAAACAACATCCTTGTATACGCGAATGTTCCAAATGGACATGTCAAGGTAGTCTTGTGTTGATCCATAGGTGCTGTGTGAATCTGCATATAACCTGAAAAACCATCCAAAAAGCAAAAATAGGATTTAACTGCTAATCTTTCTAACACTTGGTCAACATACTATAGTGGAAAATGGTCCTTTCAATTTGCTTGATTCAATTCTCTATAATCAATGCAGACTTGCCAACTATTCTGAATCCTGGCCAGCACCATCTCATCTTGCCAATTCTTGATGACTGTCATCCTAGACTTCTTAGGCACTACTTGAACCGGACTTACCCATTGGCTATCCGAGATGGGATAAATGATCTTGGCTACAAGTAGCTTTGTAACTTCCTTTTTGATGACATTCACTAAAGTCAGATTCAGTCTTCATTGCTGTTGTCTAACTGGTTGGGCATCCTCCTCTAATAGAATTTTATGCATGCAAATGGAGGGGTTGATCCTTGGAAGGTCAGCTAGTGTCCACCTGATTGCTTTCTTCTGCTTCTTGAGTACTTCTAGAAATTTCTCCTCTTGTTCTCCACTGAGATTATTAGCTATGATCATCGGAAATTGCTGGTTATCCCTTAGGTAAGCGTACATGAGATGCTCGGGCAATGTCTTTAACTCAGTTGATTGTGGTTGAGGTGAAACATATTTCTCTTGAGTTGGTGGAATTGGTTGGCTGACTTTGTCCGAAAGCAGACTCGGATGTCTAGAGTCGGACTCGGCTTTTGTTTGCTGGGACTCCTTTAGGCTCGAATCAAATCCGGCTTCTTGTCGGCTGTAGGAAATGGTCTCGACCTCACCCGGGTGAATCGACTCGGTCTCGGCTGGCTCCTGCATGATGGAGTCGGTCTCAGCTGTCTTCCTACCCTTGGAGTCGGACTTGGCCCTGTCGGCCTCTCGAAACTTGATCTCGAAATCGGACTCGGCACTTATTAAGTTTATTGCTCCTTTTTCTCTTGGCTTGCTGGTACCGGTATTAGGAAACTTAGCATGTTGGGAGTTTCTCGGGACTTTGTCAATCCTGCAATAAATAAATCAGAAATAGACTCCTCGAAATAAGATTTCAGAATCAGCTTTTGTCACCATAGTACAAAAGCAATCAATTATATTAGAAATGATAACAAAATAAGCTAAACTAGCACTACTAGTGCCTAATTGAAAATATTCTTCCATGAGCTCAATGGAGTCTATACTGAAGATGGAATGATCTTCAGCATGGTGCTTTAGTAGGGTGCTTTAGTGCCTCAAAGATATTGAAATTCACGTAAGTATCCTCAAACTCAATTGAAAGAGTCCCGACATGAACGTTGATCTTTGTCTTTGTTGTCATCAGAAATGGCCATCCCAATATCAATGCGAATCCTTCTTCGGACGCTTCGTCGTCCATGGCCAGCTCATAGAAATCTGCTGGGAGAATCAATTTGTTGATCTGGGCAAGTACATCTTCAAGAACACCGAGGGGTTGCACAATGATAGTTATGTAAGGATTAGTCGTTATTTGTCCTATCAAAATACTAGATTTTCTTGAGCTAAAGTAGCACAGGTTCAATCAAGGTCATTCTTCGCGAGGACACTTTTGCTCTTATATTGCTAAGGTACAAGGCTGAGTAAGATTACTCATTGAGTGTGTGTGATGCGGTTTCTATCAAAGGAATAGAAATGGGGGTTTTACAAGAAAATATTAAGTTTGCAAGAAATGTAAAGATCTAACTACAGAATGTAAAACTTGTATGCTAAGATTATTTAAGATTATTAAGACACTTATGACATATTTATCTACTCATTATCCTGAGTTATCAACTGTTGATTTTAATCCTAATGCTTACTATGTCACTGATTTCTCATCAATCCAATACCTACGACGATCGTCGAACATTCATCCTGTGCTAACTGATGACTTACGCAATCGCTGCTTTGAGTCTGACAAGGAATACACATTTGATTGATGTAGATTATCTAGAATTTATCTATTTTGTTGTTATAGTGGTTTCGATAGGCCCCTAGACTAACGTGCTCTAATTCTTACTGATCGCAATCGTGAATGCGCAAGAACAGATTATGCTATAGAAATCTAACATAGTAACAACAATATTACAACTATTCATTGATTCAACCTAGATCGTGATATAGGGAAAAACAAGGTTATTGATGGTAAACGGATCAACTTCTCGCGACAATCGCCATAGTAGTTGCAGTGTTCGACCTCCGATGGCTCTAAGGGGTTAAATCACTAAGCAGTGTGCCAACGTGCCCTGACAATCTCCTCTTAGCAACCGGCCACTACCCAAACTTTGGTCCTACACCTACTCGATCGACTAGGCAGTTCCTGAAGCACCGTCGAACAAAGAGGTGTGAAGTGAACTTGGTTGACTGGTGGCGAAAGGTGTATGTGGAAGGCTAAGTGAGGGTATTGCTTTGTTTTTCTCTTTGCTGCTCCGCTAACCAATGAACGTAACCACTCGTCCCTATTCATATGCATATCCTAACTAACTTTTATAACCGCAATAATTGAAATAACAATTTTAACTACTTGATTAAACAGAAATACCAGAAATAACAATCCTAACTACTTTCCACATGTTTAATCATTTCACATGTGCTTAGATCTTACTTTTAGCGGAGTTTTCCTTCTGAAGCCAGGACATATCTAGTTTCGGATGGGAGTCGGTTTTGCTTTGTGGTCGGCCACCGAAGTCGATCTTCGGAGTCAGCTTTGTCTAGTCGAGACACTCCTTGTTGATTTTGACCTCTTTTGGCTCTTCCTTTGACCTGCAAAACAAGACTTCATATTTCTGTTAGCTAAAATCAATGAATTAGCCTAGGTTTGTATTTACCTTAGTTTATCTTTGAAAATCTAAATCTTAGCTAATACATGATTCTTAACCACAATTTATATTCTATTGTGCCCATCTTAAAGACCTACTAAGTGGTATAAACTGCACACTATCACACAACTCTTCAGTTGGCGAGTTGAATCTCTATCCCTGTCGGCTCCAGATCCCTATGGTTGAGTGATCTGTATATTGATGCTGACATTACGTTGATTGAGGCTTCGAGGTCCAGCATGGCATCGGTGAATGTATGACCACCAATGATGCATGGAACCGCGAATATGCCCAAATCTAGACACTTCTTCGGTAGAATACGTTGAATTCTGGCTCTGGCATCTTCATGTTGTACTAACAACGACATGACTCCTCCTAGCTCGACAGCTCCCTTCATCTTTTTCCTTTTATGGACGCAAAGTTCCTTAAGGAACTTGGCGTATTTTGGAATCTATTTTATTAAATCGAGTAGCAGATTATTGATCTCCACCTTCCTGAACAGTTTTAACAAGTCTTCATCAAGAGATAAAATAATTAAGCATACATTTATCCCGGTTCCAGTCCTCCAACCAGCTATGAAAATCTTTTCTCTCCATCCTTTTTTTAAATAAGTAACATCAAAATTTTTGCAAGCTTTCATCGAGTACTGATAGATTCCTTACCAGATATTCTCTCTTTCTCTCAAGTGTCTAGGCTTGTGTTTCCACTCAACATCCTATGTTATCAGCACTTCTAGGCTTGCGTTTTCTCTCAACATCCTATGTTATCAGTACTTTTAGACTTTTGACTAGCCTCTCTATTTAAACATGCATGCTTTGATGATCATTAGGACTTTCAGTTGGGTTGTAACGTGGTCACGGTAAAAGTGGGATAGGATGTACGTGAGTGTCCAAAGAACCTAGAGGGAATAAAGGAACAATGAGGGGTAAGCCTTATAAGTATGGAAAATTGAATCCAAGATACTATAGGTCTTGCTTTATAATACCCATCCAACTCTTTACTTTTTAGCCTTTATTATTCCTTTATCTTTTCACTCTTTGGATCTCCTTTTTCTTTTGGACTTCTGCAACATTTTTGGGCTTTCATTTTTGGAACCCTTTTATTTTTTGATTGTCGCTTCTTGGGCCCCCAACCTCTCAGGCCAAGTCGAATCCCAAGAATAAGGCCTTGTACTCGACCTGGTTGGTTGAAGCTTTGAAGTCAAACTTGAGTGATTTTTCTAGAGTGACACTTGTGGGTTCTTCGATAATGATTATGACGCCTCCCCCTTTAGGGTTGGAGAAGCCATCTACATGCAACGTCCACCATGAGTCCTCTTTGGGTGTCGAGGTCATTTCAAGTAGGAAGTTGGCCAATACTTGGGTTTTGATGGCTTCTCTCAGTTCGAACTTGAGGGAAAACTCAAAGAGTTCCACTGACCAGGTTATTGTCATCCTTCCTACCAATTCAGGCTTTTGTAGCACTTGTCAAATGGGGTGGTCGATCTGGATGACTATAGTGTGTGTGATGAAGTAGGGGCGTAGCCATCTAGTCGAAGTGACGAGGGCGAGGACGAGCTTCTCTTTCATCTAATATTGGGATTCCATGCCCTAGAGTGTCATGCTAATGCACTATATGGGGTTTTACACCTTTCCTTCTTCCTGAACTATTACTACACTGATGGAGTATTCTGAGATGATCAATTATAGATATAGGTCTCGACCATCGATTGACTTGTCAGGATGGGTGGTGAGGCCAAGAACAGTTTGAATTCTTGAAAAGCTTTTTCACACTCGTCGTTCTAGTGGAAGGAGGTTTGCTTCTTTAGGAGTTGAAAGAATCATCGAGCCTTCTCGACTCTTTTGGCAAGAAAAGTGACAGTGAGGCTAGTTGACCGATCAGTCTTTGAACCTCCTTTACATTATGGAGGCTTTTCATTTGGATGATGGTGTTGCATTTGTTAGGGTTTTCTTCTATTCACCTATGGGTGAGCATGAGCTGTAAGAATTTCCATCATCAAACTTCGAACATGCACTTGTTGAGGTTTAACCTCATATCGTACTTTTAGACCTGGGCAAATATCTCTTCGAGGTCCTTGGTGTGTTCTTTAAGGTCGGATGACTTGACGACCATATTATCTACGTACACCTCGAGATTACAACCGATGTGGTTAGCGAAAACTTTGTCCATTAGACGTTGGTAAGAGGTAGGAGTCTTTGGAATAAGCTTTGTTCAAGTTGGAGCAATTGATCCATATTCACCACTTTCCATTACTCTTCTTGACGAGCACCACATTGGATAGCCATGTGGTATAGCTAACCTCCTAAATAAAGCAGGTGTCCTTAAGTTTGACAATCTCTTGTTTTATGGCTTTTTGCTTGTCTTTACCTATTCCTCTTCCGCTGTGCGATCGGTTTGGCCTCCGCACATAGTGCTAGTCGGTGGTAGATGACTTCAGGATCTATTTCCAGCATGTTGGATGGTTGCCATGCGAACAGGTCGGTGTGCTCCAAGAGGGTGGATATCAACTGTTCTTGGCCTTGCCCTTGCATCCTTTCCCCTACCTGGGTACAGTTTTTGGCATTTGTCAAGAAAACCTTTTCTAGTTTCTCGATGGGTTCACCCCCCTAATCGATCAAAGGTCTAGGGTCGAGCCCCACATTGGTTAAGATCCGACATGTGTCGAGACATTGTCCTCCTTTGGGGGTCTCGTCAATACTTTGAGGTTATCGATGTAGCACTATCGAACCATCTTTTGGTCGGCCTTTACGGTCACCACTTGACAATCTAAAGAAGGGAACTTCATGACCAAAGTATTGTATGATGTATTAGCCTCCATTACGAGGTAGTGAACTAAGATCATGCGAAGCATGCAAGGATCTCCAAAGGTTGTGAGGAGGTTGATGTATCTGCGCCTTGATAATTCATATTTTAGACACCCAATAAAGTCTTAAGATGGGTATAGTAGACTCTATTTTGTAGTTAAGAATCATGTATTAATTAAGATTCAGATTTTCAGAATAAAAACAGGCAAAATACAAATTTATGCTAATTTAAGGATTTTAGCTAGCAAAAAGAGTAAATTCATTTTGCAGGTCGAATCTAGAGTCCCGAACCATCCCAGCCGAGTCTGAGTCCGAGTCCTCCCGACTATCCTAGTTGAGACCAAAGGCGTCCCGGCCAATTGAAGGCATCTTGGCTAGATGAAGTTGTCCTAGCGAGACGAGTTCCTCTCTTGGCCAACTTTGTCTCCAGTAGCCCACTTCATCTCTACATACCGACTCCGTCTCCTCATGTCAACTCCATCTTTGCATGCTGACTTTGTTTCCGCATGCCGACTCCGTCTCCAGTAGTCAAGTTAATATGCCGACTCTGAATCTTGTAGTCGGCTCCATAGATCGAAGTCATCCCAGCTGAGGCCGGAAGCGTCTCGGTCGGATAAAGCCGACTCCACAATGCTAACTCCATCACCAATAGTCGGATGTCGACTCTGCAATGTTGACTCCATCACCAATAGTCGGATGCTGACTCTTGTGAGACCGGCTCTAGATGCCGACTCCCATCAATCCAGATCCCTCCCAGCATCAAGACTGACTCGGCTCTAGCAATTCCGGCACGTGTTCATTTAGGTATTAGTAAGTTAGTTTGTTATTTCTGTTGTGTAGTTAGTTAAGACAGTTATTTGCATCTATGTTGCTAGATTACTTTAGGTTTTGTCTTGACTCTCTTTTATACTACTTGTTTCACATGCGTTAATGACATGATCTAGGTCTTTCTTTCTTTAGAAGTTACTAGCCAAATGGACCTACCTTGCAAATAAAATCCCTTGTTTACCCTCTTTGAGCTTATATAACCATTTTTCTTATGGTAGCTCATTACAAGCCCAAAAGCAGAAAAACCATGATCAACCTAAACTGTAGGGGTCAAAGGAGCTTTGACATTGTTTTAGGAATAGGTTCTACATAAGTGTATGGGTGACACCTCAAGGCATGGTGAGAGGTACATTAAAAGATTGGCTTGTACCAAGTAATACGTGTATGTTGTTATAAAGGGTTGATGAAAAAGATAAAAGGCGGTATGAAAAGAAAATTGAGGTTGAATCAAAGAAAAGAAAAGGCGGCAAAAGCAAAAAGGTTGCAAGAAAAATGCAACACAAAGCTGCAAGAGTATAAAAGAAAAATAAAAAGTGGGCAAAGAAAGAAAAAGAATATAAAGGGAAAGACAAAGAGTGTTATGTGAAATATTTTTTTGGGGTTAGTCTCCATACTTATAGACTTATTCCTCATTGCTCCTCTCTCTCCTTTGCTTATTCAAGCTCACTTCACCTCTTATATATCCTACCTTACCCTAAGCCACATTATAACCCTAATAAAGTCCTATTGATAACTATTGCATGTGTTTTTAAAGTCGTAAAAATTGAAGACTAGTCAAAACTTGGTAGTGCTAGTTAACATAAGGTGTTTGAGTGTAAACACAACCCTAAAACACTTGAGAGATTGAGAGAATATACCTTGAGAGAGCTCTATCATTTTGTGGTTGCTCTTTAAAATTTTGTTGTTTGCTTGTTCACTTTAGATGTTGGAAAAAGTAATTTCATAGATTGATTGAGTGCCTTGATTATGGGGTAAATGTATAGTTATTCTATTTTGTCGACTTAAGGGTTTCATTTAAAAATGCATCTTATTCTCACAATCATTTGTTTTTTTCATTTCCCTAATGATCTTTTTCTATTTTACCCCGGAGTGCAAAAATGTAAGTGTGAGGGTCTGATAATTCATATTTTAGACACCTAATAAGGTCTTAAGATGGGTATAATAGACTCTATTTTGTAGTTAAGAATTACATATTAGCTAAGATTCAGATTTCTAGGCTAAAAATAGGGAAAATACAAATCTATTCTAATTTGAGGATTTTAGCTAACAAAAAGAGTAAACTCATTTTGTAGGTTGAATCTGGAGTCCCAAACCATCCCAGCCGAGACCGAGTCTGAGTCCTCCTAGCCATCCCATCCGAGAACGAAGGCGTCCTGGCCAACTAAAGGCATCTCAGCTAGATGAAGTCATCCCAGCCAGACGAGTTCCTCTCCTGGTCGACTCTGTCTCTAGTAGCTTGACTTTGTCTCTACATGCTGACTCCGTCTCCTTATGCTGACTCCGTCTTTGCATGCCGACTCTATCTCCGCATGCCGACTCTATCTCCGCATGTCAACTCCATCTCCAGTAGTCAAGTCAATGTACCAGCTCCGACTCCTATAGCCGACTCGAGAGATCGAAGTCATCCCTGTTGAGGCTAGAAGCATTCCGATCTAATGAAGCCGACTCCACAATGCCAACTCCATCACCAATAGTCAGATGCCGACTCCGCATGCCGACTCTTGTGAGGCCGACTCAAGATGCCGACTCCCATCCATCTGGATCCCTCCCGACATCAAGACTGACTCCGCTTTGGCAATTCCGGCATGTGTTCATTTAGGAATTAGTTAGTTAGTTTGTTATTTCTATTGTGTAGTTAGTTAAGACAGTTATTTTCGTTAATTCAGTTAGTGTACGAATAGAGTGTTAGTTTGTCTAAACGTATATAAATAAGGAGGTGTAGCCTATTCATCGGTTAGCTTAGCTAGCTACACATTCATACACACCACGACTTCCATTACTCCATTCCATGATCAGTGTTCAATAGTGCTTCAGTAACACTGAGTTGGTCGAGTGGGCGTAGGCGTAGAGTTCGAGCTAAGCAGAGTTGCTAGAGAGAGACTGACCAGGAGGGACAGATTCCTCTATCTTCACGGCACGCTCTAGAATGTACTGCCTCTCATGTTCTTTGGTCTCTTTCAGTTGAATACTACAGCTCTGCCACAACGATTGTTGTGGGAGGCTGAGTTCACCTTTCCATGTATCCATACTTCACTTCATGTATCGCTCTAATGGTTAATCAATGAAATGGGTTTGCTTTCCTTTACTTTTCTGTTTGTAATTCTTGTTAGTTTCTCTATTTCTGTTTGTGTCACGATTGTGCATGGTAGGAATAGATCACGCTAGGTTAAGGGCCGATTGGAACCAATCTAAGCAACATTATAGGTAATCGATAGAATACCTACATTAATCATGGGCGTAATCCCTGCTAACTCGAGGCCGCGATCGTGTAAGACCTCAGTAGGCAACAGACGAATGCTAGGCGATCGTCTTAAGACATAGGTTGGTATGGAATTACATGCATTAATAGGATAGGAACCAGAACCATTTACTTGATAACTTTGGAAGTGATCTGATAAGTATTCACATGTTTTGTTAATTGTAGTAATTGTAATTTGCCTTTTCTTTTATAGTTAGCCATTTACTTTCTACCTTTACTTTACAATGCTGAAAACCCCCTATTTTACTTTCTGTTGCCGAGTTTGCATTATGCACTCTCAATTCTGCATATTCGCAGCCCTTTACACTAGGCATTACTAGAATCATGTGTCCTCGAGAGATTCAACCTAAGCTGCCCCTATGCTACTTAAAACAGGAAATCTAGTTATTTTGATAGCTGATATGACGACTAGTTATTTTGTCCACGTGTTCTCCCGAGAATCCTACTAGTTGTTTGTGGTATGGTCGTATCTCAGATTCCAAGATCTGCAAGCATCTAAAGGTGGACATGTAGAGGATGTTGGAAGAGCTGCCTTAATTGAACAATACCTTATTGCAAAAGATGGCAAATCCCAACCAGAACGACTGAAGTCAACTTCTAGAGGACGCTCTATAAGCTTACAGGACAGCTTACTGGACTCTGTTAGGAATGTCTCCCTACTGGATCATCTTCGATAAGCTTGTCACGTGCTAGTTGAGATAGAATACTGAGCCTACTAGGCAATTAAGAAGTGCAACATGGCCTATGACCAAGCAGGCAAAGAAAGGAAACTACAGTTGCAGGAACTGGAGGAGCTACGCTTGGAAGTTTACAAAGAGAAGGTAAAACAATTTCATGATAATAGGATCCTAAGGAAGGAGTTTAGAGTTGGCCAGAAGGTACTCTTATTTAATTCCCGATTAAAGCTCATAGCCGGTAAGCTCCGTTCTAGGTGGGACAGACCATTTATTATTAATAACGTGTTTTCCTATGGTACAGTAGAATTAAGAGATAAGGCTAGCAACAGAACTTTCAAGGTCAATGGGCACCAGGTGAAGCCTTATTATGAAGGTCCGAGTCCGACAGTGGGCGAGGTGGAAAGCATCTCGCTGATGGAACTAGCCATCCAGAAGACACACTTTGAAGAAATTTCCCATGCTCTATGTGTACATGCATTGAGGACAATGCATCATTTAAGTGTGGGGGGTGTAGTGTAGCCAGGAGTAGTGTTTTTGCTTTGTTGTTTTGCTTTTTATTCATATGTGTTGTATTGTATCAAGTTCTAATCCGACTTCTGATTCCAAGTGCATTTTGTTTTGCCGAGTCCGTGCCGACTCCAGTGCAGTGCTATGCCGGGTCCATGCCAACTCCGGTTTCATGTCGTTTGTTTTTCTGTTTTTCGTTTTTTGTTTTCGTTTGTCTGTTCTTTCTAATTATTTTTGTTTTTTCTATTATTTGTTTTAATTTTTTTGTTCTTTGTTTTCTTGTTTCCTGATTGTTGAGAAAAAGCTTTGAAAATTTTAAATGAAAATTCCTTAGGTTGAATAAAGCATGAAGAGGTAATACATAATCTTAGATAAGAGATTTTTTCAACTTGACATGAAGGGAAATTTATGCATCCTTAGACAATAAATGAATGAAAAATCAAAAGTAGAAACCATTAGTGATAGAGTAATTAATCCATGCGAGAATTTGAGCCTTGTATAATAATGACTTCCATCTTGCCATTCTCTTCTTTCTTGTGTGATTTTGCATCTATGTTGATAGATTACTCTAGGTTTTGCCCTGACTCTCTTTTATACTTTGTGTCTTACATGCAGTAATGATATGATCTAGGCCTTCTTTCTTATAAACTACTAACCAAATAAATCCTACCTTGCAATGAATCCCTTATTGAACTCTTTGAGCCTATAAAACAATCCTTTTTTGATATGGTAGCTCATTACAAGCCCAAAAGTTGAAAAACCATGATCCACCTCAACCTTGGGGGGGGGGGGTGGTCAAAGGAGCTTTGGAATTGTTTTGGGAGTAGGTTTGACAATAAGTGTAGGGGTGATACTCCAAGGCATTGTGAGTAAGAGGTACTCCGAAGTAGTTGTACCAAGCAATGCTCAGGTATGTTGAGACAAAGGGTTGTGGAAAGAAGAAAAGAAAAAAGGTATAAAAAGAAAATGGTGGATGAAAAAGAAAAAGGAGGCAAAAAGCAAAAAGGTTGTAAATGCAACCCAAGGCCACAAAAGTCCAAAAGGAAAATATAAAAGTGAGAAAAGAAAGAAAATACAAAGGCAAAAGTATAGCATTGGACATATATTTAAAATAAAAGGCTTGTAGTATCTTGGAGTCAATCTCCATACTTATAAGGCATATTCCCCATTGCTTCTCTCTCCCCTTTGGTTGATTAAAGCTCACTTTATTTCCTTATATCCCACCTTAATCCTGACCACATTAACAACCCTAACAAAAGTCCTATTGATCATTATGGCATGTGTGTTCAAGTTGTAAAAATATACAAACTAGTCAAAACTTGGTAGTGCTAGTTAAAGTAAGGTACTCGAGTGTAAACACAAACCTAAACACTTGAGGGAATGAGAGCATATACCTAGTGAGGGCTCTATCATTTTCGGTTACTCTTTGAAGTTCAGATGCTTGCTTATTTACTTTGGATGTAGAAAATGTACTTTCATAGATTGTTGAAAATCTTGAAATCTGGGGCAAATGTATACTTAGTCTGTTTTATCGGTTGATGATTTCATTTAAAATACATCTTCTTCTCGAAATCAGTTGTGTTTTAAAATTTTCCTTAATGATTCTTCTCGATTTTGCCCAAGAGTGCAAAAAAGTAAGTGTGGAGGGTTTGATAAGTCATATTTTAGACACCCTATAAGGTCTTAAGATGGGGTAAATTAGACTCAAATTTGTAGTTAAGAATCACATATTAGCTAAGATTCAGATTTCCAAGGTAAAAACAAGGAAAATACAAATCTAGGCGAATTTGCGGATTTTAGCTAACAAAAAAAGTAATCTCATTTTGCAGGTCAAACTGGAGTTTAGACAAAGTCAACTTAGGTGAGATCGAAGTAATCTCGGCTAGGCCAGACGAGTTCCTTTCCAATCTGCATGCCGACTTCGTCTCCAGTAGTCAAGTCAATGTGTCGACTCTGACTCCTGTAGCCGACTCTAGATGCTGAAGTCATTCCATCCATTCGGATCTATCCCAGCATTAAGGATCGACTTCACTCCAGCAATTTTGAGCATGTGGTCATTTAGGGATTAGTTAGTGGTCGTAAAGTTCATTAATTCTATTATGTTAGACAATTATTTCTATTAATTTTGTTAAAAAGTTAGTTAGTCTAAACGTGTATAAATAAGGAGGTGTAGTTCATTCATCGATTAGCTTAGCTTAGCTTAGCCATAGCCAAGCCAAATACACTTACACTTACTCCGTCGTACACACGTACGCTTTTGCTTCATTCCTTAGTGTTTCAACGGTGCTTTAGTGACACTCAGTCAATCTAGTGGGCGTAGGCGTAGAGTTCGAGCTGAGCAGGTTGCTAGAGAGGACTTGCTTCAAGCCAAATTCATGGCACGCTCTAGAATTGTACCGCATCTCATGTTGTCTGGTCTTCTTTGGTTGAACACTGCAGCTTTGCCACGATGATCATTACACTTCACCTTTCCATGTATCCACACTTCACCTCATTTATCGCTACAATGGTTATCCAATGAAATGAGTTTGAGTTTCTTTACTTTTATGTCTGTGATTCCTGTTAATTGCTCTATTCTTGCTTGTGTCACGATCGTGCACGGTAGGAATATATTATGCTAGGTTAGGGGCCGATCAAAACCGATCTAGCAACTCTATAGGTAATCGATAGAATACCTACATCAATCATGGGCATAATCCTTGCTAACTCGTGGCCGCGATCGTGTAAGCCCTCAGTAGGCAACAAACGAATGTTAGGTGATCGTCTTAAGACATAGGTTGGTGTGGAATTGCTTGCACAATAAGAACCGGAACTAGAACCAATTACTTGTTAACTTTGGAAGTGATATGCTAAATATACATTATGTTAATTGTAGTTTGTTATCGTCACTTTCGTAGCAGTAGTTTACTTTCTGCCTTTACTTTACAATGCCAACAAATCCCCTTGTTTTACTTTCATTTTCCAAGTTCGTATCTACACTCCTAGTTTTGCATGTATCTCAATCTTTTACACTATGCATCACTAGAATCACGTGTTCTCGAGAAATTCGACTTAGGTTACCCCTATGCTACCTAAACATAGGAAATCTAGTTATTTTAATAGCTGAAATGATGACTAAAATCAAGTCTATTAGTATGGTGATTATCGACCAATACCTTATTGACGGCGAATTTAGCAACCTCAATGGTGATTACCATAGAGTCGTTTTGCTCAGGGTCAGATTCGACGAAGTCTTGGTCGTTGAAGGTGATGGGGGGGAGTTGTAGAGGGACTCGGTCAGGATCGATGTAGACATTGTTGACAGTGCACAGGTACTATCTTCTGGCCAAGCTCGAAGACCCATAGACAAATCCCCATGCTATGGTGTTGATGATGCCTTTTGAGTCTCGGGATGCTTTCGTGCCAGGCGTCTGTTCTAGCCAAGGAGAGTGTGGATATTGCTCAGTGATCGGATGTGTGTAGTCTGGAATATAATTACATATTGTTTTCAAGAAATTATTAGGTTTTTACTTGATTATGATCTTAACTAATTTCGATATTATATGTATTTAAAATTTTTAAATTATGATAAAATATTAATAATATTTAATTAGGTAAAAAATTGTTTCACCACAAGTGGTCCTGTAGCATTGGTTGTCTTGGGGTTTTGATAATAACTAAGCGAATTTTGACTTCGAAAGTTGGGTCATATAAAATGTGTAAGGCAGAAAGATACAAGTGGATTGGCCTTCAATGTTTGGTTTGTCAACCACTTTGCTTCGAATATTTATCGCTCTTCCAGTGAATCAATGATCTTTACTTATTGTTATTTTTCTTTTGTTTTAAGGATGTTCCTGTTTGGGTTATTGGATCATAATTAATCATCTGTATAGTCAAATTAAGGAATGTTCGATAGGATAAAATTGGAACAAGGACGAATTATAACTAAGGTTTGCACTTAACAGAAAAATAATTGAAATGCAATTATACCTACGCATTTAAGAAGAGTGAAAATTGTGACACATACCTAATTACTTACATACAAATATATGTGTGTAATAAACTAAGAATCAACGATATTAAACCCAACAAAAAAAAGTGATTAGTTTCTAGAAAGTAATCGATCACAATTCGAATTTCTATTGAGACATGTCAAACATATTTAGCGTCCAACTGTCTTTTGGGAAAGATAGATGTGAAAAAAAAACGTGAAGTTATTAAAATAAATATATTCATTCAAACTATTAGAAAATTTAAAATTTGTTATTAAATAATTTTGTAATTAATTTTAAAATTAATAGTTATTTTGTAGTTAATTTCTAGTAAAAATAATTAGTTACAAAATTATTATAATATTAATGGTAACATGAAATAAGTAGTAAATTAGCTAAGAAAATAATCTTAATTAATTTGTAGTAAATTTTTAAATTTGTAGTTATTTTCTATCTAATATGTAGAAATAAGAAGTATAAATGAATATAACTTAAATTTAGCTAGAAAAAATAATATTATATAATTAATAGTTAATTAGTTAAGATTTAGCTACTTATTTAAATAATAGTTAAAATTAGTAGCAAAATTAAAAAAATTTGTAGTGCATCTATCATAATTCGTCCGATTTAGAAATTATTTTTCATGATTATTCCCTTCTTTCTTACACTGTTTAGCAGGGAACATTTAGTTTGGGTAACGTTGAGGAGAAAGTGGGTGGGAGAAGGCTGAAAATTCATGTTTCATATCACATATACTCTTCTCCATTTTACAATGAAACCATTAATCACAAAAAAAAAAATCTTTGAAATAAACACATTTGTTTGATAAAATTAACTTATAAATTAGTTAAAAACTTACAAATTAGAAGTTAGGAATTGAAAAACTAAAAGTTTATAGACAAGCTGATTTAATTGAAATATTTGGCAAGATTTTGGAACTAATAAATATAAATTGACATAAAATGGTTTCTAAACTGAAAAAAGAAATCTTTTTTTTTTAAAAATAAATTGAAGATTAAAATAGAAAAAAAATAGATTAATAAAAGTTATAAGATAGTTGAAGTAGCTAGCTTGTAAAAATAAATTAGAAACTCTTAAAATGAGTTTATGTATAGGAAAAAAATTATTTGTCATAAAGCAGCTTATAAACTACTGGATCGAGTGACTTGCCTAGCAAACTCTTTATTTGAACATGAATTGAAATAATATTATATTATTTACTTAAAAATAATATTAGATACTATAATTTTAAAATAATTTTATTATTTGATGAAATATATTAAAAAAATAATGAAATAAAGAAAAATAAGATTAATATTATATTAAAATACTCATTCTTTTTAAGGATACAATTATCTATTTAAGAAAATAAATTGTTTTCTTTCGTCCTATTTTCTATTTTATCAAAGAAATCGGACTTTCAATTTTCTATTCCAGTTTCTTTGGCACTAGCTAGCCACTGGAGAGTGTAGATTTTTGCTTAGGGTGTGAGCAAGACTTGGTGCCTGGATATGCACATGCGATATTCTCCAGCCACATTGGAAATCCTCTTGACAAGTAAACAACATGTTGGAGAGAGCGGCATTCTGAGATAGTAGCAACGAAAAGGGAATCTTGGAGTGGATAGTTGGGTCATATAAAGTATGCATAAATGTTTCTCTTTAAATTGAACAAATGGAATTGTATAAATTTTGCTGTTTTTTCTCTTTGATTTTTGACATATTTTAAAAAAATTTATATGTAGAAAAGATTAAAACATAAATAAAAAATAAAATAATTATATTTTATTAGGTGAACTCATCCAGAATTCAAGAATTAATCTTTTTAAATATTAATATCTATTTAAGAGACTGAGAACACATTCTTTAAGGACAATGCTAATGACATATTCTTTAATACTTCTTATTATTGATTAAAATATATTTGAAACTATAAAATTATAAAAAAGATTTATTAAATAAAAAATGTGTTGGAAACGAGGAGATTAAAACATTGGAATGTTGATAATTAACTATATAAGTGAACTTGATTATTTTAATAAAAAAATTTAATAAATCATATTTTTTAATTATTTTTATTATTTATATATTACCCAACATACTATTTTTATATATGCAGCGAACCTAAGCAAATATCCAAACTCCCCCATGGCTTGCTAGTGCCAAAATGAGTCTAACGCTTGCTCTTCTTTCTATATGTACAATTTAAACCCATTTCAAACTCAACTTACACCACTAGTTTGTATCTTATAGCTTTCACTTTTCTCATTGCAATTCGGAATACCTAGTTTAATTCCTATTCTTAAAGAAACAAAATATTCACTACTAGAAAATTTAAAATTTATTACAAAATAATTATGGCTACTTTTAAAATGAATAGTTATTTTGTAGCTAATTTCTAGCAAAAATAATTAGCTACAAAATTACTATAATATTGATTGGTAGCATGAAATAAATAGCAAATTAGCTAAGAAAATAATCATAGTTAATTTGTAGTAAATTTTTAAAATTTGTAGTTATTTTCTAGCCAATTTGTAGTAATAAGAAGTATAAATGAATATAACTTAAATTTAGCTAGAAAAAATAATATTCTAATTAATTAATAGTTAATTAACTAGGATTTAACTACTAATTTAAATGGTAGCTAAAATTAATAGCAAAATTAAAAAATTCTTGTAGTGACTATCAATTTCCAAGGTCATTATTCTAAGATGCAAGAAGTATGCATATGATAACAATGACGATGATTGGTGTGACAATAATACCTGCTAACCTATAACTTGCATTGAAGGAGATTACGATCATAAAGGGATTGGAGATTTTGGAGATTTTGGCTTTCCCTCCTTGCATACATGGAAGATGATGATAATGGTGGTTATGACTATGTGACTTGCTTAAAAAATTCTTAAATGTTAGTTCCACACCTTTAGTATTATCAAAATATATGTTTTGGATCTTAGTTATGAGGCTCCCAATCCACTTAAAGGCCTCTTTAAGTTTTGCAAATGGCTAATTAGTTATATTTGTTAGAATTTTCTTATAAATTATTGTGGGATGCAATCAATTGTGACATTTTGTTTTTCTAAAAATGAGCTAATATTATGATCCATTATATGATACATAAGCCCACTAATAATGTGATTGACTGGTAATAGGCTTTAGACACCTAATATTAACTCATGTGGGAGACAATTAGGCCTAATCACTAGGCCCATAATGAGAGGTGTCTAGGGTTAATAAATAGCGTGATAAGGTTCCTTTTGTCATCACAACGACATACAATTGCTCCCTATGGTTTGCTCCATTAAAAACCTAGAATTTGGAGCATGTGATAAGGTGAAGGAAGACTTAGTTTCTTAGCTTTCTAGAATCATGCAACATACAAACAATCTCAAGTAATTTGATTATGTTTTCAACAAGTAACTATTTAATCAGTATTCTAAATTCATATAAAGTATATTATTCATGACTTGAATTTCCTATCAATATTAAGTTTAGACAAAACTCTTTCAATGTCAACTTATTTATAAAATATGCAATTGTGACATTCATTCACTAGAATTATAATTATGGTGGATGCATTCTTAAACACTCAATTTAAAGAATTATTATGTTTATATCGTCACATTAGACCTCTTTATATAGTTTAATTTGCTCCATCATTGACATCAATAATTTCATTTCTAGTCTTCAATCAAGATGTCATTTCCTTTTTATACGAAAGTGGTAGAACGAAAAGATCATTAGAATAATATCAAACAAAGTATCAATGGCATGTAATATTATAAGATGGGTTTGATGTAAAGCATTGAACCTATCATAGTTTAATTTTATTTTTATTTCCTCATTTCTTATAGCTTCTATTAGAGATGTGGGGACTACTTTGTTTACATATTATGCTCACAACAAGTCATTGTCTCTAGAGGATCAAGGAGAAGAACCCCTTGAGAGGATGCTAGAGGAATAAGAAGAACAACATTAAGAAACAAGAATTTTGCTTGGAGTTGACAATCCAGGTAAAAGAGGGAGGGAGATTATCTCACTATGGGAGGAGGGGGGTACTAGAATGCATTGTGGGCAGTGGGGTCATCCCTAAGACCCTAATATTTTGTATGTTTTGGAAGGATCAACCCTTTTAATTATATGAGTCTAATATGTAAGTTTTGCATGTTCTTGAGGGATAACCTCTAAGTAACTGCTTGAATTTGTGCTATTCTTGAAAGTTAATATTGTGATTGATTTGGGGTTTTCCATGGTTGATGAAATTGGATTTTGTCTTGTGTGTGTTTGATGAACTAAACTTATAAGAAATAAGAGAGCATAGATTGCACAAGTTTCCCCATGAAATTGTTGAGTTTTGGTGAATTTTATGTAGAAGTTGCAAAATCGTGATTTTGTTGTTCGTCGCACTCGCTGGGTGAGAGCTTGTAAGCAGGATGGCTCATTGGGCGAAAGCGTGTAACCAAGAGTTGGAAACTTTCTGTCAAGTCATTTGTTAGGCGAGTAGGACCCTTTGTCAAGCTAGAACATGTAATAGAGAGTTGATGCTCTCTGTTAAGACATTTACTGAGTGAGTATAAAATTTATTGGGCGAATGAGAAACCTGGAGCCATTGTGACTTCACTCATTGAGCAGGAGAATATCAGGTCATCATTACTGAAGTTTGGTATGCGTCCATATGAAAAGAAACTTGTTCTTTGAATAACTTTATTCTTCGCGTCCAAAAATATCACGTCGTCCGAAAGAATGAGACTTTGTCCACTAAAGGATGTAGCCTCTTAAACGTAAAATTTTCTATTATAATGGTTATCATATCTCACAACTTGTCTCTTATCTTATATACTATATTTGCACGTTTATATTCATTCAACAGTTTTCACAACATTCATATTTTCTGTATACGTGATTTCTCTATTAGTTCTTGTTCATTTTCAGAACAACAAAGAGGTTAAATATCAATCTCTAATATCAAGTCAAGGGTGATAGAAGAAAGTTCTGATCATGACTCTACATATAAGGAAACAAAAAGAACCAATATCCCTTATCAAATGAAGACAACACAACTAAAAACAGAGAAAAACAACTTAGCATCCAAAAGGGTTTAGCATCCTACTTTGGACGTGCAGCAATGTAGCTTGCTTGTCAAAAGACTGTAGACTTGGTTTTGGGCATCCAAAGGGGTCTGGACGACCTGCTTTGGATGCGCAGCAATGTAGCTTGCTCGTTAAAAGATTATAAACCTGGTTTTGGGCGACTATAGTGGTTTGGACATCCTACTTTGGACGCACAACAATGTAGGGTGCTCGTCCAAAGACTCCAAACCTAGTTTTAGGCATCCAAAGGGGTTTGGACTTCTTGCTTTTGATGGACAACAAGGAAGTTTGTTCGTCCAAAGACTGCATACCTGCTTTTAGGCATCCAAAGGGGTTTGGGTATTCTGCTTTGGACGTGTAGCAACATAGGTTGCTCGTCCAAAGACTATAGACATGGTTTTGGGCGTCTATAGTGGTTTGGACATCTTGTTTTGTATGCGTAGCAAGGTAGCTTGCTCTCCAAAGACTACAGACTTGATTTTGGGGGTCCAAAAGGGTTTGGACATCCTACTTTGGAAGCACAAGGAGACTTGCTCGTCCAAAGGCAATGGACTTGATTTTGGATGTCCAAAGGGGTTTGGATGTCTTGCTTTGGACGGATAGTAAGATAGCTTGTTCATCCAAAGACTACAAACCTAGTTTTGGGCGCATAGCAAGGAGACTTGCTCATCCAAATTCTGTGGACCTAGTTTTGGACGTCCAAAGGGGTTTGGATGTCCTCCATTGGATGTGTAACAAGGTAACTTGCTCATTCAAAGACTATAGGTTATCTAAAGGGGTTTGGATGTCTTGCTATTAGCTTTGACATTTTATCTTCACTTTTAATTAACTTTGGGTAGGACAAAATTAGGTGTTCACAGTTGCTCCCCACCTTTTTCCAAATAATATGAACAAACGTAGTATCAAATTATCATGGTGAAAGGTAAGTGAAGGTATGAACTCTAATTTTGTCCTTCAATACTAAGGAAATTGGGTAGGTTAAATGTACATGGGTGAGAGCCACGAGGCTTGGATTGGAACATGATAAGGCACGAGGGCCTGAACTAGAACATGATAAGGCATAAGGGCATAAGTTGGAATTTGATAAGGCACAGGGGCTTGAATTGGAAATTGATAAGGCACGGGAGACTGAATTGGAATTTGGTAAAGCATAGGGGCTTAGCGGGAAATTGATAAAGGAACAAGGGCCTGAGTTGGAAATTGATAAGGCTCGAGGGCTTGAACTATAAATTGATAAGGCACGGGGCCTGAACTAGAGCTTGATAAGGTACGGGGGGCCTGAGTTGGAATTTGATAAGGCATAGGGGCATAAGCAGGAAATTGACAAGGCACAAGGGCTTGAGCTAGAAATTGATCAAGCACGAGGACTTGAACTTCAAATTGATAAGCCACAAGGGCCTAAACTAGAGCTTGATATGGCACGAGGACCTAAGCTAGAAATTTATCAAGTACGAGGGCTAGAACTAGAACATGATAAGGCATGGTGGCTTGAGCTAGAATTTGATAAGACACGGGGGTTTGAAGTGCAACTTCGTAAAGCATGGGCTTTGAATGAGAACTTGATAAGGAACTGGGGTTGGAACTAGAAATTGATAAGACACGGGAGCCTAATAAGGCATGAGGTCTAGAACTAGACTTGATAAGGCATGGGGGCCTAAATTGGAAATTGATATGACATAGGGGCCTGAACTGTAACTTAATAAGGCACGAAAGCCTGATTTGGAACTTGATAAGACACGAGGACCTGAGCTAGAAATTGATAAGGCACGGGGCCTGAGCTGGAAATTGATAGGCATGGGGGCCTGAGCTGGAAATTGATAGGAATGGGGGCCTGAGCTGGAAATTGATAAGGCATAGGGGTCTAAAGTAGAACTTGATAACGCATAGGGGCTTGAGCTGGAAATTGATAAGGCATGAGGGCCTGAGCTAGAAATTGATAAGACACGGGGACTTGAGCTAGAAATTGATAAGGCATCGAGGTTTGAGATAGAAATTGATAAGGCACAAGGGCTTGATCTTGAAATTGATAAGGCATGACGTCTAAGCTAGAACTTGATAAGGCACAGGGGCTTGAGCTGGAATTTGATAAGGCATGACGGCCTGAACTGAAAATTGATAAGGCACAAGGGCCTGAATTGGAAGTTGATAAGGCATGAGGTCTTGAACAGGAACTTGATAAGGAATAGGGGCCTAAATTGGTAATTGGTAAGGCACGAGGGCTTGAGTTGGAAATTAATAAGGCACGAGGGCCTAAGTTGGAACTTGATAAGGCACGGGAGCCTCAGCTGGAAATTGATAAGGCATGAGGGCTTATGTTGGAAATTAATTAGGTACACGGGCTTGAGTTGGAAATAGATAAGGCAAGGGATCTAAACTAGAAATTGATAAGCCACGCAAGCTTGAACTGCAACTTGATAAGGCATGAGAGCCTAAACTCAAACTTTTTAAAACACTAGGGCCTGAGCTAGAATTTGGTAAGGCACGAGGTTTAAAATGCAACTAGATAAGGTATATGAACCTGAACTGAAACTTGATAAGGGACGGGAGCTTGAATTGAAAATTGATAAGGAATGAGGGCCTGAGCTGGAAAATGATAAGGCTCGGGGACTTGAGTTGGAAATTGATAAGACATGGGGGCTTGATCTAGAAATTGATAAGGCATGAGGATATGAATTGGAAATTGATAAGACATGCGGGCCTAAACTGGGAATTGATAAGGCACAGGGGCATGAACTAGAGCTTGATAAGGCACGGGAGTTGGATATTGATAAGGCATAAGGCCTGAGCTGGAAATTGATAAGCATGAGGGCCTGAGTTGGAACTTAACAAGGCATGGGGGCTTGAGCTGAAAATCCATAAGCCACAAGCACCTGTGTTGGAAATTGATAAGGCGTGGGGGCTTGAGTTTGAAATTGATAAGGCACGGGGGTTGGAATTGGAAATTGATAAGGCATTAGGGCTTGAATTGGGAATTGATATGGCCGGGGACTTGAACTAGATCTTGATAAGGAATAGGGGCTCAAATTGGAAATTGATAAGTAATGGGGGCCTAAACTAGAACTTGATAAGGCATTGGGGCTTGAGCTGTAATTTGATAAGGCACAGGGGCCTGAAATGGAACTACATAAGGCATGAGGGCCTGAATTGAAACTTGATAAGCACAGGGACTTGAAGTGGAAATTGATAAGGCACGAAGGTCTAAGTGACAAATTGATAAGGCATAGGGGCTTGAGCTTGAAAAATGATAAGGGATGGGGGGCTTGAATTGGAAATTGATAAGGCACGAGCCTAAACTAGAACTTGATAGGGCAAGTGGGTGCAAGCTAGAAATTGATAAGGCATGGGGGCCTGAATTGGTACATGTTAAGGCACGGGTGCCTAAGCTGGAATTTAATAAGGCATAAGGGCTTGAAGTGGAACTTGATACAACATGGAGGCCTGAATTGGAACATGATAAGACACAATGGCGCGAGCTGGAACTCGAGAAGCCACAACGGCTTGAGCTGGCAATTGATAAGGCATGAGGGCTTGAGTTGGAACTTGATAAGGCACAAGGGCCTAAGCCGAAAACAAATAAGGCATGACCGCCCATTTTGGAAATTGATAAGGCATAGGGGCTTGAGTTTGAAATTGATAAGGCATGGCAGCCAAAACTGGAAATTGATAAGGCATGGTGGCCGAAACTGGAAATTGATAAGGCATTGGGGCTTAAATTGGGAATTGATAAGGCACGGGGGCTTGAACTAGAGCTTGATAAGGCACAGGGCCTCGAATTGGAAATTGATAAGGTACGAGGGCTTGAATTGGAACTTGATAAGACATTGGTGTTTGAGCTGGAATTTGATAAGCCATGAGGGCTGGTAATGGAACTAGATTAGGCATGGGGGTTGACCTGGAACTTGATAAGGCACATGGGCTTGAAGTAGAAATAGATAAGGCATAAAGGTCTAAGTTGGAAAATGATAACGCATGAGGACCTGAGCTGGAAATTGATAAGGCACGAGGTTTTGAGCTAGAAATTGATAAGGCACGTGGGCTTGAACTGGGAATTGATAAGGCACCAGGGCTCGAACTAGAGCTTTATGAGGCAAGTGTGTGCGTGCATGCTGGAAATTGATAAGGCATAGGGGCCTAAATTAGAACATGATAAGGCACGAGGGCTTGAGTTGGAATTTGATAAGGAATAGTGGGCTAAATTGGAAATTGATAAGGCACGGGGGCTTGAACTAGGAATTGATAAGGCATGGGGGCCTGAATTGGAATTTGATAAGGCACGGGTGCCTGAACTAGAAATTGGTAATGCACAGGGGCCTAAACTAGAATTTCGATAAGGCACGAGGGGTTGAACTAGAACTTGATAAGGCACGAGGGCCCGAAGTTGAACTTAATAAGGTGTAGGGGCCTGAACTGGAAATTTGATAGGGGCGGGGGATTGAACTAGAACTTGATAAGGCATAGGTGCTTTAACTTAAAATTGATAAGGCATAGGGTCCTAAACTGGAAATTGATAAGGTAGGGGGCCTAAAGTTGGAATTAATAAGGCATGGAGCCCTTAACTAGAATTTGATAAAGCATAAGGGCCTAAACTAGACACGGAGGCCTAAACTAGAATTTAATAAGGCATGGGGGCCTCAATTGGAATTTGATAAAGGATGGGGGTCTTAACTAGAAATTAATAAGGCCGATGGGAGCCTAAACTAGGAATTGATAAGGCACAAGGGCTTGAAGTAGAATTTGATGAGGCATGGGGGCTTGAACTAGAAATTACTAAGGCATGGGCCCTGAATTTGAACTCCCTAAGGCACAAATTTGATAATGTTGTCAAAACACTATCAAAATTACTACTTTCCCTTAATTTTGTAGTATGTAGGCTAATCTAGGTCGAATCTTCGAGGACATAATCATGAAATGCCTAACGTTATTGAACAAAAACCAATTTGAATGCAAAAAGGGGGGTTTGTATGTAAAATGGAATTATGCAAAAAACAAAACAAAATTGAAAATAGAATTATGTAACATCAATCCATGGGTTCAATCATGTAGTTTGTTATTACGGTTCTAATAAAGAAACAAATTCATATCAACCAAAGATTCATTAGATAATCATTTGAAATTTATCCATACAAATTGATATCACAATCGCAATCCCTAATTAGCATGGATTCAAGCACATAATTGGTTGATTTTAGGTGATCAATCAATTACCTAACCTTGATTGGATTGGGATTAATCAATCATAACCTAACATAATCCAAAACCTCAAGCGAAATCATAATCATGTAGGTGGTTAAAGAATTGGAAAGAAAAGAACATAATAGAATTTGCATTAGGAAAGCATTTAGGAACTCAAACCGAACTACAATCTTGAAACATTGAATTGATAAAATAGCTTAGCCTTCCATGGAAATCGTAATAGAAAACGTAACACAAAACACAAAGAAACCCTAGAAGAGGAGAGATGAGAGAGAATAGAGAGAAAACTTTTAACTCAAGAAACCTCCTAAATCTAAGTGTGTAAAATATAAAAACGTCTCCCTAACTCTACTAACCAACTACTATTTATATATGCTATAAATGCCAAGGAAGATGGCCTAGACCAGAGGAATTCGCAACCCAAAGACCCACCAACTAAGATCCTAAACTTGAGCCAGAATATATAAAGAAAGGCCTAGTAGAGTGAGTATAGAGGCTATAATTTCACGCTTAGCCACCAAGATTGTCCAATTTGAAGGTTTATAGCTGCAGATATGGCCTGAACAAGGTAGCAACATCATAATGAAAATTAAGTTTGAAAAAAAGCAAAGATTAGCAACTAAACCCAATTAAGCCTAATAACCCAAGACTCAACCAATGTGTCAATATTAACCATAAAATGATATAAAAAATGTCAAACATAAGTCACTATTAAGTGCTTAAAAAATGCTCTATCAAGGGCCTGAACTGGAACTTAATAAGGCGCAGGGGCCTGAACTGAATTTTATAAGGCATGGGGGGCCTGAATTGGAAATAGATAAGGCACACAAGCGTGAACTTTAACTTGATATGGCACGGAGGCTTGAGCTGGAACTTGATAAGGTATGTGGCCCAAATTGGAACTTGATAAGACACAAGAACTTGAGTTGGAAATTAATAAGGCACAAGGGACTATGCTTGAACTTGATAAGGCACGAGGGCCTAAGTTGGAAATTGATAAGGCACGAGGGCCTAAGTTGGAAATTGATAAGGCACGGGTGTCTGAGCTAGAAATTGATAAGGTACAGGGGCTGGAGCTTGAAAATTATAAGGCAAGGCACCTAAACTGGAAGATGCTAAGGCACGAGGCCTGAGCTGGAATTTGATAAGACATAGGGACTAGAACTAGAAATTGATAAGGCTTGGTGGCCTGAATTAAAGTTGATAAGATATACGGTCTTGAACTAGAATTTGATAAGGTACATGGGCCTGAACTGGAATTTGATAAGGCATGGGGGCCTGAATTAGAAATTAATAAGTCATAGGGGCTTGAATTGAATCTTCATAAGGCACGTAGGCTTGAGCTGGAAATTGATAAGGCATGGAGGTTGAACTAGAAATTGATAACACACAAGGGCCTGAATTGGGAATTAATAAGACAAAAGGCCTTGAACTAGTGCTTGATAAAGCATGGGGGCACAACATGGAAATTGGCAGGACACGTGGGTTTGAATTGGAACTTGATAAGGCACGGGGACCTAAGCTGGAATTTGATAAGGCATTGGGACTTGAACAAGAAATTGAAAAGGCACGGGGGCCTAAGCTGGAAATTGATAAGGCACGAGAGCTTATGTTGAAAATTGATAAGGGGCAGAGGCTTGTGTTGGAAATTGATAAGGCACGGGGCTCAAATTGGAAATTGATAAGGCACGAAGGCTTGAACTAGAACTTTAGAAGGTACTAGGGCTAGAATTGGAATTTGATAAGGCACAGGGGCCTAAATTAGAACTTGATAAGGCACGGGGGCCTCAACTAGCATGGGGGCCTGAACTAGGAATTGATAAAGCACGGTGGCTTCAACTGGAATTTGATAATGCACGATGGCCTAAACTAGAAATTAGTAAGACCTAGAAGAACCTAAACTAGGAATTAATAAGACACGGGGGTCTGAATTGGAATTTGATGAGGTACGGGAGCCAAAACTAGAAATTAATAAGGCACGGTGGCCTAAATTGGAAGTTAATAAGGCACGAGCCCCTAAACTAGAACTTAATAAGGCACAAGGGCTTAAATTGGAATTTGATAAGGCATGGGAGCTTAAACTAGAAATTGATAAGGCATAGGGGCCTAAACCTCAACTTGATAAGGCACGAAGGCCTGAATTGGAACTTGATAAGGCACGGGGGCCAGAATTGGAAATTGATATGGCATAGGGGCCTAAGTTGGAAAATTAATAAGCCACAGGGGCCTGAGCTAGAACTTGATATGGCATGGGGGCCTTAGCTGGAAATTGATAAGGCACAAGAGTCTAGGCTGGAAATTGATAAGGCATAGGAGCAGGAGCTTGAAAATTATAAGGCAAGGCTCGAGAGTTGGAACATGATAAGGCACGGGGGACCAAAGCTAGAATTTAATAAGGCACAGGGGCATGAATTGGAAATTGATAAGCCATGGAGGCCTGAATTAGAAGTTGATAAGGCACAAGGTCTTGAACTAGAACTTGATAAGGTACAAGGGCTGAATTAGAACTTGGTAAGGCATGGGGACTATATTAGAAATAAATAAGGCACAAGGGCTTGAATTGGATCTTAATATGGCATGAGGGCCTAAACTAGAACTTAATATGGCACATAGGCCTGAATTGAAATTTGATAAGGCATAAGGGCCGACATTAGAACTTGATAAGGCACGAGAGCTTGAATTGGAAATTGATAACGTATGGGGGCCTCAACTAGAATTTGATAAGGCATGCGGGTTGGGACTAGAACTTATAAGGCACGGAGGTTTGAAATGGAAATTTATAAGGGACTAGGGCTAGAACTAGGAATTAATAAGGCATGGAGGCCTCAATTTGAATTTGATAAGGCATGAGGCCTGAACTAGAAATTAATAAGGCCCATGGGGGCCTAAACTAGGAATTGACTAGGCACGAGGACCTAAACTAGGAATTGACTAGGCACGGGGGCTTGATCTGGAAATTGATAAGGCATGATGGCTTGAGTTAGAAATTGATAAGGCACGAGGGCCTGAGATAAAAATTGAAAAGGCATGAGGGCCTAAGATAAAAATTGAAAAGGCACGAGGACCTCAGATAAAAATTGAAAAGGCACGAGGGCCTCAGATAAAAATTGAAAAGGCACGGGGGCCTTAGATAAAAATTGATAAGGTACGATGTTTAAGCTACAACTGGATAAGGCATGGGGGCTTGAGATGGAATTTGATAAGGCATGGGGGCTTGAACTAGAAATTGATAAGACCTAGGGGCCTGAATTGGAATTTGATAAGGCACGAGGTCCTACACAAGAACTTGATAGGGCATAAGGGCTTGAATTGGAACTTGATAAGGCATGGGGGCCTAAGCTAGAAATTGATAAGTCACAAGGGCCTAAGTTGGAACTTGATAAGGCACGGGGGCCTCAATTGGAATTTGGTAAGGCGCGGGGGTTGAATTAGAAATTGATAAGGCATGGAGGCCTGAATAGGAACTTGATAAGCCATGAGGGCCTGAACTAGAACTTGATAAGGCACGGTGGCCTAAATTTGAACATGGTAGGGCATAAGGGTCTAAACTAGAATTTGATAAGGCATGGGACCTAAACTAGAAATTGATAAGGCATGGGGGCTTGAACAAGAACTTGATAAGGAGGAGGGCTTGAACTAGAAATTGATAAGGCATAGGGTCTTGAATTGGAACTTGATATGGCATAGGGGCCTGAGTTGGAAAATTGATAAGGCATAGGGCCTTGAGCTAGAACTTGATAAGACATGGGGCTTTGAGTTGGAAATTGATAAGGAACGAGGGTTTGACTTGGAAAATGATAAGGCATAGGAGCTAAAGCTTTAAAATTATAAGGCATGGCACCTGAGCTAGAACATGATAAGGCATAGGGGTCTGAGCTGGAATTTGATAAGGCATGGTGGCTTGAATTGGAAATTGCTAAGGCATGGGGTGAATTATAAGTTGATTAGGCACGAGGTCTTGAATTGGAACTTGATAAGGCATGTAGGCATAAATTGGAACTTGGTAAGGCATATGGGCCTCGATTTGGAATTGATAAGGCACGAGAGCCTAACCTAGAGTTTGATAAGGCATAGGGACCTAAATTAGAAATTAATAATGCACGAAGGCTTTAGTTGGATCTTGATAAGGCATGGGGCATAAACTAGAAGTTAATAAGGCATAGGATCCTGAACTGGAAATTGATAAGGCATAGGGCCGAAAGTCGAATTTGATAAGGCACGGGGCTTGAACTGGAAATTGATAAGGCACGAGGACCTGAACTAGAATTTGATAAGGAAAAAGGGCCAAAACTAGAACTTGATAAGGCATGAGAACTTGAATTGGAAATTGATAAGGCACGGGGGCGTGAACTAGAATTGGATAAGGCACAGGGGTTAAAATCAAACTTGATAAGGCATGAGGGCTTGAATTAGAAATTGATAAGGCACGGGGGCTTGAATTGGAATTTGATAAGGCACAATGGCTAGAACTAGAACTTGATAAGGCACCAAGGCTTGAAGTGGAAATTGATATGGCATTAGGGCTTGAATTGGAAATTGATAAGGCACGGGGGCTTGAACTTGAAATTGATATGACATGGGGGCCAAAATTGGAATTTAATAAGGCATGGGGCTTGGACTACAACTTGATAAGGCACGAGGTTCAATTGGAAATTAATAAGACACGGGACCTAAACTAGGAATTGATAAGGCATGGGGCTTGAACTAGGAATTGATAAGGCATGGGGCTTGAACTAGGAATTGATAAGGCATGGGGCTTGAACTAGGAATTGATAAGGCATGAGGGCCTGAAATTGAATTTAATAAGGCCTACAAGGGCCGAACTAGGAATTGATGGGCACAGGGGCCTGAGCAATAAATTGATAAGGCACCAAGGCCTGAACTAGAACTTAATAAGGCACGGGGGCTTGAACTAGGATTTTATAAGGCTCGGGGGCCTCAACTAGGAATTGATAAGGCATGAGGCCTTAAATGTAATTTGATAAGGCATAAGCGCTTGAACTAGAAATTAATAAGGCCCATAGGGGCCTGAACCAGGAATTGACAAGGCACATGGGCATGAATTGGAAGTTGGTAAGCCATAGGGGCCTAAACTAGAAATGGAAAAGGCACGGGGGCTTTAGCTAGAAATTGATATGTCACGGAGGCTTGAGATAGAAATTGATAAGGCACGAATACCTGATCTTGAAATTGATAAGGCACGACGTCTAAGCTAGAACTTGATAAGGTACAGGGGCCTGAGCTAGAATTTGATATCGCATGGGGGCTTGAATTGGAAATTGATAAGGTATGGGGGTTTGATTTGGAAGTTGATAAGGAATGGGGCTTGAATTCTTTTTCTTTAGAAGACCATTTTCTTTCTATAAAGTGTCAAACTCTTTCGACAACTTGGAAAATTTCTTTTTCAAATCTTTGTATCCTATAGAAAGAGTTGAAGAATTTGAAAGAAGTTCTTGGTAAGCTATTTTCAAGCAATTTAAATCATTAAATATTACCTCTTCATCATCTTCATCTTTAGAGGTGGTGTTTGCCATTAAGCACAAGTTTACTTTTTCATCTTCCTCTTCTTATGAAGATAGATCAAGTTCCTCCCATGTTACTATGAGACCTTTCTTCTTCTTGAAGAAGGGGTTCTTTTTTGCCTTTTCCTTTTCTTTCTCCAAGCTAGGACATTCTAACTTGAAGTGTCCTAGCTTCTTGCACTCATAGTACACCACTTGACTATTATCTTTAGTTTCTTTGGTGCACTTCTTGGTGTTTTTCTTCCATTTGGATCCTCTCTTCTATTTCCACATGAAGTGAATCTTTCTTGAGATGAAGGAAGTTCATCCTCATCAGAACTTTCTTCTTTTGAGGCTTCTTCACAAGACTCTTCTGCTTTGAAGGCTTTGGACGATAAGCCTTTATGAGTGTTTTGTGCTTTAAGGGATATGAACTTCCTTTTTCTTTGTTGTTCGCTTTGTTTAGTTCAATCTCGTAAACTTTAAGCGTACCAACAAGTTCTTCCATAAGAACCTTCTTGAGGTCTTTGGACGCTCTAAGAGTTGTGACCTGTGGTCTCCATTGTCTAGGCAAACTTTGCAATATTTTCATTATATGGTCATAGTTATCATATGTTTTGCCTAATGATCTTAGATTATTGATAATGGTTTGGAATCTTCCAAACATTTGATCAATATTCTCATGATCTTCCATTTTAAATAATTCATATTGATGAACAAGCATGCTAAAGGCATACCTTCATATGCTAGAGCCAATATGTACCACATTTCTTTAGAAAACTTGTAGCTATGAACTTTTTCATACTCCACTTCTCTTAAGGCGCACATGAGAAAATTTATAGTTTTGGAATTTAATAGGTACCTTGTTTTTTGTTATTCATTCCATGAAGATCTTGGAATTTCTGCTCCATCTTTGTTAGTAGGAATGTATTGACCATTCTCAACTATGTCCCACATGTCAATATGACATGCATTAAAGAATGCTATCATTCTTTATGTGTGTGTGATTTTTGAAATCTTTTCACAGAACGAAGGATATACATTAAATTTTTAAAACACTATCCAAAGGGACCGTCCAAAGAGGTGTAGTGAAAAATAGATAAGGTAATAGAGAAAGGGCACACAAGATTTATCCCAGTTAACTCTTCCAAAAAAGCTACGTCTAGTTTCTTCAACACAAAGAATTTTCCACTAAGTATAACTGACTTATAACAAGTATTATCTACCTCTTCAGTTTTTACAACTCTTATAATCTACCTTATTACAAGTTACACCTAGTATTCTTTTTCACTTAGTCTCTTTAAGCTATCTCAAAATGCTATAAGAGATTTTACAAAAACTAACTCACAAAGTGAGCATATAGCAATACAAAGCAGATAGACTTAACTTTGCTTTGCAAAGTAAGTTTTACAAAGAATATCTAAGAGTCGTCTAAAGAGTGTAAGAGTTGTGTTTTGTATATTCGGTTTTTTGTTCTTTTTCTTGTTCTTTTCTAGCTTGATCATCCCATATATAGGCGCATTGTGAGACAAACGTTGTTTTGCATGAAGAGTAGTAACTTTAGCATTAGATGCCAAAGATTCACTTTTTGCTATGCTTTTGTAGAGGTTCCTCTTTTTCTAAAGACAGAAAAATTGTGTTAAAGAAAGTTGTTTTTCTCTGTTCTTGACATGTTGTCTTCTTCTAATAAGAGATGAAGGTTCTCTTTTGTTTCTTCTGAGTGGAGTCATGATTATAGCTTCCTTTTATCATACTTGACTTGAGATATTAGAATTTTAGGCATAAACTTTTCTCAATCTATAAGTGAACACGTCTTAACAAAGTACATTAGGTACAACGGAACATTTGAACGTTGTCAAATGATTATAAGCTTATAAATGTATGATAAGATAAGTTCTTAAACAGATTTCTACGCTTATAAAGAGATACTTCATGTTTAGAACATTGCTTTCGTTCTTTATTGGACGATCTCTTCTTTGGATGACAAGTTCTTCTTTGGATACACAAGGTAAACTTATTCAAAGAATAAGTTTCATTTAATGGACACGTGCCAAACTTTTAGAATGACATGTTGTTCTTATGAAAGCTAGAGAACACTTGTTAAACATAAGTTATCATTCTTTAATCATAATGTTTGTTATCATCAAAACTCTTGGATTATTTTGGATGCAGGATGCATAGAATTATGTTCCAATAAATTTTTTTTCTTTATCACATTTGTTAGATTGACCATCTAATTCAAGTCAAGCCATAAGATGAAATAGATTGTGTACAAAGTTATGACAAGAAAGGAAGTAGAGATCATACAAAAGGAAAAAAAAAGATAGAGACAAAAAGAAAAAAAGTGCAATATAGTCATTTAGATAAAAGCAAAGTAAGTATAAGGTATTTAATTAGTTCAACTTAGCTTCTAATTTTGAGTTCTCTTCTAATCAAATGTAAACACATGCATCATTTGTTGTTCTTCTCCTGATCAAATATTAACGGAAATAATTTAGTGTCAACCTTAATTACATTTGTCTCAAGAACAATACCAAATGTTTGTAACTATTTATCATTTTTCTTGTAGTGTTAAGTGAAAAACCATTAATTTATCCATAATAAATATTACAAGCTAAACCTTTGATGAAATAAAGACACCCACAATGTATTTTTGTGTATATACCTTTAACCTTCCTTGTGTTTCATTTGATTTGTGGATAAAAAATTGATTAAATTTCCACCCTTACTCTTAGTTGTCTACTTTTTACCCATGACCTTATACTTTAGGCTCTATTATTTGAACATGAAAAATACTAACTACACTCTAACACATTATTTGAACACCCTCTCTACTATTTCTTAAAATTTATTGAAAACTATAAAAGTTTTTAGGTCTCACCTTGTTGGAAATTCAAAAGTGGTAAAATATTGAAAAAAACTGCATCAATGAACCACGAGTTAACCATGCAAGTAAACTTGACAATACATCCAACCAAAAATATTGAGGAATCAAGTTTGTAGGTCGTTGTCACTTGTATGATGCTTAACATACCTATCTCTATCCAATGCCAAACTTCCTATTCATATTTGCACTCTAATAATCTCCCCCTCAAATATGAGTATTTTCTACATGGTATACTTTACCTCAAGCAGAAGCCTTTTTATCCATAAGTACTCAATGATTGGTATGTTGAGCTATATATAAGTGACAAAAATTCACAAACCTAATGCCTTAAGGTTTTTGGTTAGACATAGCACTAAGTTCACTTATGTGGTTAACTAGTGGTTCATTGATAGAGTTCTCCCTGATGTTTTACCCTTCTCGTATTTTCAATAAGTGGTATTAGAGTCAAATGTGCGACTAGGTGACTAACTTAAATGAGTATTGAGTAAAATTAGTGATGGATCTATAATTGGAGATCTTTTGTATTAAAAGTTTCCTAGTGATGTAGAGGCAAGGTGGTGTGCCTTGTTGATGTGAGCTAATAGTGGAGCAAGTATCTAAACTATGTTGACAACAATAGTTAAGATTTAAATGCCATCATTGAATACTCTAGATGGAAAAGTTTCTACTTGATGGAATTATATAATATGGAAGAGACTCACACTTAAGGGAAAAAATGTTAGTAGAGTACAAGTGTGAGTAAGAAATATTCTCACATTAGATAGAAATAGGTATGTTGAGCAATATATAAGTAACAAAAACCCACAAATGTGATCCCTCGAGGTTTTGAGTTGAATATGGTTTCAAGTTTACTCATGTAGTTGATTTTTGACTCATTGATAGAAAGTTTCCCGTGTCCCTTGTATTCCTAACACACTTTTTATTTAATAAATCTCTTATGATTTTGTATTTTCAAATAAATTTTAACAAATAATAAAAAATGTGCTAAAAATTAGAAAATATGTGACTAGTATTACTCTTAAAGAATGAGTTGTCAATCCTTTAAATAAATATCAGTATATAAAAGGATTAGTTGTTGACTTTCGGCTGAGTTCGCTAACAAAATATAATTATTTTTATTTTTATTTATTTTTTCGTATATTGAAATCTCAAAAATATGTCAAAATCAAAGAGAATAAACATCGAAAGTTACATCATTCAAGTTGTTTAATTTAAAGAGAAACATTTGTGCGTACTACTTTATATGACAACTAGCTACACAAGATTCCCTTTTTATTACTACTATCTCACCACGAATGTTGCTCTCTCACACGTGTTGCTTAATTGTCAAGAGGATTTTCAATGTGGCTGAAGAATATCGCATGTGCATATCCAGGCACCAAGTATGCTCACACCCTAAGCAAAAATCCACACTCCCCCCGTGGCTAGCTAGTGCCAAAGCGAGACCAACACTTTCTTTTCTTTCTATATATACAGTGAGTCTTATTAATTAAACCCATCTCAAGCTCAACTTACACCACTAGTTTGTATCTTATAGCTTTCACCTTCCCCACTCCCAACTCAAAATACCCATGAGTTTTATTTATTGTGCTCACTGTTCAATATCCAGTCTCAAAAACAAAATGGCATCCATTTCCAATCCAGGGTGCAAGAAGAAATCATACGACATTAATGACGATGATTGGTACGGTTATGCACCTACAGTTTATATGGAAGATGACGATGAGGATGAGGGTGGCTATGACTATGCTCCCGCAGCATAAACTAATATGTTGTTTGCTTACTAGCCAACCACCTAGTATTAACAAAATGCATGTCTCCTCTGAATCTTAGTTTTGTGGATCTTAATCCAGACCCCACAAGTTTTGTATGCAATGGCTAGTTATACTGAGTTCGGACAACACTTTCAATCTAAACTTATTTATAAGATGTCCAAGTTCTAATTTAATTTAACGTCACTGCTGGTCTTATTCATATATAGCAATCAATATGTCATCATTATATTAATTTATTTTTAAAACTGATTCCTATGAATTAAATAAAATCATTTTTTTCCATAGCAAGAAAGTGACTGCAATTTTTATTTTATCTAGACCACAGGTATCTCTTTTGGAAGACAATACTATTTGAATAGGATAGAATCATTATAAGTAGAAAAGTTTTTCTTTCAAGTATTTCACGCAACTGTATATCCAGAATTCGAATTTATTCTCACCAGTTAAGCAAAAACAATTCTACACAAAGTTGTAGAGTGACCAACAACCCTCTCTTGATTAAAATAGAGTAATATTGAAAAAAGAAAATTGGATACCTACTAATTTAATTAAAATAAAAATAAAAAAGCAATGGTTAAAAAAGTGGATACAGGTGGCTGATTCTGTAACAGCATAGTAGTAAGCGGAAGCTGCAAGGACAGTGTAAAATTGTCTGCCTGTGCCAAAGACCTTTAAATTGAATTGGGAGGGAGAAGGAGTGAACTAAGAGGAAGTTGTTTTTTAATTTTTGGATAGCAATTACGACTTACATTATTAAGGAAGAGATACTTGCCCAACCACAGGGTAGTGATTCACTTGCCAAGAGGGATCAACCGATGTGGCAACACGAATCTGACGCAAAGAAAGGGAACTTAAGTACTTCTTCAGTGTTTAAGTTTTCCAGGAT
Organism: Mucuna pruriens; assembly: GCA_025330945.1. Taxonomy (NCBI): domain Eukaryota; kingdom Viridiplantae; phylum Streptophyta; class Magnoliopsida; order Fabales; family Fabaceae; genus Mucuna; species Mucuna pruriens. The sequence continues at coordinate 1,433,270 of JAENHJ010000014.1, forward strand.
TTCTGAAGAAAAGTTTAGGATTTCACTCCAAATAAGTTCATGCAACCAATGGAGAAAATAAAGGGAAACACACGGAACACAAATTTATTTTAAAATTATTTAATTAGTCAATAGAAATAAAATATACTTAATAAAATTAATATATATTATATATATTATTAACTAAGTTTTTATAAAAATTGTTAATTATTGTTCATGTATGGGAATCCGGGGTGGCTTCCCAGTGAACACAAATGTCTTCTCTCCTCTCTATAGTAACTTTGATCTTCCTTTCTTGTTTCTTAGCCTTTCTTCTCTCTCTCCATCCTCCCCTCCTCCACTTCTTATAGCTACAAAGAAAGGAGGATGGTAGTTGCCCCTTAGCTGGGATTTGCATCAGGATGGGACACTACAATCTGATTGGATAGACTTCTGACCCTTATCCTACTACGATGAGTAGCAGGTAAGTCCATAGGCATGGAGTCGCGCGTCCTAACTACTACATCTGTCATGTGACACCTCCTGCAAACATTAAATTCTATATGTATTATATCGACCACTTGTGGTTGGTTGGGATGGACTGGTTGTCCAAGAGAGCGTCTGGCCAACCAATACAAAAACCCTCAAGCATCAATCTTAATTAAGGTGCTTTGTTAGTCCGCGTTCCTAGGGTGGTTGCCTTTTGACATGGATGACTTTGGAAAGGATTTTGCTGGTCGAAAGGAGCTGGTTGTTTAGGAGAGCACATGGCCGACCAATACACAATCCCTCAAGCATCGATCGTAGTGAAGGTGCTTTGTAAGCCTGCATTCCATGGGCGGCTGCCTTTAGGTTGGATGACTTGGTAAAGGGTTTGGCCAACCGGTACACGTATCATCGAGTAGTCTTTGGTTTTCTCCCTTCTTGTGGACGCTAGGCACTCTAGTAGGATCATGACACCTAGCAGCTGCTTCGTTGGCAATGGAGATGACGCGCCAGCATCATTACTACAGGTGGTTGGCGCTTCCACTCCCCACCCTTATCAAGAAAAGAATTGCAATAGCTAAATGATGGTGTATAATATCGGTCAGCCATAGACCTCAAGTTACTGGATCTAATCCTCCACGAAAAGTCAGAAATTCTGCATATTTTGACCAATTCAAGGTGAAAAATAGGGTTGCTCCCTCGGCAAAACTCGGATAAAGTTGAGCCAAAAGATTCCGATTCAGGATAAATTTATGAGGAAGTGGGATCTCTTTGGGATCTACTGCAACATTTAGAAATTGGTTAATTGGTAAAGATACATGTATTTGATGTCCTGCCCAAGGAGTCCTGTCAAATGGTGATTCAACATAGATTCTACATCTTGGAACCAAGCCAATTTTGGAGCAGCTTTGTACGTTTTGTTTTGGGCCATTGGATTGTGCCCTCGCTAAGTCCCTGCTTCCCGCCTTAGGTGACTTAACTAACGGGACATGCCTAAGAAGCCTCATTTTTTCCATCAGTCCTTTCCTCTTCCCTTCTCTTCGTCCTGCTTTGTCCTTGGTGCGTCTTTTCTTCTTCCCTTCTCTACGACCTGCTCTACCCCTAGTGTGTCTTCCTTCTTTGTGGTTTTCGCTCTTCACTTCTAGTGTCATCACCCATGACGAAGAGAGGTAACTTCCTTAAATTTTTGCCTTCTTCTTCTTTCCTTCCTTTCCTTGGGTTTTGTTTTGGGTCAACCTTCTCCGACGACCCCTTTTGGGGGTGGTGTCGCCGCTATGGGTCCTTGCTTTGACCCTCGTATAGTTTTTATTGTAGGAGGAGTCACCTTTGAATGGTCATCCAATGCACCCTCCTCCTCCAACGAAGCAGCACTTAGGCCCCCAGAGCAAGAAACCACTTCCTCCACCCCCTCTAGCTCTACAAATGGGGGGAGTCGATCCTTGTGTGTTTGTTACCGAGAGGACAAAGGAATGTGACGGCTGGTAGGGGGTTGGAGGGAGAGCTAAATAATGAGGAACCCTTATTTGGTTGGGTTAACGAGAATGTCCTTAAGGTATTCTCAGTCTATACGAACCCCTCTTTTGTTAAGGGGATGGCTAGCGCCATCTATTGTCATGGGCTTTGGTCCTTGGAAGTCCTACCTTGATGGCTGAACGAACATGTTTGTGGGGAGCCAACTGTTGGGGAGGCCACCTTCTTTTATTTGTATGACACCTTGCCCCTCAAGCTAGGGATACGCCTACCTATTACCCAGTTCGAGCAGTCTGTACTTTGCATCTTAAATATTATGCCCACTCAGCTTCATCCCAACAGTTGGGCTTTCGTGCAGGCCTTTTAGTTGTTGAGTGAAGACTTGAAGCAGGCACCCTCTTTGAGCATTTTCTTCTAGTGTTTCTCGATTTGTCTATCGAAGAAAGTGGGTTGGTCCTCCATAAGTAGTCGGCCAAAATGCCCCCTACTGAAACTATTCTATGAGAGTTACAAGTTCTTCAACAACCGATTTTTCTACGTCTATCATAGCAACGTTGGCCCCAATCTCTTGGTCGACTCAACTAGTGAGCCCTATTTTCTACTTTCCTAGACCTGATCATTGGCCATGTCTATTACGATGAAAGGCCTACCTGCAAAGATGGGATGATGAATTCATAATCGAGCTTCAAGGTTTGCTGGCCTTTTCTTGTGTTGACCTCATCAAGAAAGGTGATACTTTTGTCTTTCATTTGCTTACTATTGAGTGTTGTTCTATTTTGCTAACAATCATTTTTCTTTGCCACAAGTTATACCCCCTTTGAACTTAAGGCGAGGAAGAAAAGGAAAGCGCCTCAAACTTCTTCTGCCCCATTGGCTACCTCCTCAGATGATGTCCCTATGCTTGAGGATCCTCTCGTCCATTTGACTGCTATTTTTGTTCAACCAGTTGTTGTTTCTACTCAGCCAACCATATCTTTTAAAGATATGCTAGCCATGGAAGCCTTTGAATCAGTTCTGGCTACTAAGTCCTCTAAGCAAGTTGTTACTACCACTTTTCGTGAAGAGGAAAGTAGGAAACATCCTTAGGAGGTAATTGAGGTGCACTCTCCCTCCTTTTAGGAAGAGGCTGCTCTTATTGAGGTAGCCTTAGATGATGCAACTCCCCCTTCTATGGTGGATTGGAAACCGGTTCTCATCAGCCAACCTAATAGTCCCTTAGTTTGGAATTATAGATTTCCTTTTATTGACATCATTGATCAACATGTGGCTGCGCCTTCAAACATTGACAAGGTGAAGATCCTTAGGCTTCCTGGCGAGCTTTGTGCACTTTAGCCCTATTTTGCCTACGACTTCGTTCTTGCTCAGACTCTTGAGTAGAGGTATGGGAATCTGGGGGCCTAGACAAAGAAGATGGATGACCTTGCCTATAAGTCTAAGGAGGATAATGCTAAGATGAAGAAGGCTCTTCAAGCTATTGAGGAAAGCTCATAAGGAAGCCAGTGAATGGTTTGTAAGCTGAGCTACTTGCAACTACTGTTGAGTTTAAAGAAAACCTAACCGCCAAGGTTCAACTGGAAGATAAGGAAAAAGGCTTAAGCAGTTGAGATGGCATCCTTAGAGAGTTGAGTGGTGGAGTTGACGACCGAAAGTTAAAGGTTAGAGGCTGAGAGGCAAAGGTTAGAGATGGTGCAATAGCAGTTGGAGGCAGAAAAAGGTCATTTGGAAGGGATGCAACATTTGGAGGCTAAGAAGCAAAAGGCGAAGGAGACTCTCAAATAGTAGGGGATGACCTGGCTAAGAAGGACTTGGCCATAGTGGACCAATTTGAGGCTAGCTTTTTTCATGCTTTAGAGAAAGTTTCCTTTTTACATCCTAGTGTAGATCTGTCTAAGACAAGGGTTTTCAAAAGTAGTGGACGGTCGATTAGCAGAGGCCATTACTCCCCCAAGTTCTCCTGCATTCTAATTTTATAACTTAGTAGAATTTCTTTAAGCTTTATCAACCTCCGTTCTTTGTATTTTCATTTATCATTAATGGAATTTTTCTTTAAGTATTTGTCAACCTCCATTCTTGCTCTCTTTTTATTTCTTTTTTTTTTGTGGATCTTGCTTTGGCCTGGTGGGGGGTCTTTTGACCACCTTGCTTAGAGACTTCAACTCGTCATAGGATGATTTTTTGATTGTCTCACTCAAGGACTTCAATTCAACTTAGGAGGGTCTTTTGACTCCCTTACTCATGGATTTCAATTTGTCCTGGGGGGTCTTATGATCACCTTACTTAAGGACTTTAATTTGTCCTTCAATTTGTCTTGGGGGGGTCTTTTAACTGCCTCACTCGGGGACTTCAATTCATCCTGGGGGGCTCTTTTGATTGCCTCACTCAGGGGACTTCAATTGTCTTGGGGGTGTTTTGACCACCTCACTCAAGGACTTCAATTCGACCTAAAGGGGTTTTTGACTGTCCCACTCAAGGACTTTAATTTGTCTTAGGAGGGTCTTTTGACCACCTCACTCAAGGACTTCAATTTGTCTTGGGAGGGTCTTTTAACCACCTTACATAGGGACTTCAATTGGTTTTGAAGGGTTCTTTTGACCGCCTCACTCAAGGACTTCAATTGGACTTGAGGGGGTTTTTTTATTGCCTCACTCAAGGACTTCAATTCGTCTTGGGGGGTCTTTTGACCGTCTCACTTAGGGACTTCAATTTGTCCTTGGGGGGTCTTTTGACTATCTCGCACAAGGCATTTGCGTGTTGCTGAGATGGTATTTGATTTATCTTGCTTCGTCCTAAATTTTATATAAATTGAAAGCAATTTACACATATTTATAACATTAACTATAGTAAAAATACAAGTTTGTCTAATTCCATATGTGGGGGATCTTTCATCCATCCAAGTGCTCTAATTTGTACACTCATTTCTTTACTCCTTAAGCAATCTTGAAGAGACCTTCCCAGTTTGAGGTGAATTTGTTGGCGTCGACATTCCTGTAGATTTTTTTAAGGACAATGTCTTTGTTTTTGAAATGTTGGGAGGACACCATTTTGCTATATCATCTTGTTGCTCTTACTTTGGCTGCATACTCCTTGATATGAGCTACCTCGCACACTTCCTAGAGTAGGTCGAGGTTTGTTCATATTTCATCTTCGTTCTAGCCTTGATGGAATAAGGCGATCTGGGGAGATGGTTCACTGATTTCAATTGGAATGACAACCTCTATGCTGAATTTTAATAGAAAAAGGGTTTCCTATGTTGTTGAGTGGGGTGTAGTATGATATGATCATAACACTTGAAGGAGCTCCTCTACCTATCCCCCTTTTGCTTCCTCCAATCTTCTTCGTAATCCTCTTAGTATCACCCTGTTGGCCGACTTTACCTGTCTGTTTGTTTAGGGATGTCCTATTAAGGTGAAAGACTATTTTATCTTCAACTATGAGTAAAACTTAACCACCGACGGAGATGCGAACTAGGTCCTACTGTTTGACACTATTGCAGTTAAGAGTCCGAAACGACATATCAGCTTCTTCCAATAGAAATATCTAACCCTTTCGGTTGAGATGGAGGCGACCAACTCTACCTATATCCACTTCATGAAGTAGTCCATTGCCACGATCAAGTATTTGATTTGTCATGCCACTACCAAGAAAAGGCCAAGGATGTCGACACCCCACTTGTGGAAAGGCTATAGTGATATAACCGAGTGTAATAACTCTAGTGAGCTTGTGAATGTCTGCAAACCGCTGGTATCTGTCGCACTTTCTAACATATTCTGAGCAGTCACCCTTTAGTATCAGTCAATAGAAACCAACCTTGGCAATCTTGCTTGCCAGAGCTCATCCTCCTATATGGGATTCACACACTCCTTCATGTACCTCTCGCATTACGTATTCCGCCTCCTTGGTGTCTAGGCATCTCAACAATGGGAAAGAGAAACCCCTTTTGTATATGTGTTCACCTACCAAGGCGTACTTAGATGCTTCCCATCTTAACCTCTTGGCCGCTTTTGGGTCTTCTAGGATGATGTCCTTCTTGAAATATTCAAGGAGCGGATCCATCCATGTTTGCCCTATCTCTACATAGTATATGCTCGACTCTTCAACCATCAGTCTACAGATTTTTTCGTGGATGATCGAACGGTTGTTCTCGCACCTTTGAGTGCTTGCTAGCTTTGACAACAAGTCGTCCCTCTTGTTTTTCTCTCGAAGGACGTGAAGAAGTATGAACTTCTCAAAGGATGTTGCATACTTTGTCACCTTATCCTAGTATTTGATCAATTAGGGGTCCCTTGTCTAGTAGTCTCCGTTTACTTGGCTAGTGACTAGTTTAGAGTCACTTTTGAATGTCAAAATATGTTCCCTTAACTCCCCTACCAGCTTCATCCCGGCTGATAGTGTTTCTTATTCGGCTTGATTATTGCTAGCTTTAAATTCGAAACGTAGTGACTGCTCAATCAGTACTCTGTTAGAATCTTCTAGGATAACACCCGCTCCACTTCCTCTCTAATTTGACGCCTGTCAACAGATAGGAACTACTCCTTTCCATTCCTATTTCCTTGGTTGACCTAGGCTAACTTTGTTATGAAATCGGCCAAGGCTTGTGCCTTAATGTGGTCCCTTCTTTCAAAGGATATGTCGAACTCGAAGAGTTGAACTGTCCATCCTACCATCCTTTCGGCTAAGTTTGGCTTTCGCAGGACTTGCTTGATGGGTAGATCTGTCCAAATGACAACATGGTTGCTCTAGAAGTATGGTTAGAGCCTTCTTAACAAGATTATTATGGTAAGGGCAACTTTTTCTCTCTTCTAGTACCATTTTTTGGACCCTATAAGACTTTACTCATAAAGTAGACCGACCATTGGTCCTTATCCCATTCCTGAACTATAGCTGCATTGGCAGCGCCATCAGATACTGATAAATAAACCAAAAGGGGATTACCTGGAGTTGGCCTTGTGAGGATGGAGGGAGTCACCAACATTGTCTTCATTTTTTGGAATACTTTTTCGCATTCCTCAATCCATAGGAATTTCTCACTCTTCTTTAGGCAATGAAAAATAGGGAGGGCAGTTTTGGCCGATTAGGATAGGAAACGTGACAAAGCCATAATCCTCCTTTCCAATTACTGCACTTCCTTAATGTTCCTCAGGCTTCTCATGTCAATGACATCCTGGCACTTCTCAGGGTTGGCCTCGATCCCCTTCTCAATCAACATGAACCCTAGGAACTTTTCAGCTTGGACTTCAAACGAGCACTTTTCTGGGTTCAACTTCAATTTATGCTTTTTTAGGACATCAAACACTCGTCGTAGTGCACTACAATGCTTTCTAGCTATTGTTGACTTGTCGACGTATACCTTCATATTCCGGTCCATTACATCTTTGAAGATTCTATCCATTAGCCGTTGATATGCAGCACCTACATTTTTCAGACCAAAAGGCATTACCTTGTAACAAAAAGTTCCTATGTCTATGATGAACATGGTTTTGGCCTCGTCATGTGGGTGCATCCTGATTTTGTTGTAGCTGGAGTAGGCATCCATACCAGTTGGTCAATGCTAGGGAGCAGGTACCGGTCCTTTGGGCATGCCTTATTCTAGTTAGAGTAATCTGTGCACATCTGCCATTTACCACTTGGTTTTTTTTACCATGACAACATTAGCAAGCCAGGTGGGGTACTACAGCTCCCTAATGAAGCAAGCTACTAATAGCTTGTTGGTTTCCTCCTTAGTTGCCTTTCATTTTTCTTCTCCCAATCATCTCTTTTTCTGAGCAACCACCCGAGTTCCTAGGGTGATGGATGATAAGCCGTATTTTATACACCTCACAAGGGCTTAAGATGGGTATTATTGAGACTATTTGGTAACTAAGAATCACATCTTAGCTAAGATTCAGATTCTGAACCTAGAAATAGAGAAAATATAAATTTGTGCTAATTTGAAGGTTTTAGCTAATAAAAGATTGGATTCATTTTGCAGGTCAAAGCTAAGGACGTCTCAGCCTAATAAGAGCATCTCGACCTAAGAGAAGTTATCCCGGCCAAACCAGATCCTTGCCAGCCGAGGTCAGCCAATAATCCAACAAGGAACGTCTCGACCCAACAAAGTTGTTTCAGCCAAGACAAGTCCCTTCCCAGCCATGTCACTCCAAGAGAAGCGTGCAACGCACGAATAATCATTTAAAGGTAGAAAGGTCAATTAGAAATTTGTAAATCAGTTAGGAAGTTTGTTAGGATTAGGCATGCACCACAAGCTACCCAGCTTATGTATATATAGGGGTGCTAGTGCACGTTCTAATTGGTTGTTGAATTTAGAGTTTTATCCATTTTATTTGTTCTCGCTCTTGCTCTCCATTTCTCGATGGTGCATGGTGCTTCAGTGTGGCGTCTCTCTCGATTGAGAAGTTGCACGCTAGGAACTGGGAAGCCAGAGGTTATTAGAGGTGATCACTCGGTATAGCCGACGCACTCTAGTGGATTGAATCCTCAGCATTCTAGCCAGTTTGGTAAACCATCGTCGTTCTTCCATGGCGGTCGTTATGGAAGTCGGAATCCATGAATTCACTCCCTGTATCAATACTTTGTTTTAGTAATATAATTGGTTTGCATTTCTTATCTTTTTATTGTGAATCCTGCTTTCATTGTGTTGTGGTTGCGCATTTGTAAGAGTAGATCAATGTTAGACTAGGCCGGTCGGAACCAGTTTAACAACTTAAGTAGGTAACCGATAAGAGAACCTAAAATCAACCACGTACATACTCCTTGCCAACTGATGAGGTAGCGGTTGTGTAAATCCTCGATATGGCAATGGACAAACATTCGGCGGTCATCTTAAGAACTCTAGGTTGATTTGGAATCACAAACTTGAGGGAAAAACCGAGAACAAATTGCTTATTGAATTTCTATGTTGATGCAATAATTAATGTAGCTTAGTTTGCATTTACTATTTCTATACTTAGTTTACTTTCTACGTTTCAACACAAACCCCCCTTATTACTTGCATTTCAGTTCGAGACCGAGTCCAGTCCAACTTTGTCTCGTCCGTTTGTGTCTGAGTCCATGCTTAGTTGAGACTGTGTCGGATATAGCTCAACCGAGTCCTGATTGGATCTGTCTCTGTCGAGAGCAAGTCGACATTCTACACACTTAGCATTTTCTAGGTAAAACTCTGATTTCCACTTTAAACCATAATTGAACACATTGTGTCCTTGAGAGATTCGACCTAGGGTTGCACTATGCTATTGTTAGCCTTATTTATTATTTGATGTGCATAAGACGACTAAAAAACGAGTTATCAATGGACAGGCGGTGACACAAGAAATCTAGGTCGATCCCAAGCATATCGACTAGGATCCATGCAAAGATATCCTGTTTTTCTGTGAGGAAATGAACTAGCCACTCTTCTGATTTCCCATTCAAGGCCACCCCGATCCTCGTCGTCTACGTCCTTGAAGGGCCAATCCGAACTTCCTTCAAATCCTCAGCCAATAGTAGCTTGAGAAACATATGACTTAGTCTCTTAGGTGGGGGGCATAACCTTAGACAGCCACGACGGCCATAGCGTGCCTTTTCCCACTAACACTGTCCTTCCATCGAAAGTGCCGCCTCCAGATATGGTAGTGATGGTGCCATGGTAGGAGGTGTTGGGTGTTGCCTCGATCTGCTTCTTTCTCTTGGCTTTTCTACCTCCGGTTCTCTTTTATGTCCGGTTTGCTACTGGTCTCGGCCAGCTCATGGTTGATCTCTTACACTTGTTAATGGCCCCTCGTTTCTTGTTTTGGAAAAGTGGCTTAAATGGCCTTGTTGGATCAACCTCTCTATCTGGACTTGGAAGGTCTTGCAGTCATTCGTGGTATGTACGTGCGCCTGATGGGATAAACTTCTGACCCCCTATCCTAGTGTGGTGAGTGGTGGGCGAGTCCTTAGACCCAGAGCCGCGTGTCTTAATTACTGCGTCTGTTAGGTTGCATCTCTTGCAAACATTAAATACTATATATACTTTATCGATCACTTGGGACCGCCCAAGAGGACCGATTGTCCAAGAGCATCTGGTCGATCGATACAATTATCTATTATAAACTCTTTTTGTTTTTTTTTTTTTAAATAGATGCTTGAAACAATCCAATTTTTTTAGTTAAATTTGCACATCTTATATTTTTTAATATACTTTTTAAATCTTTATGTTTTTATTTTTAGACATTAAATTTAAATTTAAAATTGGTACATTTCTTTTAAAATAATAAATGAATATCAATAAAAAATAATTTGAAAAACTATGATATATATGTTATAGTTTGTGATCACTTTTAGTTTAATAAAGAATTTTGTAATTAGGTTTCTAAATTTAATTTATTTTTCAATTACTTATGATCTCTTGTGTAATTTTTAAAACATGAAGTTTGATGCATAAAAAAAAAAGAAACAACAATATTCAAATACAAAGTATCGACCAGCGTTAAGTTGGTCAAAGTCGAGTTGAAGTTTTAAATGAAAAAAAAAGTGCTGAGAAAAACAAATTTCAATAAAAATAATTTATATTTTTCAATCCAGATTAGTGAATAATAAAATTAATAAAATCTATTCCGTGTAAAAGAAAATGGTGAAAATTGGTGTTGTCAATTATCAAACTCAATAATTTCTGTGTTCCCATGACTATTTTGGACTAGTTTGGTCCATTTGTTCCGCCAATTATCTGGCATGTGGCTACAATTCACTGTCTTGAGATTCCATACCCATGGCCACTTCCAACCTCTCCCACCAAACTTCACGGCCGTTCCCCACGGCGTGCGTCAGTATCCGGCCACCAAGCAGCGCCGTTAGCCTCCGGCGGCAACTCCCACCTCCTCCCAAGTCCCGAAAACGGGCCCTCAAAGCCGAAACCACCAACCGTTTCAAGTGGGCCATTCAACTGTGCTTAGTGGAGCAAAGCCCACCCAAGTCAACGTTCGACATGCAGCAACTCGTGGGCTTTCTCTACGACGATCTCATACACCTCTTCGACGACCAGGGTATCGATAAAACGGCCTATGACGAACGTGTCTTCTTTCGTGACCCAATCACCAAACACGATACTTTGAGTGGCTACCTCTTCAATATTGCTCTTCTCAAAACACTCTTTGGGCCCCAGTTTCAGTTGCATTGGGTCAAACCGGTCGGTTTCAAATTCTACCGCACCTAATCTCATTTTCTTAATATTTGTTCAATTGGACTAATGGAATTGCTATAGACAGGACCGTATGAGGTAACTACAAGATGGACCATGGTTATGAAATTCGTGCTACTTCCGTGGAAACCGGAACTGGTCTTTACAGGAACTTCCGTTATGGGCGTTAACCCTGAAAATGGCAAGTTTTGTAGCCACGTGGTAGGTTCCAAGTTCCAACAACTCTAGTGGTGATGCTATGCTTTATATGTCTAGTGCTTTTGATGCTATTTTTTTATTCTTCGTTTAGGTAATTTGTTTAGTAAAAATTTGCATTTTACTGAATTGAAATTCTAATTTTAATTCTAGAACAACAATTAAAAGTACTTTAGCTGCATTTAAGTTGTGTTCCTTTTCAAATAGAGAGATATTACTATTTTCATATTGGCATTGAACTTCTTATTCCTCAATTTCCCAGGACTTTTGGGATTCAATAGAGAAAAATGAATATTTTTCTTCAGAAGGTTTGTGGGATGTAATCAAACAGGTATCCCTTCTATTTCGCAATCGATGTTTGTATGTATGACTTGGGCTTGGATGTTGATTCACTAAAAGTCTTCCAAAAATTATTCTAACTAGGAAGTCTTGGCATTTTGCAGTTGAGGATTTATAAGACACCGGAATTGGAATCACCCAAATATCAAGTATTGAAAAGGACGGCAAATTATGAGGTCAATCTTGTCATTAGTCAACATAATTGTTCTTGCATTGATAGTTTGATATATTATCCCTCATCTCTGAGTAGTAGTCTGTTTCATGATGAAATAATGTGCCATTTTGTGTGAAGTGTTGCATTAATGCTGCTTATATCAAAAGGTAAAAGTTCACCATTTGTGATTACTCTTTGTCAACAATGCACCATACTACTACTGCATATCAAATGTTAATACAAAAAGAGACAGTTCATCCATCGTTTCATCAACCACTACATTTTAATTTAAGTGCAAAACATAAAGATTAGATATGTCTGAGTACCAGGTTGAACTCTCACAATTGTTATCTGATGCATTCTTTTATTTTTATCTTATTTTATTTTTTTTCCTTTCTGAATGATAAAACAGGTTAGACAGTATGATCCATTCATAGTAGTAGAAACAAATGGAGACAAGCTATCTGGGTCTACTGGCTTTAATGATGTTGCTGGGTAAGATATAACATATCAAATGAAGCTGTCATTTTTTCTTAAGAGTCTCAGCCTCAGATAACGCATAAATGTTAATCAACCCCCTCCGCAGATATATATTTGGAAAGAATTCCACAACCGAGAAGATACCGATGACCACTCCTGTATTCACTCAAGCCAATGATGCTGACCTGTCCAAAGTGTCAATCCAAATAGTTCTTCCATTAGACAAAGAAACAGAAAGGTATATCTACTGAGTTTTGCAGGTTTAATATTTGAAGAAACTGTGTTCCAAGAGATGCATGTCTTAGCTTAATAAAGAAATTAAGTTTTGTAGAAAAATAATAAACACGAAAAAAAGTGTAATATCTTTAGTTGAATTTTATGATTTTTGCTTACTATTTAATCTCTATTTAATCTCTTGACCAGTTTACCAAATCCTAATAAAGAAACAGTTCGCTTGAGAAAGGTTGAAGGAGGTATTGCTGCAGTGATGAAGTTTAGTGGAAAACCCACCGAGGATATTGTTCGTGAAAAGGAGAAAACTCTGCGCTCCAATATCATAAAAGATGGTCTTAAACCTCAGCTTGGTTGTTTGCTTGCACGGTACAATGATCCCGGTCGAACATGGACCTTTATAATGGTATGCTACAAAACCTGCTTGAGTGTTTTCAATTGATTTCTAATATGTGCGGTGCTTGCTCTACTATAACTAATTCCCAGTGTAGATATCTGATATTCGGTTTGAATGAATTATTGCTTCATAGAGATTAGGTTCGAGAATAAATAATAACAAAGAAAAAAAGGCAATAAGGCCTATTTTTTTTGGAGTGACTTTTGTGTTCTTGATGTGTTATTATTTTCCCCAGCAGCAACCCAAGAACTTGAAGTGTGATTAATCAAGTTTAAATCTTTCCAAAAATTGATAGTATAATCTATTTCAGTGGAGGAAAGGTCGTTCCTAGATAAATTCAGGCTTAAATAAGCAATAGATAAGAGATTAAAATAGACTAAAATAAAATCATTAACTAATTATATCTGTAAAGAGATGAGATGCAATGAGTAAAGACTGGTTAAATGATTATTCTCCACCACTAGAATTAACAGGATAGTACAAATCACTAATGATAATTTGCTTTCAATACTACTCTCAATCCACTTGAACTTAGCAATGTGAGATAGCCAGAAGTGCTGTACATTAGCCTCAATCTTTCCTTTAGTTTGTTGTTGGGCAGGAAAGTGGTTAACTACCTAACCCTTTTCAATCAAGCAATCTCACTCTTCATGAGGTTGATTACGAGACTCAAGATAGCTCTCTCAAAACCTCTTATGTATGCCTCTTGATGTCTATTTATACTTACATTTTGCTTTAGAATCCTGTAGACAGACAGGAGTATGATGGGTCTTTTATTAGATATTTAGAACTAGGGGATTTCTTCTATTTTAATGAGATGATACGGACTTATGTTAAGGATGCACAGTTGTTCCTTTGGACATCTGATCACACATCTAGGCTGTGACAGTTACTAGGAAAAAGCATTAAAGTGGTAAGAGTTCTGTTTTAGCTTTCAAGCATTGGTAGAATCACCTTGATTGCATTTGTGTAATTCAAATTATACCCATTTTACTGAAGCAAGGTCAGAATCAGCAAGAATCAGCAATTGATTTGATCCAGAACTGAATTTTTTTTCTCATCAAATTCTATGTTGATTAATTCAAATGTGCTATTAAAAGCCAAAAAGAATAAACAAAAATAGGGATTTGATGTGTTCAATTGCAAAAGCTGCTCTTGAAGTTGATTCCCCTGTTCATGCTGCAACTAAACAACTTACCTCATAATATAACATCAGAATTGGCAATACAAGAAAACAAATTGAAACCAGTTGTTACTTAGAGGAAATCATCATAATTAAGCCTTGCTAATCACGTCATGGTGCAATTCAATGTCCACTATGCTCAAGGTTTTCTGCTCTATGTGTGATTCGTAATATATATTGGTCTGCTTCTAGTCCCCTCTTTTTCCTTAGTTTACCATTGAATTTCAATCCTTCTCAAAGTATTATTTTCCCTACTGGACACTGTACACTATACCTGCATTTAAGTCTTCTACTGTAATGCAACTGACAAAGAACATGTTCGGCGAGTTATTCCAGTATGCACCACGTAAGTTAGGGTGCATGGATGCACTTTTATATTTTAGTCATCAAAACTTATTTACATTTTTAAATCTTGGAACTTGGTCAGTAGAAGCTTGGCTGTGGTAGCTCCACCCATGTATGATAAGAGCAGGGTTGTAGCACACCCCTGCATTATAAACCTTACTGTTGCCTAATTCTCCACCCCTTCATGCAGAGGGAGGTGAGGTTGGTAAGTGATAAACTTTATATCAAGGACTAAAATGTAAAAAAGAAAAAAATAATAAAGGAAGAATATTGTTAAGGTCCTTATATTTTGGTATCGATAAATTTAGTTTCAAACTTTAAAAAACATGTAATTTAGTTTCTCCTACTTAGTAATTCATCATGTTTCTTAAAATTAGGAGGACTAAATTCACATGTTTTTTAAAATTAGGAGGACTAAATCCACATGTTTTTTAAAGTTTGAGGATCAAATTCATCAATATAAAAATACAGAAACCTTGATTTCGTTTGACTGAAAGCATAAGAACTAAAAATACATTTTTTCCAAAAAAAAATAAATAAATAAATTGAGGACTAAAATGTAAAGGTGAATCCTATGGTGCATACTGCATAGTAGAACTAATCAATGTTCAACAGTGATATAATTGCTCCCTTTGAAAGTTGTTACCTTAATTTGATAACTAGTGACAATTGCTTCATTTATTGTGGTTCATGACATGGAAGAGGAATGAAGTGCTCATATGGCTAGATGACTTCTCGCTGGATTAGCATCAATTCAGTAATCGTAGCTGCTTTTTATCATCACTGCACGCAGCAAATTTTTCCATCATAATATCTTTGGTTGAGTATATGTAAGATATTGTTAGAAATTCTCTTCAGGAGGTATGTTCGGAACCAAAAATAGGCATATACTTCACATTGAGTAAAAGTTAAATAGGAGATGATTAAGGCACATGTTTATTAGTTGCTACTCATCAAGTTGTAAAAGAACAGTAAGTGTACAGTACATAGTTTCATTTATTCTTTATGCACCAGCAATTTATATATGACATAATTCAACAAAGGAAAAGTTGTTGCATTATGATTATGCTAAGAATTTGTATTTTTCAAATGAATCATTTTCTTTTGCTGAAATCAAATACATGAATATAATAAAAAAATATCATAAAAAAAAAACGACTTTTTCGTCTTATAGAAATTATTATAGATTTCAATTTATTCAACAATCGAATCATTAGTCTAGATTTTATATTTTTAACAATAGATATTATGTCAAGAACATGAGCTAACGAGGAACGAAGGTCATATGAGAATTGGAGTTTAAAGAAAATTTGGGTTTTCATTATTTGGACTACATTCATGATTTACTTACTAGAAAAAATAAAAAATTAGAAGATTTGAATATGGGATTTCTGATCATTTGAGTATATTATTTAGGGATAATTTTTAGGAAAAGGAATACATAGTGATAATTCATTAAAATGAACTAAAGTGAGAAAAGGAGTTCTTGACAAGTACAAATAAAAGAAGCATGTTCTAGTTTTGAATTTGAACTCAAAGATCAATAATACTGCTACATGCTACATAAAGCTTCTCATTCATTTTATCCGCATACAAACATTAATAAACTGAAAGTTTTGAATTACCTGTGCACATAAAGTGTTTGGAGGGCTCGGAGAGAATTTTCTTGGGAA
Source organism: Mucuna pruriens (assembly GCA_025330945.1). Lineage (NCBI taxonomy): Eukaryota > Viridiplantae > Streptophyta > Magnoliopsida > Fabales > Fabaceae > Mucuna > Mucuna pruriens. The sequence continues at coordinate 1,449,332 of JAENHJ010000014.1, forward strand.
GGAGAAAAGAATAAGCGCAGTTTGAGGGAAAAGGGAAGGAAAGGAAGAGGTGTACAAAAAAAAAAAAAAAAAAAAAGATGAAAGGGATAAGGATAGCTTGAGGAAAAAAGGAAGGAAAGGAAGAGTGAGGTGTACAAGTTAAAAAAAAATGTAAATAAAAACTGTAAAGTAGATGGGCTTTTTTGACAAAAAAAATAAATAAATAACATGGCATTTGATTTGATTTAAATTAAAAATAAAATACAGTTTGAATTAAATTAAATGATTATTTTTTACGGAGACATCTTTATAAATGAATACTAAGATTTTCTTTTCTTCACATAGAAAACGATTTTACAGTGACACGTCCTTACATTATTCAGTTTGTTTTCTTTACTGAAAATATATCTTTTTCACAATGAAAAATAATTTATACGAAAGAACAATTCCTTAGTGGAATAATTCAAGGCAGGGAACTAATTGATATTGGTTACAGGTGTTGGTGCCAATATTACAACCATTGGTTCATGCACAGTTTGCTCAACAGAGCAATATTTCAATATGGGTTAGAAACTTAAAATGGATCAAGGTATTTTTATACTTCCAATATTGTGAAAAAATGTATAACTAGTATATATTCATTGTAGTTCGCACATCGTTGGAGAGGATATGCGAAACACAATATATAAAAATGTGTATTAAAAATTATCGGTTTGATTTTTTACAAATAATTATTGAAATTGTACCGAACCAATCCATTTATGTAAAAAGTATTCAAAAACAATTTAAAGAAATTTGGTTTTATTGGTTTCTAATTGTTTTTTAATCAGTTTGCAGTTTTGTGAGAGCATTTTAAATGAGAAAATTTTACGACAATGAAAAAACTTTAAATCATACTTATTGAATTATAATTAAAAAAAATTATAATTGAGATTAAAAATAAATTAAACATAAGTTACAAGACCATTATTTTCGATGTCTCTACCACCACTATTATCAACACTACCATTATCATTACCATCACCGCTGCTGCCTTCACTACTATCATTATTGCTACTATCACTATCACTACCATTACTACTACCATTACTACTACCATTGCCACCATTGTTACCATAATCATCATTACTACCACTCAACCATCATCGTCATTGTTATTATCGTTATCACCACTATTAGAAATGATGACAACAACGATGGTAGTGGCAGTGGTGATGATAATGATGGTGGAGGTAGCAACAATGATAGTCTCACAAAATGATGTTTAATTGTATGTTAATCTTAATTGCAACTTTTTTAATTGTGTTTAAGAGTTATGATTAAAAGTTCTTTATTATAAATTTTTTTTTATTTGAAATGTCTCACAACACATATACATATGTATTAATAATTACAAAGAAAACTTACAATAGAGAACCAATTGAATCAATGCTTTTAAATTATTTCGTATCGAAATTGTACCTGTTGACCATGATGACCGTGTGCCTGTACACGTGTACGACCACGTAACGATTTGTACTATCTTGAGCCAATGGTGGATTGTGTCTGACAGGTATTGTGATACCGTTTTGCCTTTGACATATCCTTGTACCATTGTTGGATGATGTGGCTACTTTGTATATATATGCATAAGGTTCTATTTTTGAGTAATCCCTACTTTGAGAATAGAACATTGGCGCCCACCATGTGGCTATCGGTAAAACTTATCCCGTCGCCCACAAGATAGAGAGATTGAGTGCGAAGATCCAACACCATAGGAAGAAGGAGAGAAATGACAATGCTGATGACAAAGAATCAGGCAAGTTCCACCAACGAGGGTGAGGAGGACACCTTGCAGAGGCTGCTTTGGGCAATAGCCTCACTACAAGCGTGAAGTGACAAGCAGTCCCAGCTTAGCGCAGAAGCGGAGCAGGGACAAGTTGAAGTTGAAGAACGACACTGCTAAGCTGAGGAGCGATATCTTAAAGCTATGAAGGCCACAGAGCAAAGGGAGGACGAGCTTCGTCAGCAGATAGCGATGATGAAGGTGGTAGCGAAGAAGCCGGGAGGAACGATGAGAGAGGCGATCAATGTCCAAGCTTTCTGGGGACAACCCTTTAGTAAGGAGATCGATGAGACTCCCATCCCTCCAAACTTCAGAGAAGTGGTAGTCGAGCCATTCGACGGGACTCAAGATCCTCACGCCCATTTGCAAGCCTTCCAGACTCAAATGTATATCAGTGGGGGAAACGATTCCCTCAATTGCAAGCTATTCCCTAACACCTTGCGTGGGATAGCTATGCATTGGATGGCTACCCTCCCGACTAGATCCATTCGGTCATTCAACGATTTAGCGGGCTCTTTCATTTTACAATTCGCAGCAAACAAAGTGAAGCAGGTTGAAGTAGCCGACTTATTTGACATCAAACAAGCAAAGGGTGAGAGCCTCAAAAGCTATTTGGCTCGCTTCAATAATGCTACAGTCTGAGTGAACGACCTAGACCAGAAATTTTTTGTGAAGGCCTTTCAGAAGGGGTTGAGAGCCGATCAATTTAGTGATGCCCTAGCCTTGAGAAGACCATCAAGTATGGAGGAGATAAGAGCATGCACCAAAAAGCATATTGAGGTTGAGGAAGACCAAGCTGACCGGCTGGAAGTTGAGCGTCAGCCTCTCAGGCAAAGGCAATCAAGGCTTGGAACCCAAGGAGGGCAGCAGAAAGGAGAGGCTAAACACCCGGTCCAAGCCCGGCCACGTGATAATCCGTAGAACTTCACCCCTCTGGAGGAAAAAAGAACACAAATATTGCGTGAAATATGCCACACGCGCTTGTTGGAGTTCCTGAAGGAGGTGAAAGGCCGGATGATGGGAACCAGTCGGAGTGACTGGTGCGAGTTCCATAGGGCCCACGGCCACTCAATAGAGGAATGTCAAATGCTAGAAGCCCAAATTGAGAGACTAATCTAGGAGGGACACCTTAGTCGTTATGTTCTACGGGGAAATGAGAGGGACTGCGCAGACCCAAGAATAAGCAAGAAGGAAAAGGTGGAAGAATAGTGACGAACCAGCCAAGAGGTCACACGGCCAGAGGAGGGGCAGAGAGAGAGAAGCAAGTCAAGATGGAGGGCCGACACTTGGCACCATGGTACCATCGCCACCATATCGGGGGAAAGCATTGCATCGGCCGAGGTGGGTTCAATCGAGGGGAGGAAGGCGCGTAAGGTGCTAGCCATACGAGCGGGAGCCGACACCATGCCCTTCCCGGTCATCACCTTTGATGACAGGGACATGAGGTATGAGTCATCTCAGTTGGATAAACCAATGGTGATATCAGTAGTGGCGGTAGATTACAAAATAAAAAGAGTCCTGATTGATCAAGGCGGTTCTGCCAACATATTGTATTGGTCAACATATAAGAAGTTGGGGCTCCCATCAACCAACTTGGACGAATGCTCGGGAATGTTGTATGGTTTCACAGGCAATCAAGTGCCGATTAAGAGGGTTATAGAGCTGAAAACCATGTTCTGGGAGGACGATTGCGTGCGAAGCATACCTGTGATATACACAATAGTGGATGTGGATGCGTCATACATCATCATGAGGCAACCAACCCTGAATAGGTTGGGAGCAGTGGTGTCTACGTTACACTTATGTATGAAAATCCCGATCAGAAGGAGGGTAGGTAGTGTGTGGGCCGACTCCCGACTGGCCCAGTGCTGCTATGAAGATAGTTTAAGGGTAGGATCCCAACCCTCTCGGGTAGGGGACCCAACCGTCAATGTCTTAGACTTGGACTTGGATCCCTGATGCTAGTTCGAGCATGAGAGGCCCTTCTTGGTTGAGGACCTGAAGGAAATTCAGATACGGCCATCCACGGCTCACAAGACGAAGATAGGCACCATGTTGGTAAAAGAGGAGGAAAGCCGACTCACACATTTCCTCATAGAGAACAGGGATGTGTTTGCATGGACCCTAGATGATATGCCTAGTATCGACCCAAGCTTCATGTGTCACCGCCTTTCAATAGCGCCAAGGGCCAAACCGGTCGTCCAGAAGAAGCGGAAGCAGGGAGAGGAGAAACGAAGGGCTGCCAAGGAGGAAACAAGCAAATTGCTTGTAGTAGGGTTTATTAAAGAGGTACAATACCTGACCTGGTTAGCCAATGTGGTCATGATGAAGAAAGCTAGTGGAAAGTGGCAAATGTGTACGGACTACACCAATCTGAACAAGGCTTGCCCTAAAGACCCATACCCGTTGCCTAATATAGACTGATTGGTAGATGGGGCTTCGAAGTTTCGCCTCTTGAGCTTTATGGACATGTACTTTGGGTATAATCAGATTAGAATGCATCCCTAAGATAAAACCAAAACCGCCTTTATCACTAATTTTGGCGCTTTCTACTATAAGGTGATGTTGTTTGGCCTGAAAAATGCAGGCGCAGCATACCAACACCTAATGGACAAAATCTTTAAGGATGTGATAGGCAATGACGTGGAGGTGTATGTCGATGATATGGTCGTGAAATCTACAATAGTTAGTGAGCATTGTAGTGCCTTGGAAAGGGTGTTTGGTGTCTTGAGGAGACACCAACTTAAATTAAACCCGGAGAAATGCTCTTTCGGCGTCCAAGCAAGAAGATTTATGGGTTTCATGTTGACCGAGAGGGGGATAGAGGCCAATCCAAAAAAGTGCCAAGCAGTGATCAACATGAGAAGCCCGCAAAGCGTAAAGGAGGTCCAACAACTGGTTGGGAGGATCACAACCTTGTCCCGGTTCATATCCCGGCTGGAAAAAACGGCCATGCCCATTTTCGATACCCTCAAAAAGGGAGGAAACTTCGCTTGGACACCTGAGAGTGAAAAGGCCTTCCTGAGGTTAAAGGCATTGTCGGCGGCTCCTTTGGTCCTCACTCGCCCTACCCCAGGTATCCCTCTTATAATATATATCTGTATTTGATGATGCTTTTAGCATAACAATAGTTCAAGAGAAGGAAGGGAAGCAATATCCAATCTATTTCATGAGCAAGGTCCTACAAGGTGCAGAGAGAAGATACTAGAAAATAGAGAAGGCAGCCCTTGCTCTCGTCATTACTTCGCGAAAGCTACGCCCTTACTTCCAAGGGTATAACATAATAGTCCGGACAGACCTCCCAATCCGACAAGTGTTGTGAAAGCCTGACCTAGTCGGGAGGATGGTGTCTTGGAGCATTTAATTGTCCAAATTCGACATCTCTTTTGAGAAGAGGGGACATATAAAAGCACAGGTGCTGGCCAATTTCATCATAGAATTAACCCTTGGTAGACAATCGACTAGTGAGGGCAGGGAGTGGTTCTTATCTATTGATGGAGCGTCCAACCAAGCTGAAAGTGGGGTAGGAGTAATACTCGAAGGCCTGGATGGAGTCTTAATTGAATAGTCCCTACACTTCGAGTTTAAAGCCAGCAATAACCAAGTTGAGTACGAAGCATTGCTGGTCGGGATAAGGTTAGCTCGAGAATTGGAAGCAAAAATCCTGACAGCGAAAAGTGACTCTAAGTTAGTAATAGGCCAGGTAAATGGAGAATACCAAGCAAGGGATCCCCAATTGATCAAATATTGGGAGAGAGCAATGAAGATGGTGACCACATTCGAAAAATTTACACTTCTACACGTGCCTTGAGATCAAAACAAAAGAGCGGACTTATTATTGAAGTTGGCCAGTACCCAGAAGAGGGAACAACAAAAGTCAATCATCCACGAAAACTTAAGCAAACTGACAGTAGAGAAGCAGGAAATATGTTGCGTTGGGGAGAAAGGGACGTGGATGAGTCCGTTCTTGGAATAATTGAGAGAGGATCAGCTCCCTGGTGACACAACTAAAGCTAAAAGGTTAGTGAGAGAAGCGTTAAAGTACACCCTTGTCAGCCAACAGTTATATCGAAGAGGCTTCTCTTTCCCGTTGCTTAGGTGCATAGACAAGGAGGAATCCGAATACATAATCTGGGATGTGCATGAAGGTGTGTGCGGGACGCACATAGGTGGTCGAGCCCTGGCAAGCAAGATCGCTAGAGCCAGTTACTACTACAAGAAGCCTGTAAAGTGGCCCAATTAAGGAATACGCGGTGAAAGCCAGGGCGGCCAAACGAAAAGATGAAAAACTATTATCTCGGCAATTTAAGTGCCAAGATTTGGTATTATGAAAGATTACACGAACCACCAACGGTAACAAACTGACCCCAAATTGGGAGGGTCCTTTCAGAGTAGTAGAAAACGTCGAGAGGGGAGCAACCGCTTGGAGCAGTTAGATGGTAAGAAAATTCCACGCATGTGGAACTCAACAAATCTACAATTATACTACAACTGAAAAGCCTACACAAACCTTATGTACTAAGGCTAAAATTCAATACAACGCAATTTAATACCATATCTTTGCAAATTCAAATAAAGACCCATAAGAGGCCGGTCAAACAAGGCTGGTCAAAGGCACTCGAAGAAATAAAGACCCATAGGAGGCCAGTCAAAGAAGACTGGTCTAGGGCACTCGAAGAAATAAAGAACCATAGGAGGCTAGCCAAACAAGACTGGTCCATGGAACTCAAAGAAATAAAGACCCATAGGAGGCTGACAAAACAAGGCTAGTCCAGCGCATTCGAAAAAATAAACTCATAGGAGGCTGGCCAAACAAGGCTGGTCCAGGGCACTCGAAGAAATAAAGACCCATAGGAGGCCAGCCAAACAAGGTTGGTCCAGGGCACTCGAAGAAATAAAGACCTATAGGAGGCAGGCAAACAAGGCTGGTCCAGCACACTCGAAGAAATAAAGACCCATAAGAGGCTGGCCAAACAAGGTCGATCCAAGGCATTCAAAGAAAGCCTTATAAATTCCTAACGAGGAAATCTCTAAAGACCCATAGGAGGCCAGCCAAACATGGTAGATCTAGGGCATTTGAAGAAAACCTTATAAATTCTTAATGAGGAAATCGCATAAGACCAATAGGAGGCCGGCCAAACAAGACTGGTCTAGGGCATTCGAAGAAAACCTTATAAATTCCTAACGAGGAAATCGTTAAAGACCCATAGGAGGCCAGCCAAACAAGGTCAGTCCATTACATTCAAAGAAAACCTTATAAATTTCTAACGAGGAAATCACTAAAGACCTATAGGAAGCCTAATGAGTCATATTTTATACACCTTATAGGGACCTAAGATGAGTGTTTTAAAGATCATTTGGTGCTTGAGAATTGAGTCTTAGCTAAGATTCATATTATGGACCTAGGAATAGGGAAAGTATAAATATGTGCAAATTTGAGGATTTTAGCTAATAAAAGAATTTATTCTTTTCTGCAGGCCAAATCGATCTCAACCCATCAAGAGTCTCGGCCCAGGCGAGTCGTCCCGGCTAGACCGACTCCTTCCTAGACCGGCCGATTCTATAGGTTTAGCAGCCACGTGGAGCACATAGCCCAATAAGGAGTAGCCCATTGCACTATCCACATAAGGTAGCCCAACTTAGGTGCCAACTCATCTCCAAAGCCAGCTCAACTGCCACGTCACTCAAGGGAGAAGCTTGCAGCGCAAGTTATGCAAGGGTAGATTAGGGAGATCATTTTGTAATTCTGTTAGGATTCGTTAGCTAGCATGTGTAGTAAGGTCTAGCTCATGTATATATAGGTAGAGTTGGGCACGTTTAATTGTTGTTGAATTCAGACTTATTTCCATTCACATCCTTTATACTCCATCTTCTCACGTACATTCGCCATCCTCGCGGTGGTGCACGGTGCCTTCAATGGTGTGTCTCTCGATCGAGGAAGCGTAGGTCATGGACTGAGAGGCCGAAGGTTGTCAAAGGGGACCGCTTGGCTTGCCATCGCACTCTAGTGGACCTAATCCTCAATGCCTTGGCTAACAGAGGTGAACCATCACCGTCATCCATGGCGATTGTCGTGGAAGACGGATCCACTGAATTCACACCTTGTGTTTGTACTTTGTTCTTAATAATATGAGTAGCTTTTCATTCCAATCTCGTGTTACAATTTCTGTACTTTAATCTGCTTGCTATGTCACGATTTCATATAGTACTGTGGACAAATGTTGGACTAGGCCGATTGGAACCAGTTTAACAACTTCAGTAGGTAATCAATTAGAGAACCTAAAATCAACTATGAACTTAATCCCTACCAACTGATGAGGTAGCGATTATGTAAATCCTTGGTATGGCAATGGACGAATGTTTGGAGATCGTCATAAGAAAATCTAAGGTTGATATGGAACGTGGACCTGAATGAACGAACCAAAATCGACTTGATTGTTGAGACTTGGCATGAACACGGTAGTACCAGTAGAAGTAGTCTAGCTTAGTTGCATTTACATTCTTAGCTTAATTACTATTTTGCTTAATCTACAACCCCCATGTTTCTTGACTTTTTGTCCAAAACAGAGTTAGTCTGACTCTGTTGTGTCTGTCAGCACTTAGTTGAGACCATTTCGGATAAGGCTCTGTTGAGTCCATATCGGACCAGTCTCTACCAAGAGCAACTCGGCTTCTAACCGGGAGTGAGTTTGCATTCTACACTTGAAGTTCTGCAATACTTAGTTTCACATAAAGCATAATTGAGCGCATTGTGTCCTCGAGAGAATTTGACCTAGGGTTGACTATACTATAGTTAGCTTTAGTTTATTTGATGCACGTTAAGACGACTAAAAACGAGCTTATCAAGGCCGGCCAAATAAGGCTGGTCCAAGGCATTCAAAGAAAGCCTTATAAATCCCTAAACGAGGAAATCGCTTCGATACATTTCAAATCAGAAACAGTAGGAATTTATGAAGTAAGAAAAATCGTCTTGACAAAGTGAAAGGAAAAATCACCTTTGTATATTTGATCTAAACCAAAGAGCACAAAACAGGATCTATTCAAAAGTAAGCAGGATATGTTCAAATACAAAGTAATTTAAATAAAGTTTGTGAAAAACTACACAAGAAAATTAATGATTAAGCAACACGAGAATTCGGTGGGGAAAGGGCTAAGACCAATTGGCCATCAATAATCTCTTTAAAGGGCCAGCTTCTGAGGTGTCCAGGGTCGGATGGAGAAAAGCGACCTGTTCCAAGGCGGTGGCATCCCAGTAGCTGTTTATTTTTCCTTTAGCCTCAAGGTATGCAGTCGACAACTTAACATTAGCCTCATGATCCTTCAAATTCTTGTTGCCCAATAACTTATTATGGGCTTCCAAGTTCCCAAACTCTAACTCAGCTACGTGAGAGCCAAGGAGTACCCAACATACCTTTGAAAGGCCTCAAAGGCCCCAGAAACCCCAAGTTTTATAACCTTTGAATGGTAAAAATGACCACAAGGCTTTGGTCAACTACCTCACCAATGGGGTAGGAAGGAGCCCATACTGAGGGGCTTGAAGGACAGCTTGCCAAAATCGAGTTCCAATTATTGACTTTAAGAAGGGGAAGAGTATTGGTCCTAATAGGCCAATCTACATGGTATCCACCGGCGTAACCCTCAACGTCTATAGTCGCCTTTCGCTTTCTAAGGTGCTTTTGGTCTTCTTGGCTCCTTCTTCAGCTGCATTCTTGTTACCACCATCTGGGTTGATGTCGGCCTAGATTGGGGAACACTTAAGTGAATCAAGGACAATCGTGGGGGGGGTACATGTGAGGTTTCCTCAGTAGGGCACGGCAGCGCAGGTTGAGCAGTAACTAGAGGTATCGCTGCTCTCAGCCTCGCGAAACCAGACTTTAAAGGGAAACTCTCGCCTACCTCAAGAGTAACATCATGTGGAGATTGGTTTCCCTGAGTAGAGGAGTCGCTGGCCACCACGCCGTCGGGAGTGGAGGAACCAGATGACCCATTTGAGGGGCTCCTTGTGATGAAATACACAAGGGTCAGATAAAGGACCCCAGCCAAACATAAGGCTTCTCCTAAGGGAGAAAACCTTGAAAGCAGCATCATACACAGAAAACCCAAAAGGCAGTACTAAGCACAGGAAACCCTAAAAGCAGTACCAAGCACAGGAAACCCTAAAAGCAGTACCAAGCACAAGAATCCCTAAAAACAATATCAAGCACGAAGAATCGAAGGATAGCAATATTACCTCGTCTCGTCATTGGGAATGGGATGGAAGTGTTGAGGGTTGGAGAAGAAGGAAGAAACCTGAAGTGTAGGAAAGCAAGAGGTCAAGGCGAAAAACTAAGACTCGAGGAGAAAATAGAAGAGACTAAGGATTTCAAATGTAGTGATTTAAGGAGATCCTAAGCAATTAAAGCAGTGTAGAAACGTAATCGTCACGTCCAACAAATAATACCTGAAACGACATGCATTGGTTGACAGTTAAGGCGCAGGAGAGGAAAAGACGCGCATGCACCCCTAGGACTTAGTGCGTGAAACCAAGCATTACTGGGACTACCTCGCCAATAGGCCTCCCAAGCATCGAGTAAGGCTGATTGAGGAGGGACCTGTCTGTGCCAGCCGAGTCAATAGTTAAGCTTGTGTTCTATGGACAAAGCTTGAGGGGCTATGTACCAGTCAGCCATGACGACCGTGCACCTATACATGTGTACGGCGACGTAATTGTTTGTACTAACTTGAGCCAAGGGTAGATCGTGTCTGACATGTCATAATGCAGGTATTGTGATAGCATTTTGCCTTTGACATGTCCCTGTATCATTGTTGGATGACGTGACTACCTTGTATATATATGCACACTAATGAAAAGAAGCCAAGGTTCTATTTTTGAGTAATCCCTACGTTAATAACAGAACAAAAATGCACAAGGAAAATACAAAATGAAGTGTGTTTCCAAAATCTTCAAAGACAAATCGTTGACCTATAAAGTAGGCATGACAACCGAATGAGTTGGGATGGATTTGACTCTTCATGTCCCTTTTCACATGAAGGCCAGACGGGTTTAGATTCAAGTTTAAAAGAGAGAGGTTTAAAATTTTTAAACACAATCTCATTGTCATTGGGTTTTATCAAGTTTGAAAAATACATAGACAACAACCTGCTTTTAAAAAATTTATTTTACTTATATATTTTAAATAAATAATAAATTAAGTCATTAATTATATTTTAATTCAAATAATTTATAAAACTAATAAATAACAAAAAAAACTGAAATATAAAAATTTAATTGTTAAATTATATTTTTAGTTAAATATATAATTTTAAGTTTGTTATTTAGTTATTTTTATAATTTAAATATTTAACTATTAATAGATAATTTATATTTTAATAACTATAAAAATAAAATATTAATTATTAACTCTAATATGGTGAAAATAACTTCTTCTCACCCTCTCATATAAACACTCATCTGACTTGATATGATGCTTCCCCCCTCTCTCTCTATCTCTCTCTCTTTGTATATATATATATATAGAGAGAGAGAGAGAGAAAGAAAGATAGATAGAGAGAGAGGGGGGGGGGGAGCAATATATCAAGTGAGATGAGTGTTTATATGAAAGGATGAAAACAAATCTAGACTATATATTAGAGTTAATAATTAATATATTGATAAAAAAGTTAATAATTAATAATTTATTTTTATAATTATTAATAATTAAATATTTTAAATATAATAATAGTTAAATAACAAACTATTGTAAATTATAATATTTTATAATTATAATAGTTAAATTATAATAATAAAGAGAGGGGGGAGGTGGGGAGGGATAAACATGGATCATACAACCACACATGAAAGGTTAAGATTGGAAGTTATCAAATGCTTACATGACCACTTAAAAAAGTTACATGACTTTATTATTTAATTCAACCCATTCATGAATAGTTATATGGTCTAAATTTCTTCTTCTTACCCTCTCATTATAAATACTCTTCTCACTTCATACATTTTTTATATATACTCATATATATATATATATATAGGGCATATTTAGTGAGATAAAGTTTTTTGTAAGAGTAAGAGAAAATAATTCCAACTATTAGATCTATTTGAAAGGTTGACCCCTTATGCTGGTTAGCCTCCTTCTACTAAGGATCATCATCTCAGAGCACACAGAGGCCCTATCTAAGCTTTGAGGGGCATCCAACATGTTGACTTCCCGACATCCTAGCAATACAACATCATGATAATGACCTACATCTTGATAGTCAACATGAGTCATCTCGGGTCAAGCAGTAAACTACTTTTGCACTGCTTGCGGGCCAAAACCCCATTCTCAATGTGGCAAGGCATGTGTCCCTTTACCTTGTCAAGTAACCACACACTTATATTCAACCCATTCAGCAAGGTAAGTTCACTATTTTCCCTCTTATATAATCTTGACCACCTTTTCTCTTTCGAACCCCTACTAACTTTATCATCGTAGTCCCTACAGGAACCCTCCCTCCAGGAGCACCAACATCGCTTCCCTCCTTTGAAGACCATACCACGCAATTGAAGGAAGACCCAAGACCTACCTCAACCATCCAAACAAAACATTGGTTCCATTTGTAGGAACGATAATTGTCTATCAACCTCACTAACACTCACCATGGAACAACCTCATACACAGGAATGTCTAGAGATTCTACCCCTTCCACTTCATCCTTTTGGCCATCTTCATCCCAATCATCTACTTGATATGCAGATACTTTTGCTTTGGCTCAAATACTTCAGCAACATTGATAATGTTGTCGAAACACTATAAAAAATCACTAGCTTTCCCTTAATTTTGTAATATTTGGGCTAACCTAGGTCGAATCTCTCGATGACACAATCATGCAATGTCTAACCTTATTGAACAAAAACCAATTTGAATGCAAAAAGGGGGGTTTCTATGTAAAATATAATTATGCAAAAAATAAAACAGAATTGAAAATAGAATTATGTAACATCAATCCAAGGGTTCAATCATGTAGTTTATTATCACGGTTCAAATAAGAAAGCAAATTCAAATCAACCCAAGATTCATTAGATAATCATCTAAAATTCGTCCGTACAGATTGAGATCACAATCATAGTCCATAATTAGCATGTATTCAAGCACATAATTGGTTGATTTTAAGTGATCAATCGATTATCTAACCTTGATTAGGTTATGATTAATAAATCCTAACCTAACACAATCCAAAACCTCAAGCAAAATCATAATCATGAAAGCGGGTAAAGAATTGGAAAGAAAAGAACATAATAGAATTTGCATAAGGGAAGAATTCAGGAACTCAAACCGAACTACAATCTTGAAACCTTGAATTAATAAAATAGCTTAGCCTTCCATGGCAATCGTCATAGAAAATGTAGCACAAAACACAAAGAAACCCTAGAAGAGGAGAGAGAGGAGAGAAAATAGAGAGGAAACTTGTGATCCAAGAAACGTTCTAAATCTAAGTGTGTAAAATCAAAAAATGTCTCTCCTAACCCTACTAACCAACTACTATTTATACATGCTTTAAATTCTAAGGAAAGTGGTTTGGGCCAAAGACAGTCAAACTGAGTTATTCCTAAAAGAGAGAAATTATAGATCTTTGTCTTAGCTTTTCGTAGCCACCAAGATTGTCCAATTTGGGGTCTGTAGCTCCAGATATGGCCTGCACGAGATAGCAACATCATAATGAAAATTGTTCGAAAATAAGCAAAGATTAGCAACTAAACCTAATTGACCCCAATAACCCAAGACTCAACCAATGTGTCAATATTAACCATAAAATAATATATAAAAAGTCCAACATTAGTCACTATTAAGTTCCTAAAAAATGCTCTATCAAACATCAAAAGATACGTAAAGAACTGTTGGGAAACAACAACAGCAATACCTATTCCCTCCTTTGTGAACACAAAATGGGCACTATGCAGAAGCGTAAAAAATAACTGAAAGAGTAGAGAAGAAGATGACACCAGAATTTTTATGTAGAAAACCCTCTCGGAAAAAACCACAGGACCTAGTCCAGTAAAAGATCTCCTCTATAAAAATAGTATTACAAAGTGTTTCTCTCAATCTCTGAGGATCTCTCAATGAATCTTACCCTCTCGGATGGTATACAAACCTCTCTATATATATCTCTCTTTCTCTCAAAGAGAAATACAAAAAGGACACTCTAACTCTCTTAGGGTTTCTTCACTTGGATGTGTGTCTCTCAATCTAACCCCTTCTCCTCTTATAAAGAGAAACCTAGTGGGCTTGAGAGTATTGGGATTTTGTCCACATAGTTGGGAGCCCAAAAATAACCCAACATGTTCATCCCCCAAGCATTGTGACTTGTGAACCACAATTAAGGAGGGAATTCCAACAAATCTCCCCCTTCCTGACTTAATTTGGAGGCACCACAACAACAGCACCTTGGCAACAATCTTCAACCTTCTTGGTTGACATTGACTTAGTCATCATGTCAGACCAATTCAACTCTATATGAATTTTCTCTATCTTCAATTCCTTCCTATATAACACTTCTCGTATCCAATAATAACGGATGTCAATATGCTTTGAGCGTGAATGGAACATGGGATTCTTGGTCAAATGAATTGTACTTTGATTATCACAGTTCACCACATAATCATCTTGATCATGTCCCAATTCTCTTAGAAAGTTCTTCATCCATAACATCTCTTTTGAGGCTTTAGTGACTGCTACATACTCTACTTTAGCTGTAGACAATGTCACACATTTTTGAAGTTTTGACTGCTAAGAAACAACTCCCCCTGCAAAAGTTATAAGATAACCTGATGTTGACTTCCTTGAATCCACATCTCCTGCCATATCTGAGTCTGAATATCCAATGAGCTTTAGATTTTCATTGCCAAAACACAAGCTTCTTTTGGCAGTTCCTCTTAGATATCTTAATATCCATTTAACAGCTTCCCAATGCTCCTTTCCTGGGTTTGATAGGAATCTGCTCACAACTCCTGCAGCATAGCCAATATCTGGTCTTGTACAAACCATTGCATACATAAGGCTACCCACGGCAGAAGAATAGGGCACCTTGTTCATTTCTTCTTTTTCTTCTTCATTGTTTGGACATTGGGATTTACTAAGTTTGAAATGTCCAGCAATTGGAATACGAACAGGTTTGGCATTATGCATGTTGAACCTTTTGAGAATCTTCTCAATGTAATCTTTTTGAGATACCCACAACATTCCTTTTGAACGATCTCTAGAAATTTTCATTCCAAGAATCCTCTTTACTGCACCCAGGTCTTTCATGGCAAAAGACTTACTCAATGCCTTCTTGAGAGCAGCTATTTTTATTTTGTCATTCCCCACAATCAACATATCATCAACATATAAGAGAAGTATGATGGACTCACCATTTTCATATTTCTTCACAAACACACAATGGTCTGCAGAGGTCTTCTTAAAATTATGTTGGATCATAAAAGAATCGAATTTTTTATACCATGGTCTTGGGGTTTGCTTTAGACCATAAAGGCTTTTCTTCAGACGACACACCAAGTGTTCTTTGCCTGGTTCTTCAAATCCTTCTGGTTGCTCCATGTAAATTTCCTCCTATTGATCTCCATGTAAAAATGCTGTTTTGACATCCAATTGTTCAATCTTCAGGTCTAGTTTTGCAGCCAGACCGAGAATTTCTCTGATAGATGTCATCTTCACCACTGGTGAGAATATTTCATCAAAGTCTATTCCTTTCTTTTGGTTGCACCCCTTTACAACAATTCGTGCTTTGTATCTTGGGTTTGGATTGTTCTCTTCATACTTGAGCTTGAACACCCATTTTTTTTGTACTACTTTTCTTCCTTTTGGTAATTCTACCAAATCGTACGTTTGATTATCCTTTAAGGATTGAATCTCTTCTTCCATGGCTTGCAACCATTTGTCTTTGTCTTCCATCTCAATGGCTTCTGCAAAACATTGAGGTTCACCTTCATCAGTAAGATTTATATATTCATCTGAAAAATACCTTCTTGACGGTTGCTTCTCTCTTGTTGATCGTCTCAATTGGGGTTCTTGTTGAACATTCTTAATTGCTTGATCTTCTAGCGTCATGTTAGGTTGATCTATCTGATCAGGTTCTTCATCCATCTCATCAAGTTGTCACTCCTGATCTAGCTCTGTTTGAGGAGTCTCTCCCCCTATGTTGTTTACCACAAGAGGACTTTGATCATTACTCACCTTAAGTGTTGGTTTCTCCATTTTCTTAATGTCTTGGATTGTCTGATCTTCAAAGAGCACCACATCTATGCTTCGAACAATCTTTTTATTTGCAGGATCCCATAATCTGAAACCAAATTCATTTCTTGGTGAACCAAGATATACACATTCTTTTGCCTTAGCATCAAGCTTTGCCCTTTCATTTTTTGGAATGTGAACAGATGACTTACATCCAGAAACTCTCAGGTTGAAAAATGAGGCCTTTTTACCAGTCTATACTTCTTCTGGTATCTCTCCATTTAATGGTCTTGAGGGTGATAAGTTGATCAAATCAGTTGTAGTAACCACTGCCTCTCCCCAAAATGTCTTAGGAAGTTTTGCATGAGACAACATGCTTATAACCTTCTCGGTAATCGTTCTATTGAATCTTTTAGCTACACCATTCATTTGAGGTGTCTTGGGAGGTACTTTCTCGTGTCTGATCCCGTGAGTCTTACAATAGTGCTCGAATGGACCTCTATATTCTCCATCATTATCACTCCTCAAACATTTCAACTTTTTACTAGTTTCTCGTTCAACTGAGGCGTGAAACTCCTTGAAGGCTCGAAGGACTTCATCTTTTCTCTTTAATGGATACACCCACAACTTTCTAGAGTGGTCATCAATAAAGGTAACAAAATATTGAGCACCATCAAGGGACCTTTCAGATGTTGAACAAACATCTGAATGTACAAGATCCAAAATATGCTTTCTTCTTCTTCCACTATCAAGTCTATGGAAAGATACTTTGTGCTGCTTACATACTAGGCAATCTTTACATAATTCAAATGGCTGTCCTTTTATGCTTTGGAGATGATCTTTCGCAAGGATCTCTAAACCCTTCTCGCTCATGTAGCCCAATCTTTTATGCCACAACTCCTTACTTTCTTCTTGAGAAACATTTGTCTCCCCTTTGCATATCTTTCCTTGCATGATGTACAAAGAGCCTTCCTTCTTGCCGCGAGCAACAATTAAGCTTCCTCAGCTAAGTTTTCATTTTCCACCACCAAATTGGTTGTTCATTCCCGCATCATCTAGTTTACCTATTGAAAGAAGGTTTAGGCGTATCTTAGGCACATGCCTTACCTCCTTTAGCACAAGTTTGTTTCCATTTTCTGTTATCAAAGTCACTTTTCCTATTCCCACAATCTTGCTTGTGACATGATTGCCCATTTTTACTGTTCCAAAATCTCCTTTTTGATAAGATGAGAAGAATCCTTCATAAGGAGTAACATGAAAGGATGCTCCGGTATCAACTATCCAAGTGTAATTGTCAAAAGCAACATTTAGATAATTTTCTTTACCAATAAGGAACACCTGTTCGTTGTCTGATGCCATTGTTGTTGTGGTTTTCTCTTCCAACTTCTTTTTGGGGTCTATCTCGTCAGGATGGACTGATCCAGCCTTTTGATCTCTCTTCAAGAATCTACACTCTTGCTTCTTATGGCCAATTTTTCCACAATAGAAACATGTCAAACCTCTAGGACGAGACTTGGATCTTCCTTGTGACTTTTCACGGCTTCCTTTGCTTCTATGCTCACTCCTTCCTCTATTCTCAACAACATTGGCTTCTGAGTGACTACTCATTCCTCTTTCTTTCCTTCTGGACTCTTCATTCAGCAGACTATCTGTAATAGTATCTAGACTAAGCTTTCCGTCTGGTGTTGAGTTGCTAAGAGTGACAACCAATGTGTCCCAGATCTCAGGTAGAGAACTAAGGAGTAGAAGAGTTTGTAACTCATCATCAATCTTCATATCTGCCTTTATTAATTGATTCACAATACCTTTGAAGGTGTTTAAATGCTTGATCATATTCTAGTCGTCAGAGTACTCCAATTTTACCAATCGTCTGACAAGATAAGCTTTGTTTCTAGGAGTTTTCTTTTGAATCATAGATTCAAGCTTCGTCCACAACTCATACGCATTGGTATAAGTTGACACATGCTCAAACAAGCTTTTGTCGATGTATTTTCGAATCATAGCAACAGCTTTACGATTCATAATCTCCCAATCTTTTTCAGTCTTCCCTTCTGGCATTTCCTCATTTGTGATTGGCTCATACAAATTTTTGCAGTATAGATGGTTTTCCATCATTGGCTTCCAATAGGAATAATTATCTGCAGTTAGCTTGAACATGTCTCCATCATGAGCGAATGTTCCTTCCATCTTGAATTGTACATGACTATGGCTTTTCAAACCAATAGCTCTGATACCACTGTTGGGCACTATGCAGAAGCGTAAAAATAACTGAAAGAGTAGAGAAGAAGATGACACTAGAATTTTTACGTGGAAAACTCTCTCGAGAAAAACCATGGGACCTAGTCCAGTAAAAGATCTCCTCTATAAAAATAGTATTACAAAGTGTTTCTCTCAATCTCTGAGGATCTCTCAATGAATCTCACCCTCTCGGATGGTAAACAAACCTCTCTGTATATATCTCTCTTTCTCTCAAAGAGAAATACAAAAAAGACACTAACTCTCTTAGGGTTTCTTCACTTGGATGTGTGTCTCTCAATCTAACCCCTTCTCCTCTTATAAAGAGAAACCTAATGGGCTTGAGAGTATTAGGCTTTTGTTCATATAGTTGGGAGCCCAAAAATAACCCAACATGTTCATCCCCCAAGCATTGTGACTTGTGAACCACAATTAAGGAGGGTATTCCAACAAGAACAATGATACCTTATCAACACCTTCAAGCTTTAATCTCACCTCAGCCCACATCCAACAACTTCATGCAATGATAGTCACTCACCAACTTCTTAGTTTTCTCCCTCTCCTAACAATCTCCTCATCAATAGCCTTACATGTCCTCATTGGTAGCTTCGCGACCAAAAACTCACCATCACCATCATCTCATCCCTTGTGGACGACCATGCAGAAGGTCGTGACCACCTTTGATGGTTGGCTAATGGCAAATGACGAGGTAATTCCTTTTAACCTCCCATTTTCTAATAGGGTATTGATGTTCCAAGTTCCAAGGCATCTCCAACAACTTCCACCAATGGACCTTTATGACGAAACCACTAACCCCAACAAGCATCTCGCTACTTACAAGTCCACCCTTTCATACAAGAGAGCCTCTAGACCTCTATATGTAGGGCTTTCCCATTATCTCTTAAGCAAGGAGCACTTAAGTGGTTTTAGTCGTTACCCACACAGTTTGTTGATACATAGGCTGATATGAACTAGGGAGACTAGGAAGAGTCATAAAAGGAAATTGTGTGAACTACAGGGGATGGCCTTCAAGGATCCTTAACCATGGGTAGATTGAAGAAGCTAGACGTTGACGTACAAAATAACATGGACCTCCTCAGAGGGAAAGAGGCATCCAAAGTAGGACCATATTTGTTTATGTTTTCAGAATGTCCTTGTGCAGTTTAGGAGCTTGTGTATTTTTCTATGCGTAGCTTGTAATAAATAGGAAAACCTTGTAAGACTCTTTGGACGTATGATACCTTATGGACGCATATAGCGCCTTAGGATGCACTCAGCACCTATGGACGCTCGGTTTGGACAATTGGCTCAGATTATGTGTTAAGCCTTTTGAGGGTCCTATGAAGCCTTTGGACAAGGAGTGTCCTTTGGACGACTTGTATGGATGACGCATTTTGACACTGAGTCCTATGGACACTAGAAGCCTTTGGATGATAGAAGGCCCCTTTTAGGAAATGCACCTCTTGGGTAAGTTTCCTTTGAACGAAGACTCCTCAAGACAACTCTAGGCCCTAGATCAAGATTGGAAGCCATTGGATGCATCTGTTAGAGTTTCTTGCCTTTAGATGCACAACTATTAAGCAAGCCGATACTAGAAGGTTTGTGAGAGTTCACTCATGATTCACGGTCCAAGGCCTAAGGCTACGTTGAATAAGATGCACGCCCTTTTCATGTATAAATAACTAAGTTTAGGTAACTTGTAAAAACTTAGGTTCATTTTGAATGATATTTGTTTTTCAACAATTGAGAGAATGACTCTTGCTTATTCTTGGATTATGATACTTAATTCTCATCAAGTTCTCCATGAAGCTTGTGGCGAATCTCGATTCTCTTATTTGATTTTTCCTAAAAATTAGTGGTGAGCCATTTCTAAACCCTTTCCATTTTTCTATTTCAATTCCTTTTATCCTATCTTTAATTTTCGTTATTTACTTTACTCTGATAATTTCTAAATTCCAAAAATCCTATTCCTAATTTTTGTTTCGATTATGTCAATTGTGAAGTGTAGAGGGTCTAGGTAAAGTTACAATGATCCACAAGAGTGATTCCAATTAAGAGTAATCTAAACCCTCAATTATGGAATTCGGACCGTATCATGGGTCAACTTATGATAGATATTCAGAACAACATTTGCCACAAGCAATGCAAAACAAAAAATGGAGGTCGACTTAAAGCAAAAGCCGTATGAGCCACTTCGTGACTTTGTCACACGATTCAACGTAAAAGACAAATCAACCAATACACCATTATCAGGAGTGGTCCTCATGTTGGCCAAAGATGGAGTATGAGAGGGATCACTGTTCTATAACTTTATCACCAAATCTCCATAAGGATCCATAAAAGAATTTTTAAAGAAGGTAGAAAAGTATATTAACCAAAAGAATTTGCTAAAAGTTGGCAAAACGAAGGTAGAAATAGAATTTATGAAGGGTGTCTAACGTCAACAACCAAACCAACCTGGCCGCTCCGTTAAAGGCAAAAAGTGGGTGGCAGACAATGAGCCAAGGGTGGCCAAATACCATAATTATACACTAATAATTCACTTTTGTCATGGTGGCTTTTATCAAATAGTACTAAAGCTAACTATAGTATAGCTAACCCTAGGTCATTCTTCTCAAGGACATAGTGTATTCAATTATTCCTGGTGTAGGATTAGAAATTCATGCAGACAACAGAGTTGTGTAGGAATGCAGACTCACTCTCGGCTAGATACCAAGTTGCTTTCGGCAAAATGCCGACTTGATCTCGACAGGGATCAGTCCGATTTTATCTCAGTAGAGACGAGTCTGACATGATCTCGGCTAGAGTGTAATTGGTCAACTCGACCTTGACGCGGTATTTACATAATCAATTCCACTGGTCTCGAACAGATGCGGCCGGGAACATAAATAGGGGATTGAATGTAAAAGTATGGCAGAAAGTAAACTAATCTAAGGAAACGATAACAACTATATTAATTACAATTGTTGTATCAATTTACAGGTCTACAACACATGGTCTAGTTCCTTAATGATTCACATGCAACTCCAAAACAACCTAAAATCTTACCACGATTGTCGAATATTCGTCCGTTGCCTGGCCGAGGATTTACACAACCACAACCTCATAAGCCGGTAGGGAGTAAGCACGTGGTTGATCTAAGGTTTCCCTAACTTGTTGTTAGATCGATTCCAACCGACCTAATCTAACGTGCTCTACTCTTACATTTTCACAAACATGGCTATGATACTAATAAGAGCATATTAATAGAATAGGAATTGTACATGGAAAGCAGATATGGAACGCAACTATACATTGAAGAACATGTTATTGATATAGGGTTTGATACATGAAATGGATGAGAATAACTCAGCCTCCTCGTCGGTAGCGACCCTGGTGGAGACTATGGTGGTTCACCTGAATTGGTCCAAGCCTTGAGGTTTCCTTCTGCCAAATCGCCCCGGCCATATCGGTTGATCACCTCTGATAGCCTCCGTCTCAGACACAGAACCTGCACCCCCTCAATCGATTGGACGCCATACTGAGGTATCGAGCACCACCAAGCAACAATGGAGCGAAGTGAAGAAGATGAACAGAGTGCAAGAATTAGAGAGAATTTGTGTGTATCAACCCCCAATCTGTATCCTGCATTCTCCTTTTATACATTTCCTTAGCTTCTAACCGAAGATTTCAGAGAAGTTCCTAGAAGCTTCTAATCCCTAATGATTACATAACTAACTAACTCATGATTACACAACAGACTAATGGTCTACACTAACGAATAGCTTCCAGAAGATTCCAACTGATAACTTCCTACGACTATCATGGTCTTCTTGTAACCTTCTTTGTGTGCCACATGTTAGAGATTGCTAGTGCTGCTCTTAAGGTTTGAAGTGGATTCGGCTCCTAAGGTTCAAAGTTAGCCGACTGTGCTGAGAGTCAGGCTCAGTCTTAGGTTTGGATGGACCAAGACCTCTGCTGCAACTTGCACAATGAACATTCCATTAGCTAATATCCTTATTTCTAGGCCAATGAACTGAATCTTAGCTAATATGAGTTTCGTAGTCATAAAACATGTTCTATTGTGTTCATCTTAAGACCTTGTATAGTGGTAAAATATGACTCATCAGACTCCCACACTTACACTTTTGCACTCCTGGGCAAAATTAGACACGGATTTATTTCAAGGAAGATGGGAGAAATTTTTGACTGTGAGGTCTAGCTACAGTTTAATCAATTTTTGAAATCTTTAAGTTTTGCTAAGCAGGATAAGCATGCATTCATCCCAAAATCAAGTTATTCAAACAATTCATGGCAGAATTTTTCCTCATCCAAAGTAAATAGGCAACTTCAGGATTTTTATAGTTCAACCAAGAATGACAGAGCTTGTCTCAAGGTAGGTGTATACTCTCAATCTCTCAAGTGTTTCAGGTTTGTATTTACACTCTGAACACTCTATGTAACTAGTACTACCACTCTTTTAACTAGGCTCTCCTTCATACTTCTTTTAGAACACATGCATCTGTGATCAGTAAGACTTCCATTAAGCTTGTAACATGGCCGGGGTGAAGGTAGGATAAAGGAGAAGGGAAGTAGGGTTAAGAAACCAAAGGGAAGAGAGGAGAAATGGGGAATGAGTCTGTCTGTATGAGGAATATCCCTTTAGACACTACTATTCTTGGCATGGTACTGGAGACTAGCATCAAGAGTATCAATGGTCTTGGCTTTGCATTAAAGACCTGTTATCGTGTTGGTCTCAACAGTATTTATTTTTCACTACTCTTCTCTTCCCTCTTTACTTTTTACATCTCTTTGTAGCTTGTGTTGTAGTCTTTTTCCTTCAACCTTTTTATTTTGCTACTCCTTCTGTTTTTCTTTGATTTCAGCCTACACTCTTTTCCACATTCTTTTTCTTTCTTTAATCGGCTTACTGTTTTCCAAATGTACCACTCTCGCATTGTCCCAAGGTAACCCCCACACTTATTCAAGACCTATTCCCAAAACAATTCCAAAGCTCCTCCGACCCCTAAGGTTAAGGTTTTTCATGGTTTTTCGGCTTCAGCTTGTAATGAGTTTATTCAAAGAAAAGGTTTTATAGGCTTAAAAATGGTGACAAGGGATTCATTTTGCAAGATAGGTTTATTTGGTTTAGTGGTTGTTTAGAAAAATGACCTAGATCATATCACTTATGCATGTGAAATAAGGAGTGTTAGGAGAGTCAAGGCAAAATCGGGAGTAATCCAGCACATAGGTGCAAATTTACACCAAAAAGAAGAGAATGGCGTTACTTATTTACAGCCATTACTTATTTACAAGGCTCAAAACATCTCACCCGGTTAACTATTTCTCTTTCACTCATGATTTCCACTAAAAATTTCCTTAGTCACTTATCTTCCTAAGGATGAAACATTTTCTTACCATGTCAAGCTGAAAAACCTTTTTCCAGAATTATGCACTACGTACCTCTGCTTCCTCCAACCTACTGATTTCTAATTGACTTTTTGCAGCATGGTTTTCTTAGTCGGTCAACAGAAGCTTATTATTGAAAATGAAAACAAAACAAAGTAAGAATAAAATCAAACAGGAATAGAAAAATAGAAAAATAGAACTACTTAACAAGAATAAAAACCAAAGAAGAAAATAGAAACACACAAAAAACCAAAAAACGAACAACGAAAATAGAATAAAGAGAAAATAAATGGAGTCGGCCATAAAATAGAAAATAGAGTTGGCCAGACTCGCCCAAGCATGGAGTTTTTGAGTTGGATCGAATTAAAGCAAGTGAATTAAGCAAACCTGACACTCGGCTATATATCCCCCCACACTTAAATGATGCATTGTCCTTAATACATTACAATAATGTAAAGGGACTAGGGAATTTTATCAAAGGGTGTCGTCTAGTGTGGCTGGCTCCAACAGACAGATGTTGTCCACTTCCCCCACTATTGGAGTCGAACCTTCATGGAAATGCTTTAGTTGGTGTTTGTTGACTTGGAAAGTTTTATTATTAGCCTCATCTCGTACTTCTATTGTACCATAAGGAAATACATTAGTAATAACATATGGTCCATCCCATCCGGGAGGATCCATAGTGGCTGCCTCCAGGTGCAGAATGGCAAAAATGGAGGACCGACCGGATGTTAGAATCCGGAATACACCTACGAATAACACGGTCATTGCAACATCTCCATAGATAGGGGTCGTCCCATATGTAATGCTTTGCATCTCTTTGAATCTTTTCTTTGTAATACTTGGATGCACCTGGCGGGAATGTGGAAGCGGCAAGGAAATTGGATATGTTAGCAAACCATGGCTAACTGTGGGCTACTAGTAGAAGTTGTTCATCGGGGAAGTCGTCTCGAATAGGTACTGGGTTGACTTTTCCCTTAATGCGGCTCAAATGATCTGCTACTATATTGTCGGCACCCTTTCTATCTCTGATTTCAAGATTGAACTCCTGAAGGAGAAGCATCCACCGAATCAACCTCGGCTTTGCATCCTGCTTCTTCAGCAAGTACTTTAGTGTGGCATTGTCAGAGAAGACTATGACTTTGGAGCCAAGCAAATACGCTCGAAATTTATCCAAGGCAAATATAATTTTCAATAACTCCTTTTCCGTACTCGTATAGTTCATTTGGGCTGGGTCCATAGTTCAAGATGCATAAGCGATTACATTTGCTGGTTTGCCGGTTCCAACTCGTTAGCCTAAGATAGTGCCTAGTGTTGAGTTGGAGGCGTCACACATTAACTCGAATGGCAGCTCCCAGTTTGGTGCTTGTAAAATTGGTGTTGATGTTAATTTGGCCTTCAGTTCCTCAAAGGCTTCTACACATGCTTCGTCGAAGACAAAGTCCACATCTTTTTGAAGCAGTTTGGACAGAGGCAAGGTAATCTTGCTAAAGTTTCTGATGAACTACCTATAGAAACCTACATGTCCTAAGAAAGAGCGCATATCCCGCACTGAGGTGGGTTTAGGGAGAGAAGTAATGACATCAATCTTTGCTTTGTCGACTGTGATCCCTCTATTTGATACCAAATAGCCTAGTACAATTCCTTTTGTCACCATAAAATGATATTTTTCGTAGTTCAACACCGAGTTGGTTTCCATTCATCTCTTTAGCATGCGGGAAAGATTACCGAGACATGCTTCAAAGGTGTCGGCATAAACCCTGAAGTCATCCATGAACACCTCCATGCATTCCTCCAATAGGTCCGAGAAGATGTTGAGCATACATCTCTGAAATGTGCTTAGAGCATTATAGAGTCCAAACGACATTCTAGTATAAGAAAATGTGCCAAAGGGACATGTGAAGGTAGTCTTGTGCTGATCTTCTGGTGCTATATGTATTTGCATGTATCCGGAATATCCATCCAGGAAATAGTAATGAGACTTCCCGGTCAGTTTCTCCAAGATTTGATCTAAAAATGGCAAAGGGAAGTGATCTTTGCGAGTTGCTTGGTTCAATTTTCTATAATCGATATATACTCGCCAACTATTCTGAATCCTTGTTGACACCATCTCATCATGCTAATTCTTGGTGACTATCATCCCAAACTTCTTGGGAACTACCTAGACCAGACTAACCTAGTTACTATATGAAATGGGATAGATGATCTTGGCTACAAGTAGTTTGGTCACCTCTTTCTTTACGACATCTAAGATGGTCGAATTCAATCTCCTTTGTTGCTATCGAATAGGACGAGCTTCTTCCTCCATTAGGATTCTATGCATGCAGATGGATGGATTGATTCTTGGAAGGTCTAAAATTTTCCTCCCAATTGATTTCTTGTGTTGTCGAAGGATCGTCAATAATTTCTCTTCTTGTTCCTGGTCGAGGTTTGATAATCGGCGTTTTTACAGTCGTTTCAACGCACTTTATCAGATACTAAAGCTAACTATAGCATAGCTAACCTAGGTCATTCTTCTCAAGGACACAGTGCGTTCAATGGATATTTCAATAGGCGGTAAACAAAAATCGAATCTGATTGTAAGTCATGCACTCGTCTCAAAGATCGGCCGAGTTGCACTTGGCAGAGACTAGGCGAATTGATCTCGGCAGAGATGATTCGGTTCGGTCTCACTGAGTGCAGACAGACGCTACTGGAGGACTGCAAATGTCTCGGACTCGAAAAGCAACAAACAGGGGGGGGATTTAGGATGCAAACTAACTATAAACAGAATTGAAATAAACTACTATGCTTGAATACTATTTCTAAGATTATTACTACTACCTTTGTGTTCATGTTCCGCTTCAATATTCAGGGTTTTTCTGGTTCAATCACCCAATTACAGTCCATCTCGGTCTCCATGGGTCTTATGGCAATCACCATAGGTTCTGTCTCATACCATACCGAGGATTTACACAATCGTTACCTCATCTGTTGATAGAGATTAAGTTCAAGCTGATTTTAGAGTCTCAATTAATTATCATTAACTGATCATCTACTGAATTAGTTAAACCATTTCCAATCGGCTTAGTTTAACCTTGTTCTATTACCATGTGCAATTGCAACTTAGTAATTGAATTGAATTATCAGGAATGCAATGGAGTTAGAACTCAGAAAATACTCATTATATTGAGAACAAAATACAAACACAGGGCCGGATTCGGTGGTTCCATCTTCCACGACGATCGCCATGGACGGCGGTGATGGTTCGCCCTCGCTAGCTAGGAACTGAGGTTTAGATCCACCAGAGTGCGTTGGAGCTCCAATCGGTCTCCTCTGATAATCTTCGGCTTCTCATTCCTTAGCTTGCATTTCCTCAATCGAGAGAAACGCCATTGACAGCACCGTGTACCACCGTGAATGGAGGAGAAGAAAAGTGAGAGAGAATTCAGAGAATATGAACACGGGAGAGTTTTGAATGCCAAAAAGCCCCTATTCTACCAAAGTTCCTTCTATTTATACAAGTTTGGGCACAGCTAACGATG
Organism: Mucuna pruriens; assembly: GCA_025330945.1. NCBI lineage: Eukaryota > Viridiplantae > Streptophyta > Magnoliopsida > Fabales > Fabaceae > Mucuna > Mucuna pruriens. The sequence continues at coordinate 1,476,487 of JAENHJ010000014.1, forward strand.
CTAACAGAATTACATGTACATTTCCTATTCTACCCTTGCTGTGACATGCGTAGTAGTTGCACCAGTAGTGACGTGGAACTGAGCCAGGTCCAGGGTGGCTGATATTGCTGACGTGGAGTTCCGCTTGGATCTTCCTGACTCGGTTCCAAGACGGCCGAGTCTTGGCCCGGCCGAGAGTCTCTCGGCTTGTACCTTTGGCTGGTTGGCTGAACCTGCAATGGAGAAATAGTTAGCTAAGAATCTTGATTAGGCACAACTTATGTTTTACTTCGAGTTTTGACCATTAATTTGGATCTTAGCCAACAGTTATCTTTTAAGCTCGTGAGTTGCTCTGTGGTACTCTTGTTGGGTTCATTTGAGATGTACATTTTATGACTCATCAAGGTTGTTGGATATAATGATTGGGAACTGCTAATCCTGGTCCAAATATGCATACTTTAAATGCTCTGGCAATGGCTTTAATTCATCAGATGGTGATTGTGGTGAAAGGGAGTCAGTGATGGATCTTGGCTAGGGTATGCCGACTAGATCCAACGTTGGTATTAGATGTGCCGGGTCGGCCACTGCTTCGGTTTGCTTCCAGCCTTGCATGACCAAGTTGGAATAGGCTCTTGGCTGTAATAGGTCGTCTTGGTATGGAGTCAGCATTGAGTAGGCCGGTTTGGTATCGACTTTCAATTGTAGTGGACCGCCTTGAGATGGGGTCGGTATTGGATAGGCCGAATCGACGTCGGCATTTGTCAGGTCTCGGCTTCGACTTGCTGCATCCATCCCGGTATTTGTTGCTCCCTTTGATATTGTTGGTCTTGTAATCTCGGCAACTTGGACTCTTGCGCTAATTAAGTACTCTAGTTCATCTTCCTTCCTACATACCTGGTCAATAAGATAAGAGGAATCAACAATATTCATCAAGTTAGCAGGGTTATTACCATGGTTGTCAGAGTTGGGGCAATTTAGCACTCCATTTATATGGGTGGAGTCGGCATCACCCATCACAGAACCTACACCTTCAAGCATGTTAGAAACTTCAACAAGGATTGTCACATTATTGCTGCCGGAGTCAAATTGGTTGTATTCGTCAATAAGCTCGTCAATTACATCCATACTACAAAGTGAATGGTCTTCGGTCGGGTGCCTCATTACATCAAAAATATTGAACTGCACTAGATTGTCCCCGAATTCCATTGATAATGTCCCAACATGTACATCAATCTTCATCCTTGCCATCATCAGGAATGGTCATCCAAGAATTAAAGTAGACCCTTTCCCAAACATTTCGTCTTCCATCTCCAGCACATAAAAATCTGTTGGGAAGATCAAGTCATTGACCTAGACGAGGACATCTTCAAGAATGCCGATAGGTTGTACCACACTTCGGTTTGTAAGTTGGATAACAATACTAGTTGGCTCTAGATCTCCAAAGTTCAAAGACTTATACACTAACACAGGCATGACGTTAATTGAGGCTCCTAGGTCTAACATGGCATCGGCGAAGGTACAGCCGCCAATGGTGCATGGGACTGAGAAAATTCCAGGATCTTTGCATTTTCTTGGCAGGGTTGGTTTTATTCCAACTATGACTTCATATTGAATGAGCGCTGATAAAACACCCCCTACTTCAGCTCCTTCTTTCACTTTATTCCTCCTGTGTATGCACAGTTCCTTAAGGAACTTCGCATACTTAGGAATCTGCTTGATGGCATCAAGGAGTGGAATTTTGATTTCCACTCTCCATAACATATTCAGCAACTCTTCATTAGTTTCAGGTCTCTTGGTTGAGATGGTCCAAGAAGGAAAAGGTAGTGGTGTGGTCTTAGCCTGTTGTTGCACTCGAGAGTTGGCTTCTGATACGGATTCAATACCAGTTGGGTTCGGTTTTGGTCGTAGTGCAACTTGTAATTCTTTACCACTTCTCAACGTCACAACGCTCATGTTCCCTCCTTTAGGATTCGAAATTGGTTGTGAGGGAAATTTTCTCGACCCGGCCGCCTATAGTTGACTGACCGAGTTGGCTAGTTGCCCAATCTACATTTTCAAATCATGCATTGTGGCATTCATATTCTGTTGAAACTTTATCCATTCTTCCATGGATGGTGAGTTGTTCTATGTTGGTATTTGTTGCTGTTGTTGTTGGAATAGTGGCGCTGGATATCTCGATCCCGACTGCTGATAGTAACTATGATTCAAAGCTGACATGTTTGGCATAGGTCCAAATCTTGGGACTACATATTTCCCTTGACCCAAACTCGACCTATACTACTGCAGCCTTCCAAATTGTTGACCATCAAACTGCTGAGTTTGGTACGATTGTCGGCCGTATTGGTTTCCACCTATGGCTCAAACAAGTTCAGCATTATTTGACTCAGTTTCCTGTAATATGGGGCACATGTCAGTAAAGTGCTCCATTGAAGTGCAGATGCCGCAAACCTTCCCTTGTGAGATTTGTTGATGCTGGCTAACCACGAGTTGCCTTACCAACGATGTCAACTCGGTCAGCTGATTCTCTATTCTTAGATTATCGACTGTGCCAACTTTGTTTATTGCCTTTTGGTGATGACTCCCCTGATTCTGAATTGTTGTGTATTACTTGCCATGCTTGAAATTACGTGTCTTGCTGCTACCGGTGTCATGTCCATTAAGGCTCCCCCACTAGTGGCGTCAATCATGCTTCGATCCATCAGCATCAGTCCTTCATAAAAATATTGGACCAATAGTTGCTCACAAATCTGATGATGTGGACAGGTTTCACACAAGCAATTGAACTGTTCCCAGTATTCATGCAATGTTTTTCCTGTATGTTGCCGGATTCCACAAATTTCTTTTTGGATAGTGGTCGTCCAAGAGGCTGGGAAAAACTTCTCCAAGAATGTGCGTTTCATATCTCCCTAGGTACTGAAAAGAACAGGCTGTAGATATAACCAATCCTTTGCTACTCCGTCCAAGGAGAATGGGAACACCTTCATGTTGATATAGTCCTCTAGTATCCCTTGCGGCCTCATTGTTGAGCACACCACGTGGAATTCTTTCAGGTGCTTATGTGGGTCCTCACCTACAAGACCATGAAATTTTGGCAACAAATGTATTAAACCGGACTTTAATTTGTATGATTGTGCTGGCTCGAACTGCGGATATTCAATACACCAGGGTTGGTACACCATAGTTGGTGTGGCTAGCTCCTTCAACGTTCGGTCTTGGTTCTCCATTAGCTTCTGCTGCTGGGAATTATTCAAACTAGAGAAAGAATTAGTTGCAAAAAAATTAGAAGAATCAGTAGTGTTAGTGGCAGAAACACTGTTCACAGAGGTCAGACTAGTATTAAGGCTATTGTTAGTACTTACCACAGTGTTCCCAACCTTCCTTATCCTACGTAAAGTTAGTTCTATTTCAGGGTCAAAATCATATAGTATGTTAGCACTACTCCTAGTCATACATTATTACATAAAGAAATGAATGTAGGTACCACAATATTTAGGATGCAGAGCATGAATTATGCAAATGATGAAATGCAAATGCAGAAAATTATGCAGTAATAGTACTATGCAGAAGGAATCAAAAGTATTATACTCTCTCTTTTTTTTCAAGGGTTTTCTTTTCCTTTCACACATAACACACGCAAACTCTAAAACACACTCTAACACACCCACAGATAGACTCGGCATGTCGAAAAACAGATACAGAATATCAAAGAAATTAACAGACAATAATCAACAAAAGAAACAGACTCAATACATCAAGCAATCAAGTATGGCATTCTACAGACTCAAGATTCATTATGAACTCGGATTCAATGCATCAGGACACAATAGAATTTGTGTCCCCAGCAACGACGCCAATTTGATAATTTGCTTTTGTCGTGGTGGGCTTGTTGGGCTGTTGAAGCTTCTAGTCCAAGCCCATTCCCCTAGGCACTCCAAGCATATGATAAGTTAGGAAGTTTGTTAGGGAGTAGAGATAGGATGTTAGTTAGTTAGTAGAAACGGCTTTTTTGGCAGTTGAAAGGGGTTGCTTGTAAGAGAAGTTTCCCATTCTTTTCACATATTTTCTCTGCTACGTTTTCTGCTGTAATTTTCTCTACATCCTCTCAATTTTTTTTCCATTTTTAAATGCTACTAAGTCTTCTATGACGATGAACATGGAAGGTTAACTTCGTTATCAATTCAAGATTCAGGATTGTAACCGGTTTGAGCTTTTAATTCTTTACTTTCCTTATGTAATTTCTACTATTGTGTTTTCTAATTCTCAATCTATTTTCATGATTGTGATCTCGCTGAATTTTGGATTATATTTCCAGTAGGTAATCGATTGATAGCCTGAAATTAGCCAATATGATCTTGAATCCATGTTAATTAGGGATTGCGATTGTGATTTCAATATACATGGACAAATATTAGATGATTATCTAAAGAAACTTAGGTTGGTTGATATAAAATTTCATCTTTCTTTAGAAGAACCATGATAACAGTTTGCATGATTGAATTATTAAGTTGGTGTTCCTTAATTCATTTCCAAATAAATTCTGTTTTGTCAAATTGTTCTACATAATTTTCTGTTATGCATTTCTTGTTCTACACTAAAACCTCATTCTAGTTTCTAATACACATGATTAAGCGTGATATGATTGTGTCGTTGTGAAGGTCGATCTAGGTTGGCTCCTACACTATAAAAATTAAGGGAATTCTAGTAATTTGATAGTGTGTCGATAACATTATCAAACTGGCGCCATTGTCAGGGACACAATCTGTTGTGTCCTTATCTTGTAATAATTTGAGTCTTTTAGTGTATAGAGTGTTTGTGTGAGTAATTTTGACCTTCTCTTGTGTTGTAGCATTGTTAAGGGCAAAATCCTAGAGGCTAAAAATTTGAGTAACTCAGAAATGGCTGAAACTTGGTCACAAGGTAGAAAAAATTCATACATTAAGGCTACTTGTGACAAACACGATGGAGTCGGCATGGACCTTGTCTTAGCATGGAACCAGAATTGGCACGGACTCAGTCGAAACGCTACGTGCCTGGAGTCAGGAGTTGGTAAAATGACAATAGAAAAACATTACATACGAAACTTAGAAAAATAAAACTTAACAACAAAAAAAAGCTTATTTCTCGACTACACTGCCCCCCTCTTAAATGATGCATTGTCCTTAATGCATATGTACATGTGAGGATTTGGGGATTTCTTCAAGTGTATCTTCAAGAATGACCGGTTCTATCAACTCAACGGTTTCTACCTCGCCCTCATTTGAACTCAGATTCGGACCTTCATAGTAAGGCTTTAGCTGGTGCCCATTGACCATGAAATTCCGATTGTTACCGTCATCTCTATCTCTATTGTACCATAGGGAAATATGTTAGTAACAACAAACGGCCCATCCCACCTAGAACGGAGCTTACCAACTAAGAGCTTTAATCGGGAATTAAATAGAAGTACCTTCTGGCCGACTTTAAACTCTTTCCTTAAGATCCTACTATCATGGAATTGTTTTACCTTTTCCTTGTAGATCCGAGAGTTCTCATAAGCCTCCAAGCATAGCTTTTCCAGCTCTTGCAAATACAGCTTCCTTTCTTAGCCGCCTTGGTCGTAGGCCATGTTGCAGTTCTTTACCGCCCAGTAAGTGATAAGTCATATTTTATACACCTCACAAGAGCTTAAGATTGGTATTATTGTGACTCTTTGATAACTAAGAATCACATCTTAGCTAAGATTCGAATTATGGGCCTAGAAATAGGAAAATATAAATCTATGCTAAAATGAGGATTTTAATTAATAAAAGAGTGGATTTATTTTGCAGACCCAAGCTAAGGATGTCTCGGCCCAACCAAGAGCATTCTGACTTAATTAAAGCATCTCGACCCAGAAAAAGAAGTCCAATGGCTAAAATTACTCCAACAAAAATGCAGATATGATTATGCTAGAATTAAGAAATCTGTAATGCAGATATGATTATGCTAGAATCAAGGAATCTGTAATGTAGATATGATTATGCTAGAATTAAGGAATCTATAATGTAGATATGATTATGCTAGAATTAAGGAATATGTAATACATATATGATTATGCTAAAATTAAGGAATCTGTAATGCATATATGATTATGATAGAAATTAGGAATCTGCAATACATATATGATTATGATAGGATCAAGGAATTTGTAATCTCTTAGGATTGAGAAATCTGTAATCAGTAATTCAAATTTATAATCTGTTAGGATTAGGTTGCGCCGCAGCTGCCCAACTTATGTATAAATAAAGCACGTTAGTATAAGTGTTTTCTGGTTTCTGATCTCTATTGCATTCCTAAACTCTAATTCTCTTGCTACGTTGCGATTGCACGAATCAATGAGAACAATGTTAAGCTAAGCCGATCGGAACTGGTTTAACTAATTCAGTAGGTAATCAACTAGAGAATCTAATTGAGAACCTAAAATCAACTCTGGACTTAATCCCTACCAACTGATGAGGTAGCGATTGTGTAAATCCTCCGTATGGCAATGGAAGAATGTTTGGCGATTGTCATAAGAACATTAAAGGTTGATAAGGATTGTGGATTGAGTGAATGAACCAAGATGACCTTGATTCTTGGACTAAACATGAACACAGTAGTAATAGTAGTAATAGTAGTAACAGTTGTAGTAGTAGAGTGGTTTAGTTTAGCTGCATTCGCATTTTAGTTTCATTCATTTTACTCAACTTGCTCCCAACCCCCGTGTTTCCTGCGTTTTGGTCTGAAACGGAGTTAGTCCAACTCTACTACGTCTGTCTGCATTCAGCCGAGATCGAGTCAGATATGTCCCCACCAAGACCATTTCGGTTCAGTTCCTGCTGGAAGCAACTTGGCCCTCAGCCAAGAGTGAGTCTGCATCCTACATTTGAGTTGTTGCAGTCCTCTAATATGCACTCAAATTCATAATTGAGCACATTGTGTCCTTGAGAGAATTTGACCTAGGGTTGACTATGCTATAGTTAGCTTTAGTTTATTTGATAAATAGAACACGACTAAACGCGCTCTTATCAGGGTTCTTCCTATATGCAGGCCTATTTGGCAAAGAGGCTCCAAGTGCCAAATCGATATGGTGTTCTATATCTCTCAAGGATGGCAACCCATAGGGTATATCTTCAGGAAGACCATCCTGGAACACCTCGAGGAGCTTACACATACCTGTACGCAAGATATCATAAGGAGAAGCATGTAAAAGTTGTTAGTAGCCAAAGCAAATAAGGTTTTCTTCTTGGCATAAAGGTCCCTTCTCACTCCCTACGACCTACTCATAGGGACTCCTTTCTTTTTTCCTTTTTTCTCTTGCATTTACCACTCAAGGAAAGCTATTTTAGTCTTTCTTTTTCTCACTATTTTTTATTCTTTTTCTCTCCCCCTCTTGCTTTTCTCTTTCACTTTTTCTTTCCCTCTTTCTTTTCTTTTTTCAAAATCACTCTTACTCTCTTTTTCTTATTTTTCTCTCGATTTTTCTCTTATTCTCCCTCTTCACTTTCATTTTCTTATGATCCTCATGTACCTATCTAGGAGACAAAGGTTTATGCACAATCTTTTTCCTTGTGTATAAAAGTGAATCGGTTGGTCACTCCATAATGGATCACCTTCTTATAAAATTACCAAGGCCTTCTTGGCAACAAGTGTGTAGCCTCCATAGACACCACATCACGCATAACCTTGTCCTCATAATCGCCTAGGGTAAAAGTGACCTCGGCTTGTTTGTCAACAAGCAGTTCCCCTTTCTCATTTAGCCATTGGAGTCTACATGGCCTAGTGGGAGGAGTTGTGTTAATGTTTCTCGAGTTTGTAGTTGTTGTGCCAGTCGAGTCATAGAGTCATTTTTAAAGTCTGTCTGTTTTAATTTGGATCCTATAATAAAATAGCATGCTGAATATGTGTTAGTTTTGCGTGAGTTTCACTGCTAAAAAAACAAAAACACTTAGCTATAATACAATATTCATTCTCTTTACTACATCTTCCTTACATTTTGATAATTACCAATTTTCTGTTCTTTTAACTATAACGCTAACTCTAATTTTTCTGCATTATTTTTATGATGCATGACTAGGAGTAGCACTGACCCCTTGTATGCTTTAGATCCTGAGATAGAAATAACTTTACGTAGGTTAAGAAAAACTAGGAACATAGTAGTAAGTGGTAGTTCTAATTATGTTTCTAGTTCTGACAACAGTAGTCCTGCCACTAACAATTTTGATTCTATTGAGTATAGTAGCACTAATAATTTTGCAGAGTTGGAGTAGATGGAGAACAATGATGGAACCTTGAAGGAATTGGCTACACCAAATGTGGTGTATCAACCTTGGTGCATCCAATATCCACAGTTGGAGCCAGCTCAAACATATGAATTAAAATTTGGTCTTATTCATTTGTTGCCAAAATTTCATGGTCTTGTAGGAGAAGACCCCCACAAGCACTTGAAAGAATTTCACATGGTTTGTTCCACAATGAGACCGCAGGGGATCTCGGAAGACTATATCAAGATGAAGGCATTCCCATTCTCGCTTGACAAAGCTGCAAAGGATTGGCTGTACTTTCAGCCAGCACTTTTCAACACTTGGGGAGACATGAAGCGCACCTTTCTGGAGAAGTTCTTTCCGGCATCCAGAACTGTGTCCATTCGAAAAAAAATATGTGGGATCAGGCAGCATACATGAGAGACTCTGCATGAATATTGGGAAAGATTCAACAAGCTCTATGCCACCTGTCCACACCATCAGATCAACGAACAGTTGCTAATCCAGTACTTCTACAAGTGACTCTTAATGATGGACAAAAGCATGATTGATGCAGCCAGCGGAGGAGCATTGATGGACAAGACACCAACAACAACAAGGCACCTGATCTCCAACATGGCAAGTAACACGTAGTAATTTGGAGTCAGAGGGCCGAGTCCATCCTGGCTGGTGAGTGAAATCGGTGTAGCTTCCAATCAGAGGTTGGAAAATCAGTTGACCGAGTTGACATCGCTGGTAAGACAACTTGCTATTGGACAACATCAACCTGCCTTGGAAGCAAAAGTATATGGCATTTGTACTTTCGTGGAGCACCCCACGAATATGTGCCCCACACTTCAAGAAACCAAGTTGGACCAGCTAGAGAGTGTTGGAGCAATAGGTGGATATCAGTACGAGAAGCAGTCATATCAGAGTCGGCCACTTGATAATCAGTAGTATGGAAGACAACCATTTCAACCAGGACCGAATCAAAGGCCTTATGCAGCTCAACAATTTGGGTCCACACCGAATGTGCATCAGAGACAAGCAGGTTATCAACAACCGACTCCGTCATATCAAACACCACCATTCCAACAGCAGTAGTAATAGAGATTGCCACCTCAAGGCAACTCTCCATCTCTAGAAGACTTGATGAAGCAGATAGCTGCTAGCAACCTAGAGTTCCAGCAATCTGTGAGCTCCAGCAACATGCAATTCTAGCAGAATATGACCGCCACCATCCAAGACCTCAAGACGCAGATAGGATAGTTAGCCAACACTGTGAGCCAATTACAGTTGGCTGGATCCTGCAACCTTCCTTCTCAAACAATTCCGAATCCGAGAGGGAATGCAAGTACAGTTATGCTAAGAAGTGGAAAAGAACTATCTCAACCAACGTAGCAGTTGCCGAGATCAGCCGAAGCTGACTCCGAATCGGATGCCAACTCGTAGTCTCAGCCAGAGAAAACTGTCCCAGCGCCATTTCCAACTCGAACCATCTCGGCAAGGAAGCCTGAATCAAATGAAGAGCTGCTGAAGATGTTCTACAAGGTGGAAATCAACATCCCACTTCTTGACGCCATCAAGCAGATTCCTAAGTATGCAAAATTCCTCAAGGAATTGTGTGTACAAGAGGAAGAAGATGAAAGGGAGGGTGGAAGCAGGAGGTATAGTGTCGACATTGACCAAATATGAAGAATTTACTACAGGTGCGCAAGCCTTACCAAAGAAATGTAGAGATCCCGGAATCTTTTCGGTCTCATGCACCATCAGCGAATGTACCTTTACTAATGCCAAGCTGGATCTGGGAGCCTCAATTAATGTCATGCCAACGTCAATCTACAAAGCCCTGAACTTTGGTGATCTGGAGCCTACAGGGATGACAATCTAGCTTGCAAATAGAAGCATTGTCCAACCCCTGGGTGTTCTCGAGGATGTCCTTGTCCAAGTTAATGAGCTTATCTTTCCAACTGATATTTACGTGCTAACCATGGAGGATGAGACATCCGGGAAAGGATCAACCTTAATTTTGGGGAGACTGTTCTTGATGACAACCAGAACAAAGATTGACATGCATGCCAGGACACTCTCGATGGAATTTAGTGACACCTTGGTGTAGTTCAACATTTTCGAAGCTATGAAGCACCCCACCGAAGACCATTCTCTCTTTAGCATTGATTTGATTGATGAACTGGTTGAAGAATATCTTCAACTAGACAGTAGTAGTGAAGATAGTGAAAATTTTGCTGGAAGCACTGATTTGATCAAGCCTAGGGTCCATAATAGAAGAGGCCGACTATGAGGAAGTACATAATCTTCCCAACTCCGAGGACAATAATAATGACATTGCTAACTTGGAATTTGAAGCTGAATTGCTTGAAGTATCAAACCAAGCCTGCAAATGGGGGAACCCGGAGTGTGTAAATAGAGTAGAAGTCAAAGTTGTCGAAACTAAAAAGCCCTTCTCTGCACAACTAGCAACAATATTCACGGCCGAAACCGAGTCGACCAAAAGAGGCCGAGACGAAGAGAAGACAAGAGTCAACTCGGCCGAGCAGTTGAGAGACAAGGCTGACATGCTTGCCGAGACCATCTCGGCCAATGAAGACCAGAAGCAAGCAAGAGCTAAACTCACTATTCCATCCGGATCCGCCCCCAAGGTTGAATAAAGACTTGAAGCTAACTCCAATCTGACAAGAACTGAAGATACCGAAAGAAGTTGGCCACTATAGCCAAAGGCCGAAATCATGTCGGCACAACTGGTGCCGAGTTCAACTCAAACCGGCCAATCGGATATGAAGCCTGTTCATGAAAATTCTTCATCTCCACCACCACCCCTAGAATTAAAACCATTGCCAAATCACCTAAAATATGCCTACCTGGATAACGAACAACAATCCCCAGTTATCATTGCCAATAACCTCCACCAGGAGTAAGAAGACAGGTTGCTAAATACCCTTAGGCAGCATAAAAAGGCAATTGGGTGGAAGCTTTCAGACCTTCCTGGCATAAACCCCTCCATCTGCATCCACAGGATCTTAATGGAGGAGGAATTCAAGCCCATAAGGCAACAACAAAGAAGATTGAATCTGACAATCCTGGATGTAGTCAAAATGGAAGTCACCAAGCTTCTTGTTGCAAGGATCATCTACCCCATTTTGGACAGTCAATGGGTGAGCCCTGTGCAAGTTGTACCAAAGAAATTCGGGATGACTGTCATAAAAAACCAACAAGATGAGTTGGTACCAACGCGGATTCATAATAGCTGGCGAGTCTGCATTGATTATAGAAGACTAAACCAGGCTACTCGCAAGGATCATTTTCCTTTGCCTTTCATTGATCAAGTGATGGAAAAATTAGCAGGAAAATCCCACTACTGCTTTTTGGATAGATTCTTAGGATACATGCAGATTCACATTGCACTTGAAGATCAGGACAAGACTACCTTCACCTGCCTATTTGGCACTTTTGCATACAGTCGCATGCCATTTGGCCTGTGTAATGCTCTGAGTACATTTCAGCGTTGTATGACCAGCATCTTCTCGGACTTACTACAGGACTGCATGGAGGTGTTCATGGATGACTTCACGGTATATGTTGACTCATTTCATGCATAGCTAGAAAACCTATCCAAGGTGTTGAGGAGATGTGTTGAGACAAATCTCGTGCTGAACTTCCAAAAGTGTCATTTCATGGTGACTGAGGGAATAATGTTAGGTCATCTAGTGTCCAATAGAGGCATTGAAGTGGATAAGTCAAAAATTGACATCATACCCTCCATTCCAAACCTCGCTTCTGTGCGGGAAGTTCGTTCCTTCTTGGGACACGTAGGCTTCTATAGAAGGTTCATCAAGAACTTCAGTAAACTTGCCCTACCACTGTCCAGATTGCTACAAAAGGATGTTGACTTCAATTTCGACCAGCCTTGTATTGAAGCATTTCAGGAGCTGAAGAACAGACTTACATCCGCTCCCATTCTACAAGCACCAAATTGGGACCTGCCATTTGAATTAATGTGTGATGCATCCAATTCAACACTAGGAGCTGTTCTCAGCCAAAGAGCTGGAGCCGGCCTACCAGTGCATATGATTGCCTATGCATCTTAGACCATGGATCCGGCCCAGTAAAACTACACAATAACTGAGAAGGAACTATTGGCAATTGTATTTGCCTTAGACGAATTTCGTTCATACCTTCTCGACTCAAGGATTGTTGTGTTCTCTGACCATGTTGCCTTGAGGTACTTGTTGAAGAATCCTGATGCCAAGCCGAGATTGATTCGGTGGATGCTTCTCCTTCAAGAATTCAACATAGAGATTAAAGACAATAAAAGGTGCTGAGAATTCTATAGCAGATCACTTAAGCAGGATTGAAAGAGAAAGCGGACCAATGCCTATCCGAGATGAATTCCCAGATGAGCAGCTGCTGCACATCAAAACGTCTACACCATGGTTTGTAGACATCTACAATTATGTGGCAACATCTCAATTTCCGTCGGAGGCATCTCGGCTTTACAAGGAAAAACTCCAAAGCGATGCCAAATACTACATGTGGGACAATCCTTACCTATGGAGACTTTGCAGTGACTAAGTCATTCGCAGGTGCATTCCTGATGTCGAGATCAATTCGGCTTTCCAGTTTTGCCATGCGGTACCTGGAGGCGGCCACTATGGATCTACTCGGACTGCTAGGAAAGTGTTGGATTGCGGGTTTTATTGGCCCACCATTTGCAAAGACGCTTGTCAACTAGTCTCCACCTACGAAAAATGTCAAAAAGCTGGAATGGCCATTAGCAAAAGGCATGAGATGCCCCAACAACCCATTTGTTTTGTGAAGTCTTTGATGTGTGGGGTGTTAACTTCATGGGACCATTCCCAGTCTCTAATGGGTACTCTTACATTTTTCTGGCTGTAGATTATGTGTCAAGATGAGTAGAGGCCATAGCCACCAAGACCATGATGCCAAAGTCGTAGTGGATTTTCTGAAATCCAATATCTTCTGTCAGTTTGGTGTGCCAAAAGCGCTCATAAGTGACCAAGGGAGTCACTTCTGCAACAGAGTCATGTCCTCTTTACTCCACAAGTATGGGGTGGTGCATAGAATTACAACAGCATATCACCCCAAGACAAATGGCCAGGCTGAAGTTTTCAACAGGGAAATAAAGAAAACGCTACAAAAGATGACCAACACCAGCAGGAAAGACTAGAGCCGACTCCTTGAAGACGCTCTTTGGGCACACAGAACTGCATACCAGACTTCGTTAGGAATGTCTCCCTACCGGATTGTCTTTGGTAAATCCTGTCATCTTCTTGTGGAGCTAGAACACAAAGCTTACTGGGCTATCAAACAGTACAATCTAGCCTATGACCAAGTTGGAGAGCAGAGGAAATTCCAACTACAAGAACTAGATGAACTCCGCTTGGAAGAACACGAGAATTCCAAGATTTACAAGCAGAAAGTCAAGAAATTCGATGACTAGCAAATCCCAAGGAAAGAATTCTGAGTCGTCCAGAAAGTGTTGTTATTCAATTCATGCCTAAAGCTCATAGCAGGTAAGCTCTGTTCTAGATAGGATGGACCTTTTGTTATCACTAATGTTTTTCCCTATGGTGTAGTAGAATTAAAAGATAAACACACCAACAGCACCTTCCAGGTTAATGGGCGCAAAATCAAACTTTTTCATGAAGGTCCAGTACCACCAGCAGGCGACATGGAGACCATTTCATTGATGGAACCAACTCCACCAGATGACACACCTTAAGCCAGTCACATGAACCCCTCTAAATTTATGCCATCCATTAGGGACAATGCAACATTCAAGTGTGAGGGGGGGGGGGGATTGTAGGGCTATTCAAGGCTTGCTAAGCTGAAATTTGTGCCTTAAATTTCTTCTATGATTAAACTCCATGTCGACTCCATCTTAATTTTTGTTGTAGTGTTAGCTTTCCCATCAGTTCTTTAGTCTCATTTTCTTTTCCTTTCAGTTACCAGTCTGCTTTTATTTCTGCTCTTATTTTTTGTGTCATTTCCTGGTTTCAAATAAAAGTTGTCCAAGCCGAATCCATTCTGGCTCTGATGCCATCTCGGCCGGATCCGAATCGACTTTGGTTCGACAAGACTAAGCTTGCATTATGTTATTTTTTATTTCCGCTTTGTTTTCTTCCTAGCCAAATTCGAAATTTGGATTGTTCAGAAATGTTTTGAAAAAGAGAATTTGAAATGATTTCTTTAGGTTTTGATTAGAGCAGTAGGAAGCAATTCAGAGCTCTGGAGAGAGATTTTTCAACCTTGTCAAGGAATAAAATTTTTGTGTCCCTAGGCAGGAAGTAGTTGAAAACTGAAAACGAGAAACTGTTGTGACAGAGCAAGTATCGTGTGAGGATTTTTAAGCCTTGTGTATATATGATGGCTTTGCACATTGCCATTCTCTCTTTCTGGTGTGATTTTTGCATCCTTGTTGACTGTGTATTCTAGATTTTGCCTTGACTCTCTGGATATATATATGGTTTCACATGCAAGAATGACATGATCTAGGCCATGTTTCTAATTGAACCTCGACCCAAATGGACCTACCTTGAAATTTTATCCCTTGTTTACCCCCTTTGAGCCTGAATGACCATTTGTTTCTGATAGCTCATTCAAGCCCAAAGCCAGAAAAACCATGATGTAACCTCAACCTCAGGGAGCAGAGGAGCTTTGGAATTGTTTTGGGAGTAAGTCATGATCAAGTGTGGGGGAAATACTAGGAAGCAAAGCAAGAGTAGTGTATCAAAAGGGTTGAAAAAGGAAAGAATGAAACAGGTGTAGGGAAATAAAAAGAAAAATGAAAAAGCAGCCAAAGCCATAAGCTGTAAAGCAAAAAGAAATACAGCATGAGCTGCAGAATAGCAAGTAAGGAAAAGAAAAAAGGAAGAAAAAAAATGGAAAACAGAAGGAAAAGGAACAACAAGGAAGGTTTTCCAAAAAAAAAGAGAGAGAGCAATATCCTGGGATCCTCCTCAGACTGGCAAACTTACTCCCCATTGCTCTCCTCCCTACAGTTTCTAAACTTACCTTCCTTCTTATATCCTACCCTTGACCCTGGCCTCGTTACAAGCCGAAAGAAAGTCCTAGTGATCATGGCTGCATGTGTTTTTGAGGTATGAAAGGAGAGGCTAGTCAAAGTTCAATAATAACAGTTTCATGTGATGTTGAGTGTAAATATTAACCCAAACACTTGAGAGACTGAGAGAATATTTGCCTAAGTGAGAGCTCTGTCACTTCGGTCACTCTTTGATGTTTGTAGGTTGCTGACTTGCCTGGGGTGCAGAAAGAATAATTTTCAGACGGTTTGAACATCTCAACCCTGGGGTGAACGAATGCTAAATCTATTTTGGCTAAACTTAAGAAAGTCAATTGAAAATTCTTTCTCGATTTTAAGAATATTCCTTGTGTTTGAATCTTTATTTTGCCCAGGAGTGCAAAAGTGTAAGTGTGGGGATCTGATGAGTCATATTTTATACACCTTAAAAGGACCTATGATGGGTGATTCTAAGATCATTTGGTGCTTAAGAATTGAGTATTAGCTAAGATTCATATTATGAACCTAAAAATAGAGGAAACGCAAATCTGTGCTAATTTACTGGTTTTAGCTAATAAAAGACTCATTCCATTTTGCAGGATAAATCTGGATAATCTCTGCCCATCATAAGAAGTCTCAACCGAGATGAAGTCGCCCCGGCCGGACCAACTCCATCTCGGCCAGGCCAGGCTTCTCGGCCCAACAGCCTAATGAGGAGTGGCCCAAAGGTGTATCCACCTCAACTCTAGATTAGAGGCCACCTCAACTCCAGCTCAACTGCCACGTCATTCCTAGAGAAGCTTGTAGTGCAAGTTACGCAAGGGTAGATTAGGAATCCAATTTGTAATTCTGTTAGGATTCGTAGTTAGCACGCTTTAGCAAAGTTCAACTCTTATATATATAAGAGGAGCTGTGCACTTTTTCGGGGCCCTTGGAATTCATATTTTCCCGCTTTCATTGTTTTCATTCTCTCGCTCTCATCTTCTACGCTCACGGTGGTGCACGATGCTATCATTAGCACTTCTCTCAATTGAGGAAGTGCAGGTTAGGAATTGAGAAGCCGAAGGTTGCTAAAGGGGACCGGTTGGATAATCAACGCACCCTAGTGGACCTGATCCTCAGCGTCCTAGCTAGCGAAGGTGAACCATCACCATCGACCATGGCAATCGTCTTGGAAGATGGAATCATTGAATCCAGACCCTGTCTTTGTATTTCGTTTCCAATAATATAAGTGTTTTCTGATTTTTGATCTCTGTTGCATTCCTGAAATCTAATTCACTTGCTGCGTCACGATTGCACAAAGTAATGTGAACAATGTTAAGCTAAGCCGATCGGAACTAGTTTAAATAATTCAGTAGGTAATCAACTAGAGAACCTAATTGAGAACCTAAAATCAACTCTGGAATTAATCCCTGCCAACTGATGAGGTAACGATTGTATAAATCCTTGGTATGTCAATGGACGAATGTTTGGCGATCGTCATAAGAACATTAAAGGTTGATAAGGACTATGGACTGAGTGACTGAACTAGAATGGACTTGATTCTTGGACCAGAATATGAATACAGTAGTAGCAGTAGCAGTAGAGTAATTAGTTTAGCTGCATTCGCATTTTAGCTTAATTGCATTTTACCTTACTCGCATCCAAATCCCCCTGCTTCCTGTTTTTCAGTCTGAGATAGAGTCAGTCTGACTTTGTAGCGTCTGTTGCACTTAGCCGAGACCGTGTCGAGTAAGGCTTTACCAAGTCCATATTGGACCAGTCTCTACTGAGACCGTGTCGGATAAGACTTTACTGAATCCATATCGGACTAGTCTCTGCCGAGAGCGAGTCGGCACTCTCCACTCAAGAGTTTCAGTTTTACTTCGGTTTTCACATAAAATCACAATTGAGCACACTGTGTCCTTGAGAGAATTCAACCTAGGATTGACTATACTATAGTTAGCTTTAGTTTATTTGATAAACGGAATACGACTAAAAACGCTCTTATCAATGACTTGCCACTAATTCCTTAGAATTAGATAACAGATTGTAGAGATTTGCCACAAGCATCTTAGAGCTTTATAAGAATTGGATTTCTTGTTCAAGACAAGAGACTCAAAAGTGCTAAGTATAATTTCAATTTCATCAAAAAAATGATTATCATAATTACAATAAGAGTTTCTATAGCAATCCTTGATCCTAATTAGAATCTCCTAATCCTAATCAAGTCACTTACCAAAGCCAAGGCCCAACAAGCCTAAACACAAGTTAAATGGCCCCAAAGCACGAGCCTCCTAGGCCTTTTCGTGATGTTACTTTCGGATACATTTTTTGGAGTTGAAGGACTGCAAACTAGGTTTAGCTTTAAATAGGAAAAATGTAGATATTTCTCTTATCTTTCTTGAGACACCAATTTTTTTCCAAGTTAGAGGTTTGTAGTTCTAGATGCGCTTTGATTTGGCAAAACATGTTGATGATAGAAGTGGTGACACAACCTAGGATTAGCAACTGATTTTTTGACAACCTAGAACTAGCAACCGATTTGGTGACGGATAGCACAAGCTATTTGTGATAGAAATGGAAAATGGTCCAACAAAGGACTAAACTATCTTAATGAAAATATATTCAAACTAGAATGAAAATACAAGGAAAATATGGACACTCCAATCCTATACAATACCACATTGGCAGCTAAAAAAATTATACACAATATGTCCTTCTTCAAGTATTTCCTCTAGGCCTTGGAGCATTCTTTTGAGTCTATCCATTATCATAGAACTTTGAGGTGTAGGGACAACATCCTCCTTTATATCTCCAAGTTGTGCAAATCCGTATCTATGTCAGGAAGGGTCTTTTTATTTTGATATTTATTAATGTATAAAATTAATAAATTTAATTTGTATGTATTGCACGAGTAAAAATTTAGAATTATTATTTAATCATATAGTATTCCATTATTTAATATATTTAATCATTTATGTATTATGAGTTCAAATCTATAAAATATGAACTATCAACATATTATCAAATAATAATGTAATTATTTTTACATTAGATGCATACGTAAATTAAATTTGGATTTAATTCTATCAAATAAAAATATATCAATTGTTATATATCAGTTACGTGAGATTTTCGTAGACAGATTAAGAAATTATCTTCAATAGGAGTTTTCTTAATCTCTTATTTTTTTACCTATCATTTTTAATATTTTTAATTTTAAATTAAATTTAAATAATTTATATCAAAATATAAATTATTTATTGTAAATTTAAAAAAAAAATTATATATTAAAAATATTTATTTATTATAAATTTTAATTATAATATTATTTGTATATTTAAAAGTATTTATTATAAATTTTATTTATATAAAATAAATATTTATTATATTACAAACTTAATTATAATATTATTTATATATTTATAAGTATTTATTTATTATAAATTTTAGTTATATAAAATGAATATTTATTTTGTTCAATGGACATGTTAAAATAATAGTAACGAATATGTAAAAGAAAATTTCTAGTATACACTTACTTTATTTTATCTTTTCTTTTCATAATTATCTAATAAAAAATATTAATTAATTTATCTCTTTCTCAATATAACAATTAATGCTATGTTAAAATTTTAAAATGATAAATAAATACATAAAAATAAAATTTTTCATAAAAAAATAACAGTTTAAAAGAAAAGAAAGTGATATTTTTACGTGACAAAAAGATTAATCAAAATTTTATATACTAGAGAAAAAAGGCATTTCATGCATCTCTATTTAAAAATTAAAAATAAATAATAATAATAATAATAATAATAATAATAATAATAATAATAATAATAATAATAATAAAGAATAAAAGAGTCTAAAAAAATAAAGACCAAATAAAATATCTTCTTTATATATAATTATAGATAATAGAATTATATTGAATAAGAGCATTTTTAAGAGTTAATAATTTAGAAAAATATTTTGAGGATTTTTTAATTGTAAATATTTTAATTTTTTTAATCTCTTATGTATTTTAATTCATTATTTTTATTTTTCAATTAAATTTTAATATTTTTATAAAATAACAACAATTAAAAGAACTTTTTATTATTATATAAATTATTTATTATAAATTTAAAATTTATATACTAAAAAATATTTATTTATTATAAATTTTAATTAAATAATAAATATTTATCTTTTACTATAAAATACTAATAAATTATAAGATAGAAAAAAAATGGTTACCTGAAAAAAGAAACTATAAATTAAAATAACTTTTTATTATTATATAAATTATTTATTATAAATTTAAAATTTATATACTAAAAAATATTTATTTATTATAAATTTTAATTAACTAATAAATATTTATCTTTTACTATAAAATACTAATAAATTATAAGATAGAAAAAAAATGGTTACCGGAAAAAAGAAACTATAAATTAAAATAACTTTTTATTATTATATAAATTATTTATTATAAATTTAAAATTTATATACTAAAAAATATTTGTTTATTATAAATTTTAATTAAATAATAAATATTTATCTTTTACTATAAAATACTAATAAATTATAAGATAGAAAAAAATATGGTTACCTTAAAAAAGAAACTATAAATTAAAATAACTTTTTATTATTATATAAATTATTTATTATAAATTTAAAATTTATATACTTAAAAATATTTATTTATTATAAATTTTAATTAACTAATAAATATTTATCTTTTACTATAAAATACTAATAAATTATAAGATAGAAAAAAAATGGTTACCTGAAAAAAGAAACTATAAATTAAAATAACTTTTTATTATTATATAAATTATTTATTATAAATTTAAAATTTATATACTTAAAAATATTTATTTATTATAAATTTTAATTAACTAATAAATATTTATCTTTTACTATAAAATACTAATAAATTATAAGATAGAAAAAAAATGGTTACCTGAAAAAAGAAACTATAAATTAAAATAACTTTTTATTATTATATAAATTATTTATTATAAATTTAAAATTTATATACTTAAAAATATTTATTTATTATAAATTTTAATTAACTAATAAATATATATCTTTTACTATAAAATACTAATAAATTATAAGATAGAAAAAAAATGGTTACCTGAAAAAGAAACTATAAATTAAAATAACTTTTTATTATTATATAAATTATTTATTATAAATTTAAAATTTATATACTTAAAAATATTTATTTATTATAAATTTTAATTAACTAATAAATATTTATCTTTTACTATAAAATACTAATAAATTATAAGATAGAAAAAAAATGATTACCTGAAAAAAAGAAACTATAAATTAAAATAACTTTTTATTATTATATAAATTATTTATTATAAATTTAAAATTTATATACTTAAAAATATTTATTTATTATAAATTTTAATTAACTAATAAATATTTATCTTTTACTATAAAATACTAATAAATTATAAGATAGAAAAAAATGGTTACCTGAAAAAAAGAAACTATAAATTAAAATAACTTTTTTATTATTATATAAATTATTTATTATAAATTTAAAATTTATATACTTAAAAATATTTATTTATTATAAATTTTAATTAACTAATAAATATTTATCTTTTACTATAAAATACTAATAAATTATAAGATAGAAAAAAATGGTTACCTGAAAAAGAAACTATAAATTAAAATAACTTTTTATTATTATATAAATTTTAAATTTATATACTTAAAAATATTTATTTATTATAAATTTTAATTAACTAATAAATATTTATCTTTTACTATAAAATACTAATAAATTATAAGATAGAAAAAAATATATTTACCTGAAAAAGAAACTATAAATTAAAATAACTTTTTATTATTATATAAATTATTTATTATAAATTTAAAATTTATATACTTGAAAATATTTATTTATTAGAAATTTGAATTAACTAATAAATATTTATCTTTTACTATAAAATACTAATAAATTATAAGATAGAAAAAAATATATTTACCTGAAAAAGAAACTATAAATTAAAATAACTTTTTATTATTATATAAATTATTTATTATAAATTTAAAATTTATATACTTGAAAATATTTATTTATTAGAAATTTGAATTAACTAATAAATATTTATCTTTGACTATAAAATACTAATAAATTATAAGATAGGAAAAAAAATATGGTTACCTGAAAAAAGAAAATATAAAATTGAAAAGCAAGAGTGTGCGACAGTAGGGTGGAGAGACAGGACAAATAATAACAATCGTTGGATTTAACGCCAGTGAACGGCTGTGATGCAAACGGTCAAAGCAGGACTGCGCCGCCCTTGAAAATAATAATGCGATGACTACGCGTTCACAGACCCAATGCCGCTCTGGCCTCAACGTTCGTTGTTTCGAACTTACTTCCCTCCCACCTTTTTTTCTAATGCCTATATATAGAGATCAATATCAGACAAGCGTAACTTAGTTACTATCTCTCCTTTCGTTTCGTCCCACACTCTCTCCCACCAAACAATTTTAATTTATTTTACTTTTTTCATTTTAAACCACCGATTCAAATCTATTTGACTCTCTCTCTCTAATCCGTCTCTCTTCTTTTCACGGGCGACATTGCTGCGTTCTCTGGTGTCTTTCGCCTTTCAAGGTACATTCTTTTCCGCAACTGGGTTTTTTCACTGCCAGATTTATCTCTTATTTAATAGCTAAAATGGTTTCGTCACGCTTTGGTGATATCGATTTATTGATGTGAATGTATGCCTCTATTTACTTTTAATAAAAGAACGTTTATTATGTACATCGAATGTGTATATCACGTATGAATTTCCGATCTGGTGGTTTCCGCCTTGGTCTGCGGTATAAAAAGGATGTTTGAAATTTTGAGCTTTGGCTTTGTCCTTTTCAATTTCGTTGACTTTGGTGAAAGCAACGAAATTGGTACCAGGACTTTATTGTGTCGTATCATTGTAAGTTCTAAAACTGTTTCGCCTCTATCTATATGCATAAATGCTCATTTCAATCCCATATTTTCATAAATTAGAGAAAGCAACCCTTTTCTCAAGCAAAAATTGTTTCCAGAAAAGGATTGTTTCGGGGACTTTTTGTGTTGTTTCATATCATTGAAAGCTTAAAACTGCTTCACCTATATCTATGCATAGATGCTCAGTTTAATCGCATCTTTTCATTTTATGTCTAATCCATCCAAAATGTATTCAAATTTTGAACAGGAAAAAATGGCAGAGACAAAACCAGATACACCGTTGATGCCACCATCATCATCGCGGAACCTACCAGACTTCAAGAAGTCCGTGAAATTGAAGTATGTGAAGCTTGGTTATCATTACCTCATCACACATGGCATGTACCTCTTTCTTTCTCCTCTGGTAGTGCTCATTGCTGCACAGCTCTCAACCTTCTCCCACGAAGATCTTCGTGACATTTGGGAGCATCTACAATACAATTTGATATCCGTTATTGTTTGCTCTACGCTCATTGTATTTTTGTCCACCCTATACATTATGACTCGTCCTCGGCCTGTGTACCTTGTCAATTTCTCATGTTACAAGCCCGAAGAAGCTCGCAAATGCTCAAAGAAGATATTCATGGACCAGTCCCAGTCGAGTGGTTTTTTCACAGAGGAAACTCTTGAATTCCAGCGGAAGATTCTGGAGAGGGCTGGCCTTGGGGACGACACTTACTTTCCAGAAGCTGTTCTTAATGATCCTCCTAACCCTTCAATGAAAGAGGCAAGAAAAGAGGCTGAGATGGTTATGTTTGGTGCAATTGATGAATTGTTTGCTAAGACTTCTTTGAAGCCTAAGGACATTGGAATTCTGATTGTGAATTGCAGCCTCTTTTGCCCCACTCCATCACTTTCGGCAGTGATTATCAATCATTATAAGCTTAGAGGGAACATAAAGAGCTTCAACCTTGGTGGGATGGGATGCAGTGCAGGTCTGATTTCAATTGATCTTGCTAAGGACCTTCTCCAAGTCCACCCCAATTCCTATGCATTGATTGTTAGCATGGAGAACATTACTTTAAATTGGTATCCTGGGAATGACCGATCCAAGCTTGTTTCCAATTGTTTATTCCGTATGGGAGGGGCTGCAATTCTGCTTTCTAACAAATGCTCTGATAGGAGAAGATCCAAATACCGGCTGGTCCACACTGTTCGCACTAATAAGGGTTCTGATGACAAGTGCTTTGGCTGTGTTGTCCAAGAGGAAGATTCCAATGGCAAGATTGGTGTTACTTTGTCAAAAGATTTGATGGCAGTTGCAGGTGATGCTTTGAAAACCAACATCACCACATTGGGGCCTCTTGTCCTTCCAATGTCTGAACAGCTCCTGTTCTTTGCCACATTAGTTGGGAAGAAGCTTTTCAAGATGAAGATCAAGCCTTATATTCCAGATTTCAAGCTGGCTTTTGAGCACTTTTGCATACATGCTGGAGGCAGAGCTGTGCTGGACGAACTGGAGAAGAACTTGCAGCTGTCCACTTGGCATATGGAGCCATCAAGGATGACGCTTTACCGTTTTGGAAACACCTCCAGCAGTTCTCTTTGGTATGAATTGGCTTACACTGAAGCTAAAGGGAGGATCAGAAAAGGTGACAGAACATGGCAGATAGCATTTGGTTCTGGATTCAAGTGTAACAGTGCAGTGTGGAAGGCTCTCAGGACCATCGACCCTGCCAAGGAGAAGAACCCTTGGATGGATGAGATCCACAAGTTCCCAGTTGAAGTTCCAAGGATTTCGCTCATGTAATCGATGCAGTTTAGTATTTTTTGTCAGCTTTAGATGGTAGTTGTTGAAGTGGTGAGAGGGGATGAGTGGTAGGTCTTTCTTGGGGATAGATTTTATTTGTTATTAAATCTAATTTAGTTAAGGACTGGTGCAAGAGCTTTGGACTGCTTGGTTCTATTGCTCTGTGGTAGTGAAATGTAATTACAATCCTGTTTGGGATCTGTCTGGTACATTCATTTACAATTCTTTCCCATCTTGAAATGGAAAAAATACACATATTCTTTAGTTATTGACATGTATTTGCGTCTTTACAATGATCATGAGCTATTAGGTGCCTTTTCACTTCATGACAGTCGTTGCCTACCAGTTGAGAGAAACTGCTAGTGTATATTGCAAGGGGGCAAAATAGGAAAAGCCTTCGAATTGAAATAGAAATACTCCGGTTTCTAACGAACGTGCATCAGTATGGTGCCAACCAGTCGAAGGTCACCACTTTCTTTTGCACCGGATTCATTGTATGAAATAGTCATTTCACCACCATTGATCACGTCTTCAGAGTAAAACTCATGGTAAATAATTTGACTCTAGTACTAGGAAGAAGTGAAACTTGTGGATTAGAGATGTTTCATGAGGTGCCTGCAAGATGTTGAGCACTTCTATGAGCATAAAGTCTATGAATTCTTGAAATTGAAGCTCCTCGACAAGACAATCTACCTCATTAGTTGGGAAGGTTGAACGGACTTAGACTGAGAAACAACTTGTTCTTCAAAAGTTGTTCTAGATTGTAATTTATTCTTGCATTTTTCACCAGTTGAAATTGTTAGCTCAACTTTTTCTTTAGACTATTAGACAGTATGAGATTCCTCCTCTTCGTCAAATTCAACCAACAACAGTTTTGGCTTTTTATAGTCTTCTTAATACTAATTTTATTGTTGTTTTTTACTTTAGATTCTTGAGGTGGTGGTCGTCCAACTTGAAAAAAAAAAAAAACAATAAGGTATTAGAAAAACAATAATACATCAAATGTGATAACAACATAGTGGATATAAATTCTTCTAACTTGCAAGAATTTATAAAGAGTAACCACAAATAAAAATGGTAGCAACAACAAGAAGAATCACACAAGAGACGCCAAGATTTTTATCGTGGAAAACTCTCTCAATGTGAGAGGTAAAAACCACGAGTCATCCATACCAAAAAAATCAATCCACTATTATCAAATAAGGATAGAAGAGTGTTTGGTCAAGAGCACAATTTGTGTATACAACCAACACAAGCAAGTAAGCAAGCAAGCAAAGTTTGCAAATGAAGAACAAGAAATAAGGAACAAGAAAGTAAAGAACTCACACAATTATGCTACTATGCGAGCACGATTTCTCACATCATAGACCTCCAAATTAAGATCCGAACAGTCAAGATGTAGAACTACGTGTTTTGAACCTACTATCAAATTTTCAGCCCCATCCAACGGTTAACGGAGTAGATATCATGATTTTGACGTGATTGTTCTATGTAGAGATGAAAACATAACACTTTCTTTCTCTCTTTCTTTCCCTCTCTCCCTTCTCTCTTTTGGCTGTGAAAATTCATACTCTCTCTGTGTCTCTCCTCAATCTGACCCCTTCTTCTCTTCTAAGAGAGACTTAGTGGGCTTGAGGGTATTGAGCTTTTGTCTACATAGCTGAGAGTCCAAAAGTAACCCAACATATCTCCCCCATCACAACTATGTGGATGTGATCACTAATCTGGCGATCTCACAACAAGCTTCAAACTTCCCTCTCATAACTGCCTTGGTCATCATGTCAACACCATTATCATCAATATGAACTTTAGTCAACTCCAACAGCTTAGCATCAAAAGCATCACATATCTAATGATACCTCAAATCAATATGCTTGGACCTAGAATAAAAAGTTGAATTCTTACCAAGATGAATTGCACTCTGACTATCACAGAATAACAAGTACTTGTCTTGAACAAAATCAAGCTCCTGCAATAATTTCTTTAACCAAAGCGACTCCTTGCATGCTTTTGTAATAGCAATAAACTCTGTCTCGATAGTGGACAAAGCAACACACTTCTGCAATTTAGATTATCAAGTCACAACTCCCCCTGCAAACTTAATCAAATAGTCCGAAGTGGACTTTTTGGAATCAATGTCTCCAGTCATATCTGAGTTTGTGTATCCCACCAAAGTAGGTTTATCACCTCCAAAACAAATCCTCAAATCACTAGTACCATGAAGATACCTCAAGATCCATTTCATAGCATTTTAGTGCTCTCTACTTGGATTAGACGAAATCTACCGGACAGTACCAATAGCATGTGTAATATCTAGTCTTGTACACACCATTGCATACATCAAACTACCCACTGCAGATGCATAAGGAACTTTGCTCATATTAATCTTCTCAGTTTCATTTGAAGGATTATATCTCGAACTCAATTTAAAATGAGTAGCAAGAGGAGTGCTCACTGACTTTTGCCTCTCTTCACTCTCCATGGCCTCCTAGTAACATTCAGATTTTTCTCCATCTGTCAAGGTCACATACTCATCAGAAGTACAGCTTGTAGATGATTATCTTTGCCTATTAGACATACTGAGTTGAATTGAAGGTGATTTAGGAGGATTACCTGGATTCTCATCTTGTGACATCTTTTGTTCCTTTTTAGCATCATCATCAAGAGGAATATCAAAACCATCTCCAAGCTGCTGATCACCAACATAATTATGTTGCTCACCATTCTGAATATTATTATCAACAGTATGCAGATCATGTACAAGCATCCGAAATGGATCAATTTCAGACAAACTATTATCTTTCTCAAGTGTAGTCTTCTTTACCTTATCAATGTCTTCAATGGTTTGGTCTTCCATGAATTGCACATCATGACTTTTGACAAGTTTCTTCTTAACAAGATCATACAGCCTGTAACTATATTCATCATGACCATACCCAATGAAGATACATTGCCTAGTCTTCATATCCAACTTGGATCTTTCATCATTTGGAACATGCACAAAGGCCTTACAACCGAAGACTTGTAAATGATCATAATTGACATCTTTGCCAAACCAAATCTTGTATGGCACCTCAATATTCAAAGTAATTGTGGGACTAAGATTAATAACATGCACTACTGTGTAAAGTGTCTCACCCCAGAAATGCTTAAGTAACCTTACTTTAGAAAACATGCATCTAATTCTCTCAATCAATGTCTTGTTCATCCTATTTGCTAAGCCATTGAACTGAGGAGTTTTAGGAGGAGTCTTTTCATGTTTGATACCATGTTGCTTGCAATATACATCAAAGGATCCACAATATTCACCACCATTGTTAGAACGAATACATTTCACCTTCTTGCCTGATTGTCTCTCAACCAAAGCCTAGAAATGTTTGAACTTCTCTAACATTTGGTCCTTTGACTTCAAAGTATAGACCCAAAGCTTCCTAGAACAATATCAATAAAGGTAACAAAATAAAGTGCATCATTAAATGACTTTACCTTCAATGGGCCACAAACATCATAATGCACCAATTCTAGCAATTCTGACTTCCTTGAGGGAGGATGCTTCTTAAAAGATACTCTAGTCTACTTACCAACCATGCAATTAGAACACTTCTCCAACTTTACATTTTTTGATCCTGAAAACATATCCTTTTTGGCTAAACAATTCAGCCATTTTTCACTAATATGACTAAGATTGCATACCCACTTAACAAAATTCTAACTAGGGTGGTGTTTGTGTTTTGTATAAGAAATGTTTTAAACATTTTTTGAAAAGCCACGTGAAAATATAAGTTTCACATGTTCAGTAGAAGAGAGTAAAATATTTTGTTGGATATAAAGAATTTATAAAAATATTAAATAAGTGAAAATAAAATATTTCTGCTTTTATATGTGAAAATATAGCTTTCCCTTAATAATTGACTATAAAGTTATTACAAATTTCACTTAAAGTAAAAAGAAAGACATCCATATATTAAAGAGATCAAGTGAAGATTAATGCCTCATTTTCACATCCATTATTAGTTTTCTTTAATTTTTATGTTAGGCTTTGGACGATGAACCTAGTTTTGATCATATTTTCTGTTTCCATTTCTTTCCTTTTCTAATGTTACAAAAATTTTACATACATTTGGAATTGAATTTATCTTTGCCATTTCGATATTCTTCGAATTGTTTATTCAATCTTGTTCTTAATGTTACTAGTTGTTTGGCCGCCAATTAGTTTATTCTTGAAAATTCAAAATTAAACATGAAAAAGGGATTTCATAGCTCTAGCCTTTAATAGCTTAGGATTAAATTCGTTTGGTCAGAGAATGAATTGATTTGCTTGTGGAACCGGATCATTTCGTCAAAATTATGGTATCGTGATTTGTGATTAAATGACAGTATTTTATCCTATCTTTGTATTATTATTAAACTCTTTTTTAACCATCAAGACAGATCGTTAACTGATTAATATCTAAAAAATGTGATCTATAAGCATTAGATACAAAGAAAAAAGTATATGCACAGATGAAATTATTTTTATCTTATCATCCAATCACAATACATTATTTATGATAAGTTTGTTGATTTTAATAATAATCATTATAGAAATTATACCAAAATTGATTACTAATTGATTGACAGTGCAAAATCTTTTACACTCACAATGCATAATCATTAAACTCTTAGATATAATTAAAAAAGTAAGAATTTGTACAAAGAGTAGATTATAAATGAATGAAAAGAAAACAAAAAATTTAATTTAAATTGAAGAAATATAGTATAAATTTTCAAAATTTTTATTTTAAAGACAATTTTTTATCTTCTCTTTATTTTTCCTTCAACCAAATAATAAAATTTTTCAAATTTTAAAACTTCCTTTCCTCTTTATTTTCTTTTTATCCATTAAAAAACAAAAGTTGTAATCCAAGTCTCCCTAATTAATCAACTTATAATTCCATATTTTGATTTTGTAATCTTTATTTGAATATTGTCCTTATTTTCTTGCTTTCTTTTTAATATTTCACTTGTGACTTGTCACAAGTAAATCCAACAAGTTTTGAATGGTGTGAAAATTAGAAAGCAAAAGGCATGCAAACAACATAATTTTATAAGGTTTCTTCAATAATGGATTAGAATTCTCACTCTGAGTAAAAAAAAAACATGTCGTGTTATTTAAGTCAAGAGACTTTTCTACTTACTCATTTTTTGGGATTAGACTCTCCTCTTGTGCTTAAATTGCTTAGTACACGTCCTTTCTCCTTTTCTTGGTATATAATTTTACCTAAATACATTTCTTTTTTATTGATTTTGTTTTAAATAATTATGCGTTTTGTTTACCCTTTTTTTTCTTATTTTTTGAAAATCCTCTTTTGGTGAAGTTTGTCTTCGTACCTGATATTTTGAATACGTTCTTCTCATTGGCCTTCCATAATTCCTGTCGTTGTTCTTCAGTTTCTCCCATTGACATTTTTCTTCTCGTGTGTTCCTTCTCTGATGAAGACAAGTTTGTGACTTGTTGATGGTGAAGACAAGTTTGTGACTTGTTGATGGTGAAGACAATTAACATTTTCTCATTTACTCATATTAGGTTATATTAATTTATGAATAAGAAAGAAAAAAATATAAAGCTATAATGGAAAAAAATATCGAAATTGTCTTTCTGAAAATTTATACTCATTCTGGAAAGTAAGTTCTGTAACTTACTTTCCAAAACTAGTATAAATTGTCTGAATGACATTTCTAGTAAAATACAAATGAGTTATGCACAATGAAAACAAAAATGAAAGACAAGAATGTACCTTATAAAGAAATTGTCGTAATTATGGACAAAAACACAATGTACAGTTTACATATAATTTTGATGTAATAAGTACACTATATTGTTGGGAAATGCACCATGTTTGTGAATAATAAAGATGAAATATAAAATCAAGATTTAAAGAGTAATGAAGATGAAGATGAAGTATAAATTTAGGGTTTTTAAGGTAATGAAAATGACATGTAAAATTAGGATTCAAAACCAACATTTGGTTTATATAAGTGGTAGCTACTTGTATCACTTAACCATGATGTTAGGGATTCGAATCGTGGCTTTGGAAAATCATGTTGGGAAGGGAAGTGAATACTTTGCACCTATCCCATGGTACTAAAAAAAGTTAAGGTTCAAATAGTAATGGAGATAGAACTGCAAAAATAAGGTTTGAAGAATAATGAAGATGGATGCAAAAATAGGATTTTTATTATTTTATGCAAAAAGATAATTTTGGTAATAACAAATATATAAAAAAAAGTGTACATAATAAACTAGGAGGTGTAAATAATGTTTTCATTGAGTCAAGTTATAAAAATGGTTACATATAGATTGGACTAAGGAGCAATAGTGAAGTCATCAAAGGGGAAAAGGTTACCATAGGATCAATGTCAATAAAGTGAAAGCTAGCTATCAAGTGAGAAAAATCAAACACTTAAATACTCCACCAGACATCTCATACTACTTAATGTGGTACTTAGGCACCCTATAATACCCAAATTCCTATTATAACACCACCCTGGAGAGCTTTTAATTTTACTAAGTCCATGTCACTCATGTTGGTTATGATACCACGTTGTTATGAATATTTGCATCGGATCAAGTCACAGGACAAGACAAAATAATTCTTCTTATGACCTACAATGAAAGTAAGAAGTATACTTGTCCTTGATAGAACTTCTCCTAGACTAAAACAAATATTTTTTAAAATTATTTCTTATTGATAATTTTTCAATCAAGTATTCCCTTTACAATGGTTACAAAGATATTTCTAACAATTATCCTAATTGATAAAAAAAAAATCTTAACTAATAGAATAACAATTATCCTAATTAATAAAATAAAACTAAAGAAGTTTTTAATTAATAGAATCATTACTAACAATTATCCTAATCAATAAAATAAAAATAAAAATATCTCTAATTAATAGGATCATACCTAAAAATTATTCTAATTAATAAATTGAAGATCTAAAATCCGAATTATGTTTTTAAGATATGAAAAGATAAAAAAATAAAATAAACTAAAATAATTCAAGATTTAAATAAAGAGATAATCCTAACTAGTGGTCCACATTATTACTTCCCACCTCAACTTTGAGCGTGTGCTCAAGCTAAAATTCAAATTTAAACAAAAGGTTCCTTACAACCATTCTCATCTGAGTTGTCCTTCTCCTATGTACTTGAATACAAAACCACCTTTTAAATTTGTCCCATTGTAGAAGCTTCATCACATTGTAACACTGCTCTTACCTTTTCTTTAAGCCATTTCTGCCCTCTTAGTTTTTTGGTAAATGGTGCAGGAGAACAATCTGCTATTTTATTGCTTCCAGCTAGCTTGTTTGTGTGCTCCCCCTTCTTTAGTTGCTGAACTCGACTAGGTGAAAGGAACAAACCCGCTTTTGAGAGGTGGTATCAACCCCCTTTGAGACCCTTTGCTTGCGTTCTACGCCCGAGCCATATTCATGGCAACGCCCAAATTACCTGGTTGTTAAAACTCTATCAATTTTTAATTCTTCTGACAACCCAACAGTGAAAAGATCCACCAGTTGTCAAGATTTGAGATACAAAACTTAGGCCAGTAAGGATTGAAACAAGTGTCGATAAGAATCTCTTTATTTTATTTTATCAATTGGGATAAATTGAAAATTCATCAATAAAAATT
The DNA here is from genome assembly GCA_025330945.1 of Mucuna pruriens. Lineage (NCBI taxonomy): Eukaryota > Viridiplantae > Streptophyta > Magnoliopsida > Fabales > Fabaceae > Mucuna > Mucuna pruriens. Next base: position 1,508,179 of record JAENHJ010000014.1, read on the forward strand.
AATTTTTAAAAATATTTGCTTTAATCTAGAAGAGGCTCTATCAAGGAGTTCGCTTCTTGCTTTCACCCTAGGAGGAAGACTTATTCCTTTTCTAGGTCCATTCTTGCTTTCCCAATAGGTCACAAGAATTATTCCGTTTCTAAGCCCCATTACTTGATCCTACGTCAAGGTTATAGTAGAAGGCTTGAGCAAAATACTCACAAATTGACTGGAAAAATAAACTAATTTTACAAATTAAATGGAAATAGAACAGTGATGGCTTTAGATTTAAATTTTACAAGTTAGAAACTCTATGAACAGATAAACAAATTTATTTACTAAAATATACATTATTGATGAAAATAAATCATATCGCCCATCTTCAGGCAAATAACGAATGTAACCAGTAATATAATCAACATACTTGCTTCAGCAATTGCTACCAGCACCGACTAAACTTGCAACGATATTACAAAAAATTATAATAAAAAATAAAATAGATATATGGTTGAATCCAACCATAATTCAAACCGTCAGATTGAATTATGACAATATCACTGCAACCAACAAAAGCAGTCCCATATCAAACTCCTTGTTTGCTGCACTGCAACGTTATCACTGTGACCACTTTGCATATCACAATCATAACATGCCAACAGCAATCACTACAATATTTAACATCACTACCATGTCATAATCATGTTACCCCGTATAACTATTTCAACAGGTTTAATGGAACCCAAATACTGTCTCATATAGGGTGACCACAATAAGAGAAAACAACATTTAAAAGCACAAGCCTAGTAGCACGATTTGGAAAGAAATTCAGCTACAAGACGAGACATCCAATGTTTCATATCTTAAGATGCAATGTCAAACACAGATTGAATCTAACCATAATTCAAATCATCAGATTCAGCTATCCTCAATTAAGATTTTCAGTGATAGAGACATACTAAATTAATAAAGGAAAAGACTAAATATTATATCCATGATCGACAACAACAACTCAGTCATAAATAGAAGGTCCTACTGATTTTTCAAGTGCATGCATGAATGCAACAAATACACAATTAGTAAAGACAGAAATTTTCCATCAACAACTATTATTCATTAGTAATCTACTCCTTCGAAGACTTGTTGATAAGAGACTTGTGAATGTGAGGAATCACTCCTCCTCCAGCAATTGTTCCTTTTATCAGGGTATCCAGTTCTTCGTCCCCACGGATTGCTAGCTGTAAATGCCTGGGAGTAATACGCTTAACCTTGAGATCCTTGCTAGCATTCCCTGCCAGCTCCAATACTTCAGCAGTGAGATACTCCAAGATAGCAGCAGAGTAGACAGCAGCTGTGGCCCCAACTCTACCATTCGCAGTCGTCCTTGACTTCAATAGCCGGTGGATACGGCCAACTGGGAACTGCAAAGTACATTATACAAGAAGCTGATGTAAGAGAAGAACATGCTGGCTTGCTAGTCCCATGCCTAAGGTCTCAACAGTTAACGCAAACTCTATGCTAGCATATTGTGCAGAGTTAGAATAAAATGATTGGGCCCAAATAAAAAAGTCTGGAGGGGTTAAAGTTACATACATGTATTTCATTTAAACAAATCGCAAAGGTGAGTTCGAAAATTTTGGAGGCATGACCCCAAGTTAAATGTGGTTCTGCTTCTGCACCATATAGTATAAATATTTTAAATAAGATTATCATCATTATCAATGGCAATCAGTCACAGTAACTAGCTTCAATCTAGCTAGCAAGATGGGACTGATTTCAATTTCTAAACCCAAGGATCACTTAAACTCCTCAATCACACAGAAGGCAAAAGAACCAAATACAAAGTCAGGCAAATCTCTCATTACCATCAAGCTAAACAATATGCTAACCAATGCATAATATCAGAATCACGCCTGCAATGTTTTAAGAATTTGTAATAACAAACAATTAACAAAAATGAAAAAATAAACAACAGACCAAACTCATGTGTAAGCAAATTACCTGACTCTAGATAAACAATATTGCTACCTATGCCTAAACATCTACAGCAGAAATTTTCAGGTCTAACTGGGCTTGTGTTGTCTTAGTAGGGTCCAATAAGTGTGTTTACATGCCTATGCAGTTCAAATAATTTCAAACTAATAATCCAAAAGCATATACATGTAGATATAATATAATCAGAATACTGTCACATAATCACACAACTTTGACATGTTTCAGTCAAAATTTACAAAGACTCGAGACTAACCGTTAAATAAGTCAAAATAACAAGAACAAGTGCTCTATTAGAGAATTAATCACAATAAAAAAAAATTGAGAATTAATCACACCGCCAAAATTTAAAATAGATTTTGTTCCTTTTTGTCTGTCATTTCAAAAGTTTGTCAAACACACCTTAAGAATAATAAAGAAATTAATCTAATATCTTTTTTCTGTGGCACAATATCGGGATAGTATGTGGTAAACCCTATTTAAAAGAGGGGTAAGTCAACAACATGTTGCAGTGACGGAGTATGCTGTAATCAAAGTCACCAACAACTCAGTATGCTCCTGTTAAACCTTTTAGATGATTAAAAAAATAAAAATAAAAATTATTTATGAAAATGATACAAAAATTTGACTTTTCTCCCGCTAGTTCAAATGTCCTACCGAAGAGGCACAGCGATTCTATTAAGAGACCCCCAAAAGTGGCTCACATTGTGCTAGCACAACAGAGGTTAAAAAACACAAAAAAAATTACAGAATGACTGTGTCGAGTTTTTGAGCGGGTACAAGAGAATCGAAATAGGTAAAGGAAAGAGAAAGAGAAGGAGATCTGAGAACCTGAAGGCCGGCACGAGAAGAACGCGAAATGGGCTTCTTCTTGTCCTTGTCTTTGTTGGTGGCAGAGGTTTTGCCTGTTATCAACCCCTTCGCCCCTTTCCCCGACATGTTTTACCGCCAAAACAGTACGACGTGTTGCGCTGAGAGAGGGAGAGAGAGAGAGAGTGAAGGTGAAGGCAGGTCTCAAACTCTGGTGAAGGTAATCTAATCGACTCAAGAAAAGGATTTGAGGTTGTTTCTTGGTCCTGCCTCATGCCCCTTTATTTTATTTACCTTTTCTTTTGTACACACCAAATTGGCTCGCCCTCCGACTTTCCTCATATTACATATTGAGCCCTCTTTTAAGTGTATTTATGTGATGAAATTACATTTTTAAGTTGCAGTTGAATCCCCTTCAATTCCATGAATTTTTTTATTTGGTGTTTGACTCTTTCCTTCTCCTCTTACAAAAGGCTTTGGATTTATGAAAGGGTAGGATAAAAAATTTTTATTCAATTTTATTTTTATTCCCTTTTATCGAGTTTATAAATATAGAAAGAAAAAGTACCTCACATTTTTAAATTTAATTTATTCATACATTTTAAATAAATTATTAATTATGTTTAAATTTAAACATAAAAATTAATATTTTAATATATGCATTAGATCAAATTTAATATATAAGTTTTATTATTAATTATAACTAATATTTTAACTCGAATGCACGATTAAAATTTAATATATCAATTTTATAATTAAAATAAATTATTATAAAATATGTAGAAAAAAGATTCACATCAAATCAAATAAAAATCAATATATTAATTATAAAGAAAATATTTATATCATAAAAAATAAAAATTATAATATATAATTATATTAATATTTAAATTAAATGATAGATATTTATATAAAAAGATAAAAATTTTATCTAAAAATATTAATATATAGATTATAAGATTTATGTTTAAAAGAGTCACGTACAATTATACACATTTAAAATGTTATATATATATATATATATAATTTTAATTTAGTCACTTACATTAATATTATTAATTAATTACATTTTGTATTAAAAGTATAACCAAGTAATATAGTCATTAATTTTAAATTAATACACATCAAATTGATTCTTAAAATTAAAAATTAAATTAATTAATGATCTTCGGATTTATAAATAAAATTACTTAATATTGAAAATATAAATTTTATTATTATAATTAATTATTGTAAGACCCCAAAACTATCCGGGACTAAGTCTCTAGTATGCCTTTGTGGACCCCACTATGACTCACGTTGAGGAAGGGATCATGGGGGTAGTGGAATCAACTCCCACAACCAGGTAACCGCCATGATCGTGAGGGAATTATGAGATCATGGGGAGTTACATCTGGCCAGCCTTAGGGCCTATAAAAGGCCTCGAGACGAAGAGCACAAGGTCGAAAATTGAAGAGAGAAAGTAGAGGCTAGTGAGAAAATTGTGTAAGAGAGAACTGGCACGAGAGAGAGGAGAAAACTGACGATCGCACAAAGGAGACCAAGTGGGAACCCCTAGGCCAGATTGAAGGAGAAGCGGAAGTATTGGACGAAGGGAAGAAGGGGACTGACTCCTTTGGATACCAGGTTAGTATCACGCGTTCATAAACATTCCTTTAGGTTAAAACCTCTCCTCCCCCTTTGAGTGAAACCGAGACCGAATCTCCCATCCTCCTCCCTGTTGCAAGGATTGAGTCTGTCTCGGCTCGATGGTCGAGACGATGCGCCCCTGCTGCGAGAAAATTACTTGAACACATCTCGACCTTTGCTAGCCGAACCCATCTCAACACACTTGCCGAGACGAGACAGTCTCACCCTACCAAGGCCGACTCCATCTCGACCCCACGTAATGAATCATCCTCTCAAAGTTACCCTTCCTAACGCTAAGTACATCTCGGCCTCAATAAGGCTAAGCTGATACGGGTTAGCTTCGCCCTCCCATGAACCCATAACTTGCCAGAACTATGTGGACTTTGATTCCTCTAAAGCCGAGGTACGTAGGCATAGGAGACATACTCCTATCAAGTCATGAAATTAAAAAAAAACCAAAAAAACTCTATCTTTACCCCTGCCACTCCACGAGCCATATTAACCCCCAAGCATGAGCATCGTTCCCCCTTCCTTTATGACTAGCCAAGCATAACTATCAGGTGATAGACGTGTTGGGACACCCTGTGATCCCTATGCAACCAACTCCCGAATCCATAACTTTGATTTCTAGACCATCTTTTTCCATCAGGTTTCCTAGTGTTCCCTAAACCAAAACGCTGGTGACAATTCCTAGTGGTCGAGTCGATGTCGGCCACAAGTTGGCCGAGGTGATCTTGACTTTACCTATTCACACCATGTCAAGTCATGTCACAATTCTGGTTGTGACAGATGGAGACTCCATTGGGGATGCTTTTTACTGAGAGTTGAGCCCTATTAGGTTGGTTGCATAAGGAAGTCTGATGCATGCTGGGGGGTCTCATTTTTCTTGGGTCGCTAGGTTTACATGGTGTTTTGCTATATATTGCTTGTGAAATCATAGGGTAGAAGACTTAATGTTACCATGATAATACTATGATTGGGGGCATTTGTTGGGAAGACTATTTTAGCTTGTGACTATCAATGAGAGGGGTCCTATTCCTAGGCTTGTGTGTTAGGGAGTGAGGAACGTGTAGTGGTACCCATACTGGAGGTTTTCTCTATACTGGTGACTACGATAGTTCCACCTGGGGCTGATCGCCTTAAAGGATGACCACATTCTAGGATTTTGTCCTGTTTGTGGTATTGTTCCTCAAGAGGTCCATAGACCTAGGAACCTAATGGTAAGGAGCTTAGAAACCTAACGGTGAGAACCCTGTGAAACCCCTTCACCAAACCAGTTGGGTAGATTAGTGGCTGAGTTAGAATCGGCTAGAAAATCCGAGATGGAATCGGCCAGGGAAATAGCCAAAACCTTACCCCACCTTCCTCACCAGACATCATATTAACCCTGCATCCGTATACACATAGAAATAAATAGCCTCATGCATTGCATTCACAACCCCACCCTACCTACCAAGCATCACATTAGCATATATAACAAAAAAAAAAAAACAATTGCATGCATCACATCACATTAAACTAATCACAAAAATTTCAGAAGATGGAAACAAAAAATCAGTATCGGGTCAAACAGTGGTGCCCAATTCAGGCTAGAATACCAAATCTTCAATCACTACGTTACTGGGGTAGTTGTCTAAGAGGGCAGTGGCGTAGAGCCTTCAAAAGGAAGCATGGCAACCTCCTGTGTATTCTGGAAGTTGAGATGTAGTCGGCAGCATTAGAAGCCTTAGTCCAATACTATGATCCGCCTACATGATGTTTCACCTTCAGAGATTTCCAAATGGCCCTCACCTTAAAAAGAGTATGGCGTCTACTAGGACTACCTTTGGCGGAATCCTCACATCACTTCCACCAAGGGCAGCCCCCTTCATGGGCTACGATAGCTAAGCTGTTGAAGATATCCGAGTCAGAAATGGAAAAAGAGAGAAGGAATTGAAACGACTTAGAAGGAATCCATAGGACCTACTTAGAGGAGAGACTACTTCGGCTTTGGGAGGAAGAGGATTGGCCAGTAGTCATCGATGTTTACGGACTGTTAGTTTACGGGATATTACTGTTCCCTCACCTAGAGGATTACATAGACCTCGCCGCCATAGAAGTATTCCTGGCCAAAAAGGATAGAGGAGAAAATCCCACCATGGCGATCTTAGCCAACACCTACTACACCTTCAACTATTGCTATGAAAAGAAAGAGGGAAGTCTGAGGTGCTGTATGATAAGCGAGTTTTTAGTCGTCTTACATGCATCAAATAAAACTAAAGCTAACTATAGTATAGCTAACCCTAGGTTGATTCTCTCAAGGACACAGTATGTTTAATTGTGACTAAGTGTGGAATCCAGAGAATTATGCAAAAATTGCTAAATGTTGTGAAATGTCGACTTACTGTCGGTCAGCTTAAGTGCGACTGGGATGATCTCAGTGGGAGACAAACTAGAACTACCGATATGATTCTGGCTTAGACAAATGCGATGGAGTCGGACTGGACTCGGTCTCAGATCGTGAAGAACAGTAAATAGGGGAGTTTTGTGTTTAAGTGCAAAAAAATAAACTAAGTACTAAAAGTAAACTAAACTACGCTAAACTAACTACTGTACCAAATCCGAATTCAACACACAATTACTTTATAGATTCTTTACATAAGATTATACTCCGAATCAACCTTAGATTCTTACGACAATCACCGAATGTTTATCCATTGCCATACTAAGGATTTACACAATCATTACCTCATCAGTTGGTAGGGAATATGTACTTGGTTGATTTTAGGTTCTCTACCTAACCAGATTATTAAACTAGTTCTAATCGGCCTAGTCTAACGTGATCCACCTCTAACAATGTGCAATCGCTGCAAGGTTAAAGAAGATTAAAGCACAGGAATATAATTAGAAGACAGAAATGCAAACCACTTATATTATTGAAAACAAACTCAAGTACAAGATGAGAAATTCAAAGTTTCTAGAGAATCCGCCTTCCACGACGATCGCCTTGGAAGGACGGCGATGGTGCACCACTGATGCCCAGACGTTGAGGTTTCCATCCACCGGATTGTGTCAGCTATACTGAGCGATCACCTCCGACAGCTTCTAGCTTCCCAAATCTTGGTCTTGTACCTCCTCGATCGAGAGAGACACCTTACTAAAGCTTCATGTACCATCGTGCTAGCTTGGAACGTCTACAGTTGTTGACGGTGCTAGGTCTAGAATTCCACTGTTTTTCCACACCGAAGACGTGGCCTAGCGTGCTTTATTTATACACAAGCTGGGTAACTGCGGCGCACCCTAATCCTAACAGATTACAAATTTGAATTACTGATTACAGATTTCTCAATCCTAGGAGATTATAGATTCCTCAATTCTAGGAGATTACATTCCTTGATCCTATCATAATCATATATGTATTAGAGATTCCTAATTTCTATCATAATCATATCTGCATTACAGATTCCTTAATTCTAGCATAATCATATTTGCATTACAGATTCCTTAATTCTAGCATAATTATATCCGCATTACAGATTCCTTAATCCTAGCATAATCATATCTGCATTACAGATTCCTTAATTCTAGCATAATCATATCTGCATTCTTGCCGGAGTGATTTTAGCCACTAATGTCGGCTTTGGCTGGGAAGGCTGGTTTGCCCGGGACTGCCTCTACTAGCCGAGACGCTTCAATTAGGTCGGAACACTCTTGATTGGGCCAAGACATCCTTAGCTTGGGCCTGCAAAATAAATCCACTCTTTTATTAGTTAAAATCCTCATTTTAGCACAGATTTATATTTTTCCTATTTCTAGGCCCATAATTCGAATCTTAACTAAGACAAGACTCTTAATCACTAAACAGTATTAATAATACCCATCTTAAGCCCTTGTGAGGTGTATAAAATATGACTTATCAGACCCCCACACTTACACTTTTGCACTCCTGGGCAAAATCAGAATTGGATCATTCAAGGAAATTTGAAAGAGGAAATATGTTTTCAAATGAATTTCTCAAGTTTGACAAAACATATTAGGTAAGCATTTGTCACAGAGTCCAGACATTCAAATATTCTATGAAAGTTACTTTCTCCACATTCAAGGCAAATGAGCAACTTGCAAACATTAAAGAGTAACCGAGAAGTGACTAAGCTCTCTCAGGACATATTCTCTCAATCTCTCAAGTGTTTAGGTTTGTATATACACTCAAACATCCTATGTTAATTAGCACTACCATGCTTTGACTATCCTCTCCTTTCACACCTTTAAAAACACATGCATAAATGATCAATAGGACTTTTCAGGCTTGTAACATGGCCAGGGTAAGGTAGGTTTCAAGATGGTAGAGTGAGCTTTAATAACCAGAGGGGGCAAGGGAGCAATGAGGAATTAATCTATAAGAACGGAGGTTATCTCCTTCGGACACTACCAGTTTCTTGAAAGCGTCTTTGTTCACCGCCTTACTTTTCCCTTTTGTATTTTCTCTCTTTCTTTTTCTCACTTTTCCTGTCTTGCAGCTTTTGTGTTGCAATCTCACTTGCAATCTTTTCTTTTTGTTTCCGCTACTTTTTCTTTCTTTTCATATCCTTTTACTTTTCTTTTCATCAACCCTTTTTCTGGACACACTTACTCTTTTCTAAATATACCACTCTCACAATGCCTCTAAGTGTCGCTCCCACACTTATTCAAGATCTATTCCCAAAACAATTCCAAAGCTCCTCTATTCCCTAAGGTTCAGGTTGATCATGGTTTTTCCGGCTTTAGGCTTGTAATGAGCTATCATATCAAGAAACAGTTATAGGCTCAAAGGGGTAACCAAAGGAGTTTTTCACAAGGTAGGTTTTATTTGGCTAAGTAGCTGTAAAGAAAGATGACCTAGATCATATCACTTATGCGTATGAAACCAGATGTATCCAAAGAGTTAAGGAAAAACCTAGAGTAACCAATAACAAATGCAAAAATCACACAAGAAATGAAAGAATGGCAAGATGCAAAGCCATCTATAAAAGGCTCAAACAATTCTCACACGGGTAATTGCTCTGTCACTAATGGTTCATCTTTTCAGTTTTCACTTACTCACTGCCTCAGGGCGCAAAAATTTCACTCCCTATCAGGTTTAAAAACCTCTCATCCAAGGTCATGCACTACTTCATGTTGTTTTATCTTACTCAAAGAAATCCATTCAGAAATTTTCATAATAGTTTTCTTAATAATTGGAAATCTGAAATCAAAAGTCAGCTAGGAAAAACAAAATAAAACGAAAATGAAAACCAAAATTGAACAAAACCAAAGTCGGTCCAGACTTGGCAGAAATGGAACCAGGGCCGGCACAAACTCAGGAAAAATAAAAATAGTAGAAGTGGAATAAAAAGAAAAGAAACAAAATGAAATAGAACATGAGCGAAATAAAAACGAAATAAAAAAACTAAAAACAAAACAAAACCAAACAAACTGTCACCCTCCTATGGAACACCCCCCCCCAAACTTAAATGATGCATTGCCCTTAATGCAAAGCATATGTGCGCAAGGGAAGGGGTGAAATAAGAACAACTGGTTTTAGGGTGGAAAGAATGTGCAAAATCTGATATCTAGTATTTTTGTTCTGCTCCTGTTGTCTACAACTTGGGGGAGCTTTCTCCTCATCCATTTTGATAGTTTCAACATGATATCCTCTAATAGCTTCTCTGTAATATTGCCTATAACTCCTGCACTGGTATTAGTGTTATTGTAAGGTATGGAATGGCTGCGCTATGGATGACACTGGTATTGATTCTGCTGTTGGTGAGCAAAGTGAAGAAGGTTCATTCGTGGATTCTTGACTCGGATGCCGGGAGTGGATTCGGCTCCCGGTTGGCCGCTAGAGTCAGACTTGATTGGTTCCTGCCATCGGACGTGGTTGTCCAAAACGAATTCGACTTCGGGCTGCTTTCGGTTCTTGTTGTTTGAGTTGCCTTCGACTCTCAACTGTATTCTCATGTCGGACCCGACATTAGTCTCCTCACATGAGTCGCTTTCGGCCCACACCAGGTTTCGGCCTTGGGGTGCCGAGTCAGTCTCGACTTTCTTCTGGTTACGGATTCGACATTTGGGGTTAGACACGGATTTGGCCTGGTTGCGGTTTCGGCTTTGATTGCCCGAATCGGCAAGTGTTGGTTCATGAGCCAAAAAATTATTAACAAAATCCAGCACTTCAATCTCAAAATCTAAAACTTTAGTTATATCGGCGCTGTTAGAATTATCAACCACATTGGCAAAGTTGGACACGTTAGCCACAAAATTTGACATTTTAGGCATATCGGCAAAAGCAAAAATATTGACCCTGGAGTCGACAACCTCAATTATATTAGCAAGACTCGAAACCTCCATCATAGAGTTGGCAACTTCTAATGTATTGGCATGGTTCGACATAGAAACTACAAAGTCAGCCATTTTAGTTATTTAACACTGTTCGACTTGTCAACCAAAGAATCAGCATCTTCGGCCCTATCAACAAAAGCATTATCAGCATTAGCATATTTGGGATCGGCCATCTTGGCATTAGCACACATGGGATTAGTAATGTCAGCATTAGCACATGCAGGATCAGCTGTCTCGACCCTAGTAACTTGGTTTGAAATCTCATCCGATGTCATATTAATAAGATCAGTAATATCAATCATAGAATTTGCAATCTTAACCACATCAGCCAGATCAGAAACAGTTTGCACGCAGTCGTCAATCTCAGCCATCTTAGTAAAGTCGATAGCAGCAAGCATGGAGTTGGCAACACTACTAGAGTCGGCAAAGCCTGGCACAATGGTCGAATTCTCTAAATCCGGATTTCTAGAAAATCCATATTGCACTTTTAGTGATTGTTGTTATGGTAACTCCATGCCACTCCTCATAGTTATGTCACTCATATTCTCTTGTGGACTGAGAATGGCCTGGGAAGGAACCTGTCCAGAATCTTCAAACTGTAGTTGATTTATCGTGGTGGCCAGTTGACCAATATGTGCTTTCAACTCTTGCATTGTGGCATTTATATTTTGTTGAAGCTACATGTTGTTTTGTTGAAACTGTTACACCAGATCTTCCAGAGAAGGTGAACTGTTAAGCTGCTGCACTGGTTGTTGTGTGGCAGACACATTCTTTTGGAATTGAATGTTATTCATGGCCAATTGCTTGATTAGATCCTCTAAGGAACTTTCTTGTACCGGTTGTGGTCTGAATGGAGGTGGTGGTTCATGCAAATTGGGACAATCATTGGGTGGATGTCCTACAGAACCACACATGCCACATCCATCTGTGTATCCTTGTAGTAACAATCCCATTCATTCTTCTGGATACCATGGATCCCCTATTGTCAAAATGGTGAGTGTTACCTGCAAAATCATATAACTCAGGAAACACAATTGTTAGCTTAGATGGATAATTCTCGCATGACCAGGCTCCATCCCATTCGGGATATTGAGGCCACCACTGTTGATACATCACAGCAACAATGTATAGCTTATTCCCTTCTCCATTGGATCCAAGAGTAGAAAGATCAAGATCAGAAGAATTAGGAACAATATCAGTATCAAAGTGCACAAGTGTTATTGACAGAATAAAAAAAACAAAAGAGAAACAAAAAGCTAATCAACTGAAGAAAACAAAAAATAATAAAAAAATAACAAAAGTGAAACAAAAAAACCGAAAAAAATTGCAGAAAAATAAAAGTTAGAGTTAATTATGCAAGGTAAGTTAATGTCAATTATGCAACAAAGTTTAATGTTAGTTATGCAAGACAGAAAATCAGTTATGCAGACAAGATAAAATCATTTATGCAGAGATTCAATGAAAAGAAAATAGAGACAGACTCGGTATGCTTAGACAAATTCAGACTTAATAAACAAAAGAAAGACTCTAAAAACAAACATAGCATTCCACGAACTCGGGATTCGGCTTAACTCAAATTTGGCACACAAAGACACAAAAGAACTTGTGTCCCCAGCAACGATGCCAATTTGATAAGCGGGTTTTTAGTCGTCTTACGCGCATCAAATACAACTAAAGCTAACTATAGTATAGCTAACCCTAGGTCAATTCTCTCAAGGACACAATGTGTTTAATTGTGACCAAGTGTGGCAGCCAGAGAATTATTCAAAAACCGCTAAATGTTGTGAAATGCCGACTTACTGTCGGTCAGCTTAAGAACGATTGGGATGATCTCGATGGGAGACCGACTAGAGCTACTGATATGATTCTAACTTAGACAGACGTGACAGAGTCGAACTAGACAATAAATAGGGGGTTTTGTGTTTAAGTGTAGAAAAATAAACTAAGTACTAAAAGTAAACTAAACTATGCTAAACTAACTACTATACCAAATCTGAATTCAACACACAATCAATTTACAGATTCTTTACTTAAGATTATACTCTAAATCAGAAATGCCGCTAAATATTGTGAAATGTCGACTTACTGTCGGTCAGCTTAAGAATGACTGGGATGATCTTGATGGGAGACCGACTAGAGCTACTGATATGATTCCAACTTAGACAGACGTGACAGAGTCAAACTAGACTCGGTCTTGGACCGGGAAGAATAATAAATAGGGGGGTTTTGTGTTTAAGTGTAGAAAAATAAACTAAGTACTAAAAGTAAACTAAACTATGCTAAACTAACTACTATACCAAATCTAAATTCAACACACAATCAATTTACAGATTCTTTACTTAAGATTATACTCTGAATCAACCTTAGATTCTTACGACAATCGCCAACATTTGTCCATTTCCATACTGAGGATTTACACAATCGCTACCTCATCAATTGGCAGGGAGTATGTACTTTGTTGATTTTAGGTTCTCTACCTAACCAGATTATTAAACAAGTTCCAATCGGCTCTAGTCTAACATGATCTACCTCTAACAATGTGCAATCGCGGCAAGGTTAAAGCAGATTGAAGCACAAGAATTATAATCAGAAGACAGAAATGCAAACCGCTTTTATTATTGAAAACAAGCTCGAGTACAAGGTGAGAAATTCAGAGTTTCTAGAGAATCCACCTTCCACGACGATCGCCTTGGAAGGACGATGATGGTGCACCGCTGATGGCCAGACTTTGAGGTTTCCGTCCACTGGAGTGCGTCGACTATACCGAGCGACGACCTCCAACAACTTCTAGCTTCCCAAATCTTGGTCTTGTACCTCTTCGATCGAGAAAGACACCTTACTGAAACTTCGTGTACCACCGTGCTAGCTTGGAACGCCTACAACCGCTGATGGTGCTAGGTCTAAAATTCCACTGTTTTTCCACATCGAAGACGTGGCCTAGCGTGCTTTATTTATACACAAGCTTGGCAGCTGCGGTGCACCCTAATCCTAACAGATTACAAATTTGAATTATTGATTACAGATTTCTCAATTCTAGGAGATTACAAATTCCTTGATCCTATCATAATCATATATGTATTGTAGATTTCTAATTTCTATCATAATCATATGTGCATTATAGATTCCTTAATTCTAGCATAATCATATATGCATTACAGATTCCTTAATTTTAGCATAATCATATCTGCATTACAGATTCCTTAATTCTAGCATAATCATATCTGCATTACAGATTCCTTAATTGTAGCATAATCATATTTGCATTCTTGCCCAAGTGATTTTAGCCACTGAAGTCGGCTTTGGTTGGGAAGGCTAGTCTGGCCGGGACCGCTTTTTCTGGGCTGAGATGCTTTAATTGGGTCGGAACGCTCTTGGTTGGGCCGAGACATCCTTAGCTTGGGCTTGCAAAATAAATCCACTCTTTTATTAGTTAAAATCCTCATTTTAGCACAAATTTCTATTTTCCTATTTCTAGGCCCATAATTCGAATATTAGCTAAGATGTGATTCTTAGTTATCAAAGAGTCTCAATAATACCCATCTTAAGCTCTCGTGAGGTGTATAAATTATGACTTATCACTGTACTCACTTGTTATATTTGTGATTGACAGCCCACTTATTCCATAGAAAGGGCAAAACCACATGGCCAGTAGAAGACTTCAAGTGGAGTTGGGTCAGAACTATGTCAAAGGAGCGTTGGGTCAGACAATTAAGTGAGGCTTCCAAAAGAACGATATGTTGGTACCCCCTGTGGAATGAACGAGAACAGATAATCGTCACATGTGGTGGATACCCAAATGTCCCACTCCTAGGAACCCAAGGGGCCATCAATTATAACCCTGAGCTGACATCATGGCAAGTTGGATATCCCATGATTAGGGCTCCCCTAGAAGAAGTTTTGACACCCTTTGTGATACACATATCGGAGGCTCATAAAGGAGAGCATCATAGAAAAATCAGACACGCCTAGAATAACATCATAAGAAGAGGAGTTAAGTGGGGGACCAAGAGTTGTGGAGCCTCCCCAAGCTATAGAACTTGGCTTAAAAGTCAAACCAAATTGGTTGGACTACCTGGGGGTAGGGTTCAACACCAAGACCAGGAGTCACGGGTCTACGAGGTCCAGGAAACACTCAAGATAGCGGAGCTTGAGGACACCCTAGAAAAAATGAATACTAAATAGGGGATCCTAAAAAGGAGACTCAAAACAGCCTTGGAGGAGGTCCGCTTGGAGAGGTGATGAGTCGTATTTTATACACCTTACAGGGCCCTAAGATAAGTGTTTTAGAGATCATTTGGTTCCTAAGAATTGAGTATTAGCTAAGATTCATATTATGAACCTAAAAATAAAGAAAATACAAATCAGTGCTAATTTGAGGACCTTAGCTAATAAAAGACTTATTCTTCTTTTCTTACAGGTTCAGTCGAGATGATCTTAGCCCATCACAAGAGGTCCAACCGAGACGATCTCAGCCCATCATAAGAAGACTCAGCCAAGATGAAGTCGTCCCGGCCAGACTAACTCCATCTTGGCCAGGCCATGCTTCACGGCCCAAAAGCCCAAGTAGGTGCAGCCCAATAAGGGGTGGCCCAAAGGCGCTATCCACGTTAGCTATCCAACTTAGAGGCCACCTCAGCTCCAGCTCAGCTGCCACATCACTCGTGGAGAAACTTGTAGCGTAAGTTACGCAAGGGTAGAATAGGCAATTCATTTGTAATTTTGTTAGGAATTGTTAGGAGTAGCAGGTCACAACTCGTTTATATATAGGAGGAGTTGTGCACTTTTTAAGGGTCTTTGGCATTCATATTTTCCCGCTTTCACTATCCTCATTCTCTCGCTCTCATCCCCTACACTCACGGTGGTGCATGGTGCTGTCATTGGTGCTTCTCTCGATTGAGGAAGTGTAGGTTAGGAACTGAGAAGCCAAAGGTTGTCAGAGGGGACTGATTGGACTACCAACGTACTCCGGTGGACTTGATCCTCAGCGTCCTAGCTAGCGGAGGTGGACCATCGCCGTCGACCATGGCGATTGTCATGGAAGATAAGTCATTGAATCCCAGGCCCTGTGTTTGTATTTCGTTTCCAATAATATAAGTGTTTTCTGATTTCTGATCTCTGTTGCATTCCTAAACTTTAATTCACTTGCTGCGTCTCAATTGTACAAAGTAATGTGAACAATGTTAAGCTAAGCCGATCGGAACTGGTTTAACTAATTCAATAGGTAATCAACTAGAGAACCTAATTAAGAACCTAAAATCAACTCTGGACTTAATCCCTGCCAACTGATGAGGTAGAGATTGTGTAAATCCTCGATATAGCAATGGATGAATGTTTGGCGATCGTCATAAGAACATTAAAGGTTGATAAGGACTATGGACTGAGGGAATGAACCAGAAGGACTTTGATTATTGGACTAAACATGAACACAATAGTAGCAGTAGAAGTAGAGTAGTTAGTTTAGCAGCATTCGCATCTTAGCTTAATTGCATTTTACCTTATTCGCATTCCAAACCCCCTGTTTATTGCTTTCTAAGTCTGAAACGGAGTCAATCCAACTCTGTTGCATCAGTCCACATTCAGCCGAGTCGAGTCGAGAAGTCTCTGCCGAGATCATCTCATCCCAGTCTCTGCCGAAGGCATCTTGGCCAGTGCCGAGACGAATCAACACCCTACACTTAGATTCTACATTACTTCAGTTTGCATATAAAATCACAATTGAGCACACTGTGTCCTTGAGAAAATTCGACCTAGGGTTGACTATACTATAATTAGCTTTAGTTTATTTGATACGCGTTAGACAACTAAAAATGAACTTATCAAGAGGTAGCTAAAAATCGAAACCAATAAAAAGGGCTTGAGCTGAAAAGGAAAATCGCCTAAAGGTGGGTAGTTGCTTGAGGGCGGCAGATTAGGAAATGTGTTCCCGAAAAACTGAACGCGATCAGATAGCAGCTAAAGAGGAACAATTAAAAGAAGCATTGCTAAACCTTAAGGCGAGGGATATTGAACGGGAAAAGCAATTCCAAGAAAGGGTACATCTGTTAGAAGAAGAATTGGCAAGGGCCAAACGCTCCAAAGA